>CANTUQ010000064.1:6000000-6656061 GCA_947683425.1 Excoecaria cochinchinensis
GTTCATTATAGTTGCCATTGATTATTTTACTAAGTGGGTCGAAGCTGAATCTTTCAAGAAGATTGATGCTAGGGATATGGCTAAGTTCATCGAGAGGAATTTGATATGCAGATGTGGCCTCCCACACCATATTGTATCTGATAATGGGGTGCAATTCTTAGCAGAAACTAAACAGATGCTTCAAAGGTACGGAATCCAGCATCACAGGTCTTCTCCTTACCGTCCTCAAGCTAACGGTGCGGTGGAAGCTGCAAACAAGAATGTGAAAAGAATATTGGCCAAGATGGTTCAGAGCTATAAAGATTGGGCGAAAAAGCTGCCTTTTGCACTCTGGGGTTATAGAACCACAGTCAGAACCTCTACGGGAGCAACACCGTTCTCCCTGGTATACGGAACCGAAGCAGTTCTGCCGATTGAAATTGAGCTGAAATCTTTAAGGGTAGTCATGGAAGCCGAGATTCCAGAGACAGAATGGGCACAACAGCGATTGTTGCAGTTGAATCTGTTGATGAAGATAGGGTTGAGAGCCTATTATCACAATCAAGTTTATCAGAAGAGACTAGCTCGGTCCTTTGGCAAGAAGGTACGAAAGCACCCGTTGAAGGAAGGGGACCTGGTCTTTAAGATGATGAGGCCGGGAGTGCCAGACATACGAGGAAAATTCAGACCGACCTGGGAAGTCCGTTTATTGTGAAAAAGTTGCTAACAAAGGGAGCAGCAATCTTGGCAGACAGCGATGGGAATGAGTTTAAAGACCCGGTCAATGTCGATAGACTAAAAAGGTTCCATGGCTAAAAAAAAAAAAATGAAAAGAAGAGAATAAATGCCCCGCAGGTCGAAAACCGAAAAAAGGCGGCCTTGCTAAAATTGGGCGCCCTGTCAGGGTGAAAACCGAAAAAAAGCATCCTGGGCAAAAATTAAGGGCCAAGAGAAAATGTTCAATCGAGAAAATCCGAGAGGGCCGATTGATAACAGGAGTTTGATGCTTACAAGATCTATTCCGAGATTAGGTGTAGTCTTGTGCTTTTGAATTCTTGTTAAATAAGGATCATGTATGATGAAATTATATAGAAATGTACTCAATTTTGCAATGAATAAAAGAATGTAGTTTACATTTTCATTGTTCTTTTAGTTCTGTCTTAAAAAGAGACTTATCATCTATGTATCTAATGACTATTGTCTACTCATTCTATCGGAAGATATCTTAGCAGATGTGTGCTAGTCACCCGTAAGGGAATAATAGCTTTCTCTTGCAGTTAAAAAAAATAAAAAATAATAAATAAAAAATAAAAAAATAAAATAAAAAAAAGGCCGTTAGAGATGAAAACCGTAATTGGCTCTCTAAGCAAAAGTTAGGCCAAAGGGCAGGGTGAAAACCTGGAGACAGGCAGTCTGCCCTACAAAAAAAAAATATATAAAAAATAAAAGCCGCTGGTTTGGGTTAGGTCCATGCCAGGCAAAAATTAGGCAAAGGGTTATGTGAAAATCCCTAAAGGGACGCATTTCCCATAAAGAAAAGCTAGTGTGAAAATCCATAAGGGACGCACTATCTTTAAAACAATGCCTGGAGCAATAAGGCAGCATATTTCGGATGATCTTCCTTTCAGCGAGATAAGACATAATTCAGGACATGAGTCAGAATCTCGGGCATATGCTCATTGACCGGGGGGCAAAGATGCACACTTGATGGTTCTCTTTGAAGAGTTTAAGGGTCAGGGTCCCTAAGCAAAGATGCCATTTCTAGTTCCTCAGGGGGCATGGTGGAGCGGCCAAGCCATATCCTCAACGGACCCTTAACCACTCAGGACATGGTCTATTCATTTTTGCATGCATGTCATACCATTCTTTAGCAAACATCTGCATATGGTAATTTACACTTGCATGCACAATCTGTTGTATATATTCCTGTGCACACAGCTTTGCAGGAAAGTCCAAATGAAGACCACACACATAAAGCTGGTCAAGGACGGCAACGTTGGCACTCGCCCTTGTTGGGCAATCAGGTCAAGATAGAATCTACGCTGGCAAATCTTCGAGACTTCTTAAGAGGTAATTCTCCGAGGTCTCTTAGGAGACTAATCTCTTTATCCCTTGCGCTTTTGGTAGTCTGTAGCAGACTCGGTGCAGTCCTCTAAGAGGGCATCTCTTGCGCTTTTAGTAGTCTGTAGCAGACTCAGTGCAGTATCTTCCTTTTGCGTTTTTTGTAGCCTGTAGCAGGCTCGGCGCATCGTCATCTACGAATGGCAGCTGTACTTTTAGTAGTCTGTAGCAGACTCGGTACAGTTCTCTTTTTGCACTTTTTGTAGTCTGTAGCAGACTCGGTGCAATCTTCCTTTTGCGTTTTTTGTAGCCTGTAGCAGGCTCGGCGCATCGTCATCTATGGATGGTGGCTACACTTTTGGTAGCCTTGGTAGTGGCTCGGTGTAGTTTCTTTCGTTTTGCGCTTTTAGTAGTCTTGGTGGTGGCTCGGCGCATCGCTATCTGAAGATAGCACCTGTACGTTTAGTAGTCTTGTCAGCGACTCCGTGCAGCGCGCTTTTTGTAGCCTTGTCAGCGGCTCGGTGCGATTTATCTTTCGCGTTTTGTAGTCTTGGTAGCGACTCGGCGCATCACCGTCTTAGGATGGTTCCTTGGCACTCTGTAGTCTTGTCAGCGACTCAGTGCAACTCAAGAGGATGAATCACAGCACTGTTCTCGAGGGAGCAGCTAGAAGGTGGCAGCCTCAGGTACGCGCTTCTTTCCTTTTTCTGAATTTTGGCTCACCTAGGCACCCACACACTAGCCTCCCCAAAATTGGGGGCAACTGTAGACACCGGGTCCCGAGTAGCCAAGATCAGGATTACCCAATGATAAAATTAAGTGTGCCGATCTATAGGCAAAAAGAATGAAGTTGGAGATGACGATTTCCTTGTCGATTTGTTATTTTAAAATTAAATAAAAATGTATTCTAAAAATGTTTTTAAAGTATTTTAAAATTTATTTTGTGAGGGAAAAAAGTGAGTTTTTAAATTATTATATTTTATAGGAATTTAAAAAAATAAAAAAAATAAAAAAAAAAAAAAAATTCCGCGCGAGGGACGGGCAGGCCGTCGGTCACTCATTCAGACGGGCAGGCCGTCGGTCACTCATTCAGACGGGCAGGCCGTCGGTGGCCCCTCTGCACCCCTGTTCGTCCGTTTTGCCTATTTTGGCCATAACTTCTTCATTTTAAATGCTTTTTAACTCATTTTTTTTGCAAAATCCTTCTATCTTCCAACCCAATAAATTCAGTGGTTTTTTGTAATTATGAGAATTAAATTAATTTAATTTCTTAATTAAAAAAATCTGAATTTTAAGGGGGAATAAAAAGAATTTTGGAGAGAGAATTAGGGGGGATTTTTCTTTAGAAAACATTTTTTTTTTCTTCTCTCTTCTCTCAACCAAATTCTCTCAATTTCTAAAGGAATTTCCAGCAATTCTTGAGACAAAAAATAACAATTTTTGTTCTTGAAAATTTTTCTTATTTTCAATTGACAACTTTTTTACTTTAAGACAAATAAACTAATTGTTTGATCTTGAGTAAAATTTATCTTTCAAAATTTTATCTTTCTAATCATATTTTTTCAAATCAACACAAGGAATTGGATCATCTACCTTCATTTCTTCAAGATCAATTTTGAGGGTAAACATTCTTGGCTCAATTTCTTAGTTTAATTTTTAATTTCATTTCTTTCTTATTTAATTAATTAACATGTAAATTCTTTTAGTTCTATCATTTTGTTCTTCTTTTTATTCTTTTGCTTTTATTCAATTGATTATCATGTAAATTCTTTTAGATCTATGATTTAATTGTTCATATTTCTTATTCCTTCTTTAATTGTTCATGCTATTATTTTTTGTTCATATTATTTAATTGAATTGTTCATGTTGTTCATATTGTTCATCTTCTTTTATTATTATTATTATTATTATTAGGTTTGATTGTTCATATTCTTTGTTATTATTGTGTTATTATTATTGTAGTTATTACCATCATTAGTAGTATTATTATTATTATCCTTATTCTTGTTTAATTTTATTATTACTATTATTGTTTATTTCTTATGCATGTTGATTTTATTATTACCTTTGCTTTTTATACATGTTGGATATTATTGCTATTATTAATATGTTTTATGCATGCTTTATTTTTTATGCATATTGAATTTTATTATTATTATGTTATATTTTAGATGCATGTTAACTTGTTAATTTGTTAAATTGCATATTTTTATTATGACATTTTAAGTGGCTTGTCATACATGATGCTTTTTTATTTACTTTATTTTATAGTATGTTTAACTCATTTTTATTACTAACATGGCTTTTATTTGTTTCTTTTATTTCAATACTTATTTTTTATGTATGAGTCTTTTCCATACCAAGTGGGAGCCCATGAAGATTTGAAGATCCATTTGGGAGTTGTTTATTATTTTTGTTGCTTTTTGTTATTTTGGTTTAATTGATTATTATGTAATTTGTAATAATAAATTTATTTCCATGCACGTAAATTAAGAAAATCACCAAAAAGATTTCTACTAAACTAAATTGGATTTTATTTAATAAAAATGGGACCAATGTCCTAGATTTTTTTATCCAAAATAAATTGTCACTTTAAAATTATTTTCTTTAATTATGCATGAGGGGACCAACGTTCTCATTTTTAATAAATAACCCGATTTATGCATGAGTTGTATTTTATTTACAAATGGGGGTTGTATTCCGCCCCTAGTTTTATTGTAATTTATTTTGCTTTCATTTATTTTATTTACCGCTTTATTTATATGTTTGATATGCGTTTAATTAAATTGCATTAAAAATTGAATGAGAAATGGGATGAAATACTAAATTTAAAACTTGATTATAAACTTAGCCAAGGTATGAATAAATGGGGAGTCCCGAACTTGCTCTGGTCTTTGGGCTCAAGAGGCTAGAGGTTATCCTCCAAGACACCTCTTGTGTCACGAGACTTAGACGTTAATCCTAGGCCTCATGGCCCAATATGGATAAAATGCGTAAGTCTTAGGCTCTCCGAGGCGAGAGAAACTTTCCCAATGTTCTATTGGGTGGCGACTCCATGAAACCTCTTTGTTGCCCAACATAGACGCACTTGCGATTTATCGCAAGCTGTTGACGGACCCACAATTGCCCCGATCGCCCACGTGCGGGCGGTCCGAACGGGCGGCCGCAGGGACCCGGCGCGCGTCACAGTAACCCTGGGGAAATCCGTAAAAATTCGTCGGATTCCGACGAAGCCGATTCTCGATGCGTTTCGACCGGCAAGCCTCTAGTAGCTGTTCCGATCGAGTTTCCCTGAATTATTGGACTCGGATCCAAAATTTCACGACTTTTTGCGATTTCTCGATTTTGACAATTTTCCCTAGTGGTACCTCTAGGAAAAATTCGTCGGATTCCGACGAAGCCGATTCTCGATGGGTTGTGACCGGCAAGCCTCCAGTAGCTGTTCCAATCGAGTTTCCCTGAATTATTGGACTCGGATCCAAAATTTCACCACTTTTTGCGATTTCTCGATTTTGGCGATTTTCCTTAGTGGTACCCCTAGGGAAAATTCGTCGAATTTCGACGAAGCCGATTCTCGATGCGTTGTGACCGGCGAGTCTCCAGTAGCTGTTCCAATCGAGTTTCCCTGAATTATTTGACTCAGATAAAAAATTTTACCACTTGTTGCGATTTCTCGATTTTGGCGATTTTCCCTAGTGGTACCCCTAGGGAAAATTCGTCGTATTCCGACGAAGCCGATTCTCGATGCGTTGTGACCGGCGAGTCTCCAGTAGCTGTTCCAATCGAGTTTCCCTGAATTATTGGACTCGGATCAAAAATTTCACCACTTTTTGCGATTTCTCGATTTTGGCGATTTTCCCTAGTGGTACCCCTAGGGAAATCCGTAAAAATTCGTCGGATTCCGACGAAACCGATTCTTGATGCGTTGTGACTGGCGAGCCTCCAGTAGCTGTTCCAATCGAGTTTCCCTGAATTATTAGACTCGGATCGAAAATTTCACCACTTGTTGCGATTTCTCGATTTTTGCGATTTTCCCTAGTGGTACCCCTAGGGAAAATTTGTCGGATTCCGACGAAGCCGATTCTCGATGCGTTGCAACCGGTGAGCCTCCAGTAGCTGTTCCAATCGAGTTTCCCTGAATTATTGGACTCGGATCCAAAATTTCACCACTTTTTGCGATTTGTCGATTTTGGCGATTTTCCCTAGTGGTACCCCTAGGGAAATCCGTAAAAATTCGTCGGATTCCGACGAAGCCGATTCTCGATGCGTTGTGACCGGCGAGCCTACATTAGCTGTTCCAATCGAGTTTCCCTGAATTATTGGACTCGGATCCAAAATTTTACCACTTTTTGCGATTTCTCGATTTTGGCGATTTTCCCTAGTGCTACCCCTAGAAAAATCCGTAAAAATTCGTCGGATTCCGACGAAGCCGATTCTCGATGCGCTGTGACCGGCGAGCCTCCAGTAGCTGTTCCAATCGAGTTTCCCTGAATTATTAGACTCGGATCGAAAATTTCACCACTTGTTGCGATTTCTCGATTTTTGCGATTTTCCCTAGTGGTACCCCTAGGGAAAATTTGTCGGATTCCGACGAAGCCGATTCTCGATGCGTTGCAACCGGTGAGCCTCCAGTAGCTGTTCCAATCGAGTTTCCCTGAATTATTGGACTCGGATCCAAAATTTCACCACTTTTTGCGATTTGTCGATTTTGGCGATTTTCCCTAGTGGTACCCCTAGGGAAATCCGTAAAAATTCGTCGGATTCCGACGAAACCGATTCTTGATGCGTTGTGACTGGCGAGCCTCCAGTAGCTGTTCCAATCGAGTTTCCCTGAATTATTAGACTCGGATCGAAAATTTCACCACTTGTTGCGATTTCTCGATTTTTGCGATTTTCCCTAGTGGTACCCCTAGGGAAAATTTGTCGGATTCCGACGAAGCCGATTCTCGATGCGTTGCAACCGGTGAGCCTCCAGTAGCTGTTCCAATCGAGTTTCCCTGAATTATTGGACTCGGATCCAAAATTTCACCACTTTTTGCGATTTCTCGATTTTGGCGATTTTCTCTAATGGTACCCCTAGGGAAAATTCGTCGAATTTCGACGAAGCCGATTCTCGATGCGTTGTGACCGGCGAGTCTCCAGTAGCTGTTCCAATCGAGTTTCCCTGAATTATTTGACTCAGATAAAAAATTTTACCACTTTTTGCGATTTCTCGATTTTGGCGATTTTCTCTAGTGGTACCCCTAGGGAAAATTCTTCGGATTTCGACGAAGCCGATTCTCGTTTTGTTGTGACCGGCGAGCCTCCAGTAGCTGTTCCAATCGCGTTTCCCTGAATTATTGGACTCGGATCCAAAATTTCACCACTTTTTGCGATTTCTCGATTTTGGCAAATTTCCCTAGTAGTACCCCTAGGGAAATCGGTAAAAATTCGTCGGATTCCGACGAAACCGATTCTCGATGCGTTGTGACCGGCGAGCCTCCAGTAGCTGTTCCTATTGAGTTTTCCTGAATTATTGGACTCGGATCCAAAATTTCACCACTTTTTGCGATTTCTCGATTTTGGCGATTTTCCCTAGTGCTACCCCTAGAAAAATCCGTAAAAATTCGTCGGATTCCGACGAAGCCGATTCTCGATGCGCTGTGACCGGCGAGCCTCCAGTAGCTGTTCCAATCGAGTTTCCCTGAATTATTAGACTCGGATCGAAAATTTCACTACTTGTTGCGATTTCTCGATTTTTGCGATTTTCCCTAGTGGTACCCCTAGGGAAAATTTGTCGGATTCCGACGAAGCCGATTCTCGATGCGTTGCAACCGGTGAGCCTCCAGTAGCTGTTCCAATCGAGTTTCCCTGAATTATTGGACTCGGATCCAAAATTTCACCACTTTTTGCGATTTCTCGATTTTGGCGATTTTTCCTTGTGATACCCCTAGGGAAAATTCGTCGGATTCCGACGAAGCCGATTCTCGATGCGTTGTGACCGGCGAGCCTCCATTAGCTGTTCCAATCGAGTTTCCCTGAATTATTGGACTCGGATCCAAAATTTCACCACTTTTTGCGATTTCTCGATTTTGGCGATTTTCCCTAATGGTACCCCTAGGGAAAATTCGTCGAATTTCGACGAAGCCGATTCTCGATGCGTTGTGACCGGTGACTCTCCAGTAGCTGTTCCAATCGAGTTTCCCTGAATTATTTGACTCAGATAAAAAATTTTACCACTTTTTGCGATTTCTCGATTTTGGCGATTTTCCTTAGTGGTACCCCTAGGGAAATCCGTAAAAATTCGTCGGATTCCGACGAAGCCGATTCTCGATGCGTTGTGACCGGCGAGCCTCCAGTAGCTGTTCCAATCGAGTTTCCCTGAATTATTGGACTCGGATCCAAAATTTCACCACTTTTTGCGATTTCTCGATTTTGGCGATTTTCCCTAGTGGTACCCCTAGGGAAAATTCTTCGGATTTCGACGAAGCCGATTCTCATTTTGTTGTGACCGGCGAGCCTCCAGTAGCTGTTCCAATCGAGTTTCCCTGAATTATTGGACTCGGATCCAAAATTTCACCACTTTTTGCGATTTCTCGTTTTTGGCAATTTTCCCTAGTAGTACCCCTAGGGAAATCCGTAAAAATTCGTCGGATTCCGACGAAACCGATTCTCGATGCGTTGTGACCGGCGAGCCTCCAGTAGCTGTTCCTATTGAGTTTTCCTGAATTATTGGACTCGGATCCAAAATTTCACCACTTTTTGCGATTTCTCGATTTTGGCGATTTTTCCTAGTGGTACCCCAGGGGAAATCCGTAAAAATTCGTCGGATTCCGACGAATCCGATTCTCGTTGCGTTGTGACCGGTGAGCCTCCAGTAGCTGTTCCAATCGTGTTTCCCTGAATTATTTGACTCGGATACAAAATTTAACCACTTTTTGCGATTTCCCGATTTTGGCGATTTTCCCTAGTGGTACCCCTAGGGAAAATTCGTCGGATTCCGATGAAGCCGATTCTCGATGCGTTGTGACCGGCGAGCCTACATTAGCTGTTCCAATCGAGTTTCCCTGAATTATTGGACTCGGATAAAAAATTTCACCACTTTTTGCGATTTCTCGATTTTGGCGATTTTCCCTAATGCTACCCCTAGAAAAATCCGTAAAAATTCGTCGGATTCCGACGAAGCCGATTCTCGATGCGCTGTGACCGGCGAGCCTCCAATAGCTGTTCCAATCGAGTTTCCCTGAATTATTAGACTCGGATCCAAAATTTCACCACTTTTTGCGATTTCTCGATTTTTGCGATTTTCCCTAGTGGTACCCCTAGGGAAAATTTGTCGGATTCCGACGAAGCCGATTCTCGATGCGTTGCAACCGGTGAGCCTCCAGTAGCTGTTCCAATCGAGTTTCCCTGAATTATTGGACTCGGATCCAAAATTTCACCACTTTTTGCGATTTCTCGATTTTGGCGATTTTTCCTAGTGGTACACCTAGGGAAATCCGTAAAAATTCGTCGGATTCCGACGATACCGATTCTCGATACGTTGTGACCGGCGAGTCTCCATTAGCTGTTCCAATCGAGTTTCCCTGAATTATTGGACTCGGATCCAAAATTTCACCACTTTTTGCGATTTTTCGATTTTGGCGATTTTCCCTAGTGGTAACCCTGGGGAAATCCGTAAAAATTCGTCGGATTCCGACGAAGCCGATTCTCGATGCGTTGTGACCGGCGAGCCTCTAGTAGCTGTTCCGATCGAGTTTCCCTGAATTATTGGACTCGGATCCAAAATTTCACCACTTTTTGCGATTTCTCGATTTTGGCGATTTTCCATAATGGTACCTCTAGGGAAAATTCGTCGGATTCCGACGAAGCCGATTCTCGATGCGTTGTGACCGGCGAGCCTCCATTAGCTGTTGCAATCGAGTTTCCCTGAATTATTGGACTCGGATCCAAAATTTCACCACTTTTTGCGATTTCTCGATTTTGGCGATTTTCTCTAATGGTACCCCTAGGGAAAATTCGTCGAATTTCGACGAAGCCGATTCTCGATGCGTTGTGACCGGCGAGTCTCCAGTAGCTGTTCCAATCGAGTTTCCCTGAATTATTTGACTCAGATAAAAAATTTTACCACTTTTTGCGATTTCTCGATTTTGGCGATTTTCCTTAGTGGTACCCCTAGGGAAATCCGTAAAAATTCGTCGGATTCCGACGAAGCCGATTCTCGATGCGTTGTGACCGGCGAGCCTCCAGTAGCTATTCCAATCGAGTTTCCCTGAATTATTGGACTCGGATCCAAAATTTCACCACTTTTTGCGATTTCTCGATTTTGGCGATTTTCCCTAGTGGTACCCCTAGGGAAAATTCTTCGGATTTCGACGAAGCCGATTCTCGTTTTGTTGTGACCGGCGAGCCTCCAGTAGCTGTTCCAATCGAGTTTCGCTGAATTATTGGACTCGGATCCAAAATTTCACCACTTTTTGCGATTTCTCGATTTTGGCAATTTTCCCTAGTAGTACCCCTAGGGAAATCCGTAAAAATTCGTCGGATTCCGACGAAACCGATTCTCGATGCGTTGTGACCGGCGAGCCTCCAGTAGCTGTTCCTATTGAGTTTTCTTGAATTATTGGACTCGGATCCAAAATTTCACCACTTTTTGCGATTTCTCGATTTTGGCGATTTTCCATAGTGGTACCCCTAGGGAAATCCGTAAAAATTCGCCGGATTCCGACGAAGCCGATTCTCAAAGCGTTGTGACCGGCGAGCCTCCAGTAGCTTTTCCAATCGAGTTTCTCTGAATTATTGGACTCGGATCCAAAATTTCACCACTTTTTACGATTTCTCGATTTTGGCGATTTTCCCTAGTGGTACCCCTAGGGAAATCCGTAAAAATTCGTCGTATTCCGACGAAGCCGATTCTCGATGCGTTGTGACCGGCGAGCCTCCAGTAGATGTTCCAATCGAGTTTCCCTTAATTATTGGACTCGGATCCAAAATTTCACCACTTTTTGCGATTTCTCGATTTTGGCGATTTTCCCTAGTGGTACCCCTAGGGAAATCCGTAAAAATTCGTCGGATTCCGACGAAGCCGATTCTCGATGCGTTTCGACCGGCGAGCCTCCAGTAGCTGTTCCAATCGAGTTTCCCTGAATTATTGGACTCTGATCCAAAATTTCACCACTTTTTGCGATTTCTCGATTTTGACGATTTTCCCTAGTGGTACCCCTAGGAAAAATTCGTCGGATTCCGACGAAGCCGATTCTCGATGCGTTGTGACCGGCGAGCCTCCAGTAGCTGTTCCAATCGAGTTTCCCTAAATTATTGGACCCGGATCCAAAATTTTACCACTTTTTGCGATTTCTCGATTTTGGCGATTTTCCCTAGTGGTACCCCTAGGGAAAATCCGTAAAAATTCGTCGGATTCCGACGAAGCCGATTCTCGATGTGTTGTGACCGGCGAGCCTCCAGTAGTTGTTCAAATCGAGTTTCCCTGAATTATTGGACTCGGATCCAAAATTTCACCACTTTTTGCGATTTCTCGATTTTGGCAATTTTCCCTAGTGGTACCCCTAGGGAAATCCGTAAAAATTCATCGTATTCCGACGAAGCCGATTCTCGATGCGTTGTGACCGGCGAGCCTCCAGTAGCTATTCCAATCGAGTTTCCCTGAATTATTGGACTCGGATCCAAAATTTCACCACTTTTTGCGATTTCTCGATTTTGGCGATTTTCCCTACTGGTACCCCTAGGGAAATCCGTAAAAATTCATCGGATTCCGACAAAGTCGATTCTCGATGCGTTGTGACCGGCGAGCCTCCAGTAGCTGTTCCAATCGAGTTTCCCTGAATTATTGGACTCGGATCCAAAATTTCACCAATTTTTGCGATTTATCGATTTTGGCGATTTTCACTAGTGGTACCCCTGGGGAAATCCGTAAAAATTCGTCGGATTCCGACGAAGCCGATTCTCGATGCGTTGTGACCGGCGAGCCTCCAGTAGCTGTTCCTATCGAGTTTTCCTGAATTATTTGACTCGGATCCAAAATTTCACAACTTTTTGCGATTTCTCGATTTTGGCGATTTTCCCTAGTGGTACCCCTAGTGAAATCCGTAAAAATTCGTCGGATTCCGACGAAGCCGATTCTCGATGCGTTGTGACCGGCGAGCCTCCAGTAGCTGTTCCAATCGAGTTTCCCTGAATTATTGGACTCGGATCAAAAATTTCACCACTTTTTGCGATTTCTCGATTTTGGCGATTTTCCCTAGTGGTACCGCTAGGGAAAATTCGTCGAGTTCCGACGAAGCCGATTCTCGATGCGTTGTGACCGGCGAGCCTCCAGTAGCTGTTCCAATCGAGTTTCCCTGAATTATTGGACTCGGATCCAAAATTTCACCACTTTTTGCGATTTCTCGATTTTGGCAATTTTCCCTAGTGGTACCCCCAGGGAAATCCGTAAAAATTCGTCGGATTCCGACAAAGCCGATTCTCGATGCGTTGTGACCGGCGAGCCTCCAGTAGCTGTTCCAATCGAGTTTTCCTGAATTATTGGACTCGGATCCAAAATTTCACCACTTTTTGCGATTTCTCGATTTTGGCGATTTTCCCTATTGGTACCCCTGGGGAAATCCGTAAAAATTCGTCGGATTCCGACGAAGCCGATTCTCGATGCGTTGTGACCGGCGAGCCTCCAGTAGCTGTTCCTACCAAGTTTTCCTGAATTATTGGACTCGGATCCAAAATTTCATAACTTTTCGCGATTTCTAAATTTTGGCGATTTTCCCTAGTGGTACCCCTAGTGAAATCCGTAAAAATTCGTCGGATTCCGAAGAAGCCGATTCTCGATGCGTTGTGACCGGCGAGCCTCCAGTAGCTGTTCCAATCGAGTTTCCCTGAATTATTGGACTCGGATCCAAAATTTCAACACTTTTTGCGATTTCTCGATTTTGGCGATTTCTCCTAGTGGTACCCCTAGGGAAATCCGTAAAAATTCGTCGGATTCCGACGAAGCCGATTCTCGATGCGTTTCGACCGGCGAGCCTCCAGTAGCTGTTCCTATCGAGTTTCCCTGAATTATTGGACTCGGATCCAAAATTTCACCACTTTTTACGATTTCTCGATTTTGACGATTTTCCCTAGTGGTACCCCTAGGGAAAATTCGTCGGATTCCGACGAAGCTGATTCTCGATGCGTTGTGACCGGCGAGCCTCCAGTAGCTGTTCCAATCGAGTTTCCCTGAATTATTGGACTCGGATCCAAAATTTCACCACTTTTTGCAATTTCTCGATTTTGACGAATTTCCCTAGTGGTACCCCTAGGGAAAATTCGTCGGATTCCGACGAAGCCGATTCTCGATGCGTTTCGACCGGCGAGCCTCCAGTAGCTGTTCCAATCGAGTTTCCCTGAATTATTGGACTCGGATTCAAAATTTCACCACTTTTTGCAATTTCTCGATTTTGACGAATTTCCCTAGTGGTACCCCTAGGGAAAATTCGTCGGATTCCGACGAAGCCGATTCTCGATGCGTTGTGACCGGCGAGCCTCCAGTAGCTGTTCCAATTGAGTTTCCCTGAATTATTGGACTCGGATCCAAAATTTCACAACTTTTTGCGATTTTTCGATTTTGGCGATTTTCACTAGTGGTACCCGTGGGGAAATTCGTAAAAATTCGTCGAATTCCGACGAAACCGATTCTCGATGCGTTGTGACCGGCGAGCCTCCGGTAGCTGTTCCTATCGAGTTTTCCTGAATTATTGGACTCGGATCCAAAATTTCACAACTTTTTGCGATTTCTCGATTTTGGCGATTTTCCCTAGTGGTACCCCTAGTGAAATCCGTAAAAATTCGTCGGATTCCGACGAACCCGATTCTCGATGCGTTGTGACCGGCGAGCCTCCAGTAGCTGTTCCAATCGAGTTTCCCTGAATTATTGGACTCGGATCCAAAATTTCACCACTTTTTGCGATTTCTCGATTTTGGCGATTTTTCCTAGTGGTACCCCTAGGGAAATCCGTAAAAATTCGTCGGATTCCGACAAAGCCGATTCTCGATGCGTTTCGACCGGCGAGCCTCCAGTAGCTGTTCCAATCGAGTTTCCCTGAATTATTGGACTCGGATCCAAAATTTCACCACTTTTTACGATTTCTCGATTTTGGCGATTTTCCCTAGTGGTACCCCTAGGGAAAATTCGTCGGATTCCGACGAAACCGATTCTCGATGCGTTGTGACCGGCGAGACTCCTGTATCTGTTCCAATCGTGTTTCCCTGAATTATTGGACTCGGATCCAAAATTTCACCACTTTTTGCGATTTCTCGATTTTGGCGATTTTTCCTAGTGGTACCCCTAGGGAAAATTCGTCGAATTCCGACGAAGCCGATTCTCGATGCGTTGTGACCGGCGAGCCTCCAGTTGCTGTTCCAATCGTGTTTCCCTGAATTATTGGACTCGGATCAAAAATTTCACCACTTTTTGCGATTTCTCGATTTTTGCGATTTTCCCTAGTGGTACCCCTAGGGAAAATTCGTCGGATTCCGACGAAGCCGATTCTCGATGCGTTGTGACCGGCGAGCCTCCAGTAGCTGTTCCAATCGAGTTTCCCTGAATTATTGGACTCGGATCCAAAATTTCAACACTTTTTGCGATTTCTCGATTTTGGCGATTTCTCCTAGTGGTACCCCTAGGGAAATCCGTAAAAATTCGTCGGATTCCAACGAAGCCGTTTCTCGATGCGTTGTGACCGGCGAGCCTCCAGTAGCTGTTCCAATCGAGTTTCCCTGAATTATTGGACTCGGATCCAAAATTTCACCACTTTTTGCGATTTCTCGATTTTGGCGATTTTCTCTAGTGGTACCCCTAGGGAAAATTCGTCGGATTCCGACGAAGATGATTCTCGATGCGTTGTGACCGGCGAGTCTCCAGTAGCTGTTCCAATCGAGTTTCCCTGAATTATTGGACTCTGATCAAAAATTTCACCACTTTTTGCGATTTCTCGATTTTGGCGATTTTCCCTAGTGGTACCCCTAGGGAAATCCGTAAAAATTCGTCGGATTCCGACGAAGACGATTCTCGATGCGTTTCGACCGGCGAGCCTCCAATAGCTGTTCCAATCGAGTTTCCTTGAATTATTGGACTCGGATCCAAAATTTCACCACTTTTTGCGATTTCTCGATTTTGACAATTTTACCTAGTGGTACCCCTAGGGAAAATTCGTCGGATTCCGACGAAGCCGATTCTCGATGCGTTGTGACCGGCGAGACTCCTGTAGCTGTTCCAATCGTGTTTCCCTGATTTATTGGACTCGGATCCAAAATTTCACCACTTTTTGCGATTTCTCGATTTTGGCGATTTTTCCTAGTGTTACCCCTAGAGAAAATTCGTCGGATTCCGACGAAGCCGATTCTCGATGCGTTGTGACAGGCGAGCCTCCAGTAGCTGTTCCAATCGAGTTTCCCTGAATTATTGGACTCGGATCCAAAATTTCACCACTTTTTGCTATTTCTCGATTTTGGCGATTTTCCCTAGTGGTACCCCTAGGGAAAATTCGTCGGATTCCGACGAAGCCGATTCTCGATGCGTTGTGACCGGCGAGCCTCCAGTAGCTGTTCCAATCGATTTTCCCTGAATTATTGCACTCGGATCCAAAATTTCACCACTTTTTGCGATTTCTCGATTTTGGCGATTTTCCCTAGTGGTACCCCCAGGGAAATCCGTAAAAATTCGTCGGATTCCGACAAAGCCGATTCTCGATGCGTTGTGACCGGCGAGCCTCCAGTAGCTGTTCCAATCGAGTTTTCCTGAATTATTGGACTCGGATCCAAAATTTCACCACTTTTTGCGATTTCTCGATTTTGGCGATTTTCACTAGTGGTACCCCTGGGAAAATCCGTAAAAATTCGTCGGATTCCGACGAAGCCGATTCTCGATGCGTTGTGACCGGCGAGCCTCCAGTAGCTGTTCCTATCAAGTTTTCCTGAATTATTGGACTCGGATCCAAAATTTCATAACTTTTCGCGATTTCTCGATTTTGGCGATTTTCCCTAGTGGTACCCCCAGTGAAATCCGTAAAAATTCGTCGGATTCCGAAGAAGCCGATTCTCGATGCGTTGTGACCGGCGAGCCTCCAGTAGCTGTTCCAATCGAGTTTCCCTGAATTATTGGACTCGGATCCAAAATTTTAACACTTTTTGCGATTTCTCGATTTTGGCGATTTCTCCTAGTGGTACACCTAGGGAAATCCGTAAAAATTCGTCGGATTCCGACGAAGCCGATTCTCGATGCGTTTCGACCGGCGAGCCTCCAGTAGCTGTTCCTATCGAGTTTCCCTGAATTATTGGACTCGGATCCAAAATTTCACCACTTTTTGCAATTTCTCGATTTTGACGAATTTCCCTAGTGGTACCCCTAGGGAAAATTCGTCGGATTCCGACGAAGCCGATTCTCGATGCGTTGTGACCGGCGAGCCTCCAGTAGCTGTTCCAATCGAGTTTCCCTGAATTATTGGACTCGGATCCAAAATTTCACAACTTTTTGCGATTTTTCGATTTTGGCGATTTTTCCTAGTGGTACCCCTAGGGAAATCCGTAAAAATTCGTCGGATTCCGACGAAGCCGTTTCTCGATGCGTTGTGACCGGCGAGCCTCCAGTAGCTGTTCCAATCGAGTTTCCCTGAATTATTGGACTCGGATCCAAAATTTCACAACTTTTTGCGATTTTTCGATTTTGGCGATTTTTCCTAGTGGTACCCCTAGGGAAATCCGTAAAAATTCATCGGATTCCGACAAAGCCGATTCTCGATGCGTTGTGACCGGCGAGCCTCCAGTAGCTGTTCCAATCGAGTTTCCCTGAATTATTGGACTCGGATCCAAAATTTCACAACTTTTTGCGATTTTTCGATTTTGGCGATTTTCACTAGTGGTACCCCTGGGAAAATCCGTAAAAATTCGTCGGATTCCGACGAAGCCGATTCTCGATGCGTTGTGACCGGCGAGCCTCCAGTAGCTGTTCCTATCGAGTTTTCCTGAATTATTGGACTCGGATCCAAAATTTCACAACTTTTTGCGATTTCTCGATTTTGGCGATTTTCCCTAGTGGTACCCCTAGTGAAATCCGTAAAAATTCGTCGGATTCCGACGAACCCGATTGTCGATGCGTTGTGACCGGCGAGCCTCCAGTAGCTGTTCCAATCGAGTTTCCCTGAATTATTGGACTCGGATCCAAAATTTCACCACTTTTTGCGATTTCTCGATTTTGGCGATTTTTCCTAGTGGTACCCCTAGGGAAATCCGTAAACATTCGTCGGATTCCGACGAAGCCGATTCTCGATGCGTTTCGACCGGCGAGCCTCGAGTAGCTGTTCCAATCGAGTTTCCCTGAATTATTGGACTCGGATCCAAAATTTCACCACTTTTTACGATTTCTCGATTTTGGCGATTTTCCCTAGTGGTACCCCTAGGGAAAATTCGTCGGATTCCGACGAAACCGATTCTCGATGCGTTGTGACCGGCGAGACTCCTGTATCTGTTCCAATCGTGTTTCCCTAAATTATTGGACTCGGATCCAAAATTTCACCACTTTTTGCGATTTCTCGATTTTGGCGATTTTTCCTAGTGGTACCCCTAGGGAAAATTCGTCGGATTCCGACGAAGCCGATTCTCGATGCGTTGTGACCGGCGAGCCTCCAGTAGCTGTTCCAATCGAGTTTCCCCGAATTATTGGACTCGGATCCAAAATTTCACCACTTTTTGCGATTTCTCGATTTTGGCGATTTTCCCTAGTGGTACCCCTTGGGAAAATTCGTCGGATTCCGACGAAGCCGATTCTCAATGCGTTGTGACCGGCGAGCCTCCAGTAGCTGTTCCAATCGAGTTTCCCTGAATTATTGGACTCGGATCCAAAATTTCACCACTTTTTGCTATTTCTCGATTTTGGCGATTTTTCCTAGTGGTACCCCTAGGGAAAATTCGTCGGATTCCGACGAAGCCGATTCTCGATGCGTTGTGACCGGCGAGCCTCCAGTAGCTGTTCCAATCGATTTTCCCTGAATTATTTGACTCGGATCCAAAATTTCACCACTTTTTGCGATTTCTCGATTTTGGCGATTTTCCCTAGTGGTACCCCTAGTGAAATCCGTAAAAATTCGTCGGATTCCGACGAAGCCGATTCTCGATGCGTTTCGACCGGCGAGCCTCCAGTAGCTGTTCCTATCGAGTTTCCCTGAATTATTGGACTCGGATCCAAAATTTCACCACTTTTTGCGATTTCTCGATTTTGGCGATTTTCTCTAGTGGTATCCCTAGGGAAAATTCGTCGGATTCCGACGAAGCGGATTCTCGATGCGTTGTGACC
Source organism: Excoecaria cochinchinensis (assembly GCA_947683425.1). Lineage (NCBI taxonomy): Eukaryota > Viridiplantae > Streptophyta > Magnoliopsida > Malpighiales > Euphorbiaceae > Excoecaria > Excoecaria cochinchinensis. Next base: position 6,018,359 of record CANTUQ010000064.1, read on the forward strand.
GGCGAGTCTCCAGTAGCTGTTCCAATCGAGTTTCCCTGAATTATTGGACTCGGATCAAAAATTTCACAACTTTTTGCGATTTCTCGATTTTGGCGATTTTCCCTAGTGGTACCCCTAGGGAAATCCGTAAAAATTCGTCGGATTTCGACGAAGCCGATTCTCGATGCGTTTCGACCGGCGAGCCTCCAGTAGCTGTTCCAATCGAGTTTCCCTGAATTATTGGACTCGGATCCAAAATTTCACCACTTTTTGCGATTTCTCGATTTTGACAATTTTACCTAGTCGTACCCCTAGGGAAAATTCGTCGAATTCCGACGAAGCCGATTCTCGATGCGTTGTGACCGGCGAGCCTCCAGTAGTTGTTCCAATCGAGTTTCCCTGAATTATTGGACTCGGATCCAAAATTTCACCACTTTTTGCGATTTCTCGATTTTGGCGATTTTCCCTAGTGGTACCCCTAGGGAAAATTCGTCGGATTCCGACGAAGCCGATTCTCGATGCGTTGTGACCGGCGAGACTCCTGTAGCTGTTCCAATCGTGTTTTCCTGAATTATTGGACTCGGATCCAAAATTTCACCACTTTTTGCGATTTCTCGATTTTGGCGATTTTTCCTAGTGGTACCCCTAGGGAAAATTCGTCGGATTCCGACGAAGCCGATTATCGATGCGTTGTGACCGGCGAGCCTCCAGTAGCTGTTCCAATTGAGTTTCCCTGAATTATTGGACTCGGATCAAAAATTTCACCACTTTTTGCGATTTCTCGATTTTTGCGATTTTTCCTAGTGGTACCCCTTGGGAAAATTCGTCGGATTCCGACGAAGCCGATTCTCAATGCGTTGTGACCGGCGAGCCTCCAGTAGCTGTTCCAATCGAGTTTCCCTGAATTATTGGACTCGGTTCCAAAATTTCACCACTTTTTGCGATTTCTCGATTATGGCGATTTTCCCTAGTGGTACCCCTAGGGAAAATTCGTCGGATTCCGACGAAGCCGATTCTCGATGCGTTGTGACCGGCGAGCCTCCAGTAGCTGTTCCAATCGAGTTTCCCCGAATTATTGGACTCGGATCCAAAATTTCACCACTTTTTGCGATTTCTCGATTTTGGCGATTTTCCCTAGTGGTACCCCTTGGGAAAATTCGTCGGATTCCGACGAAGCCGATTCTCAATGCGTTGTGACCGGCGAGCCTCCAGTAGCTGTTCCAATCGAGTTTCCCTGAATTATTGGACTCGGATCCAAAATTTCACCACTTTTTGCTATTTCTCGATTTTGGCGATTTTCCCTAGTGGTACCCCTAGGGAAAATTCGTCGGATTCCGACGAAGCCGATTCTCGATGCGTTGTGACCGGCGAGCCTCCAGTAGCTGTTCCAATCGATTTTCCCTGAATTATTTGACTCGAATCCAAAATTTCACCACTTTTTGCGATTTCTCGATTTTGGCGATTTTCCCTAGTGGTACCCCTAGTGAAATCCGTAAAAATTCGTCGGATTTCGACGAAGCCGATTCTCGATGCGTTTCGACCGGCGAGCCTCCAGTAGCTGTTCCAATCGAGTTTCCCTGAATTATTGGACTCGGATCCAAAATTTCACCACTTTTTGCGATTTCTCGATTTTGGCGATTTTCTCTAGTGGTACCCCTAGGGAAAATTCGTCGGATTCCGACGAAGCGGATTCTCGATGCGTTGTGACCGGCGAGTCTCCAGTAGCTGTTCCAATCGAGTTTCCCTGAATTATTGGACTCGGATCAAAAATTTCACCACTTTTTGCGATTTCTCGATTTTGGCGATTTTCCCTAGTGGTACCCCTAGGGAAATCCGTAAAAATTCGTCGGATTTCGACGAAGCCGATTCTCGATGCGTTTCGACCGGCGAGCCTCCAGTAGCTGTTCCAATCGAGTTTCCCTGAATTATTGGACTCGGATCCAAAATTTCACCACTTTTTGCGATTTCTCGATTTTGACAATTTTACCTAGTGGTACCCCTAGGGAAAATTCGTCGGATTCCGACGAAGCTGATTCTCGATGCGTTGTGACCGGCGAGCCTCCAGTAGTTGTTCCAATCGAGTTTCCCTGAATTATTGGACTCGGATCCAAAATTTCACCACTTTTTGCGATTTCTCGATTTTGGCGATTTTCCCTAGTGGTACCCCTAGGGAAAATTCGTCGGATTCCGACGAAACCGATTCTCGATGCGTTGTGACCGGCGAGACTCCTGTAGCTGTTCCAATCGTGTTTCCCTGAATTATTGGACTCGGATCCAAAATTTCACCACTTTTTGCGATTTCTCGATTTTGGCGATTTTTCCTAGTGGTACCCCTAGGGAAAATTCGTCGGATTCCGACGAAGCCGATTATCGATGCGTTGTGACCGGCGAGCCTCCAGTAGCTGTTCCAATCGAGTTTCCCTGAATTATTGGACTCGGATCAAAAATTTCACCACTTTTTGCGATTTCTCGATTTTTGCGATTTTTCCTAGTGGTACCCCTTGGGAAAATTCGTCGGATTCCGACGAAGCCGATTCTCAATGCGTTGTGACCCGCGAGCCTCCAGTAGCTGTTCCAATCGAGTTTCCCTGAATTATTGGACTCGGATCCAAAATTTCACCACTTTTTGCTATTTCTCGATTTTGGCGATTTTCCCTAGTGGTACCCCTAGGGAAAATTCGTCGGATTCCGACGAAGCCGATTCTCGATGCGTTGTGACCGGCGAGCCTCCAGTAGCTGTTCCAATCGATTTTCCCTGAATTATTTGACTCGGATCCAAAATTTCACCACTTTTTGCGATTTCTCGATTTTGGCGATTTTCCCTAGTGGTACCCCCAGGGAAATCCGTAAAAATTCGTCGGATTCCGACAAAGCCGATTCTCGATGCGTTGTGACCGGCGAGCCTCCAGTAGCTGTTCCAATCGAGTTTTCCTGAATTATTGGACTCGGATCCAAAATTTCACCACTTTTTGCGATTTCTCGATTTTGGCGATTTTCACTAGTGGTACCCCTGGGAAAATCCGTAAAAATTCGTCGGATTCCGACGAAGCCGATTCTCGATGCGTTGTGACCGGCGAGCCTCCAGTAGCTGTTCCTATCAAGTTTTCCTGAATTATTGGACTCGGATCCAAAATTTCATAACTTTTTGCGATTTCTCGATTTTGGCGATTTTCCCTAGTGGTACCCCTAGTGAAATCCGTAAAAATTCGTCGGATTCCGAAGAAGCCGATTCTCGATGCGTTGTGACCGGCGAGCCTCCAGTAGCTGTTCCAATCGAGTTTCCCTGAATTATTGGACTCGGATCCAAAATTTTAACACTTTTTGCGATTTCTCGATTTTGGCGATTTCTCCTAGTGGTACCCCTAGGGAAATCCGTAAAAATTCGTCGGATTCCGACGAAGCCGATTCTCGATGCGTTTCGACCGGCGAGCCTCCAGTAGCTGTTCCTATCGAGTTTCCCTGAATTATTGGACTCGGATCCAAAATTTCACCACTTTTTACAATTTCTCGATTTTGACGAATTTCCCTAGTGGTACCCCTAGGGAAAATTCGTCGGATTCCGACGAAGCCGATTCTCGATGCGTTGTGACCGGCGAGCCTCCAGTAGCTGTTCCAATCGAGTTTCCCTGAATTATTGGACTCGGATCCAAAATTTCACAACTTTTTGCGATTTTTCGATTTTGGCGATTTTTCCTACTGGTACCCCTAGGGAAATCCGTAAAAATTCGTCGGATTCTGACGAAGCCGTTTCTCGATGCGTTGTGACCGGCGAGCCTCCAGTAGCTGTTCCAATCAAGTTTCCCTGAATTATTGGACTCGGATCCAAAATTTCACCACTTTTTGCGATTTCTCGATTTTGGCGATTTTCTCTAGTGGTACCCCTAGGGAAAATTCGTCGGATTCCGACGAAGCGGATTCTCGATGCGTTGTGACCGGCGAGTATCCAGTAGCTGTTCCAATCGAGTTTCCCTGAATTATTGGACTCGGATCAAAAATTTCACAACTTTTTGCGATTTCTCGATTTTGGCGATTTTCCCTAGTGGTACCCCTAGGGAAATGCGTAAAAATTCGTCGGATTTCGACGAAGCCGATTCTCGATGCGTTTCGACCGGCGAGCCTCCAGTAGCTGTTCCAATCGAGTTTCCCTGAATTATTGGACTCGGATCCAAAATTTCACCACTTTTTGCGATTTCTCGATTTTGACAATTTTACCTAGTGGTACCCCTAGGGAAAATTCGTCGGATTCCGACGAAGCCGATTCTCGATGCGTTGTGACCGGCGAGCCTCCAGTAGTTGTTCCAATCGAGTTTCCCTGAATTATTGGACTCGGATCCAAAATTTCACCACTTTTTGCGATTTCTCGATTTTGGCGATTTTCCCTAGTGGTACCCCTAGGGAAAATTCGTCGGATTCCGACGAAGCCGATTCTCGATGCGTTGTGACCGGCGAGACTCCTGTAGCTGTTCCAATCGTGTTTTCCTGAATTATTGGACTCGGATCCAAAATTTCACCACTTTTTGCGATTTCTCGATTTTGGCGATTTTTCCTAGTGGTACCCCTAGGGAAAATTCGTCGGATTCCGACGAAGCCGATTATCGATGCGTTGTGACCGGCGAGCCTCCAGTAGCTGTTCCAATCGATTTTCCCTGAATTATTTGACTCGGATCCAAAATTTCACCACTTTTTGCGATTTCTCGATTTTGGCGATTTTCCCTAGTGGTACCCCCAGGGAAATCCGTAAAAATTCGTCGGATTCCGACAAAGCCGATTCTCGATGCGTTGTGACCGGCGAGCCTCCAGTAGCTGTTCCAATCGAGTTTTCCTGAATTATTGGACTCGGATCCAAAATTTCACCACTTTTTGCGATTTCTCGATTTTGGCGATTTTCCCTAGTGGTACCACTAGGAAAATCCGTAAAAATTCGTCGGATTCCGACGAAGCCGATTCTCGATGCGTTGTGACCGGCGAGCCTCCAGTAGCTGTTCCTATCAAGTTTTCCTGAATTATTGGACTCGGATCCAAAATTTCATAACTTTTCGCGATTTCTCGATTTTGGCGATTTTCCCTAGTGGTACCCCTAGTGAAATCCGTAAAAATTCGTCGGATTCCGAAGAAGCCGATTCTCGATGCGTTGTGACCGGCGAGCCTCCAGTAGCTGTTCCAATCGAGTTTCCCTGAATTATTGGACTCGGATCCAAAATTTCAACACTTTTTGCGATTTCTCGATTTTGGCGATTTCTCCTAGTGGTACCCCTAGGGAATCCGTAAAAATTCGTCGGATTCCGACGAAGCCGATTCTCGATGCGTTTCGACCGGCGAGCCTCCAGTAGCTGTTCCTATCGAGTTTCCCTGAATTATTGGACTCGGATCCAAAATTTCACCACTTTTTACGATTTCTCGATTTTGACGATTTTCCCTAGTGGTACCCCTAGGGAAAATTCGTCGGATTCCGACGAAGCTGATTCTCGATGCGTTGTGACCGGCGAGTCTCCAGTAGCTGTTCCAATCGAGTTTCCCTGAATTATTGGACTCGGATCAAAAATTTCACCACTTTTTGCGATTTCTCGATTTTGGCGATTTTCCCTAGTGGTACCCCTAGGGAAATCCGTAAAAATTCGTCGGATTCCGACGAAGCCGGTTCTCGATGCGTTCCGACCGGCGAGCCTCCAGTAGCTGTTCCAATCGAGTTTCCCTGAATTATTGGACTCGGATCCAAAATTTCACCACTTTTTGCGATTTCTCGATTTTGACAATTTTACCTAGTGGTACCCCTAGGGAAAATTCGTCGGATTCCGACGAAGTCGATTCTCGATGCGTTGTGACCGGCGAGCCTCCTGTAGTTGTTCCAATCGAGTTTCCCTGAATTATTGGACTCGGATCAAAAATTTCACCACTTTTTGCGATTTCTCGATTTTGGCGATTTTCCCTAGTGGTACCCCTAGGAAAAATTCGTCGGATTCCGACGAAGCCGATTCTCGATGCGTTGTGACCGGCGAGACTCCTGTAGCTGTTCCAATCGTGTTTCCCTTAATTATTGGACTCGGATCCAAAATTTCACCACTTTTTGCGATTTCTCGATTTTGGCGATTTTTCCTAGTGGTACCCCTTGGGAAAATTCGTCGGATTCCGACGAAGCCGATTCTCGATGCGTTGTGACCGGCGAGCCTCCTGTAGCTGTTCCAATCGAGTTTCCCTGAATTATTGGACTCGGATCAAAAATTTCACCACTTTTTGCGATTTCTCGATTTTTGCGATTTTCCCTAGTGGTACCCCTTGGGAAAATTCGTCGGATTCCGACGAAGCCGATTCTCAATGCGTTGTGACCGGCGAGCCTCCAGTAGCTGTTCCAATCGAGTTTCCCTGAATTATTGGACTCGGATCCAAAATTTCACCACTTTTCGCGATTTCTCGATTTTGGCGATTTTCCCTAGTGGTACCCCTAGGGAAAATTCGTCGGATTCCGACGAAGCCGATTCTCGATGCGTTGTGACCGGCGAGCCTCCAGTAGCTGTTCCAATCGAGTTTCCCTGAATTATTGGACTCGGATCCAAAATTTCACCACTTTTTGCGATTTCTCGATTTTGGCGATTTTCCCTAGTGGTACCCCTTGGGAAAATTCGTCGGATTCCGACGAAGCCGATTCTCAATGCGTTGTGACCGGCGAGCCTCCAGTAGCTGTTCCAATCGAGTTTCCCTGAATTATTGGACTCGGATCCAAAATTTCACCACTTTTTGCTATTTCTCGATTTTGGCGATTTTCCCTAGTGGTACCCCTAGGGAAAATTCGTCGGATTCCGACGAAGCCGATTCTCGATGCGTTGTGACCGGCGAGCCTCCAGTAGCTGTTCCAATCGATTTTCCCTGAATTATTGGACTCGGATCCAAAATTTCACCACTTTTTGCGATTTCTCGATTTTGGCGATTTTCCCTAGTGGTACCCCCAGGGAAATCCGTAAAAATTCGTCGGATTCCGACGAAGCCGATTCTCGATGCGTTGTGACCGGCGAGCCTCCAGTAGCTGTTCCTATCAAGTTTTCCTGAATTATTGGAGTCGGATCCAAAATTTCATAACTTTTCGCGATTTCTCGATTTTGGCGATTTTCCCTAGTGGTACCCATAGTGAAATCCGTAAAATGTCGTCGGATTCCGAAGAAGCCGATTCTCGATGCGTTGTGACCGGCGAGCCTCCAGTAGCTGTTCCAATCGAGTTTCCCTGAATTATTGGACTCGGATCCAAAATTTCAACACTTTTTGCGATTTCTCGATTTTGGCGATTTCTCCTTGTGGTACCCCTAGGGAAATCCGTAAAAATTCGTCAGATTCCGACGAAGCCGATTCTTGATGCGTTTCGACCGGCGAGCCTCCAGTAGCTGTTCCAATCGAGTTTCCCTGAATTATTGGACTCGGATCCAAAATTTCACCACTTTTTGCGATTTCTCGATTTTGGCGATTTTCCCTATTGTACCCATAGGGAAAATTCGTCGGATTCCGACGAAGCCGATTCTCGATGCGTTGTGACCGGCGAGCCTCTAGTAGCTGTTCCAATCGAGTTTCCCTGAATTATTTGACTCGGATCCAAAATTTCACCACTTTTTGCGATTTCTCGATTTTGACGATTTTCCCTAGTGGTACCCCTAGGGAAAATTCGTCGGATTCCGACGAAACCGATTCTCGATGCGTTCTGACCGGCAAGCCTCAAGTAGCTGTTCCAATCGAGTTTCCATGAATTATTGGACTCGGATCAAAAATTTCACCACTTTTTGCGATTTCTCGATTTTGGCGATTTTCCCTAGTGGTACCCCTAGGGAAATCCGTAAAAATTCGTCGGATTCCGACGAAGCCGATTCTCTATGCGTTGTGACCGGCGAGCCTCCAGTAGCTGTTCCAATCGAGTTTCCCTGAATTATTGGACTCGGATCCAAAATTTCACTAATTTTTGCGATTTCTCGATTTTTGCGATTTTTCCTAGTGGTACCCCTAGGGAAATCCGTTAAAATTCGTCGGATTTCGACGAAGCCGATTCTCGATACGTTGTGACCGGCGAGCCTCCAGTAGCTGTTACAATCGAGTTTCCCTGAATTATTGGACTCGGATAAAAAATTTTACCACTTTTTGCGATTTCTCGATTTTGGCGATTTTCCCTAGTGGTACCACTAGGGAAATCCGTAAAAATTGGTCGGATTCCGACGAAGCCGATTCTCGATGCGTTGTGACCGGCGAGCCTCCAGTAGCTGTTCCAATCGAGTTTCCCTGAATTATTGGACTCGGATCCAAAATTTCACCACTTTTTGCGATTTCTCGATTTTGGCGATTTTCCCTAGTGGTACCCCTAGGGAAAATTCGTCGGATTCCGAGGAAGCCGATTCTCGATGCGTTGTGACCGGCGAGCCTCCAGTAGCTGTTCCGATCGAGTTTCCCTGAATTATTGGACTCGGATCAAAAATTTCACCACTTTTTGCGATTTCTCGATTTTGGCGATTTTCCCTAGTGGTACCCCTAGGGAAATCCGTAAAAATTCGTCGGATTCCGACAAAGCCGACTCTCTATCCGTTGTGACCGGCGAGCCTCCAGTAGCTGTTCCAATCAAGTTTCCCTGAATTATTGGACTCGGATCCAAAATTTCACCACTTTTTGCGATTTCTCGATTTTGGCGATTTTCCCTAGTGGTACCCCTAGGGAAAATTCGTCGGATTCCGACGAAGCCGATTCTCGATGCGTTGTGACCGGCGAGCCTCCAGTAGCTGTTCCAATCGAGTTTCCCTGAATTATTGGACTCGGATCAAAAATTTCACCACTTTTTGCGATTTCTCGATTTTGGCGATTTTCCCTAGTGGTACCCCTAGGGAAATCCGTAAAAATTCGTCGGATTCCGACGAAGCCGATTCTCTATCTGTTGTGACCGGCGAGCCTCCAGGTGCTGTTCCAATCGAGTTTCCCTGAATTATTGGACTCGGATCCAAAATTTCACCACTTTTTGCGATTTCTCGATTTTGGCGATTTTCCCTAGTGGTACTTTCCCTAGTGGTACCCCTAGGGAAAATTCATCGGATTCCGACGAAGCCGATTCTCTATGCATTGTGATCGGCGAGCCTCCAGTAGCTGTTCCAATCGAGTTTCCCTGAATTATTGGACTCGGATCCAAAATTTCACCACTTTTTGCGATTTCTCGATTTTGGCGATTTTCCCTAATGGTACCCCTAGGGAAATCCGTAAAAATTCATCGTATTTCGACGAAGCCGATTCTCGATGCGTTGTGACCGGCGAGCCTCCAGTAGCTGTTCCAATCGAGTTTCCCTGAATTATTTGACTCGGATCCAAAATTTAACCACTTTTTGCGATTTCTCGATTTTGGCGATTTTTCCTAGTGGTACCCCTCGGAAAATCCGTAAAAATTCGTCGGCTACCGACGAAGCCGATTCTCGATGCGTTGTGACCGGCGAGCCTCCAGTAGCTGTTCCAATCGAGTTTCCCTTAATTATTGGACTCGGATCCAAAATTTCACCACTTTTTGCGATTTCTAGATTTTGGCGATTTTCCCTAGTGGTACCCTTAAGGAAAATTGGTCGGATTCCGACGAAGTCGATTCTCGATGCGTTGTGACCGGCGAGCCTCCAGTAGCTGTTCCAATCGAGTTTCCCTGAATTATTGGACTCGGATCCAAAATTTCACCACTTTTTGCGATTTCTCGATTTTGGCGATTTTCCCTAGTGGTACCCCTAGGGAAAATTCGTCGGATTCCGACGAAGCCGATTCTCGATGCATTCTGACCGGCGAGCCTCAAATAGCTATTCCAATCGAGTTTCCATGAATTATTGGACTCGGATCCAAAATTTCACCACTTTTTGCGATTTCTCGATTTTGGCGATTTTCCCTAGTGGTACCCCTAGGGAAAATTCGTCGGATTCCGAGGAAGCCGATTCTCGATGCGTTGTGACCGGCGAGCCTCCAGTAGCTGTTCCAATCGAGTTTCCCTTAATTATTGGACTCGGATCAAAAATTTCACCACTTTTTGCGATTTCTCGATTTTGGCGATTTTCCCTAGTGGTACCCCTAGGGAAATCCGTAAAAATTCGTCGGACTCCGACGAAGCCGACTCTCTATCCGTTGTGACCGGCGAGCCTCCAGTAGCTGTTCCAATCGAGTTTCCCTGAATTATTGGACTCGGATCCAAAATTTCACCACTTTTTGCGATTTCTCGATTTTGGCGATTTTCCCTAGTGGTACCCCTAGGGAAAATTCGTCGGATTCCGACGAAGCCGATTCTCGATGCGTTGTGACCGGCGAGCCTCCAGTAGCTGTTCCAATCGAGTTTCCCTGAATTATTGGACTCGGATCAAAAATTTCACCACTTTTTGCGATTTCTCGATTTTGGCGATTTTCCCTACTGGTACCCCTAGGGAAATCCGTAAAAATTCGTCGGATTCCGACGAAGCCGATTCTCTATCTGTTGTGACCGGCGAGCCTCCAGTAGCTGTTCCAATCGAGTTTCCCTGAATTATTGGACTCGGATCCAAAATTTCACCACTTTTTGCGATTTCTCGATTTTGGCGATTTTCCCTAGTGGTACTTTCCCTAGTGGTACCCCTAGGGAAAATTCGTCGGATTCCGACGAAGCCGATTCTCTATGCGTTGTGATCGGCGAGCCTCCAGTAGTTGTTCCAATCGAGTTTCCCTGAATTATTGGACTCGGATCCAAAATTTCACCACTTTTTGCGATTTCTCGATTTTGGCGATTTTCCCTAGTGGTACCCCTAGGGAAATCCGTAAAAATTCGTCGGATTTCGACGAAGCCGATTCTCGATGCGTTGTGACCGGCGAGCCTCCAGTAGCTGTTCCAATCGAGTTTCCCTGAATTATTTGACTCGGATCCAAAATTTAACCACTTTTTGCGATTTCTCGATTTTGGCGATTTTCCCTAGTGGTACCCCTCGAAAAATCCGTAAAAATTCGTCGGCTACCGACGAAGCCGATTCTCGATGCGTTGTGACCGGCGAGCCTCCAGTAGCTGTTCCAATCGAGTTTCCCTTAATTATTGGACTCGGATCCAAAATTTCACCACTTTTTGCGATTTCTCGATTTTGGCGATTTTCCCTAGTGGTACCCCTAGGGAAAATTGGTCGGATTCCGACGAAGTCGATTCTCGATGCGTTGTGACCGGCGAGCCTCCAGTAGCTGTTCCAATCGAGTTTCCCTGAATTATTGGACTCGGATCCAAAATTTCACCACTTTTTGCGATTTCTCGATTTTGGCGATTTTCCCTATTGTACCCATAGGGAAAATTCGTCGGATTCCGACGAAGCCGATTCTCGATGCGTTGTGACCGGCGAGCCTCTAGTAGCTGTTCTAATCGAGTTTCCCTGAATTATTGGAATCGGATCCAAAATTTCACCACTTTTTGCGATTTCTCGATTTTGGCGATTTTCCCTAGTGGTACCCCTAGGGAAAATTCGTCGGATTCCGACGAAACCGATTCTCGATGCGTTCTGACCGGCGAGCCTCAAGTAGCTGTTCCAATCGAGTTTCCATGAATTATTGGACTCGGATAAAAAATTTCACCACTTTTTGCGATTTCTCGATTTTGGCGATTTTCCCTAGTGGTACCCCTAGGGAAATCCGTAAAAATTCGTCGGATTCCGACGAAGCCGATTCTCTATGCGTTGTGACCGGCGAGCCTCCAGTAGCTGTTCCAATCGAGTTTCCCTGAATTATTGGACTCGGATCCAAAATTTCACTAATTTTTGCGATTTCTCGATTTTTGCGATTTTTCCTAGTGGTACCCCTAGGGAAATCCGTAAAAATTCGTCGGATTCCGACGAAGCCGATTCTCGATGCGTTGTGACCGGCGAGCCTCCAGTAGCTGTTACAATCGAGTTTCCCTGAATTATTGGACTCGGATCAAAAATTTTACCACTTTTTGCGATTTCTCGATTTTGGCGATTTTCCCTAGTGGTACCCATAGGGAAATCCGTAAAAATTCGTCGGATTCCGACGAAGCCGATTCTCGATGCGTTGTGACCGGCGAGCCTCCACTAGCTATTCAAATCGAGTTTCCCTGAATTATTGGACTCGGATCCAAAATTTCACCACTTTTTGCGATTTCTCGATTTTGGCGATTTTTCCTAGTGGTACCCCTAGGGAAAATTGGTCGGATTCCGACGAAGTCGATTCTCGATGCGTTGTGACCGGCGAGCATCCAGTAGCTGTTCCAATCGAGTTTCCCTGAATTATTGAACTCGGATCTAAAATTTCACCACTTTTTGCGATTTCTCGATTTTGGCGATTTTCCCTATTGTACCCCTAGGGAAAATTCGTCGGATTGCGACGAAGCCGATTCTCGATGCATTGTGACCGGCGAGCCTCTAGTAGCTGTTCCAATCGAGTTTCCCTGAATTATTGGACTCGGATCCAAAATTTCACCACTTTTTGCGATTTCTCGATTTTGGCGATTTTCCCTATTGGTACCCCTAGGGAAAATTCGTCGGATTCCGACGAAGCCGATTCTCGATGCGTTGTGACCGGCGAGCCTCAAGTAGCTGTTCCAATCGAGTTTCCCTAAATTATTGGACTCGGATCAAAAATTTCACCACTTTTTGCGATTTCTCGATTTTTGCGATTTTTCCTAGTGGTACCCTTAGGGAAATCCGTAAAAATTCGTCGGATTCCGACGAAGCTGATTCTCGATGCGTTGTGACCGGTGAGCCTCCAGTAGCTGTTACAATCGAGTTTCCCTGAATTATTGGACTCGGATCAAAAATTTTACCACTTTTTGCGATTTCTCGATTTTGGCGATTTTCCCTAGTGGTACCCCTAGGGAAATCCGTAAAAATTCGTCGGATTCCGACGAAGCCGATTCTCGATGCGTTGTGACCGGCGAGCCTCCACTAGCTATTCAAATCGAGTTTCCCTGAATTATTGGACTCGGAACCAAAATTTCACCACTTTTTGCGATTTCTCGATTTTGGCGATTTTCCCTAGTGGTACCCCTAGGGAAAATTCGTCGGATTCCGACGAAGCCGATTCTCTATGCGTTGTGATCGGCGAGCCTCCAGTAGCTGTTCCAATCGAGTTTCCCTGAATTATTGGACTCGGATAAAAAATTTCACCACTTTTTGCGATTTCTCGATTTTGGCGATTTTCCCTAGTGGTACCCCTAGGGAAATCCGTAAAAATTCGTCGGATTTCGACGAAACCGATTCTCGATGCGTTGTGATCGGCGAGCCTCTAGTAGCTGTTCCAATCGAGTTTCCCTGAATTATTTGACTCGGATCCAAAATTTCACCACTTTTTGCGATTTCTCGATTTTGGCGATTTTTCCTAGTGGTACCCCTAGGGAAAATTGGTCGGATTCCGACGAAGTCGATTCTCGATGCGTTGTGACCGGCGAGCATCCAGTAGCTGTTCCAATCGAGTTTCCCTGAATTATTGGACTCGGATCCAAAATTTCACCACTTTTTGCGATTTCTCGATTTTGGCGATTTTCCCTATTGTACCCCTAGGGAAAATTCGTCGGATTGCGACGAAGACGATTCTCGATGCATTGTGACCGGCGAGCCTCTAGTAGCTGTTCCAATCGAGTTTCCCTGAATTATTGGACTCGGATCCAAAATTTCACCACTTTTTGCGATTTCTCGATTTTGGCGATTTTCCCTAGTGGTACCCCTAGGGAAAATTCGTCGGATTCCGACGAAGCCGATTCTCAATGCGTTGTGACCGGCGAGCCTCAAGTAGCTGTTCCAATCGAGTTTCCCTAAATTATTGGACTCGGATCAAAAATTTCACCACTTTTTGCGATTTCTCGATTTTGGCAATTTTCCCTATTGGTACCCCTAGGGAAATCCGTAAAAATTTATCGTATTCCGACGAAGCCGATTCTCGATGCGTTGTGATCGGCGAGCCTCCAGTAGCTGTTCCAATCGAGTTTCCCTGAATTATTGGACTCGGATCCAAAATTTCACCACTTTTTGCGATTTCTCGATTTTGGCGATTTTCCCTATTGGTACCCCTAGGGAAAATTCGTCGGATTCCGACGAAGCCGATTCTCGATGCGTTGTGACCGGCGAGCCTCCAGTAGCTGTTCCAATCGAGTTTCCCTGAATTATTGGACTCGGATCCAAAATTTCACCACTTTTTGCGATTTCTCGATTTTGGCAATTTTCCCTATTGGTACCCCTAGGAAAATCCGTAAAAATTTATCGTATTCCGACGAAGCCGATTCTCGATGCGTTGTGATCGGCGAGCCTCCAGTAGCTGTTCCAATCGAGTTTCGCTGAATTATTGGACTCGGATCCAAAATTTCACCACTTTTTGCGATTTCTCGATTTTGGCGATTTTCCCTATTGGTACCCCTAGGGAAAATTCGTCGGATTCCGACGAAGCCGATTCTCGATGCGTTGTGACCGGCGAGCCTCCAGTAGCTGTTCCAATCGAGTTTCCCTGAATTATTGGACTCGGATCCAAAATTTCACCACTTTTTGCGATTTCTCGATTTTGGCGATTTTCCCTATTGGTACCCCTAGGGAAAATTCGTCGGATTCCGACGAAGCCGATTCTCGATGCGTTGTGACCGGCGAGCCTCCAGTAGCTGTTCCAATCGAGTTTCCCTGAATTATTGGACTTGTATCAAAAATTTCACCACTTTTTGCGATTTCTCGATTTTGGCAATTTTCCCTAGTGGTACCCCTAGGGAAACCGTAAAAATTCGTCGGATTCCGACGAAGACGATTCTCGATGCGTTGTGACCGGCGAGCCTCCAGTAGCTGTTCCAATCGAATTTCCCTGAATTATTGGACTCGGATCCAAAATTTCACCACTTTTTGCGATTTCTCGATTTTGGCGATTTTCCCTATTGGTACCCCTAGGGAAATCCGTAAAAATTCGTCGGATTTCGACGAAGCCGATTCTCGATGCGTTGTGACCGGCGAGCCTCCAGTAGCTGTTCCAATCGAGTTTCCCTGAATTATTTGACTCGGATCCAAAATTTAACCACTTTTTGCGATTTCTCGATTTTGGCGATTTTCCCTAGTGGTACCCCTCGGAAAATCCGTAAAAATTCGTCGGCTTCCGACGAAGCCGATTCTCGATGCGTTGTGACCGGCGAGCCTCCAGTAGCTGTTCCAATCGAGTTTCCCTTAATTATTGGACTCGGATCCAAAATTTCACCACTTTTTGCGATTTCTCGATTTTGGCGATTTTCCCTAGTGGTACCCCTATGGAAAATTGGTCGGATTCCGACGAAGTCGATTCTCGATGCGTTGTGACCGGCGAGCCTCCAGTAGCTATTCCAATCGAGTTTTCCTGAATTATTGGACTCGGATCCGAAATTTCACCACTTTTTACGATTTCTCGATTTTGGCGATTTTCCCTATTGGTACCCCTAGGGAAATCCGTAAAAATTCATCGTATTCCGACGAAGCCGATTCTCGATGCGTTGTGATCGGCGAGCCTCCAGTAGCTGTTCCAATCGAGTTTCCCTGAATTATTGGACTCGGATCCAAAATTTCACCACTTTTTGCGATTTCTCGATTTTGGCGATTTTCCCTATTGGTACCCCTAGGGAAAATTCGTCGGATTCCGACGAAGCCGATTCTCGATGCGTTGTGACCGGCGAGCCTCCAGTACCTGTTCCAATCGAGTTTCCCTGAATTATTGGACTCGTATCAAAAATTTCACCACTTTTTGCGATTTCTCGATTTTGGCAATTTTTCCTAGTGGTACCCCTAGGGAAATCCGTAAAAATTCGTCGGATTCCGACGAAGACGATTCTTGATGCGTTGTGACCGGCGAGCCTCCAGTAGCTGTTCCAATCTAATTTCCCTGAATTATTGGACTCGAATCCGAAATTTCACCACTTTTTGCGATTTCTCGATTTTGGCGATTTTCCCTATTGGTACCCCTAGGGAAATCCGTAAAAATTCATCGGATTCCGACGAAGCCGATTCTCGATGCGTTGTGACCGACGAGCCTCCAGTAGCTGTTCCAATCGAGTTTCCCTGAATTATTGGACTCGGATCCAAAATTTCACCACTTTTTGCGATTTCTCGATTTTGGCGATTTTCCCTATTGGTACCCCTAGGGAAAATACGTCGGATTCCGACGAAGCCGATTCTCGATGCGTTATGACCGGCGAGCCTCCAGTAGCTGTTCCAATCGAGTTTCCCTGAATTATTGGACTCGGATCCAAAATTTCACCACTTTTTGCGATTTCTCAATTTTGGCTATTTTCCCTAGTGGTACCCCTAGGGAAATCCGTAAAAATTCGTCGGATTCCGACGAAGCCGATTCTCGATGCGTTGTGGCCGGCGAGCCTCCAGTAGCTGTTCCAATTGAGTTTCCCTGAATTATTGGACTCGGATCAAAAATTTCACCACTTTTTGCGATTTCTCGATTTTGGCGATTTTCCCTAGTGGTACCCCTAGGGAAATCCGTAAAAATTCGTCGGATTTCGACGAAGCCGATTCTCTATCCGTTGTGACCGGCGAGCCTCCAGTAGCTGTTCCAATCGAGTTTCCCTGAATTATTGGACTCGGATCAAAAATTTCACCACTTTTTGCGATTTCTCGATTTTGGCGATTTTCCCTAGTGGTACCCCTAGGGAAATCCGTAAAAATTCGTCGGATTTCGACGAAGCCGATTCTCGATGCGTTGTGACCGGCGAGCCTCCAGTAGCTGTTCCAATCGAGTTTCCCTGAATTATTTGACTCGGATCCAAAATTTAACCACTTTTTGCGATTTCTCGATTTTGGCGATTTTCCCTAGTGGTACCCCTTGGAAAATCCGTAAAAATTCGTCGGCTTCCGACGAAGCCGATTCTCGATGCGTTGTGACCGGCGAGCCTCCAGTAGCTGTTCCAATCGAGTTTCCCTGAATTATTGGACTCGGATCCAAAATTTCACCACTTTTTGCGATTTCTCGATTTTGGCGATTTTCCCTAGTGGTACCCCTAGGGAAATCCGTAAAAATTCGTCGGATTCCGACGAAGCCGATTCTCTATCCGTTGTGACCGGCGAGCCTCCAGTAGCTGTTCCAATCGAGTTTCCCTGAATTATTGGACTCGGATCCAAAATTTCACCACTTTTTGCGATTTCTCGATTTTGGCGATTTTCCCTATTGTACCCCTAGGGAAAATTCGTCGGATTCCGACGAAGCCGATTCTCATTGCGTTGTGACCGGCGAGCCTCTAGTAGCTGTTCCAATCGAGTTTCCCTGAATTATTGGACTCGGATCCAAAATTTCACCACTTTTTGCGATTTCTCAATTTTGGCGATTTTTCCTAGTGGTACCCCTAGGGAAATCCATAAAAATTTGTCGGATTCCGACGAAGCCGATTCTCGATGCGTTGTGACCGGCGAGCCTCCAGTAGCTGTTCCAATCGAATTTCCCTGAATTATTGGACTCGGATCCAAAATTTCACCACTTTTTGCGATTTCTCGATTTTGGCGATTTTCCCTATTGGTACCCCTAGGGAAATCCGTCAAAATTCATCGGATTCCGACGAAGCCGATTCTCGATGCGTTGTGATCGGCGAGCCTCCAGTAGCTGTTCCAATCGAGTTTCCCTGAATTATTGGACTCGGATCCAAAATTTCACCACTTTTTGCGATTTCTCGATTTTGGCGATTTTCCCTATTGGTACCCCTAGGGAAAATTCGTCGGATTCCGACGAAGCCGATTCTCGATGCGTTGTGACCGGCGAGCCTCCAGTAGCTGTTCCAATCGAGTTTCCCTGAATTATTGGACTCGTATCAAAAATTTCACCACTTTTTGCGATTTCTCGATTTTGGCAATTTTCCCTAGTGGTACCCCTAGGGAAATCCGTAAAAATTCGTCGGATTCCGACGAAGACGATTCTCGATGCGTTGTGATCGGCGAGCCTCCAGTAGCTGTTCCAATCGAGTTTCCCTGAATTATTGGACTCGGATCCAAAATTTCACCACTTTTTGCGATTTCTCGATTTTGGCGATTTTCCCTATTGTACCCCTAGGGAAAATTCGTCGGATTCCGACGAAGCCGATTCTCATTGCGTTGTGACCGGCGAGCCTCTAGTAGCTGTTCCAATCGAGTTTCCCTGAATTATTGGACTCGGATCCAAAATTTCACCACTTTTTGCGATTTCTCAATTTTGGCGATTTTTCCTAGTGGTACCCCTAGGGAAATCCATAAAAATTTGTCGGATTCCGACGAAGCCGATTCTCGATGCGTTGTGACCGGCGAGCCTCCAGTAGCTGTTCCAATCGAATTTCCCTGAATTATTGGACTCGGATCCAAAATTTCACCACTTTTTGCGATTTCTCGATTTTGGCGATTTTCCCTATTGGTACCCCTAGGGAAATCCGTAAAAATTCATCGGATTCCGACGAAGCCGATTCTCGATGCGTTGTGATCGGCGAGCCTCCAATAGCTGTTCCAATCGAGTTTCCCTGAATTATTGGACTCGGATCCAAAATTTCACCACTTTTTGCGATTTCTCGATTTTGGCGATTTTCCCTATTGGTACCCCTAGGGAAAATTCGTCGGATTCCGACGAAGCCGATTCTCGATGCGTTGTGGCCGGCGAGCCTCCAGTAGCTGTTCCAATTGAGTTTCCCTGAATTATTGGACTCGGATCAAAAATTTCACCACTTTTTGCGATTTCTCGATTTTGGCGATTTTCCCTAGTGGTACCCCTAGGGAAATCCGTAAAAATTCGTCGGATTTCGACGAAGCCGATTCTCTATCCGTTGTGACCGGCGAGCCTCCAGTAGCTGTTCCAATCGAGTTTCCCTGAATTATTGGACTCGGATCAAAAATTTCACCACTTTTTGCGATTTCTCGATTTTGGCGATTTTCCCTAGTGGTACCCCTAGGGAAATCCGTAAAAATTCGTCGGATTTCGACGAAGCCGATTCTCGATGCGTTGTGACCGGCGAGCCTCCAGTAGCTGTTCCAATCGAGTTTCCCTGAATTATTTGACTCGGATCCAAAATTTAACCACTTTTTGCGATTTCTCGATTTTGGCGATTTTCCCTAGTGGTACCCCTTGGAAAATCCGTAAAAATTCGTCGGCTTCCGACGAAGCCGATTCTCGATGCGTTGTGACCGGCGAGCCTCCAGTAGCTGTTCCAATCGAGTTTCCCTGAATTATTGGACTCGGATCCAAAATTTCACCACTTTTTGCGATTTCTCGATTTTGGCGATTTTCCCTAGTGGTACCCCTAGGGAAATCCGTAAAAATTCGTCGGATTCCGACGAAGCCGATTCTCTATCCGTTGTGACCGGCGAGCCTCCAGTAGCTGTTCCAATCGAGTTTCCCTGAATTATTGGACTCGGATCCAAAATTTCACCACTTTTTGCGATTTCTCGATTTTGGCGATTTTCCCTATTGTACCCCTAGGGAAAATTCGTCGGATTCCGACGAAGCCGATTCTCATTGCGTTGTGACCGGCGAGCCTCTAGTAGCTGTTCCAATCGAGTTTCCCTGAATTATTGGACTCGGATCCAAAATTTCACCACTTTTTGCGATTTCTCAATTTTGGCGATTTTTCCTAGTGGTACCCCTAGGGAAATCCATAAAAATTTGTCGGATTCCGACGAAGCCGATTCTCGATGCGTTGTGACCGGCGAGCCTCCAGTAGCTGTTCCAATCGAATTTCCCTGAATTATTGGACTCGGATCCAAAATTTCACCACTTTTTGCGATTTCTCGATTTTGGCGATTTTCCCTATTGGTACCCCTAGGGAAATCCGTCAAAATTCATCGGATTCCGACGAAGCCGATTCTCGATGCGTTGTGATCGGCGAGCCTCCAGTAGCTGTTCCAATCGAGTTTCCCTGAATTATTGGACTCGGATCCAAAATTTCACCACTTTTTGCGATTTCTCGATTTTGGCGATTTTCCCTATTGGTACCCCTAGGGAAAATTCGTCGGATTCCGACGAAGCCGATTCTCGATGCGTTGTGACCGGCGAGCCTCCAGTAGCTGTTCCAATCGAGTTTCCCTGAATTATTGGACTCGTATCAAAAATTTCACCACTTTTTGCGATTTCTCGATTTTGGCAATTTTCCCTAGTGGTACCCCTAGGGAAATCCGTAAAAATTCGTCGGATTCCGACGAAGACGATTCTCGATGCGTTGTGATCGGCGAGCCTCCAGTAGCTGTTCCAATCGAGTTTCCCTGAATTATTGGACTCGGATCCAAAATTTCACCACTTTTTGCGATTTCTCGATTTTGGCGATTTTCCCTATTGTACCCCTAGGGAAAATTCGTCGGATTCCGACGAAGCCGATTCTCATTGCGTTGTGACCGGCGAGCCTCTAGTAGCTGTTCCAATCGAGTTTCCCTGAATTATTGGACTCGGATCCAAAATTTCACCACTTTTTGCGATTTCTCAATTTTGGCGATTTTTCCTAGTGGTACCCCTAGGGAAATCCATAAAAATTTGTCGGATTCCGACGAAGCCGATTCTCGATGCGTTGTGACCGGCGAGCCTCCAGTAGCTGTTCCAATCGAATTTCCCTGAATTATTGGACTCGGATCCAAAATTTCACCACTTTTTGCGATTTCTCGATTTTGGCGATTTTCCCTATTGGTACCCCTAGGGAAATCCGTAAAAATTCATCGGATTCCGACGAAGCCGATTCTCGATGCGTTGTGATCGGCGAGCCTCCAATAGCTGTTCCAATCGAGTTTCCCTGAATTATTGGACTCGGATCCAAAATTTCACCACTTTTTGCGATTTCTCGATTTTGGCGATTTTCCCTATTGGTACCCCTAGGGAAAATTCGTCGGATTCCGACGAAGCCGATTCTCGATGCGTTGTGACCGGCGAGCCTCCAGTAGCTGTTCCAATCGAGTTTCCCTGAATTATTGGACTCGTATCAAAAATTTCACCACTTTTTGCGATTTCTCGATTTTGGCAATTTTCCCTAGTGGTACCCCTAGGGAAATCCGTAAAAATTCGTCGGATTCCGACGAAGACGATTCTCGATGCGTTGTGACCGGCGAGCCTCTAGTAGCTGTTCCAATCGAATTTCCCTGAATTATTGGACTCGGATCCAAAATTTCACCACTTTTTGCGATTTCTCGATTTTGGCGATTTTCCCTATTGGTACCCCTAGGGAAATCCGTAAAAATTTATCGGATTCCGACGAAGCCGATTCTCGATGCGTTGTGACCGACGAGCCTCCAGTAGCTGTTACAATCGAGTTTCCCTGAATTATTGGACTCGGATCCAAAATTTCACTACTTTTTGCGATTTCTCGATTTTTGCGATTTTTCCTAGTGGTACCCCTAGGGAAATCCGTAAAAATTCGTCGGATTCCGACGAAGCCGATTCTCGATGCGTTGTGACCGGCGAGCCTCCAGTAGCTGTTACAATCGAGTTTTCCTGAATTATTGGACTCGGATCCAAAATTTTACCACTTTTTGCGATTTCTCGATTTTGGCGATTTTCCCTAGTGGTATCCTTGGGGAAATCCTTAAAAATTCGTCGGATTCCGACGAAGCCGATTCTCGATGCGTTGTGACCGGCGAGCCTCCAGTAGCTATTCCGATCGAGTTTCCCTGAATTGTTGGACTCGGATCAAAAATTTCACCACTTTTTGCGATTTCTCGATTTTGGCGATTTACCCTAGTGGTACCCCTTGGGAAAATTCGTTGGATTCCAACGAAGCCGATTCTCGATGCGTTGTGACCGGAGAGCCTCCAGTAGCTGTTCCAATCGAGTTTCCCTGAATTATTGGACTCGGATCCAAAATTTCACCACTTTTTGCGATTTCTCGATTTTGGCGATTTTCCCTAGTGGTACCCCTAGGGAAAATTCGTCGGATTCCGACGAAGCCGATTCTCGATGCGTTGTGAACGGCGAGACTCCTGTAGCTGTTCCAATCGAGGTTCCCTGAATTATTGGACTCGAATCAAAAATTTCACCACTTTTTGCGATTTCTCGATTTTAGCGATTTTTCCTAGTGGTACCCCTAGGGAAAATTCGTCGGATTCCGACGAAGCCTATTCTCGATGCGTTGTGACCGGCGAGCCTCCAGTAGCTGTTCCAATTGAGTTTCCCTGAATTATTGGACTCGTATCCAAAATTTCACCACTTTTTGCGATTTCTCGATTTTGGCGATTTTTCCTAGTAGTACCCCTAGGGAAATCCGTAAAAATTCGTCGGATTCCGACGTAGCCGATTCTCGATGCGTTGTGACCGGCGAGCCTCCTGTAGCTGTTCCAATCGAGTTTTCCTGAATTATTGGACTCGGATCCAAAATTTCACCACTTTTTGCGATTTCTCGATTTTGGCGATTTTCCCTAGTGGTACCCCTAGGGAAATCCGTAAAAATTCGTCGGATTCCGACGAAACCGATTCTCGATGCGTTGTGACCGGCGAGCCTCCAATAGCTGCTCCAATCGAGTTTCCCTGAATTATTGGACTCGAATCCAAAATTTCACCACTTTTTGCGATTTCTCGATTTTAGCGATTTTTCCTAGTGGTACCCCTAGGGAAAATTCGTCGGATTCCGACGAAGCCGATTCTCGATGCGTTGTGACCGGCGAGCCTCCAGTAGCTGTTCCAATTGAGTTTCCCTGAATTATTGGACTCGGATCCAAAATTTCACCACTTTTTGCGATTTCTCGATTTTGGCGATTTTCCCTAGTGGTACCCCTAGGGAAAATTCGTCGGATTCCGACGAAGCCGATTCTCGATGCGTTGTGACCGGCGAGCCTCCAGTAGCTGTTCCAATCGAGTTTCCCTGAATTGTTGGACTCGGATCCAAAATTTCACCACTTTTTGCGATTTCTCGATTTTGGCGATTTTCCCTAGTGGTACCCCTAGGGAAATCCGTAAAAATTCGTCGGATTCCGACGAGGCCGATTCTCGATGCGTTGTGACCGTCGAGCCTCCAGTAGTTGTTCCGATTGAATTTCCCTGAATTATTGGACTCGGATCCAAAGTTTCACCACTTTTTGCGATTTCTCGATTTTGGCGATTTTCCCTAGTGGTACCCCTAGGAAAATCCGTAAAAATTCGTCGGATTCCGACAAAATCGATTCTCGATGCGTTGTGACCGGCGAGCCTCCAGTAGCTGTTCCAATCGAGTTTCCATGAATTATTGGACTCGGATCCAAAATTTCACCACTTTTTGCGATTTCTCGATTTTGGCGATTTTCCCTAGTGGTACCCATAGGGAAATCCGTAAAAATTCGTCGGATTCCGACGAAGCCGATTCTCGATGCGTTTCTACCGGCGAGCCTCCAGTAGCTGTTCCAATCGAGTTTCCCTGAATTATTGGACTCGGATCCAAAATTTCACCACTTTTTGCGATTTCTAGATTTTGACGATTTTCCCTAGTGGTACCCCTAGGGAAAATTCGTCGGATTCCGACGAAGCCGATTTTCGATGCGTTGTGACCGGCGAGCCTCCATTAGCTGTTCCAATCGAGTTTCCTTGAATTATTGGACTCGGATCCAAAATTTCACCACTGTTTGCGATTTCTCGATTTTGGCGATTTTCCCTAGTGGTACCCCTAGGGAAAATTCGTCGGATTTTGACGAAGCCGATTCTCGATGCGTTGTGACCGGCGAGCCTCCAGTAGCTGTTCCAATCGAGTTTCCCTGAATTGTTGGACTCGGATCCAAAATTTCACCACTTTTTGCGATTTCTCGATTTTGGCGATTTTCCCTAGTGGTACCCCTAGGGAAATCCGTAAAAATTCGTCGGATTCCGACGAGGCCGATTCTCGATGCGTTGTGACCGTCGAGCCTCCAGTAGTTGTTCCGATTGAATTTCCCTGAATTATTGGACTCGGATCCAAAATTTCACCACTTTTTGCGATTTCTCGATTTTGGCGATTTTCCCTAGTGGTACCCCTAGGAAAATCCGTAAAAATTCGTCGGATTCCGACAAAATCGAATCTCGATGCGTTGTGACCGGCGAGCCTCCAGTAGCTGTTCCAATCGAGTTTCCATGAATTATTGGACTCGGATCCAAAATTTCACCACTTTTTGCGATTTCTCGATTTTTGCGATTTTCCCTAGTGGTACCCCTAGGGAAAATTTGTCGGATTCCGACGAAGCCGATTCTCGATGCGTTGCGACCGGTGAGCCTCCAGTAGCTGTTCCAATTGAGTTTACCTGAATTATTGGACTCGGATCCAAAATTTCACCACTTTTTGCGATTTCTCGATTTTGGCGATTTTCCCTAGTGGTACCCCTAGGGAAAATTCGTCGGATTCAGACGAAGCCGATTCTCGATGCGTTGTGACCGGCAAGACTCCTGTAGTTGTTCCAATCGAGTTTCCCTGAATTATTGGACTCGGATCCAAAATTTCACCACTTTTTGCGATTTCTCGATTTTGGCGATTTTCCGTAGTGGTACCCCTAGGAAAAATTCGTCGGATTCCGACGAAGCCGATTCTCGATGCGTTGTGACCGGCGAGTTTCCAGTAGCTGTTCCAATTGAGTTTCCCTGAATTATTGGACTCGGATCCAAAATTTCACTACTTTTTGCGATTTCTCGATTTTGGCGATTTTCCCTAGTGGTACCCCTAGGGAAAATTCGTCGGATTCCGACGAAGCCGATTCTCAATGCGTTGTGACCGGCAAGCCTCCAGTAGCTGTTCCAGTCGAGTTTCCCTGAATTATTGGACTCGGATCCAAAATTTCACCACTTTTTGCGATTTCTCGATTTTGGCGATTATCCCTAGTGGTACCCCTACGGAAAATTCGTCGGATTCCGACAAAGCCGATTCTCGATGCGTTGTGACCGGCGAGCCTCCAGCAGCTGTTCCAATCGAGTTTCCCTGAATTATTGGACTCGGATCCAAAATTTCACCACTTTTTACGATTTCTCGATTTTGGCGATTTTCCCTAGTGGTACCCCTAGGGAAATCCGTAAAAATTCGTCGGATTCCGACGAAGCCGATTCTCGATGCGTTGTGACCGGCGAGCCTCCAGTAGCTGTTCCAATCGAGTTTCCCTGAATTATTGGACTCGGATCCAAAATTTCACCACTTTTTGCGATTTCTCGATTTTGGCGATTTTCCCTAGTGGTACCCCTAGGGAAAATTCGTCGGATTCCGACAAAGCCAATTCTCGATGCGTTGTGACCGGCGAGCCTCCAGTGGCTGTTCCAATCGAGTTTCCCTGAATTATTGGACTCGGATCCAAAATTTCACCACTTTTTGCGATTTCTCGATTTTGGCGATTTTCCCTAGTGGTACCCCTAAGGAAAATTCGTCGGATTTCGACGAAACCGATTCTCGATGCGTTGTGACCGGTGAGCCTCCAGTAGCTGTTCCAATCAAGTTTCCCTGAATTATTGGACTAGGATCCAAAATTTCACCACTTTTTGCGATTTCTCGATTTTGGCGATTTTCCCTAGTGGTACCCCTAGGGAAAATTCGTCGGATTCCAACGAAGCCGATTCTCAATGTGTTGTGACCGGCAAGCTTCCAGTAGCTATTCCGACCGAGTTTCCCCGAATTATTGGACTCGGATCCAAAATTTCACCACTTTTTGCGATTTCTCGATTTTGGCGATTTTCCCTAGTGGTACCCCTAGGGAAATCCGTAAAAATTTGTCGGATTCCGACGAAGCCGATTCTCGATGCGTTGTGACCGGCAAGCTTCCAGTAGCTATTCCGACCGAGTTTTCCCGAATTATTGGACTCGGATCCAAAATTTAAGCACTTTTTGCGATTTCTCGGTTTTGGCGATTTTCCCTAGTGGTACCCCTAGGGAAATCCGTAAAAATTCGTCGGATTCCGACGAAGCCGATTCTCGATGCGTTGTGACCGGCAAGCTTCCAGTAGCTATTCCGACCGAGTTTCCCCGAATTATTGGACTCGGATCCAAAATTTCACCACTTTTTGCGATTTCTCGATTTTAGCGATTTTCCCTAGTGGTACCCCTAGGGAAATCCGTAAAAATTTGTCGGATTCCGACGAAGCCGATTCTCGATGCGTTGTGACCGGCAAGCTTCCAGTAGCTATTCCGACCGAGTTTTCCCGAATTATTGGACTCGGATCCAAAATTTCAGCACTTTTTGCGATTTCTCGGTTTTGGCGATTTTCCCTAGTGGTACCCCTAGGGAAATCCGTAAAAATTCGTCGGATTCCGACGAAGCCGATTCTCGATGCGTTGTGACCGGCAAGCTTCCAGTAGCTATTCCGACCGAGTTTCCCCGAATTATTGGACTCGGATCCAAAATTTCACCACTTTTTGCGATTTCTAGATTTTGGCGATTTTCCCCAGTGGTACCCCTAGGGAAATCCGTAAAAATTCGTCGGATTCCGACGAAGCCGATTCTCGATGCGTTGTGACCGGCAAGCTTCCAGTAGCTATTCCGACCGAGTTTCCCCGAATTATTGGACTCGGATCCAAAATTTCACCACTTTTTGCGATTTCTCGATTTTGGCGATTTTCCCTAGTGGTACCCCTAGGGAAATCCGTAAAAATTCGTCGGATTCCGACGAAGCCGATTCTCGATGCGTTGTGACCGGCAAGCTTCCAGTAGCTATTCCGACCGAGTTTCCCCGAATTATTGGACTCGGATCCAAAATTTCACCACTTTTTGCGATTTCTCGATTTTGGCGATTTTCCCTAGTGGTACCCCTAGGGAAATCCGTAAAAATTCGTCGAATTCCGACGAAGCCGATTCTCGATGCGTTGTGACCGGCGAGCTTCCAATAGCTATTCCGACCGAGTTTCCCCGAATTATTGGACTCGGATCCAAAATTTCACCACTTTTTGCGATTTCTCGATTTTGGCAATTTTCCCTAGTGCCCTAGGGAAATCCGTAAAAATTCGTCGGATTCCGACGAAGCCGATTCTCGATGCGTTGTGACCGGCAAGCTTCCAGTAGCTATTCCGACCGAGTTTCCCCGAATTATTGGACTCGGATCCAAAATTTCACCACTTTTTGCGATTTCTCGATTTTGGCGATTTTCCCTAGTGGTACCGCTAGGGAAATCCGTAAAAATTCGTCGGATTCCGACGAAGCCGATTCTCGATGCGTTGTGACCGGCAAGCTTCCAGTAGCTATTCCGACCGAGTTTCCCCGAATTATTGGACTCGGATCCAAAATTTCACCACTTTTTGCGATTTCTCGATTTTGGCGATTTTCCCTAGTGGTACCCCTAGGGAAATCCGTAAAAATTCGTCGGATTCCGACGAAGCCGATTCTCGATGCGTTGTGACCGGCAAGCTTCCAGTAGCTATTCCGACCGAGTTTCCCCGAATTATTGGACTCGGATCAAAAATTTCACCACTTTTTGCGATTTCTCGATTTTGGCGATTTTCCCTTGTGGTACCCCTAGGGAAATCCGTAAAAATTCGTCGGATTCCGACGAAGCCGATTCTCGATGCGTTGTGACCGGCGAGCTTCCAATAGCTATTCCGACCGAGTTTCCCCGAATTATTGGACTCGGATCCAAAATTTCACCACTTTTTGCGATTTCTCGATTTTGGCAATTTTCCCTAGTGCCCTAGGGAAATCCGTAAAAATTCGTCGGATTCCGACGAAGCCGATTCTCGATGCGTTGTGACCGGCAAGCTTCCAGTAGCTATTCCGACCGAGTTTCCCCGAATTATTGGACTCGGATCCAAAATTTCACCACTTTTTGCGATTTCTCGATTTTGGCGATTTTCCCTAGTGGTACCGCTAGGGAAATCCGTAAAAATTCGTCGGATTCCGACGAAGCCGATTCTCGATGCGTTGTGACCGGCAAGCTTCCAGTAGCTATTCCGACCGAGTTTCCCCGAATTATTGGACTCGGATCCAAAATTTCACCACTTTTTGCGATTTCTCGATTTTGGTGATTTTCCCTAGTGGTACCCCTAGGGAAATCCGTAAAAATTCGTCGGATTCCGACGAAGCCGATTCTCGATGCGTTGTGACCGGCAAGCTTCCAGTAGCTATTCCGACCGAGTTTCCCCGAATTATTGGACTCGGATCCAAAATTTCACCACTTTTTGCGATTTCTCGATTTTGGCGATTTTCCCTAGTGGTACCCCTAGGGAAATCCGTAAAAATTCGTCGGATTCCGACGAAGCCGATTCTCGATGCGTTGTGACCGGCACGCTTCCAGTAGCTATTCCGACCGAGTTTCCCCGAATTATTGGACTCGGATCCAAAATTTCACCACTTTTTGCGATTTCTCGATTTTGGCGATTTTCCCTAGTGGTACCCCTAGGGAAATCCGTAAAAATTCGTCGGATTCCGACGAAGCCGATTCTCGATGCGTTGTGACCGGCAAGCTTCCAGTAGCTATTCCGACCGAGTTTCCCCGAATTATTGGACTCGGATCCAAAATTTCACCACTTTTTGCGATTTCTCGATTTTGGCGATTTTCCCTAGTGGTACCCCTAGGGAAATCCGTAAAAATTCGTCGGATTCCGACGAAGTCGATTCTCGATGCGTTGTGACCGGCACGCTTCCAGTAGCTATTCCGACCGAGTTTCCCCGAATTATTGGACTCGGATCCAAAATTTCACCACTTTTTGCGATTTCTCGATTTTGGCGATTTTCCCTAGTGGTACCCCTAGGGAAATCCGTAAAAATTCGTCAGATTCCGACGAAGCCGATTCTCGATGCGCTGTGACCGGCACGCTTCCAGTAGCTATTCCGACCGAGTTTCCCCGAATTATTGGACTCGGATCCAAAATTTCACCACTTTTTGCGATTTCTCGATTTTGGCGATTTTCCCTAGTGGTACCCCTAGGAAAATCCGTAAAAATTCGTCGGATTCCGACGAAGCCGATTCTCGATGCGTTGTGACCGGCAAGCTTCCAGTAGCTATTCCGACCGAGTTTCCCCGAATTATTGGACTCGGATCCAAAATTTCACCACTTTTTGCGATTTCTCGATTTTGGCGATTTTCCCTAGTGGTACCCCTAGGGAAATCCGTAAAAATTCGTCGGATTCCGACGAAGCCGATTCTCGATGCGTTGTGACCGGCGAGCTTCCAATAGCTATTCCGACCGAGTTTCCCCGAATTATTGGACTCGGATCCAAAATTTCACCACTTTTTGCGATTTCTCGATTTTGGCAATTTTCCCTAGTGCCCTAGGGAAATCCGTAAAAATTCGTCGGATTCCGACGAAGCCGATTCTCGATGCGTTGTGACCGGCAAGCTTCCAGTAGCTATTCCGACCGAGTTTCCCCGAATTATTGGACTCGGATCCAAAATTTCACCACTTTTTGCGATTTCTCGATTTTGGCGATTTTCCCTAGTGGTACCGCTAGGGAAATCCGTAAAAATTCGTCGGATTCCGACGAAGCCGATTCTCGATGCGTTGTGACCGGCAAGCTTCCAGTAGCTATTCCGACCGAGTTTCCCCGAATTATTGGACTCGGATCCAAAATTTCACCACTTTTTGCGATTTCTCGATTTTGGTGATTTTCCCTAGTGGTACCCCTAGGGAAATCCGTAAAAATTCGTCGGATTCCGACGAAGCCGATTCTCGATGCGTTGTGACCGGCAAGCTTCCAGTAGCTATTCCGACCGAGTTTCCCCGAATTATTGGACTCGGATCCAAAATTTCACCACTTTTTGCGATTTCTCGATTTTGGCGATTTTCCCTAGTGGTACCCCTAGGGAAATCCGTAAAAATTCGTCGGATTCCGACGAAGCCGATTCTCGATGCGTTGTGACCGGCACGCTTCCAGTAGCTATTCCGACCGAGTTTCCCCGAATTATTGGACTCGGATCCAAAATTTCACCACTTTTTGCGATTTCTCGATTTTGGCGATTTTCCCTAGTGGTACCCCTAGGGAAATCCGTAAAAATTCGTCGGATTCCGACGAAGCCGATTCTCGATGCGTTGTGACCGGCAAGCTTCCAGTAGCTATTCCGACCGAGTTTCCCCGAATTATTGGACTCGGATCCAAAATTTCACCACTTTTTGCGATTTCTCGATTTTGGCGATTTTCCCTAGTGGTACCCCTAGGGAAATCCGTAAAAATTCGTCGGATTCCGACGAAGTCGATTCTCGATGCGTTGTGACCGGCACGCTTCCAGTAGCTATTCCGACCGAGTTTCCCCGAATTATTGGACTCGGATCCAAAATTTCACCACTTTTTGCGATTTCTCGATTTTGGCGATTTTCCCTAGTGGTACCCCTAGGGAAATCCGTAAAAATTCGTCAGATTCCGACGAAGCCGATTCTCGATGCGTTGTGACCGGCACGCTTCCAGTAGCTATTCCGACCGAGTTTCCCCGAATTATTGGACTCGGATCCAAAATTTCACCACTTTTTGCGATTTCTCGATTTTGGCGATTTTCCCTAGTGGTACCCCTAGGAAAATCCGTAAAAATTCGTCGGATTCCGACGAAGCCGATTCTCGATGCGTTGTGACCGGCAAGCTTCCAGTAGCTATTCCGACCGAGTTTCCCCGAATTATTGGACTCGGATCCAAAATTTCACCACTTTTTGCGATTTCTCGATTTTGGCGATTTTCCCTAGTGGTACCCCTAGGGAAATCCGTAAAAATTCGTCGGATTCCGACGAAGCCGATTCTCGATGCGTTGTGACCGGCAAGCTTCCAGTAGCTATTCCGACCGAGTTTCCCCGAATTATTGGACTCGGATCCAAAATTTCACCAATTTTTGCGATTTCTCGATTTTGGCGATTTTCCCTAGTGGTACCCCTAGGGAAATCCGTAAAAATTCGTCGGATTCCGACGAATCCGATTCTCGATGCGTTGTGACCGGCAAGCTTCCAGTAGCTATTCCGACCGAGTTTCCCCGAATTATTGGACTCGGATCCAAAATTTCACCACTTTTTGCGATTTCTCGATTTTGGCGATTTTCCCTAGTGGTACCCCTAGGGAAATCCGTAAAAAATCGTCGGATTCCGACGAAGCCGATTCTCGATGCGTTGTGACCGGCACGCTTCCAGTAGCTATTCCGACCGAGTTTCCCCGAATTATTGGACTCGGATCCAAAATTTCACCACTTTTTGCGATTTCTCGATTTTGGCGATTTTCCCTAGTGGTACCCCTAGGGAAATCCGTAAAAATTCGTCGGATTCCGACGAAGCCGATTCTCGATGCGTTGTGACCGGCACGCTTCCAGTAGCTATTCCGACCGAGTTTCCCCGAATTATTGGACTCGGATCCAAAATTTCACCACTTTTTGCGATTTCTCGATTTTGGCGATTTTCCCTAGTGGTACCCCTAGGGAAATCCGTAAAAATTCGTCGGATTCCGACGAAGCCGATTCTCGATGCGTTGTGACCGGCACGCTTCCAGTAGCTATTCCGACCGAGTTTCCCCGAATTATTGGACTCGGATCCAAAATTTCACCAATTTTTGCGATTTCTCGATTTTGGCGATTTTCCCTAGTGGTACCCCTAGGAAAATCCGTAAAAATTCGTCGGATTCCGACGAAGCCGATTCTCGATGCGTTGTGACCGGCAAACTTCCAGTAGCTATTCCGACCGAGTTTCCCCGAATTATTGGACTCGGATCCAAAATTTCACCACTTTTTGCGATTTCTCGATTTTGGCGATTTTCCCTAGTGGTACCCCTAGGGAAATCCGTAAAAATTCGTCGGATTCCGACGAAGTCGATTCTCGATGCGTTGTGACCGGCACGCTTCCAGTAGCTATTCCGACCGAGTTTCCCCGAATTATTGGACTCGGATCCAAAATTTCACCACTTTTTGCGATTTCTCGATTTTGGCGATTTTCCCTAGTGGTACCCCTAGGGAAATCCGTAAAAATTCGTCGGATTCCGACGAAGCCGATTCTCGATGCGTTGTGACCGGCACGCTTCAAGTAGCTATTCCGACCGAGTTTCCCCGAATTATTGGACTCGGATCCAAAATTTCACCAATTTTTGCGATTTCTCGATTTTGGCGATTTTCCCTAGTGGTACCCCTAGGAAAATCCGTAAAAATTCGTCGGATTCCGACGAAGCCGATTCTCGATGCGTTGTGACCGGCAAGCTTCCAGTAGCTATTCCGACCGAGTTTCCCCGAATTATTGGACTCGGATCCAAAATTTCACCACTTTTTGCGATTTCTCGATTTTGGCGATTTTCCCTAGTGGTACCCCTAGGGAAATCCGTAAAAATTCGTCGGATTCCGACGAAGTCGATTCTCGATGCGTTGTGACCGGCACGCTTCCAGTAGCTATTCCGACCGAGTTTCCCCGAATTATTGGACTCGGATCCAAAATTTCACCACTTTTTGCGATTTCTCGATTTTGGCGATTTTCCCTAGTGGTACCCCTAGGGAAATCCGTAAAAATTCGTCGGATTCCGACGAAGCCGATTCTCGATGCGTTGTGACCGGCACGCTTCCAGTAGCTATTCCGACCGAGTTTCCCCGAATTATTGGACTCGGATCCAAAATTTCACCACTTTTTGCGATTTCTCGATTTTGGCGATTTTCCCTAGTGGTACCCCTAGGGAAATCCGTAAAAATTCGTCGGATTTCGACGAAGCCGATTCTCGATGCGTTGTGACCGGCACGCTTCCAGTAGCTATTCCGACCGAGTTTCCCCGAATTATTGGACTCGGATCCAAAATTTCACCACTTTTTGCGATTTCTCGATTTTGGCGATTTTCCCTATTGGTACCCCTAGGGAAATCCGTAAAAATTCGTCGGATTCCGACGAAGTCGATTCTCGATGCGTTGTGACCGGCACGCTTCCAGTAGCTATTCCGACCGAGTTTCCCCGAATTATTGGACTCGGATCCAAAATTTCACCACTTTTTGCGATTTCTCGATTTTGGCGATTTTCCCTAGTGGTACCCCTAGGGAAATCCGTAAAAATTCGTCGGATTCCGACGAAGCCGATTCTCGATGCGTTGTGACCGGCACGCTTCCAGTAGCTATTCCGACCGAGTTTACCCGAATTATTGGACTCGGATCCAAAATTTCACCACTTTTTGCGATTTCTCGATTTTGGCTATTTTCCCTAGTGGTACCCCTAGGGAAATCCGTAAAAATTCGTTGGATTCCGACGAAGCCGATTCTCGATGCGTTGTGACCGGCAAGCTTCCAGTAGCTATTCCGACCGAGTTTCCCCGAATTATTGGACTCGGATCCAAAATTTCACCACTTTTTGCGATTTCTCGATTTTGGCGATTTTCCCTAGTGGTACCCCTAGGGAAATCCGTAAAAATTCGTCGGATTTCGACGAAGCCGATTCTCGATGCGTTGTGACCGGCACGCTTCCAGTAGCTATTCCGACCGAGTTTCCCCGAATTATTGGACTCGGATCCAAAATTTCACCACTTTTTGCGATTTCTCGATTTTGGCGATTTTCCCTATTGGTACCCCTAGGGAAATCCGTAAAAATTCGTCGGATTCCGACGAAGTCGATTCTCGATGCGTTGTGACCGGCACGCTTCCAGTAGCTATTCCGACCGAGTTTCCCCGAATTATTGGACTCGGATCCAAAATTTCACCACTTTTTGCGATTTCTCGATTTTGGCGATTTTCCCTAGTGGTACCCCTAGGGAAATCCGTAAAAATTCGTCGGATTCCGACGAAGCCGATTCTCGATGCGTTGTGACCGGCACGCTTCCAGTAGCTATTCCGACCGAGTTTACCCGAATTATTGGACTCGGATCCAAAATTTCACCACTTTTTGCGATTTCTCGATTTTGGCTATTTTCCCTAGTGGTACCCCTAGGGAAATCCGTAAAAATTCGTCGGATTCCGACGAAGCCGATTCTCGATGCGTTGTGACCGGCAAGCTTCCAGTAGCTATTCCGACCGAGTTTCCCCGAATTATTGGACTCGGATCCAAAATTTCACCACTTTTTGCGATTTCTCGATTTTGGCGATTTTCCCTAGTGGTACCCCTAGGGAAATCCGTAAAAATTCGTCGGATTCCGACGAAGCCGATTCTCGATGCGTTGTGACCGGCAAGCTTCCAGTAGCTATTCCGACCGAGTTTCCCCGAATTATTTGACTCGGATCAAAAATTTCACCAATTTTTGCGATTTCTCGATTGTGGCGATTTTCCCTAGTGGTACCCCTAGGGAAATCCGTAAAAATTCGTCGGATTCCGACGAAGCCGATTCTCGATGCGTTGTGACCGGCACGCTTCCAGTAGCTATTCCGACCGAGTTTCCCCGAATTATTGGACTCTGATCCAAAATTTCACCACTTTTTGCGATTTCTCGATTTTGGCGATTTTCCCTAGTGGTACCCCTAGGGAAATCCGTAAAAATTCGTCGGATTCCGACGAAGCCGATTCTCGATGCGTTGTGACCGGCACGCTTCCAGTAGCTATTCCGACCGAGTTTCCCCGAATTATTGGACTCGGATCCAAAATTTCACCACTTTTTGCGATTTCTCGATTTTGGCTATTTTCCCTAGTGGTACCCCTAGGGAAATCCGTAAAAATTCGTCGGATTCCGACGAAGCCGATTCTCGATGCGTTGTGACCGGCAAGCTTCCAGTAGCTATTCCGACCGAGTTTCCCCGAATTATTGGACTCGGATCCAAAATTTCACCACTTTTTGCGATTTCTCGATTTTGGTGATTTTCCCTAGTGGTACCCCTAGGGAAATCCGTAAAAATTCGTCGGATTCCGACGAAGCCGATTCTCGATGCGTTGTGACCGGCAAGCTTCCAGTAGCTATTCCGACCGAGTTTCCCCGAATTATTGGACTCGGATCCAAAATTTCACCACTTTTTGCGATTTCTCGATTTTGGTGATTTTCCCTAGTGGTACCCGTAGGGAAATCCGTAAAAATTCGTCGGATTCCGACGAAGCCGATTCTCGATGCGTTGTGACCGGCAAGCTTCCAGTAGCTATTCCGACCGAGTTTCCCCGAATTATTGGACTCGGATCCAAAATTTCACCACTTTTTGCGATTTCTCGATTTTGGTGATTTTCCCTAGTGGTACCCCTAGGGAAATCCGTAAAAATTCGTCGGATTCCGACGAAGCCGATTCTCGATGCGTTGTGACCGGCAAGCTTCCAGTAGCTATTCCGACCGAGTTTCCCCGAATTATTGGACTCGGATCCAAAATTTCACCACTTTTTGCGATTTCTCGATTTTGGTGATTTTCCCTAGTGGTACCCCTAGGGAAATCCGTAAAAATTCGTCGGATTCCGACGAAGCCGATTCTCGATGCGTTGTGACCGGCTAGCTTCCAGTAGCTATTCCGACCGAGTTTCCCCGAATTATTGGACTCGGATCCAAAATTTCACCACTTTTTGCGATTTCTCGATTTTGGTGATTTTCCCTAGTGGTACCCCTAGGGAAATCCGTAAAAATTCGTCGGATTCCGACGAAGCCGATTCTCGATGCGTTGTGACCGGCAAGCTTCCAGTAGCTATTCCGACCGAGTTTCCCCGAATTATTGGACTCGGATCCAAAATTTCACCACTTTTTGCGATTTCTCGATTTTGGTGATTTTCCCTAGTGGTACCCCTAGGGAAATCCGTAAAAATTCGTCGGATTCCGACGAAGCCGATTCTCGATGCGTTGTGACCGGCAAGCTTCCAGTAGCTATTCCGACCGAGTTTCCCCGAATTATTGGACTCGGATCAAAAATTTCACCAATTTTTGCGATTTCTCGATTGTGGCGATTTTCCCTAGTGGTACCCCTAGGGAAATCCGTAAAAATTCGTCGGATTCCGACGAAGCCGATTCTCGATGCGTTGTGACCGGCACGCTTCCAGTAGCTATTCCGACCGAGTTTCCCCGAATTATTGGACTTGGATCCAAAATTTCACCACTTTTTGCGATTTCTCGATTTTGGCGATTTTCCCTAGTGGTACCCCTAGGGAAATCCGTAAAAATTCGTCGGATTCCGACGAAGCCGATTCTCGATGCGTTGTGACCGGCACGCTTCCAGTAGCTATTCCGACCGAGTTTCCCCGAATTATTGGACTCGGATCCAAAATTTCACCACTTTTTGCGATTTCTCGATTTTGGCTATTTTCCCTAGTGGTACCCCTAGGGAAATCCGTAAAAATTCGTCGGATTCCGACGAAGCCGATTCTCGATGCGTTGTGACCGGCAAACTTCCAGTAGCTATTCCGACCGAGTTTCCCCGAATTATTGGACTCGGATCCAAAATTTCACCACTTTTTGCGATTTCTCGATTTTGGTGATTTTCCCTAGTGGTACCCCTAGGGAAATCCGTAAAAATTTGTCGGATTCCGACGAAGCCGATTCTCGATGCGTTGTGACCGGCAAGCTTCCAGTAGCTATTCCGACCGAGTTTCCCCGAATTATTGGACTCGGATCCAAAATTTCACCACTTTTTGCGATTTCTCGATTTTGGTGATTTTCCCTAGTGGTACCCCTAGGGAAATCCGTAAAAATTCGTCGGATTCCGACGAAGCCGATTCTCGATGCGTTGTGACCGGCAAGCTTCCAGTAGCTATTCCGACCGAGTTTCCCCGAATTATTGGACTCGGATCCAAAATTTCACCACTTTTTGCGATTTCTCGATTTTGGTGATTTTCTCTAGTGGTACCCCTAGGGAAATCCGTAAAAATTCGTCGGATTCCGACGAAGCCGATTCTCGATGCGTTGTGACCGGCAAGCTTCTAGTAGTTATTCCGACCGAGTTTCCCCGAATTATTGGACTCGGATCCAAAATTTCACCACTTTTTGCGATTTCTCGATTTTGGTGATTTTCCCTAGTGGTACCCCTAGGGAAATCCGTAAAAATTCGTCGGATTCCGACGAAGCCGATTCTCGATGCGTTGTGACCGGCAAGCTTCCAGTAGCTATTCCGACCGAGTTTCCCAGAATTATTGGACTCGGATCAAAAATTTCACCACTTTTTGCGATTTCTCGATTTTGGTGATTTTTCCTAGTGGTGCCCCTAGGGAAATCCGTAAAAATTCGTCGGATTCCGACGAAGCCGATTCTCGATGCGTTGTGACCGGCAAGCTTCCAGTAGCTATTCCGATCGAGTTTCCTCGAATTATTGGACTCGGATCCAAAATTTCACCACTTTTTGCGATTTCTCGATTTTGGTGATTTTCCCTAGTGGTACCCTAGGAAAATCCGTAAAAATTCGTCGAATTCCGACGAAGCCGATTCTCGATGCGTTGTGACCGGCAAGCTTGCAGTAGCTATTCCGATCGAGTTTCCCCGAATTATTGGACTCGGATCCCAAATTTCACCACTTTTTGCGATTCCTCGATTTTGGTGATTTTCCCTAGTGGTACCCCTAGGAAAATCCGTAAAAATTCGTCGGATTCCGACGAAGCCGATTCTCGATGCGTTGTGACCGGCAAGCTTCCAGTAGTTATTCCGATCGAGTTTCCCCGAATAATTTGACTCGGATCCCAAATTTCACCACTTTTTACGATTTCTCGATTTTTGTGATTTTTCCTAGTGGTACCCCTAGGGAAATCCGTAAAAATTCGTCGAATTCCGACGAATCCGATTTTAGATGCGTTGTGACCGGCAAGCTTCCAGTAGCTATTCCGATCGAGTTTCCCCGAATTATTGGACTCGGATCCAAAATTTCACCACTTTTTGCGATTTCTCGATTTTGGTGATTTTCCCTAGTGGTACCCCTAGGGAAATCCGTAAAAATTCGTCGGATTCCGACGAAGCCGATTCTCGATGCGTTGTGACCGGCAAGCTTCCAGTAGCTATTCCGATCGAGTTTCCCCGAATTATTGGACTCGGATAAAAAATTTCACCACTTTTTGCGATTTCTCGATTTTGGTGATTTTCCCTAGTGGTACCCCTAGGGAAATCCGTAAAAATTCGTTGGATTCCGAAGAAGCCGATTCTCGATGCGCTGTGACCGGCAAGCTTCCAGTAGCTATTCCGATCGAGTTTCCCCGAATTATTGGACTCGGATCCAAAATTTCACCACTTTTTGCGATTTCTCGATTTTGGTGATTTTCCCTAGTGGTACCCCTAGGGAAATCCGTAAAAATTCGTCGAATTCCGACGAAGCCGATTCTCGATGCGTTGTGACCGGCAAGCTTGCAGTAGCTATTCCGATCGAGTTTCCCCGAATTATTGGACTCGGATCCCAAATTTCACCACTTTTTGCGATTTCTCGATTTTGGTGATTTTCCCTAGTGGTACCCCTAGGGAAATCCGTAAAAATTCGTCGGATTCCGACGAAGCCGATTCTCGATGCGTTGTGACCGGCAAGCTTCCCCTAGCTTTTCTGATAGAGTTTCCCCGAATTATTGGACTCGGATCCAAAATTTCACCACTTTTTGCGATTTCTCGATTTTGGTGATTTTTCCTAGTGGTACCCCTAGGGAAATCCGTAAAAATTCGTCGGATTCCGACGAAGCCGATTCTCGATGCGTTGTGACCGGCAAGCTTCCCCTAGCAATTCTGATAGAGTTTCCCCGAATTATTGGACTCGGATCCAAAATTTCACCACTTTTTACGATTTCTCGATTTTGGTGATTTTTCCTAGTGGTACCCCTAGGGAAATCCGTAAAAATTCGTCGGATTCCGACGAATCCGATTCTAGATGCGTTGTGACCGGCAAGCTTCCAGTAGCTATTCTGATCGAGTTTCCCCGAATTATTGGACTCGGATCCAAAATTTCACCACTTTTTGCGATTTCTCGATTTTGGTGATTTTCCCTAGTGGTACCCCTAGGGAAATCCGTAAAAATTCGTCGGATTCCGACAAACCGATTCTCGATGCGTTGTGACCGGCAAGCTTCCAGTAGCTATTCCGATCGAGTTTCCCCGAATTATTGGACTTGGATCAAAAATTTCACCACTTTTTGCGATTTCTCGATTTTGGTGATTTTCCCTAGTGGTACCCCTAGGGAAATCCGTAAAAATTCGTCGGATTCCGAAGAAGCCGATTCTCGATGCGTTGTGACCGGCAAGCTTGCAGTAGCTATTCCGATCGAGTTTCCCCGAATTATTGGACTCGGATCCCAAATTTCACCACTTTTTGCGATTTCTCGATTTTGGTGATTTTTCCTAGTGGTACCCTAGGGAAATCCGTAAAAATTCGTCGGATTCCGACGAAGCCGATTCTCGATGCGTTGTGACCGGCAAGCTTCCAGTAGCTATTCCGATCGAGTTTCCCCGAATTAATGGACTCGGATTCAAAATTTCACCACTTTTTGCGATTTCTCGATTTTGGTGATTTTTCCTAGTTGTACCCCTAGGGAAATCCGTAAAAATTCGTCGGATTCCGACGAAGCCGATTCTCGATGCGTTGTGACCGGCAAGCTTCCAGTAGCTATTCCGATCGAGTTTCCCCGAATTATTGGACTCGGATCAAAAATTTCACCACTTTTTGCGATTTCTCGATTTTGGTGATTTTCCCTAGTGGTACCCCTAGGGAAATCCGTAAAAATTTCTCGGATTCCGACGAAGCCGATTCTCGATGCGTTGTGACCGGCAAGCTTCCACTAGCAATTCTGATAGAGTTTCCCCGAATTATTGGACTCGGATCCAAAATTTCACCACTTTTTGCGATTTCTCGATTTTGGTGATTTTTCCTAGTGGTAACCTAGGGAAATCCGTAAAAATTCGTCGGATTCCGACGGAGCCGATTCTCGATGCGTATTGACCGGCAAGCTTCCAGTAGCTATTCCGATCGAGTTTCCCCGAATAATTTGACTCGGATCCCAAATTTCACCACTTTTTACGATTTCTCGATTTTGGTGATTTTTCCTAGTGGTACCCCTAGGGAAATCCGTAAAAATTCGTCGGATTCCGACGAATCCGATTCTAGATGCGTTGTGACCGGCAAGCTTCCAGTAGCTATTCTGATCGAGTTTCCCCGAATTATTGGACTCGGATCCAAAATTTCACCACTTTTTGCGATTTCTCGATTTTGGTGATTTTCCCTAGTGGTACCCCTAGGGAAATCCGTAAAAATTCGTCGGATTCCGACAAACCGATTCTCGATGCGTTGTGACCGGCAAGCTTCCAGTAGCTATTCCGATCGAGTTTCCCCGAATTATTGGACTTGGATCAAAAATTTCACCACTTTTTGCGATTTCTCGATTTTGGTGATTTTCCCTAGTGGTACCCCTAGGGAAATCCGTAAAAATTCGTCGGATTCCGAAGAAGCCGATTCTCGATGCGTTGTGACCGGCAAGCTTGCAGTAGCTATTCCGATCGAGTTTCCCCGAATTATTGGACTCGGATCCCAAATTTCACCACTTTTTGCGATTTCTCGATTTTGGTGATTTTTCCTAGTGGTACCCTAGGGAAATCCGTAAAAATTCGTCGGATTCCGACGAAGCCGATTCTCGATGCGTTGTGACCGGCAAGCTTCCAGTAGCTATTCCGATCGAGTTTCCCCGAATTAATGGACTCGGATTCAAAATTTCACCACTTTTTGCGATTTCTCGATTTTGGTGATTTTTCCTAGTTGTACCCCTAGGGAAATCCGTAAAAATTCGTCGGATTCCGACGAAGCCGATTCTCGATGCGTTGTGACCGGCAAGCTTCCAGTAGCTATTCCGATCGAGTTTCCCCGAATTATTGGACTCGGATCCAAAATTTCACCACTTTTTGCGATTTCTCGATTTTGGTGATTTTCCCTAGTGGTACCCCTAGGGAAATCCGTAAAAATTCCTCGGATTCCGACGAAGCCGATTCTCGATGCGTTGTGACCGGCAAGCTTCCACTAGCAATTCTGATAGAGTTTCCCCGAATTATTGGACTCGGATCAAAAATTTCACCACTTTTTGCGATTTCTCGATTTTGGTGATTTTTCCTAGTGGTAACCTAGGGAAATCCGTAAAAATTCGTCGGATTCCGACGGAGCCGATTCTCGATGCGTATTGACCGGCAAGCTTCCAGTAGCTATTCCGATCGAGTTTCCCCGAATAATTTGACTCGGATCCCAAATTTCACCACTTTTTACGATTTCTCGATTTTGGTGATTTTCCCTAGTGGTACCCCTAGGGAAATCCGTAAAAATTCGTCGGATTCCGACGAATCCGATTCTAGATGCGTTGTGACCGGCAAGCTTCCAGTAGCTATTCCGATCGAGTTTCCCCGAATTATTGGACTAGGATCCAAAATTTCACCACTTTTTGCGATTTCTCGATTTTGGTGATTTTCCCTAGTGGTACCCCTAGGGAAATCCGTAAAAATTCGTCGGATTCCGACGAAGCCGATTCTCGATGCGTTGTGACCGGCAAGCTTCCAGTAGCTATTCCGATCGAGTTTCCCCGAATTATTGGACTCGGATGAAATATTTCACCACTTTTTGCGATTTCTCGATTTTGGTGATTTTCCCTAGTGGTACCCCTAGGGAAATCCGTAAAAATTCGTCGGATTCCGAAGAAGCCGATTCTCGATGCGTTGTGACCGGCAAGCTTCCAGTAGCTATTCCGATCGAGTTTCCCCGAATTATTGGACTCGGATCCAAAATTTCACCACTTTTTGCTATTTCTCGATTTTGGTGATTTTCCCTAGTGGTACCCCTAGGGAAATCCGTAAAAATTCGTCGGATTCCGAAGAAGCCGATTCTCGATGCGCTGTGACCGGCAAGCTTCCAGTAGCTATTCCGATCGAGTTTCCCCGAATTATTGGACTCGGATCAAAAATTTCACCATTTTTTGCGATTTCTCGATTTTGGTGATTTTCCCTAGTGGTACCCCTAGGGAAATCCGTAAAAATTCGTCGGATTCCGAAGAAGCCGATTCTCGATG
The DNA here is from genome assembly GCA_947683425.1 of Excoecaria cochinchinensis. NCBI lineage: Eukaryota > Viridiplantae > Streptophyta > Magnoliopsida > Malpighiales > Euphorbiaceae > Excoecaria > Excoecaria cochinchinensis. The sequence goes on from CANTUQ010000064.1 coordinate 6,059,915, forward strand.
CGCTGTGACCGGCAAGCTTCCAGTAGCTATTCCGATCGAGTTTCCCCGAATTATTGGACTCGGATCCAAAATTTCACCACTTTTTGCGATTTCTCGATTTTGGTGATTTTCCCTAATGGTACCCCTAAGGAAATCCGTAAAAATTCGTCGAATTTCGACGAAGCCGATTCTCGATGCGTTGTGACCGGCAAGCTTGCAGTAGCTATTCCGATCGAGTTTCCCCGAATTATTGGACTCGGATCCCAAATTTCACCACTTTTTGCGATTCCTCGATTTTGGTGATTTTTCCTAGTGGTACCCCTAGGGAAATCCGTAAAAATTCGTCGGATTTCGACGAATCCGATTCTAGATGCGTTGTGACCGGCAAGTTTCCTGTAGCTATTCCGATCGAGTTTCCCCGAATTAATGGACTCGGATCCAAAATTTCACCACTTTTTGCGATTCCTCGATTTTGGTGATTTTCCCTAGTGGTACCCCTAGGGAAATCCGTAAAAATTCGTCGGATTCCGACGGAGCCGATTCTCGATGCGTTGTGACCGGCAAGCTTCCAGTAGCTATTCCGATCGAGATTCCCGGAATTATTGGACTCGGATCCCAAATTTCACCACTTTTTGCGATTTCTCGATTTTGGTGATTTTCCCTAGTGGTACCCCTAGGGAAATCCGTAAAAATTCGTCGGATTCCGACGGAGCCGATTCTCGATGCGTTGTGACCGGCAAGCTTCCAGTAGCTATTCCGATCGAGTTTCCCCGAATTATTGGACTCGGATCCCAAATTTCACCACTTTTTGCGATTTCTCGATTTTGGTGATTTTCCCTAGTGGTACCCCTAGGGAAATCCGTAAAAATTCGTCGGATTCCGAAGAAGCCGATTCTCGATGCGTTGTGACCGGCAAGCTTCGAGTAGCTATTCCGATCGAGTTTCCCCGAATTATTGGACTCGGATCCAAAATTTAACCACTTTTTGCTATTTCTCGATTTTGGTGATTTTCCCTAGTGGTACCCCTAGGGAAATCCGTAAAAATTCGTCGGATTTCGACGAAGCCGATTCTCGATGCGTTGTGACCGGCAAGCTTGCAGTAGCTATTCCGATCGAGTTTCCCCGAATTATTGGACTCGGATCCCAACTTTCACCACTTTTTGCGATTTCTCGATTTTGGTGATTTTTCCTAGTGGTACCCCTAGGAAATCCGTAAAAATTCGTCGGATTCCGACGAAGCCGATTCTCGATGCGTTGTGACCGGCAAGCTTCCAGTAGCTATTCCGATCGAGTTTCCCCGAATTATTCGACTCGGATTCAAAATTTCACCACTTTTTACGATTTCTCGATTTTGGTGATTTTCCCTAGTTGTACCCCTAGGGAAATCCGTAAAAATTCGTCGGATTCCGACGAAGCCGATTCTCGATGCGTTGTGACCGGCAAGCTTCCAGTAGCTATTCCGATCGAGTTTCCCCTAATTATTGGACTCGGATCCCAAATTTCACCACTTTTTGCGATTTCTCGATTTTGGTGATTTTCCCTAGTGGTACCCCTAGGGAAATCCGTAAAAATTCGTCGGATTCCGACGAAACCGATTCTCGATGCGTTGTGACCGGCAAGCTTGCAGTAGCTATTCCGATCGAGTTTCCCCGAATTATTGGACTCGGATCCCAAATTTCACCACTTTTTGCGATTTCTCGATTTTGGTGATTTTTCCTTGTGGCACCCTAGGGAAATCCGTAAAAATTCGTCGGATTCCGACGAAGCCGATTCTCGATGCGTTGTGACCGGCAAGCTTCCAGTAGCTATTCCGATCGAGTTTCCCTGAATTATTGGGCTCGGATCCAAAATTTCACCACTTTTTGCGATTCCTCGATTTTGGTGATTTTCCCTAGTGGTACCCCTAGGGAAATCCGTAAAAATTCGTCGGATTCCGACGGAGCCGATTCTCGATGCGTTGTGACCGGCAAGCTTCCAGTAGCTATTCCGATCGAGTTTCCATGAATTATTGGGCTCGGATAAAAAAAAAAACACCACTTTTTGCGATTCCTCGATTTTGGTGATTTTCCCTAGTGGTACCCCTAGGGAAACCCGTAAAAATTCGTCGGATTCCGACGGAGCCGATTCTCGATGCGTTGTGACCGGCAAGGTTCCAGTAGCTATTCCGATCGAGTTTCCCTGAATTATTGGGCTCGGTTAAAAAAAAATACCACTTTTTGCGATTCCTCGATTTTGGTGATTTTCCCTAGTGGTACCCCTAGGGAAACCCGTAAAAATCCGTCGGATTCCGACGGACCCGATTCTCGATGCGTTGTGACCGGCAAGCTTCCAGTAGATATTCCGATCGAGTTTCCCTGAATTATTTGGCTCGGATCCAAAATTTCACCACTTTTTGCGATTCCTCGATTTTGGTGATTTTCCCTAGTGGTACCCCTAGGGAAATCCGTAAAAATTCGTCGGATTCCGACGGAGCCGATTCTCGATGCGTTGTGACCGGCAAGCTTCCAGTAGCTATTCCGATCGAGTTTCCCTGAATTATTGGGCTCGGATCCAAAATTTCACCACTTTTTGCGATTCCTCGATTTTCTAGATTTTCCCTAGTGGTACCCTTAGGGAAACCCGTAAAAATCCGTCGGATTCCAACGGAGCCGATTCTCGATGCGTTGTGACCGGCAAGCTTCCAGTAGATATTCCGATCGAGTTTCCCTGAATTATTGGGCTCGGATCCAAAATTTCACCACTTTTTGCGATTCCTCGATTTTGGTGATTTTCCCTGATTTTGGTGATTTTTTCCTAGTGGTACCCCTAGGAAAACCCGTAAAAATTCGTCGGATTCCGACGGAGCCGATTCTCGATGCGTTGTGACCGGCAAGCTTCCAGTAGCTATTCCGATCGAGTTTCCCTAAATTATTGGGCTCGGATCAAAAAAAAAACACCACTTTTTGCGATTACTCGATTTTGGTGATTTTCCCTAGTGGTACCCCTAGGGAAACCTGTAAAAATTCGTCGGATTCCGACGGAGCCGATTCTCGATGCGTTGTGACCGGCAAGCTTCCAGTAGCTATTCCGATCGAGTTTCCCTGAATTATTGGGCTCGGATCCAAAATTTCACCACTTTTTGGGATTCCTCGATTTTGATGATTTTCCCTAGTGGTACCCCTAGGGAAATCCGTAAAAATTCGTCGGATTCCGACGGAGCCGATTCTCGATGCGCTGTAACCGGCAAGCTTCCAGTAGCTATTCCGATCGAGTTTCCCCGAATTATTGGGCTCGGATCCAAAATTTCACCACTTTTTGCGATTCCTCGATTTTGGTGATTTTCCCTAGTGGTACCCCTAGGGAAACCCGTAAAAATTCGTCGGATTCCGACGGAGGCGATTCTCGATGCGTTGTGACCGGCAAGCTTCCAGTAGCTATTCCGATCGAGTTTCCCTGAATTATTGGGCTCGGATCCAAAATTTCACCACTTTTTGCGATTCCTCGATTTTGGTGATTTTCCCTAGTGGTACCCCTAGGGAAATCCGTAAAAATTCGTCGGATTCCGACGGAGCCGATTCTCGATGCGTTGTGACCGGCAAGCTTCCAGTAGCTATTCCGATCGAGTTTCCCTGAATTATTGGGCTCGGATCCAAAATTTCACCACTTTTTGCGATTCCTCGATTTTGGTGATTTTCCCTAGTGGTACCCCTAGGGAAATCCGTAAAAATTCGTCGGATTCCGACGGAACCGATTCTCGATGCGTTGTGACCGGCAAGCTTCCAGTAGCTATTCCGATCGAGTTTCCCTGAATTATTGGGCTCGGATCCAAAATTTCACCACTTTTTGCGATTTCTCGATTTTGGTGATTTTCCCTAGTGGTACCCCTAGGGAAATCCGTAAAAATTCGTCGGATTCCGACGGAGCCGATTCTCGATGCGTTGTGACCGGCAAGCTTCCAGTAGCTATTCCGATCGAGTTTCCCTGAATTATTGGGCTCGTATCCAAAATTTCACCACTTTTTGCGATTCCTCGATTTTGGTGATTTTCCCTAGTGGTACCCCTAGGGAAACCCGTAAAAATTCGTCGGATTCCGACGGAGCCGATTCTCGATTCGTTGTGACCGGCAAGCTTCCAGTAGCTATTTCGATCGAGTTTCCCTGAATTATTGGGCTTGGATCCAAAATTTCACCACTTTTTGCGATTTCTCGATTTTGGTGATTTTTCCTAGTGGTATCCCTAGGGAAATCCGTAAAAATTCGTCGGATTCCGACGGAGCCGATTCTCGATGCGTTGTGACCGGTAAGCTTCGAGTAGCTATTCCGATCGAGTTTCCCTGAATTATTGGGCTCGGATCCAAAATTTCACAACTTTTTGCGATTCCTCGATTTTGGTGATTTTCCCTAGTGGTACCCCTATGAAAACCCGTAAAAATTCGTCGGATTCTGACGGAGCCGATTCTCGATCCGTTGTGACCGGCAAGCTTCCAGTAGCTATTCCGATCGAGTTTCCCTGAATTATTGGGCTCGGATCCAAAATTTCACCACTTTTTGCGATTCCTCGATTTTGGTGATTTTCCCTAGTGGTACCCCTAGGGAAACCAGTAAAAATTCGTCGGATTCCGACGGAGCCGATTCTCGATTCGTTGTGACCGGCAAGCTTCCAGTAGCTATTCCGATCGAGTTTCCCTGAATTATTGGGCTCGGATCCAAAATTTCACCACTTTTTGCGATTTCTCGATTTTGGTGATTTTTCCTAGTGGTATCCCTAGGAAAATCCGTAAAAATTCGTCGGATTCCGACGGAGCCGATTCTCGATGCGTTGTGACCGGTAAGCTTCGACTAGCTATTCCGATCGAGTTTCCCTGAATTATTGGGCTCGGATCCAAAATTTCACCACTTTTTGCGATTCCTCGATTTTGGTGATTTTCCCTAGTGGTACCCCTAGGGAAACCCGTAAAAATTCGTTGGATTCTGACGGAGCCGATTCTCGATGCGTTGTGACCAGCAAGCTTCCAGTAGCTATTCCGATCGAGTTTCCCTGAATTATTGGGCTCGGATCCAAAATTTCACCACTTTTTGCGATTCCTCGATTTTGGTGATTTTCCCTAGTGGTACCCCTAAGGAAACCCGTAAAAATTCGTCGGATTCCGACGGAGCCGATTCTCGATGCGTTGTGACCGGCAAGCTTCCAGTAGATATATCGAGTTTCCCTGAATTATTGGGCTCGGATCCAAAATTTCACCACTTTTTGCGATTACTCGATTTTGGTGATTTTCCCTAGTGGTACCCCTAGGGAAACCCGTAAAAATTCGTCGGATTCCGACGGAGCCGATTCTTGATGCGTTGTGACCGGCAAGCTTCCAGTAGCTATTCCGATCGAGTTTCCCTGAATTATTGGGCTCGGATCAAAAAAAAACACCACTTTTTGCGATTCCTCGATTTTGGTGATTTTCCCTAGTGGTACCCCTAGGGAAATCCGTAAAAATTCGTCGGATTCCGACGGAGCCGATTCTCGATGCGTTGTGACCGGCAAGCTTCCAGTAGCTATTCCGATCGAGTTTCCCTGAATTATTGGGCTCGGATTAAAAAAAAATACCACTTTTTGCGATTCCTCGATTTTGGTGATTTTTCCTAGTGGTACCCCTAGGGAAACCCGTAAAAATTCGTCGGATTCTAACGGAGCCGATTCTCGATGCGTTGTGACCGGCAAGCTTCCAGTAGCTATTTCGATCGAGTTTCCCTGAATTATTGGGCTCGGATCCAAAATTTCACCACTTTTTGCGATTTCTCGATTTTGGTTATTTTCCCTAGTGGTACTCCTAGGGAAATCCGTAAAAATTCGTCGGATTCCGACGGAGCCGATTCTCGATGCGTTGTGGCCGGCAAGCTTCCAGTAGCTATTCCGATCGAGTTTCCCTGAATTATTGGGCTCGGATCCAAAATTTCACCACTTTTTACGATTTCTCGATTTTGGTGATTTTCCCTAGTGGTACCCCTAGGGAAATCCGTAAAAATTCGTCGGATTCCGACGGAGCCGATTCTCGATGCGTTGTGACCGGCAAGCTTCCAGTAGCTATTCCGATCGAGTTTCCCTGAATTATTGGGCTCGGATCCAAAATTTCACCACTTTTTGCGATTCCTCGATTTTGGTGATTTTCCCTAGTGGTACCCCTAGGGAAATCCGTAAAAATTCGTCGGATTCCGACGGAGCCGATTCTCGATGCGTTGTGACCGGCAAGGTTCCAGTAGCTATTCCGATCGAGTTTCCCTGAATTATTGGGCTCGGATCCAAAATTTCACCACTTTTTACGATTTCTCGATTTTGGTGATTTTCCCTAGTGGTACCCCTAGGGAAATCCGTAAAAATTCGTCGGATTCCGACGGAGCCGATTCTCGATGCGTTGTGACCGGCAAGCTTCCAGTAGCTATTCCGATCGAGTTTCCCTGAATTATTGGGCTCGGATCGAAAATTTCACCACTTTTTGCGATTCCTCGATTTTGGTGATTTTCCCTAGTGGTACCCCTAAGGAAATCCGTAAAAATTCGTCGGATTCCGACGGAGCCGATTCTAACACACTAAAAATTTAAGGAATATTATTTTATAAAAATATATATAATAATTTTATTTTATTATTGGTATTATTATTTTTTTTTATTGAATACTTTATTATTTTATATATATATATATTTTTTTTATTATTTTTTATTTTTTATTATTTTTTTTTAGATAAAATAAAAATACAAATACAAACAACTAGTAATTAAAAATTAAAACATAAACACAGAAAATTAAATAGGAAGGGTTAAGAAAAATATAAGTTCTGGTTTATTGAGTCCCAGCTCGACTCATTTCACTCTCGGGTGGACGAGCTTGTGAACCAAATAATGGTCTTTCCGGTTTTTGCTCTTCATTTTCCCCTATCAGTAGGAGAAAATCATCGAAAGCTACCAAGGTGGGAAATTCCATGTCTTCGATGAAGTATGACTCCACCTTGGGTTCACTATACACGAACTCTACTGGCTCTTCAAGCCTAAATAAATCTTTCAAATGGACTGAATTCCGTATTTCCATTTGAGAATCATTCAACTCTTGCTCCTTTGGTGCACTATCCTGCAAAGAAAAATTGAAATTAGTTTCCAAAGAAACACAAGATTTATCTTCAACAATAATTGGCTCCTTTTCTTCTTCATACACCCCATCCTCAAGAATTTCAATATTCTCGTTAATCTCTATAGGTGCATGACTCAATTCACCACTATCTTTTTTATCACTCGAAGAGACAATTAAAATTTCTAACTTGGATTCCAAATTTTGGATCTCCAATTCTTGACTTCTTAATAGATTCCCTTGAGCCTTGATCCTTTCCTCTTGAAAGTTGATTGTAGCCTGCAACTCTCTCCTTTCTGCTTGGTATTCCCTCTCTGTACAATAATTGTAGTTTGAAAGACGTTCGATATGGGCAAAGTGATACTCTTGTGATACACATGAAGAGTGAGGATCTTCAAAAGACGGTGAATAGGTGACTGGTGAAGTTGAATACATTTGTCGTAACTCTTGCATCTCCCTCATCATATCATTCACTTGTTCTCGCAAAAGGAACAACTCATAATCTTGATCACTATCTTGCATCATTTTGAAAATGTCTCAAAATTTTCCTGCAAAAATAAACACCAAATTAAAATAAAAAGAAAAATAAAAACCTCAAACTAACTCAACTATAGATATAAAACAAACAACACCGTATTCCCCGGCAACGGCGCCAAAAACTTGACGGGTCGTCGGCAAGTGTACCGAATCGACAAGTAATAAAGTGGGGTATATTTAGGACCCCGAGTTATCGTACCCAAGGGAAAAAGGATTGTCCAGTTAAATATCTATAGATGAGTGAATTTGAGATGTCCCCAATTTGTTTGGTGGAGAAAACTAAGCTAAGCAAGAAAATAAATTAACACTTAAATATAAAATTGGTCATCAAGAAATTACTCAAGGATGAAATTAAATGCTTAGGAAATTCTATCCTCATAAATGTAACTGAAAATTGGTAAAACAATATAACATGAAATTCTGGACAACCCAACTGAACCCAAGCCTACCATATCCATGGATTAAGCTATTCTAATTAATAAACCTACCATATCCCTGGATTAAGTCTATTAATTAGCTTAAGTGCGGGTTACCAAATCCTAGATCTAAGACAACCTACCATCCCGGATTAAACTATCTTAAACCTATTTATTCCTCACTATTCTTAATCTAATAACATCAACACCCACAAACCAACCTACCATCCCTGGATTAAGCTGGAAATATACATGCCAATATTAAAAGAACAGAGCGTTTACATAAACAACAATTTTCGGATTTAGCTCCAATCATCATTATAATTGCAATAATATATAACAAGAGGAATAAAAGAAAACATGAAAATATTTATTAAATCCAAATATCCAAAATACAAATATGATTCAAGAACTCCCAAGCATGATTAACTACCCTAACATCAAGAATATAAACATAAAAGATGGAAAATTAGAGTTTAGGATACACCCTTGATGAGAGAGAAAATAGATCTTGAAGTTCTTGTTCTTCAACCTTGGAATCCACTTGAATCCCCAAAATCTAGATTTAAACTAAATTGATCTAAGTATTTAAGAAGGAAATTTCAATTCAAAATTAAATCTAAGCTAAACATAATTTAAAAGGAAAATTAAAACATGAAAATAAAATAAATTGTTGCTGGAAATTAAAGAAAAAATAAACCTAAGTCTACTGCCTAAAAGAAAGAATAAGAAAATACAAAACTAAAAACTCCAACTCTTTTCTCTCTTTTAGAATGCAGCGGCGTTCTTTTAATTGTCTGAAGAAAAGCACAGCTGTGCTTTTAAGAAGCACAGCTGTGTTTTGCTAGGGTTGCGTCGTGTGCTGGCGGAAAAAGGCGAAGCACAGCTGTGCTTCTCGCTGAAGCACAGCTGTGCTCCTGGGCGAAAAACGCGTGACCTGCTCCGTATGCACGCGCCTCCTACTGCGGGACACAGCTGTGCTTTGCGAGAAAGCACAGCTGTGTCGTCGAGTCTCTTCGTCCGTGCGCGCTTCTCCTGCGTGACACAGCCGTGCCTCTTCGCAACAGCACAGCTGTGTCTTCGGTGAATCTCGCTGACGTGCGTACTCCCTTGAAAGCACAGTTGTGCTTTTGAAAAGCACGGCTGTGCTTTAGGCAAAATTTGCCTTCTTTCACATTTCCTTCTAAAATCAGCCCCAAACCTCCAATTTAACTTCGGATTAAAATAAAACACCTGAAAACATCCCAAAACTTATTAAAAACTATAAAAACATTATAAATTAATAAAAACACAAAAACTAATTAATTATTATTAAAATTAAATAAATAAAACACATAATTAGGCCAATAATTAATCTAAAATATTAATATAATTGCAACTTATCAACTACCCCAAACTCAAACCTTTACTCGTCCTCGAGTAAACTGAATGAACCACATTCTCAATCATCTCAATCTCAACAAAAGAAAATAAGGAGTCATTCTCAATTAAGGAACAAGAATATAAGTTTGCAAATACCAATGCTCATCAAATAACAGATAAACACAAGAACATACTAAACAATTTCTGTGTGTGTGTGCAACAGGCCAAAACAGAATTTTTATCATTTAAAAACAAAACTTCTAGATACAATGATGGGAAAAGGAATCAACTCGAATGCATTAATGCACTCATAGCTTTTCACTCAAAGCTCAAGAAACACCATATGCCTTTTCTTACGTACCAAACCTTACTAAAAGGTCATCTCCACTGAATAGAACAAGACAAAACAAAGAATCAAGAGGTCTTACATTTTGGTTGTAACGTTAGGATTAGGTAAATTGGCTAACAAAGAAAGATCAAGTCACTAGAGAAAAATAGCCACTACCTAAACAAAACACAATCACCCAACTGTACTAATAAATATTCCCAACTCAATTACATATAATCAAAATAAAATTGGCCTAAAAGACACCTTAGCATCATCAAACTCAACTCATAATAACAAATGCCACATAATATGCAACCCCAATTTTCACAAGGCACTAGTTCAAGTCTCACTAAATTTTGTACCCCAAACTCACATTTTGCCCAATCAGCTAGGAAAAACTTACAATGCTTCTTATTTTTTTCAAATTTTTTTTTCTTTCTTTTTATTTATTTATTTATTATTATTTATTTTTTTATTTTATTTTATTTTATTTTTTTATTTTATTTTTATTTTATTTTTATTTTTTTTAGAAGCATAAAAACCAACTAGCCATTAACAATAAATAAAGTACTTAATTAGTCTATAAATCCCAACAAGAACTAAACTTGAGCTCTAATTTTTAAAAGACCAATAAACCACTTAAATCACATTCCTCTTTATCAACCCCAAACTCATTTCTTTAAATGGGCTCAACTCTCCATTACACACACCAATCAATTCTCAAACAGAAATTTACACCAAGAATTGACAAAATCTAAACTCCTTTTTACCCAAAATAGAAACCCAACCTTACTAGAGTGGCCACTCTTCTAAAGGAGGTAAAAATTATTTAAGGCTGAAGGTGGTTTTAATATGTGTAACAATAAAACAAGCACGCATTTAGCATACTAAACTAATAGGCTCAACGAGCTAACAAGAGACAATGAAATTAAGGTAGGAAAAGTCATTTAAAGTAGTTGTACAAAGAAGGGTTGCCTAAATCATTTTCTAAGTGGTGTCTCATCTGAGGTCGCTTCGATGGGTAATCAGAAAGGTTCTAGTGCTCTTAGTGAGTTTTCATCTAATCCCCTACTTGCAACTAGATTTTTCTCATTTTTTTGAAAACAGGCCCAAAGTGCTCAAAATTTAGAAATTGCAAAGTATAATCAAAGTTTACATGCAGTCTAACAAACAAAGATATAAACATGACTATTTCTCACTCAACTTAATATTGAATGAAACACAAATTTCTAAACCTGAGATCAAAATCATTCACAATTGAGAACTATTAGGACGAAATAAAAATTTAAATCGAAGGAAAATCAAAAAGAAACAACCATAAAAATATTTAGACACAAACTTGGCACAAACACGCCACAAACAAAACAAAAATTAATTAAAAACTACTAAAAATTTAAAATGTTACCCTAAACACACAACAATTAAAAAGACACAATAAAACGGAACTGGTTTTGATTTGAAGAATTGAAATGGTACTCCACCCCAAACTCAAAATGTTGCACTGTCCTCAGTGCAAGAAAGTGAAGCACACAAAGATATTTTTCAAAAAATTTCCCCTATGCTGTGCTAAAACTCATTGCAATTTAAAATCAATTGCAAGCATCTCAAAAATGGCAAACATAAAATAATTACTGTGCAAAATTAACAACCATACAAAATTTCTGCATGCCACCTGTGTAAAATGAAGAAAATTCAAAACCTGTGCAAGAATCCAATAATCACTGTGCAAAATGAAATACTCTGAAATCTGTGAAATTCATAGCCAACACAAATAATATCTATCCTATCACACGGCATTGGCTCAGCCACACAATTTCAAAATATAATAAAGTAAATGAAATCATACATTGCCTGACTTCATCAATTTCATTAACTAAAATATATAAATAAATATATACAAAATCTGTTGTGTACGAATCACTTCCTGAAATATATACAATATTTTACTGTGGTGGTCGTCTCAGATGTGGAGGAAACACAGTGGAAACAGGAGTGAAAAATCCACGAATCTCAACGCTCAACCTGTCCAACTGTGTCATAATCCTGTGCTGGAAGGATCCCAAAAATGCATCTCTCTGCTCAGCTCCCAGGACCATATCTCGGCGCACCTGCTCCATCTGAGTCTCAATAGAAGCCAGTCGCTCCCAAGCTCGCTGTACTGATAAGTCCACGCCAGAGATCATCTGGTCACTCTGAGCGGTAGCTGCCCTGACCTCCGCCAATCCTCGGCTCAGCTCATCCAATCTCTCCCACACCCTCTCCTGGAAAGCTGCCTGCTCCCTCCTCGACTCACTAAAAGAAGTCTGAAACTGCGTCATCGATGCTGTCATAGACTGAATCTCAGATATCAAAGTCTGCACCAAAGAAGCATCTAGGTGTGGAGCTGAGGGTGGAGGGCCTGTAGAAGAAGATGACTCATCATGCCCCTGAGCATACCGACTCATATCTGGAGGGGAGAAGGGAATATCACTCCTCCGTCTCACCCTCCTACTGGAAGTAGCTCTCTGTGGCGGAGGTGGTGGTGGAGCATCAGTATCGTGATCAGCTGGCGGATGGGCATCATCAGAATCGCCCTCTCCATCATCACCCAAGTCATGGGCCTCCATCTCCTCCGCTCTCCTAAGTCGATATCCACTCTCGGAAGAAGGATCCTTTATAGCGATCCTACATCTGAGCACTACCTCCTCATCAATCAAGTACGATGACCATAAAGCTGGTCCCATGTCAGGAGTAGGCAGATGCAGGGCTCTCATGATCAAGGTGATCAATCCACCAATCCCGATCCTCTTTCCTGAAGTAGCGGTGGCTCTCTTCAGTTGCTTACACAACCAAGGTACGACATTAACTCTGGTGCCGGTCTCCATAGCATATAAGAAGAATAAGTCTGGTGTGCTCACATTGCTAGGGCACCCTGGTCGCATGAACACTGATGAAGTCATCACTCGGTGTAAGTACTGATAGACTGGAGAGCGGAGCTTCGTTGACTTGGTGTTTCTAGCATGAAAATCCATATTGGGCTTCCCAATAATAGCCCAATGCACAGCTGAGTCACCCACAACATGCACCTCTCCATCCTCTGGCAACCTCAAGTATCTAGCCAGGTCAGAAATAGATAGAAAATAAGGGATATTGCGCACTCTAAACTGAATGGTATTCCGATCATCCAGAGATAACCTAGGAGAGTACTGAAACGTACTAAGGAACTCCAATGTTATCTCAGGATAAGTCGGACCATTCAGAGAAAAGAACTCCTCCCATCCAATGTTCCTCAGCAAAGCTAATACCCTCTCTTGAATGCCCAGGTCAATGAGTGTCTTCATGCTCATAAACCTACTCGAAATAATAATCTTTGCAGCCAGCTTGTTGAACAGGGTGCGCTGTTCTGGAGTCAACCAGTCAGGAGGCTGAATGGGCGCTGATGGTTGCTCTTCTCTGTTACGAACCATGGTTCCTGAAAAAGAAAGTAGACACTTTGTTCAAAACATTCTTGGTTTCATTAAGCGCATACCACATCTATAACTAAATTGGAATAATAATATCAAAACTCACCAAAACTTCACAACAAAAATTATCAAAATAAATATACTTTCTAGCTAATGATGATGAAAAAATTGAAACATTAAGCATAAGGCAAATGTATACATATTGAAGTACAAAGTCTATGCACCAAATAGTAAAAATTGGAAGATTGCACAAATTAGAATTTAAATAAATTAAAGATGAAAAGCACACGGTGGAAAATAAAATACGCACAAGTGACCAAAGCCCATCATTTGAGGGATCATGCACTGCGAATTTTACACAGGTTTTTCTCACTTTCATTTTATGGACATATTGAGGCAGCAAGTGCAGTGAACCAATCAGAGGCACTATTTCTCTACTGCATGGTCCAACAGGTAAGGGTAAATGGAGCCTACTATTTGTTGAAAAAGTTTGAAGACCTCCAGGGCAATCCCAAGAAAGTAAAGAAAATATCTATTGGATGGATTGCGACTGTGTTGGCCAAAAGAGTCGGCCACAGTCCCTTGGGAGATGAAGTAGGTGAAAGCACTATGATAGACTTTAAGATGCTGAAAAACCTCAAACTCATAGTAGACGACCACCACTTCCATCATCAGGTTAGGCTATCTACCCGGGACGAGTACTTGAGGCTTGTAGAGAGGGGCCGTGTGCAATTGCCAGCAAAAGAAGCCGACGAGTCTGAGGAGGAGCAAGAGGCGGCTGGGGGAGCAGCTGCTGGTGCTGAGCCTGCTGCCGCTGGGGCCGTTCCTGATTTAGCGCATATTACTGCCCAGCTAGGGGCACTACAGACTGGACAAGATCAGATTTTGCACCGTTTAGCTATTCAGGAGCAGCAATTACTCGCACAGTCACTGAGTTTCTCCAAGATAGAGCGCTCCATAGCCCTTGCTCGGGAGGAGCAGGAGCTTTTTTTCAGAACGATGATGGACCGTTTTCCACCACCACCACCTTCATAGGACTGATTTTTTGGGAGTTCTCTGATCTTTTATTTTGCTACGTTCATTATTTTTGTTTGACTGGCGTACTTGCTGGGGACAGCAAGCTTTTAAGTGTGGGGTAGATAGTTTGTGTAACTTTGATGTGACTAACCCTGCAGTACTTTAGTAAGCTTAGTTTTATTATTTCTTTTGAGTAAGTTTAAATTGATATTAGTAAGTTTAATTTTATCAAAGCTTAATATTATTATTTCTTTTGTTTTTATATTTTAGAAGTTATATTTTTCTGCTTTTTGATAATGGTTTCTTTAGTTAGTTGTTTAAGTTTTATTTTGTGATTTGAGCTCATCAATTTGGCTCATGCTTAGCTTAACAAAATTTTAAGTTGTTATTCCAGCTCAATTGTTAATCTTGAAAAGGTCATTCAGAGCACTTAGTCTGCAAGAGAGTAAGATTCTGTCTTAAAGTTATTTTTCTTAACAATTTTCAAAGTAGAAATACAATTGCAATTTCTATTAATTGTGCACTTAGGCCAGCTTTTACAAGTAAAGAAAAACCAGCATGAAATCTTTTGATCAGAAAATTTTTAGAACACTAGAACCTTCCTCATTGCCCTTCGAAACGACATAACAATTAAAGCATAAATGTTGACATGATTTAGGCATTAATTCTTTTGAGTAGCTACTTAAAATAAACTTTATCCCACCTATTGAATTAATTTTCCATTGCTAGCCCCATTGAGCTGAATTGGTATGCTAAAAGCGTACTCTGAAATTTTTCTTGTTACACACTTAATATGCCATTTAACTTAAACGCTTTTGCCTAGCCTTTCTAAGAATTGGCCACTCTAGGATTGGGTTGGGAAGACATTGAAAGTTGAAATAAGGTGTTTAGTAGTAAATAAGTGGGTAAGAAAAATTAAAGAATTTTGGGATATTGCTTGACAAGTAAGTTGCAAGAAAATAGAGGATATAAGTATCCCACTAAGTACAATATAAAAAAAAAAAAAATTTAATTCTGAGTATAGCAAAATTCAAGTGTGGGGTATCCTCTATTAGAAGACAATATTGGGGTATAATAGGGACTGAGAAAGAAATTGTATCGTATTATTTCTCTTGTGATAAAAATTTTTCATATTTGGGAAATAGCTAAAGTCTTGGCAATTGTTGTTAGATTGGAAGTAGGTGATGAAAATTTTTGGGTAGCAGTGTTAGTTGGTAGAGTGGCTGAATCTTCATTTGATTTCCTAAACTTCTCTTGTTAGCCATCACCGATTGAACCATACATTACAACCTGCTTAAGACCTAATGATCATGTTTATGTTTTAATTTGTTCAGTGGAGATGACCTTCGGGTTCCGGTACTAAAGGAGAGGCCTATGGTGTTTCTAGAGTTTCAAGTGAGAAACCAGAAGTACATTCATGCACTGATTAAATTTGCTCTTAATTGATTGATGCTGGAAGTTTTAAGTTTTGAAAAATATTAAAACATTGGTTTTGGCCTTTGCACACACACATCAGAAATTCGATTGTATTTTCTTCGTTTGAAACTTGTTTGAGTGAAGATTACTCTAAAGTGGAATTTACTAAGTGTTTGCTTGGTATTCTGAATTTCCATTTTCCTGCTTGAAAATTGAGATGGCTGGAATTGAAGAAGTTATTTTACTCGAGGGCGAGCAAAAGCTAAGTGTGGGGTATTTTGATAAGTTTAAATTAAACAATGTTTTGATGTGAATTTAGAGATTATTTCTTAGTCTAAAAGATGTTATTTGTGTTAATTTCTGATAAAATGTCATTTTATGTTAGTTGGTGCACTAAATGGAGATTTAATATTATTTTTGGCAGTTTTAGGTAGTTTATACGGCGGTAAGGTTAGTCTTCACCGCCGTGTGAAACGCAAATAAAAGAGAGCAGCAGAAGGGCAGTACACGGCGGTAAGGAAGACTCATACCGCCGTGTACCACGAGAATCATCCCTTACGTAAGTTGTTACACGGCGGTATGGAAGTCTCATACCGCCGTGTGAGGCGTAAAATTTCCAGAAATTGCGGCACTGGACAAGGGAGCAAAATGTCAAGATTATTGACCAGAGGCATGTTACACGGCGGTGAGAGACTCTCATACCGCCGTGTAACCTATTTTTGAACCAAATCTGCACAAAATCAAAGACTTTGAAGGTCACCTTTTGACTTTGAACTTTGAACGGTTATTTAGGGACTGAAGTGAGACAGAAAGGGGGTCGATGGATTTTTTTCTGGAAACAAAAAGAAAATTTATTTTCTCTGTAAGTTAAGTTAGGATTTTTAATATAGTTGTGGATTGAATTTAAGCTGTTGTTATTTAAATCGGAGAGGAATAATCAGAGAGAGTTGAAGGTTATTATTTATTTTTGAAGTTTTGAGAACAGATTAAACGAGAAGAACTTTTAGTTTTAGTTTTGGGCTGAAGAAAATAAACTATGGGATTTCAGATCTGGAAATTTTTAGAAGTGAGATTTCAATTCTGTAATTTAATTTTGAAGTTGGAATAGCTGATTCAGTTGAAGAACATCGTTTGGTTTGCTGTAAGATTTTCATTTTCAGATTCAAATGGGTAATATCAATTTCTCTTTATTTAATTCAGTCTTTAATTCAAGTATGAGTGAGTAATCCTATTTCTTGTTAAGGGATGCCTTAATTCCCCAGTAAATCATGTGAATAATTTTGTATGGATTGTATTATGCATATACTTCAGTTTTACATTCTCTGATTTTATTTGTTGTTGCTGAATAGAGTACAAGTTAAGGGGAGATCTACCAAGATAAACTTTAATTGTAATCAGTTCATAAATACATACAAATATACATCAGTTTTATCTTCTCTGAAATTATCTGTTGTTGCTGGTTTGAATGCAAGTTAAGGGGAGATCTACCAAGATAAACTTTGATTGCAATTAGCCCATAAATACGTACACATGTTCTGTTCTATTTTAATCAACTTTCATGGATTTGATGAATCCGAATTGGTAGTTAAAATATGTGAATGTTTATTTCAATAGGTTCAGAATGGTGGAAGATAAATGAGTTCGATATCTGAATCCGTAATGGTAAGATTATTTAACTTAGAACTTAAGATCTGTAATAATGCTAATTTATGTGCTGAATTCGGATTGGTAAGTGCATATTTTAGAGAAGCTGGATCCGAAAGGCAAGCTATGGTACAGGCTAGATTATTCAGTGATTGTATATGAAATTGTTGAATCAATTATTCACATGATATTATTGGGGAGAATGGGTATTCCTTAGCAAGATCTCTTAGTTATTTTATCAACTCGCTGTATTATTAAATCGTTAATATTCTTAGACATTAATATCATTAGTTAGATTATTAATTTTTCTGCATTAAACAATCACCACATCAAAAATATTGGAAATTCTTTAGCATACAATTAATTGTCAAACACTTGCACAACACAGTCCCTTGGGTTCGATAACTTGTGGTCTTAATTATATTCCACTATATTACTTGCCGATTCAGTACACTTGCTGAGTACGCGTCAAAACTTGACGCGACCTCAGCAAGCGTACTGAATCGGCAAGTAATATAGTGGAATATATTACGATCGAGTTTCCCTGAATTATTGGGCTCGGATCAAAAAAAAAACACCACTTTTTGCGATTCCTCGATTTTGGTGATTTTCCCTAGTGGTACCCCTAGGGAAACCCGTAAAAATTCGTCGGATTCCGACGGAGCCGATTCTCGATGCGTTGTGACCGGCAAGCTTCCAGTAGCTATTCCGATCGAGTTTCCCTGAATTATTGGGCTCGGATCCAAAATTTCACCACTTTTTGCGATTCCACGATTTTGGTGATTTTTCCTAGTGGTACTCCTAGGGAAACCCGTAAAAATTCGTCGGATTTCGACGGAGCCGATTCTCGATGCGTTGTGACCGGCAAGCTTCCAATAGCTATTCCGATCGAGTTTCCCTGAATTATTGGGCTCGGATCCAAAATTTCACCACTTTTTGCGATTTCTCGATTTTGGTGATTTTCCCTAGTGGTACCCCTAGGGAAACCCGTAAAAATTCGTCGGATTCCGACGGAGCCGATTCTCGAAGCGTTGTGACCGGCAAGCTTCCAGTAGCTATTCCGATCGAGTTTCCCTGAATTACTGGGCTCGGATCCAAAATTTCACCACTTTTTGCGATTCCTCGATTTTGGTGATTTTCCCTAGTGGTACCCCTAGGGAAATCCGTAAAAATTCGTCGCATTCCGACGGAGCCGATTCTCGATGCGTTGTGACCGGCAAGCTTCCAGTAGCTATTCCGATCGAGTTTCCCTGAATTACTGGGCTCGGATCCAAAATTTCACCACTTTTTGCGATTTCTCGATTTTGGTGATTTTCCCTAGTGGTACCCCTAGGGAAATCCGTAAAAATTCGTTGGATTCCGACGGAGCCGATTCTCGATGCGTTGTGACCGGCAAGCTTCCAGTAGCAATTCCGATCGAGTTTCCCTGAATTACTGGGCTCGGATCCAAAATTTCACCACTTTTTGCGATTTCTCGATTTTGGTGATTTTCCCTAGTGGTACCCCTAGGGAAATCCGTAAAAATTCGTCGGATTCCGACGGAGCCGATTCTCGATGCGTTGTGACCGGCAAGCTTCCAGTAGCTATTCCGATCGAGTTTCCCTGAATTACTGGGCTCGGATCCAAAATTTCACCACTTTTTGCGATTTCTCGATTTTGGTGATTTTCCCTAGTGGTACCCCTAGGGAAATCCGTAAAAATTCGTCGGATTCCGACGGAGCCGATTCTCGATGCGTTGTGACCGGCAAGCTTCCAGTAGCTATTCCGATCGAGTTTCCCTGAATTACTGGGCTCGGATCCAAAATTTCACCACTTTTTGCGATTCCACGATTTTGGTGATTTTCCCTAGTGGTACCCCTAGGGAAACCCGTAAAAATTCGTCGGATTCCGACGGAGCCGATTCTCGATGCGTTGTGACCGGCAAGCTTCCAGTAGCTATTCCGATCGAGTTTCCCTGAATTACTGGGCTCGGATCCAAAATTTCACCACTTTTTGCGATTTCTCGATTTTGGTGATTTTCCCTAGTGGTACCCCTAGGGAAATCCGTAAAAATTCGTCGGATTCCGACGGAGCCGATTCTCGATGCGTTGTGACCGGCAAGCTTCCAGTAGCTATTCCGATCGTGTTTCCCTGAATTACTGGGCTCGGATCCAAAATTTCACCACTTTTTGCGATTTCTCGATTTTGGTGATTTTCCCTAGTGGTACCCCTAGGGAAATCCGTAAAAATTCGTCGCATTCCGACGGAGCCGATTCTCGATGCGCTGTGACCGGCAAGCTTCCAGTAGCTATTCCGATCGAATTTCCCTGAATTACTCGGCTCGGATTCAAAATTTCACCACTTTTTGCGATTTCTCGATTTTGGTGATTTTCCCTAGTGGTACCCCTAGGGAAATCCGTAAAAATTCGTCGGATTCCGACGGAGCCGATTCTCGATGCGCTGTGACCGGCAAGCTTCCAGTAGCTATTCCGATCGAGTTTCCCCGAATTACTGGGCTCGGATCCAAAATTTCACCACTTTTTGCGATTTCTCGATTTAGTTGATTTTCCCTAGTGGTACCCCTAGGGAAATCCGTAAAAATTCGTCGGATTCCGACGGAGCCGATTCTCGATGCGCTGTGACCGGCAAGCTTCCAGTAGCTATTCCGATCGAGTTTCCCTGAATTACTGGGCTCGGATCCAAAATTTCACCACTTTTTGCGATTTCTCGATTTTGGTGATTTTCCCTAGTGGTACCCCTAGGGAAACCCGTAAAAATTCGTCGGATTCCGACGGAGCCGATTCTCGATGCGCTGTGACCGGCAAGCTTCCAGTAGCTATTCCGATCGAGTTTCCCTGAATTACTGGGCTCGGATACAAAATTTCACCACTTTTTGCGATTTCTCGATTTTTGTGATTTTCCCTAGTGGTACCCCTAGGGAAATCCGTAAAAAATTCGTCGGATTCCGACGGAGCCGATTCTCGATGCGTTGTGACCGGCAAGCTTCCAGTAGCTATTCCGATCGAGTTTTCCTGAATTATTGGGCTCGGATCAAAAATTTTACCACTTTTTGCGATTTCTCGATTTTGGTGATTTTTCCTAGTCGTACCCCTAGGGAAACCCGTAAAAATTCGTCGGATTCCGACGAAGCCGATTCTCGGTGCGTTGTGACCGGCAAGCTTCTAGTAGCTATTCCGATCGAGTTTCCCTGAATTATTGGGCTCGGATCCAAAATTTCACCACTTTTTGCGATTTCTCGATTTTGGTGATTTTCCCTAGTGGTACCCCTAGGGAAACCCGTAAAAATTCGTCGGATTCCGACGAAGCCGATTCTCGGTGCGTTGTGACCGGCAAGCTTCCAGTAGCTATTCCGATCGAGTTTCCCTGAATTATTGGGCTCGGATCCAAAATTTCACCACTTTTTGCGATTCCTCGATTTTGGTGATTTTCCCTAGTGGTACCCCTAGGGAAATCCGTAAAAATTCGTCGGATTCCGACGAAGCCGATTCTCGATGCGTTGTGACCGGCAAGCTTCCAGTAGCTATTCCGATCGAGTTTTCCTGAATTATTGGACTCGGGACCAAAATTTCACCACTTTTTACGATTTCTCGATTTTGGTGATTTTCCCTAGTGGTACCCCTAGGGAAATCCGTAAGAATTCGTCGGATTCTGACGAAGCCGATTCTCGATGCGTTGTGATAGGCGATCTTCCAGTAGCTATTCCAATCAAGTTTTCCTGAATTATTGGACTCGGATCTAAAATTTCACCACTTTTTGCGATTTCTCGATTTTCCCTAGTGGTACCCATAGGGAAATCCGTAAGAATTCGTCGGATTCCGACGAAGCCGATTCTTGATGCGTTGTGACCGGCGAGCTTTAAGTAGCTATTCCAATCTAGTTTTCCTGAATTATTGGACTCGGATCCAAAATTTCACCACTTTTCTCGATTTTGGTGATTTTCCCTAGTGGTACCCCTAGTGAAATCCCTAAAAATTTATCGGATTCCGACGAAGCCGATTCTCCATGCGTTGTGACCGGCGAGCTTCCAGTAGCTATTCCAATCGATTTTTCCTGAATTAGTGGACTCGGATCAAAAATTTCACCACTTTTTGCGATTTCTCGATTTTGGTGATTTTCCCTAGTGGTACCCCTAGGGAAACCCGTAAAAATTCGTCGGATTCCGACGAAATCGATTCTCGATGCGTTGTGACCGGCAAGCTTCCAGTAGCTATTTCGATCGAGTTTTCCTGAATTATTGGACTCGGATCCAAAATTTCACCACTTTTTGCGATTTCTCGATTTTGGTGATTTTCCCTTATGGTACCCCTAGGAAAATCCGTAAGAATTCGTCGGATTTTGACGAAGCCGATTCTCAATGCGTTGTGACCGGCGAGCTTCCAGTAGCTATTCCAATCGAGTTTTCCAGAATTATTGGACTCGGATCAAAAATTTCACCACTTTTTGCGATTTCTCGATTTTGGTGATTTTTCCTAGTGGTTCCCCTAGGGAAATCCGTAAGAATTCGTCGGATTCTGACGAAGCCGATTCTCGATGCGTTGTGACCGGCGAGCTTCCAGAAGCTATTCCAATCGAGTTTTCCTGAATTATTGGACTCGGATCCAAAATTTCACCACTTTTTGCGATTTCTCGATTTTGGTGATTTTCCCTAGTGGTACCCCTAGGGAAATCCGTAATAATTCGTCGGATTCCGACGAAGCCGATTCTTGATGCGTTGTGACCAGCGAGCTTGCATTAGCTATTCCAATCGAGTTTTCCTGAATTATTGGGCTCGGATCCAAAATTTCACCACTTCTTACTATTTCTCGATTTTTGTGATTTTTTCTAGTGGTACCCCTAGGAAAATCCGTAAAAATTCGTCGGATTCCGACGAAACTAATTCTCGATGCGTTGTGACCGGCAAGCTTCCAGTAGCTATTCCAATCGAGTTTTTCTGAATTATTGGACTCGGATAAAAAATTTCATCACTTTTTACGATTTCTCGATTTTGGTGATTTTCCCTAGGGTACCCCTAGGGAAATCCGTAAAAATTAGTCGGATTCCGACGAAGACAATTCTCGATGCGTTGTGACCGGCAAGCTTCCAGTAGCTATTCCAATCGAATTTTCCTAAATTATTGGGCTCGAATCAAAAATTTCACCACTTTTTACGATTTCTCGATTTTCCCTAGTGGTAGCCCTAGAAAAATCCGTAAAAATTCGTCGGATTCCGACAAAGACAATTCTCGATGCGTTGTTACCGACAAGCTTCCAGTAGCTATTCCAATCGAATTTTCCTAAATTAATTGGCTCGGATCCAAAATTTCATCACTTTTTACGATTTCTCGATTTTCCCTAGTGGTAGCCCTAGGAAAATCCGTAAAAATTCGTCGGATTTCGACGAAGCCAATTCTCGATGCGTTGTGACCGGCAAGCTTCCAGTAGCTATTCCAATCAAGTGTTCAAGAATTATTGGACTCGAATCCAAAATTTCACCACTTTTTACGATTTCTCGATTTTGGTGATTTTTCCTACTTGTATCCCTAGTGAAATTGGTAAAATTTTATCTGATTCCGACGAAAACAATTCTCGATGCGTTGTGACCGGCAAGCTTCCAGTAGCTATTCCAATCAAGTTTTCCTGAATTATTGGACTCGGATCAAAAATTTCACCACTTTTTACGATTTCTCGATTTTGGTGATTTTTCCTATTTGTATCCCTAGAGAAATCCTTAAAAATTCATCGGATTCGGACGAAGCCAATTGTCGATGCGTTTTGACCGGCAAGCTTCCAGCAGCTATTCCAATCGAGTTTTCCTAAATTATTGGACTCGGATCAAAAATTTCAACACTTTTTACGATTTCTCGATTTTCCTCGTGGTACCCCTAAGGAAATACGTAAAAATTCGTCGGATTTTTACGAAGCCAATTCTCGATTCGTTGTGACCGGTAAGCTTCCAGTAGCTATTCCAATCGGTTTTCCTGAATTATTGGACTCTAATCCAAAATTTCACCACTTTTTACGATTTCTCGATTTTGGTGATTTTCCCTAGTGGTACCCCTAGGGAAATCCGTAAAAATTCGTCGGATTTGGACGAATTAAATTCTCGATGTGTTGTGACTGGCAAGCTTCCAGTAGATATTCTAATCGAGTTTTCCTGAATTATTGGACTCGGATCCAAAATTTCACCACTTTTTATGATTTCTCGATTTTTGCGATTTTCCCTATTGGTACCCCCTAGGGAAATCCGTAAAAATTTGTCGAATTTTGACGAAATGAATTCTCGATGCGTTGTGACCGGCAAGCTTCCAGTAGCTATTCCAATCGAGTTTTCCTCAATTATTGAACTCGGATCAAAAATTTCACCACTTTTTACGATTTCACGATTTTGGTGATTTTCCGTAGTTGTACCCCTAGGAAAATCCGTAAAAATTCGTCGGATTTCGACTAATTGAATTCTCGATGCGTTGTGACCGGCAAGCTTCCAGTAGCTATTCCAATCGAGTTTTCCTGAATTATTTGACTCGGATCAAAAATTTCACCACTTTTTATGATTTCTCGATTTTGGTGATTTTCTCTAGTGGTATCCCTAGGAAAATCCGTAAAAATTTGTCGGATTCCGAGGAAATGAATTCTCGATGCGTTGTGACCGGCAAGCTTCCTGAAGCTATTCCAATCGAGTTTTCCTGAAATATTGGACTCGGATCCAAAATTTCACCACTTTTTATGATTTCTCGATTTTGGTGATTTTTCCTAGTGGTACCCCTAGGGAAATCCGTAAAAATTTGTCGGATTTCGACGAAATGAATTCTTGAAGCGTTGTGGCCGGCAAGCTTCCAGTAGCTATTCCAATCGAGTTTTTCTGAATTATTGGACTTGGATCCAAAATTTCACCACTTTTTACGATTTCTCGATTTTGGTGATTTTTCCTAGTCGTACCCCTAGGAAAATCCGTAAAAATTCATCGGATTCCGACGAAGCTAATTCTCGATGCGTTGTGACCGGCAAGCTTCCAGTAGCTATTCCAATCGAGTTTTCCTGAATTATTGGACTCGGATCAAAAATTTCACCACTTTTTACGATTTCTCGATTTTGGTGATTTTCCCTAGTGTACCTCTAGGAAAATCCGTAAAATTTCGTCGAATTCCAACGAAACTAATTCTCGATGCATTGTGACCAGCAAGTTTCCAGTAGCTATTTCAATCGAGTTTTCCTGAATTATTGGACTCGGGTAAAAAATTTCACAACTTTTTACGATTTCTCGATTTTGGTGATTTTCCCTAGTGGTACCCCTAGGAAAATCCGTAAAAATTCGTCGGATTCCGACGAAACTAATTCTCGATGCGTTGTGACCGGCACGCTTCCAGTTGCTATTCCAATCGAGTTTTTCTTAATTATTGGACTCGGATAAAAAATTTCATCACTTTTTACGATTTCTCAATTTTGGTGATTTTCCCTAGTGGTACCCCTAGAAAAATCCGTAAAAATTAGTCGGATTCCGACGAAGACAATTTTCGATGCGTTGTGACCGGCAAGCTTCCAGTAGCTATTCCAATCGAGTTTTCCTGAATTATTTGACTCGGATCAAAAATTTCACCACTTTTTACGATTTCTTAATTTTGGTGATTTTTCCTATTTATAGCCCTAGGAAAATCCGTAAAAATTCGTCTGATTTCGACGAAGCCAATTCTCGATGCGTTGTGACCGGCAAGCTTCCAGAAGCTATTCCAATCGAGTTTTCCTGAATTATTGGACTCGGATCAAAAATTTCACCACTTTTTACGATTTCTTAATTTTTGTGATTTTTCCTATTTGTATCCATAGGGAAATCCGTAAAAATTTATCGGATTCGGACGAAGCCAATTGTCGATGCGTTGTGACCGGCAAGCTTCCAATAGCTATTCCGATCGAGTTTCACCGAATTATTGGACTCGGATCCAAAATTTCACCACTTTTTACGATTTTTCGATTTTCCTCGTGGTACCCCTAAGGAAATCCGTAAAAATTTGTCGGATTTCGACGAAATGAATTCTCGATGCGTTGTGACCGGCAAGCTTCCAGTAGCTATTCTAATCGAGTTTTCCTGAATTATTGAACTCGAATCAAAAATTTCACCACTTTTTACGATTTCTTGATTTTGGTGATTTTCCCTATTCGTACCCCTAGGGAAATACGTAAAAATTCGTCGGATTTCGACGAATTGAGTTCTCGATGCGTTGTGACCGGCAAGCTTCCAGTAGCTAGTCCAATCGAGTTTTCCTGAATTATTTGACTCGGATCTAAAATATCACCACTTTTTACGATTTCACGATTTTGGTGATTTTCCCTAGTGGTACCCCTAGGGAAATCCGTAAGAATTCGTCGGATTCTGACGATGCCGATTCTCGATGCGTTGTGACCGGCGATCTTCCAGTAGCTATTCCAATCGAGTTTTCCTGAATTATTGGACTCGGATCCAAAATTTCACCACTTTTTACGATTTCTCGATTTTCGTGATTTTCCCTAGTGGTACCGCTAGGGAAATCCGTAAAAATTCGTCGGATTCTGATGAAGCCTATTCCCGATGCGTTGTGACCGGCAAGCTTCCAGTATCTATTCCAATTGAGTTTTCCTGAATTATTGGACTCGGATCCAAAATTTCACCACTTTTTACGATTTCTCGATTTTGGTGATTTTTCCTAGTGGTACTCCTAGGGAAATCCGTAAAATTTTGTCGAATTCCAACGAAACTAATTCTCGATGCATTGTGACCAGTAAGTTTCCAGTAGCTATTTCAATCGAGTTTTCCTGAATTATTGGACTCGGATCCAAAATTTCACCACTTTTTACGATTTCTCGATTTTGGTAATTTTCCCTAGTGGTACCCCTAGGGAAATCCATAAAAATTCGTCGGATTCTGATGAAGCCAATTCTCGATGCGTTGTGACCGGCAAGCTTCCAGTATCTATTCCAATCGAGGTTTCCTGAATTATTGGACTCGGATCCAAAATTTCACCACTTTTTACGATTTCTCGATTTTCCCTAGTGGTACCCCTAGGAAAATCCGTAAAAATTCGTCGGATTCCGACGAAACTAATTCTCGATGCGTTGTGACCGGCAAGCTTTCAGTAGCTATTCCGATCTTGTTTTTCTGAATTATTGGACTCGGATTCAAAATTTCACCAGTTTTTACGATTTCTCAATTTTCCCTAGTGGTACCCCAAGAGAAATCAGTAAAAATTCGTCGGATTCCGACGAAAACAATTCTCGATGCGTTGTGGCCGGCAAGCTTCCAGTAGCTATTTCAATCGAGTTTTCCTGAATTATTGGACTCGGATCCAAAATTTCACCGCTTTTATCGATTTCTCGATTTTGGTAATTTTCCCTAGTGGTACCCCTAGGGAAATCCGTAAGTATTCGTCGGATTCTGACGATGCCGATTCTCGATGCGTTGTGACCGGCGATCTTCCAGTAGCTATTCCAATCGAGTTTTCCTGAATTATCGGACTCGGATCCAAAATTTCACCACTTTTTACGATTTCTCGATTTTGGTGATTTTCCCTAGTGGTACCCCATAGGGAAATCAGAAAAAATTCGTCGGATTCTGATGAAGCCTATTCCCGATGCGTTGTGACCGGCAAGCTTCCAGTATCTATTCCAATCGAGTTTTCCTGAATTATTGGACTCGGATCCAAAATTTCACCACTTTTTACGATTTCTCGATTTTGGTGATTTTTCCTAGTGATACTCCTAGGGAAATCCGTAAAATTTTGTAGAATTCCAACGAAACTAATTCTCGATGCATTGTGACCAGCAAGTTTCCAGTAGCTATTTCAATCGAGTTTTCCTGAATTATTGGACTCGGATCCAAAATTTTACCACTTTTTACGATTTCTCGATTTTGGTAATTTTCCCTAGTGGTACCCCTAGGGAAATCCGTAAAAATTCATCGGATTCTGATGAAGCCAATTCTCGATGCGTTGTGACCGGCAAGCTTCCAGTATCTATTCCAATCGAGGTTTCCTGATTTATTTGACTTGGATCCAAAATTTCACCACTTTTTACGATTTCTCGATTTTCCCTAGTAGTACCCCTAGGGAAATTCGTAAAATTCGTCGGATTCCGACGAAACTAATTCTCGATGCGTTGTGACCGGCAAGCTTCCAGTAGCTATTCCGATCGTGTTTTTCTGAATTATTGGACTCGGATAAAAAATTTCATCACTTTTTACGATTTCTCGATTTTAGTGATTTTCCCTAGTGGTACCCCAAGGGAAATCCGTAAAAATTAGTCGGATTCCGACGAAGCCAATTCTCGATGCGTTGTGACCGGCAAGCTTCCAGTAGCTATTCCAATCGAATTTTCCTAAATTACTGGACTCGGTTCCAAAATTTCACCACTTTTTACGATTTCTCGATTTTCCCTAGTGGTAACACTAGGGAAATCCGTAAAAATTCGTCGGATTCCGAAGAAGCCAATTCTCGATGCGTTGTGACCGGCAAGCTGCCAGTAGCTATTCCAATCGAGTTTTCCTGAATTATTGGACTCGGATTCAAAATTTCACCACTTTTTACGATTTCTCGATTTTCCCTAGTGGTACCCCTAGAGAAATCAGTAAAAATTCGCGAATTCCGACGAAAACAATTCTCGATGCGTTGTGACCGGCAAGTTTCCAGTAGGTATTCCAATCGAGTTTTCCTGAATTTTTGGACTCAGATCCAAAATTTAACCACTTTTTACGATTTCTAGATTTTGGTGATTTTCCGTAGTGGTACGATTTCTCGATTTTCCTAGTGTGTACCCCTAGGAAAATCTGTAAAAATTCATTGGATTTCGACGAAGCTAATTCTCGATGCGTTGTGACAGGCAAGCTTACAAAAGCTATTCCGATCGAGTTTTCCTGAATTATTGGACT
Source organism: Excoecaria cochinchinensis (assembly GCA_947683425.1). Taxonomy (NCBI): domain Eukaryota; kingdom Viridiplantae; phylum Streptophyta; class Magnoliopsida; order Malpighiales; family Euphorbiaceae; genus Excoecaria; species Excoecaria cochinchinensis. The sequence goes on from CANTUQ010000064.1 coordinate 6,088,012, forward strand.
CGGATAAAAAATTTCACCACTTTATCCGATTTCTCGATTTTCCCTAGTGGTACCACTAAGGAAATCCGTAAAAATTCATAGAATTCCGACGAAGCCAATTCTCGATGGATTGTGACCGGCAAGCTTCCAGTAGCTATTCTAATCGAGTTTTCCTGAATTATTGGACTCGGATCCAAAATTTCACCACTTTTTACGATTTCTCGATTTTGGTGATTTTCCCTAGTGGTACCCCTAGGAAAATCCGTAAAAATTCATCGGATTCTGATGAAGCCAATTCTCGATGCGTTGTGACCTGCAAGCTTCCAGTATCTATTCCAATCGAGTTTTCCTGAATTATTGGACTCGGATCAAAAATTTCACCACTTTTTACGATTTCTCGATTTTCCCTAGTGGTACCCCTAGGAAAATCCGTAAAAATTCGTCGGATTCCGAAGAAGCCAATTCTAGATGCGTTGTGACCGGCAAGCTTCCAGTAGCTATTCCAATCGACTTTTCCTGAATTATTGGACTCGAATTCAAAATTTCACCACTTTTTACGATTTCTCGATTTTCCATAGTGGTACCCCTAGGGAAATCCGTAAAAATTCATCGGATTCCGACGAAGCCAACTCTCGATGCATTGTGACCGGCAAGCTTCCAGTAGCTATTAAAATCGAGTTTTCCTAAATTATTGGACTCAGATCCAAAATTTTACCACTTTTTACGATTTCTCGATTTTCCTTAGTGGTACCTCTAGGAAAATCAGTAAAAATTCGTCGGATTCCGAAGAAGCCAATTCTCGATGCGTTGTGACCGGCAAGCTTCCAGTATCTATTCCAATCGAGTTTTCCGGAATTATTGGACTTGGATCCAAAATTTCACCACTTTTTACGATTTCTCGATTTTCCCTAGTGGTACCCCTGGAGAAATCAGTAAAAAAATTCGTCGGATTCCGACGAAAACAATTCTCGATGCGTTGTGACCGGCAAGTTTCCAGTAGCTATTCCAATCGAGTTTTCCTGAATTTTTCGACTCGGATTCAAAATTTCACCACTTTTTACGATTTCAAGATTTTGGTGATTTTCCGTATTGGTACGATTTCTCGATTTTCCTAGTGGTACCCCTAGGGAAATCCGTAAAAATTCATCGCATTTCGACAAAGCTAATTCTCGATGCGTTGTGACAGGCAAGCTTCCAGTAGCTATTCCAATTGAGTTTTCCTGAATTATTGGACTCGGATAAAAAATTTTACCACTTTTTACGATTTCTCGATTTTCCCTAGTGTTACCTCTAAGGAAATCCGTAAAAATTCGTCGGATTCCGACGAAGCCAATTCTCGATGGGTTGTGACCGGCAAGCTTCCAGTAGCTATTCTAATAGAGTTTTCCTGAATTATTGGACTCGGATCAAAAATTTCACCACTTTTTTACGATTTCTCGATTTTGGTGATTTTTCCTAGTGGTACCCCTAGGAAAATCCGTAAAAATTCGTCGAATTCTGATGAAGCCAATTCTCGATGCGTTGTGACCGGTAGCCCTGTGCATTGGTCGGTTCTGTTCAATAACCGAACCGAAAACCGAAATTTTAATATTTGGACGAACCGAACCGAACCAATTTAATACAATAAACGAATTCAAACCGAACCGATATTTTCGGTCGGTTTGGTTCGGTTAACCGAAAAACCGAAATTTTAAAATTATAATTAAAATAATTCTCTAAAAATTATAAAAAATTACAAATTATAAAATTGAAATTAAAAAATTAAAATTTAAAAATAAATATATGTTTAATTTGAGTTAAATCCACTTATATTAAATTAAAAAAATACAAAAATATTGTTTATTTTAGTAAAAAATGAAAAAAAATATATATAATCAAAAGTTCGGTCGGTTCGGTTTTTTATCGGTTTTTACCTTTCAAAATCGAACCGAAAAACCGAAATTACATTATTTTGGAAACCGAACCGAAAAACCGAATAACCGAACCGAATTAAAAATTTCGGTCTGTTTGGTTCGGTTTTTCGGTTTAAACCGAAATTTGCTAACCCCTAGTGACCGGCAAGCTTCCAGTATCTATTCCAATCGAGTTTTCCTGAATTATTGGACTCGAATCCAAAATTTCACCACTTTTTCCGATTTCTCGATTTTCCCTAGTGGTACCCCTTGGGAAATCCGTAAAAATTCGTCGGATTCCAAAGAAGCCAAATCTAGATGCGTTGTGACCGGCAAGCTTCCAGTAGCTATTCCAATCGAGTTTTCCTGAATTATTGGACTCGAATCAAAAATTTCACCACTTTTTACGATTTCTCGATTTTCCATAGTGGTACCCCTAGGGAAATCCGTAAAAATTCATCGGATTCCGACGAAGCCAAATCTCGATGCATTGTGACCGGCAAGCTTCCAGTAGCTATTACAATCGAGTTTTCCTAAATTATTGGGCTCGGATTCAAAATTTCACCACTTTTTACAATTTCTCGATTTTCCCTAGTGGCACCCCTAGGAAAATCAGTAAAAATTCGTCGGATTCCGAAAAAGCCAATTCTCGATGCGTTGTGACCAGCAAGCTGCCAGTAGCTATTCCAATCGATTTTTCCTGAATTATTCGACTCGAATCCAAAATTTCACCACTTTTTACGATTTCTCGATTTTTCCTAATGGTACCCCTAGGAAAATCAGTAAAAATTCGTCGGATTCCGACGAAAACAATTCTGGATGCGTTGTGACCGGCAAGCTTCCAGTAGCTATTCCAATCGAGTTTTCCTGAATTATTCGACTCGGATCAAAAATTTCACCACTTTTTACGATTTCTCGATTTTGGTGATTTTCCCTAGTGGTACCCATAGGGAAATCCGTAAAAATTCGTCGGATTCCAACGAAGCCAATTCTCGATTCGTTGTGATCGGCAAGCTTCCAGTAGCTATTCCAATCGAGTTTTCCTGAATTATTGGACTCAGATCCAAAATTTCACCACTTTTTACGATTTTTCGATTTAACTAGTGGTACCCCTAGGGAAATCCGTAAAAATTCGTCGGATTCCGACGAAAACAATTCTCGATGCGTTGTGACCGGCAAGTTTCCAGTAGCTAGTCCAATCGAGTTTTCCTGAATTTTTCGACTCGGATTCAAAATTTCACCACTTTTTACGATTTTTAGATTTTCGTGATTTTCCGTATTGGTACGATTTCTCGATTTTCCTAGTGGTACCCCTAGGGAAATCCGTAAAAATTCATCGAATTTCGACGAAGCCAATTATCGATGCGTTGTGACAGGCAAGCTTCCAGTAGGTATTCCAATCGAGTTTTCCTGAATTATTGGACTCGGATCAAAAATTTCTCCACTTTTTACGATTTCTCGATTTTCCCTAGTGGTGCCCCTAGGAAAATCAGTAAAAATTCGTCGAATTTCGACGAAACCAATTCTCGATTCGTTGCGACCAGCAAGCTTCCAGTAGCTATTCCAATCGAGTTTTCCTGAATTAGTGGACTTGGATACAAAATTTCACCACTTTTTACGATTTCTCGATTTTGCTGATTTTCCCTAGTGGTACCACTAAGGAAATCCGTAAAAATTCGTTGGATTCCGACGAAGACAATTCTTGATGCGTTGTGACCGGCAAACTTCCAGTAGCTATTGCAATCGAGTTTCCTAAATTATTGGACTCGGATCAAAAATTTCACCACTTTTTACGATTTTTCGTTTTTTCCTAGTGGTACCCCTAGGAAAATCCGTAAAAATTTGCCGGATTCCGACGAAGCCAATTCTCGATGTGTTGTGACCGGCAAGCTTCCAGTAGCTATTTCAATCGAGTTTTCCTAAATTATTGGACTCGGATCAATAATTTTACCACTTTTCAAGATTTCTCAATTTTCCCTAGTGGTACCCCTAGGAAAATCCGTAAAAATTCGTCGGATTTCGACGAAGCCAATTCTCGATGCGTTGTGACCGGCAAGCTTCCAGTAGATATTCCAATCGAGTTTTTCTGAATTATTGGACTCGGATCCAAAATTTCACCACTTTTTACGATTTCTCGATTTTGGCGATTTTCCCTAGTGGTACTCTTAGAGAAATCCGTAAAAATTCGTCGTATTTCGACGAAGCAAATTCTCGATGTGTTGTGACCGGTAAGCTTCAGTAGCTATTCCAATCGAGTTTTCCTGAATTATTGGACTCGGATCCAAAATTTCACCACTTTTTACGATTTTTCGATATTTCCTAGTGGTACCCCTAGAAAAATCCGTAAAAATTCGTCGGATTTCGACGAATCCAATTCTCGATGCGTTGTGACCGGCAAGCTTACAGTAGCTATTCCAAACGAGTTTTCCTAAATTATTGGACTCGGATCCAAAATTTCACCACTTTTCACGATTTCTCAATTTTCCCTTGTAGTACCCCTAGAGAAATCCGTAAATATTCGTCGGATTCCGACGAAGCCAATTTTCGATGCGTTGTGACCGTTAAGCTACCAGTAGCTATTCCAATCGAGTTTTTCTTAATTATTGGACTCGGATCCAAAATTTCACCACTTCTTACGATTTCTCGATTTTGGTGATTTTCCCTAGATGTACCCCTAGGAAAATCCGTAAAAATTCGTCGGATTCCGACGAAGCCAATTCTCGATGCGTTGTGACCGGCAAGCTTCCAGTAGCTATTCCAATCGAGTTTTTCTTAATTATTGGACTCGGATCCAAAATTTCACCACTTTTTATGATTTCTCGATTTTGGTGATTTTCCCTAGATGCACCCCTAGGAATATCCGTAAAAATTCGTCGGATTCCGACGAAGCCAATTCTCGATGCGTTGTGACCGGCAAGCTTCCAGTAGCTATTCCAATCGAGTTTTCCTGAATTATTGGACTCGGATTCAAAATTTTACCACTTTTTACGATTTCTCGATTTTGGTGATTTTCCCTACTGGAACCCCTAGGGAAATCTGTAAAAATTCGTCAGATTCTGACGAAGCCAATTCTTGATGCATTGTGACCGGCAAGCTTCCAGTAGCTAGTCCAATCGAGTCTTCCTGAATTATTGGACTCCGATAAAAAATTTTACCACTTTTTACGATTTCTCGATTTTCCCTAGTGTTACCCCTAGGAAAATCAGTAAAAATTCGTCGGATTTCGACGAAACCAATTCTCGATTCGTTGTGACCGGCAAGCTTCCAGTAGTTATTCCAATCGAGTTTTCCTGAATTATTAGACTCGGATACAAAATTTCACAACTTTTTACGATTTCTTGATTTTCGTGATTTTCCCTAGTGGTACCACTAAGGAAATCCGTAAAAATTCGTTGGATTCCGACGAAGCCAATTCTCGATGTGTTGTGACTGGCAATCTTCCAGTAGCTATTCCAATCGAGTTTTCCTAAATTATTGGACTCGGATCAATAATTTCACCACTTTTCACGATTTCTCAATTTTCCCTAGTGGTACCCCTAGGGAAATCCGTAAAAATTCGTCGGATTCCGACGAAGCCAATTCTTGATGCGTTGTGACCGGCAAGCTTCCAGTAGCTATTCCAATCGAGTTTTTCTGAATTATTGGACTCGGATCCAAAATTTCACCACTTTTTACGATTTCTCGATTTTGGTAATTTTCCCTAGTGGTACCCCTAGTGAAATCCATAAAAATTCGTCGGATTCCGACGAAGCAAATTCTCGATTTGTTGTGACCGGTAAGCTTCCAGTAGCTATTCCAATCGAGTTTTACTGAATTATTGGACTCGGATCCAAAATTTCACCACTTTTTACGATTTCTCGATTTTGGTGATTTTCCCTAGTGGTACCCCTAGGAAAATCAGTAAAAATTCGTCGAATTTCGACAAAGCCAATTCTCGATGCATTGTGACTGGCAAGCTTCCAGTAGCTATTCCAATCGAGTTTTCCTTAATTATTGGACTCCGATCCAAAATTTCATTACTTTTTACGATTTCTCGATTTTTCCTAGTGGTACCCCTAGGAAAATCAGTAAAAATTCGACGAATTTCGACGAAATCAATTCTCGATGTGTTGTGACCGGCAAGATTCCAGTAGCTATTCCAATCGAGTTTTCCTGAATTATTGGACTCGGATCCAAAATTTCACCACTTTTTACGATTACTCGATTTTGGTGATTTTCACTAGTGGTACCCCTAGGGAAATCCGTAAAAATTCGTCGGATTTCGACGAAGCCAATTCTCGATGCGTTGTGACCAGCAAACTTCCAGTAGCTATTTCAATCGAGTTTTTCTGAATTATTGGACTCGGATCCAAAATTTCACCACTTTTTACGATTTCTCGATTTTGGTGATTTTCACTAGTGGTACCACTAAGGAAATCCGTAAAAATTCGTTGTATTCCGACGAAGCCAATTCTCGATGTGTTGTGACCGGCAATCTTCCAATAGCTATTCCAATCGAGTTTCCTAAATTATTGGACTCGGATCCAAAATTTCACCACTTTTTACGATTTTTTGATTTTCCCTAGTTGTACCCCTAGGAAAATCCGTAAAAATTCATCGGATTCCGACGAAGCCAATTCTCGATGCGTTGTGACCGGCAAGCTTCTAGTACTTATTCCAATCGAGTTTTCCTAAATTATTGGACTCGGATCCAAAATTTCACCACTTTTCACTATTTCTCAATTTTTCCTAGTGGTGCACCTAGGGAAATCCATAAAAATTCGTCGGATTCCAACGAAACCAATTCTCGATGCGTTGTGACCGGCAAGCTTCCAGTAGCTATTTCAATCGAGTTTTTCTGAATTATTGGACTCGGATCCAAAATTTCACCACTTTTTACGATTTCTCGATTTTGGTGATTTTCACTAGTGGTACCCCTAGGGAAATCCGTAAAAATTCGTCGGATTTCGACGAAATCAATTCTCGATGCGTTGTGACCAGCAAACTTTCAGTAGCTATTTCAATCGAGTTTTTCTGAATTATTGGACTCGGATCCAAAATTTCACCACTTTTTACGATTTCTCGATTTTGGTGATTTTCACTAGTGGTACCCCTAGGGAAATTCGTAAAAATTCGTCGGATTTCGAGGAAGCAAATTCTCGATGCGTTGTGACCGGCAAGCTTCCAGTAGCTATTCCAATCGAGTTTTCCTGAATTATTGGACTCGGATTCAAAATTTTACCACTTTTTAAGATTTCTCGATTTTGGTGATTTTCCCTAATAGTACCCCTAGGGAAATCCGTAAAAATTCGTCGGATTCCGACGAAGCCAATTCTTGATGCATTGTGACCGGCAAGCTTCCAGTAGCTAGTCCAATCAAGTTTTCCTGAATTATTGGACTCCGATCCAAAATTTCACCACTTTTTACGATTTCTCGATTTTTGTGATTTTCCCCAGTGGTACCCCTAGGAAAATCCGTAAAAATTTGTCGGATTCCGACGAAACCAATTATCGATGCGTTGTGACCGGCAAGCTTCCAGTATCTATTCCAATCGAGTTTTCCTTAATTATTGGACTCGGATACAAAATTTCACCACTTTTTACGATTTCTCGATTTTGGTGATTTTCCCTAGTGGTACCACTAAGAAAATCCGTAAAAATTCGTTGTATTCCGACAAAGCCAATTCTCGATGTGTTTTGACCGGCAATCTTCCAGTAGCTATTCCAATCGAGTTTCCTAAATTATTGGACTCGGATCCAAAATTTCACCACTTTTTACGATTTTTTGATTTTCCCTAGTTGTACCCATAGGAAAATCCGTAAAAATTCATCGGATTCCGATGAATCCAATTTTCGATGCGTTGTGACCGGCAAGCTTCTAGTAGCTATTCCAATCGAGTTTTCCTAAATTATTGGACTCGGATCCAAAATTTCACCACTTTTCACTATTTCTCAATTTTTCCTAGTGGTGCACCTAGGGAAATCCGTAAAAATTCGTCGTATTTCAACGAAACCAATTCTCGATGCGTTGTGACCGACAAGCTTCCAGATGCTATTTCAATCGAGTTTTTCTGAATTATTGGACTCGGATCCAAAATTTCACCACTTTTTACGATTTCTCGATTTTGGTGATTTTCACTATTGGTACTCCTAGGGAAATCCGTAAAAATTCGTCGGATATCGACGAAGCCAATTCTCGATGCGTTGTGACCAGCAAGCTTCCAGTAGCTATTTCAATCGAGTTTTTCTGAATTATTGGACTCGGATCCAAAATTTCACCACTTTTTACGATTTCTCGATTTTGGTGATTTTCACTAGTGGTACCCCTAGGGAAATCCGTAAAAATTCGTCGGATTTCGACGAAGCAAATTCTCGATGCGTTGTGACCGGCAAGCTTCTAGTAGCTATTCCAATCGAGTTTTCCTGAATTATTGGACTCGGATTCAAAATTTTACCACTTTTTACGATTTCTCGATTTTGGTGATTTTCCCTAATAGTACCCCTAGGGAAATCCGTAAAAATTCGTCGGATTCCGACGAAGCCAATTCTTGATGCATTGTGACCGACAAGCTTCCAGTAGCTAGTCCAATCAAGTTTTCCTGAATTATTGGACTCCGATCCAAAATTTCACCACTTTTTACGATTTCTCGATTTTCCCTAGTGGTACCCCTAGGAAAATCAGTAAAAATTCGTCGGATTTCGACGAAAGCAATTCTCGATTCATTGTGACCGGCAAGCTTCCAGTAGTTATTCCAATCGAGTTTTCCCTAATTATTAGACTCGGATACAAAATTTCACCACTTTTTACGATTTCTCGATTTTGGTGATTTTCCCTAGTGGTACCACTAATGAAATTCATAAAAATTCGTTGGATTCCGACAAAGCCAATTCTCGATGCACTGTGACCGGCAATCTTCCAGTAGCTATTCCAATCGAGTTTCCTAAATTATTGGACTCGGATCCAAAATTTCACCACTTTTTAGGATTTTTCGATTTTCCCTAGTGGTACCCCTAGAAAAATCCGTTAAAATTCGTCGGATTCTGACGAAGCCAATTCTCGATGCGTTATGATCGGCAAGCTTCCAGTAGCTATTCCAATCGAGTTTCCCTAAATTATTGGACTCGGATCCAAAATTTCACCACTTCTGACGATTTCTCAATTTTCCTTAATGGTACCCCTAGAAAAATCCGTAAAAATTCGTCGGATTCCGACGAAACCAATTCTCGATGAGTTGTGACCGGCAAGCTTCCAGTAGCTATTCCAATCGAGTTTTCCTGAATTATTTGACTCGGATCCAAAATTTCACCACTTTTTACGATTACTCGATTTTCCCTAATGGTACCCCTAGAGAAATCCGTAAAAATTTATCGGATTCCGACGAAGCCAATTCTCGATGCGTTGTGACCGACAAGCTTCCAGTAGCTATTCCAATCGAGTTTTCCTGAATTATTGGACTCGGATCCAAAATTTCACCACTTTTTATGATTTCTCGATTTTGGTGATTTTCACTAGTGGTACCACTAAGGAAATCCGTAAAAATTCGTTGGATTCCGACGAAGCCAATTCTCGATGCGTTGTGACCGGCAATGTTCCAGTAGCTATTCCAATCAAGTTTCCTAAATTATTGGACTTGGATCCAAAATTTTACCACTTTTTACGATTTTTCAATTTTCCCTAGTGGTACCCCTAGGAAAATTCGTAAAAATTCGTCGGATTCCGACGAAGCCAATTCTCGATGCGTTGTGACCGGCAAGCTTCCAGTAGCTATTCCAATCGAATTTTCCTAAATTATTGGACTCGGATCCAAAATTTAACCACTTTTCACGATTTCTCAATTTTCCCTAGTGATACCCCTAGGGAAATCCGTAAAAATTCGTCGGATTCCGACGAAGCCAATTCTCGATGCGTTGTGACCGGCAAGCTTCCAGTAGCTATTCCAATTGAGTTTTTCTGAATTATTGGACTCGGATCCAAAATGTCACCACTTTTTACGATTTCTCGATTTTGGTGATTTTACCTAGTGGTACCCCTAGGGAAATCCATAAAAATTCATCGAATTCCGACGAAACCAATTCTCAATGCGTTGTGACCGGCAAGTTTCCAGTAGCTATTCCAATCGAGTTTTCCTGAATTATTGGACTCGGATACAAAATTTCACCACTTTTTACGATTTCTCGATTTTGGTGATTTTCCCTAGTGGTACCCCCAGGAAAATCCGTAAAAATTCGTCGGATTCCAATGAAGCCAATTCTCAATGCGTTGTGACCGGAAAGCTTCCAATAGCTATTCTAATCGAGTTTTCCTGAATTATTGGACTCGGATCAAAAATTTCAACACTTTTTACGATTTTTCGATTTTGATGATTTTCCCTAGTTGTACCCCTAGGGAAATCCGTAAAAATTCATCGGATTCGGACGAAGTCAATTCTCGATGCGTTGTGACCGGCAAGCTTCCAGTAGTTATTCTAAGAATCGTCTCTCCATCATTGTGTTTACTCAAATATCTCGATTTTGTGTTGCGATTTTTTGGGATTTGTTTGTATGATTTTTATTTTTCCTCTCCTCTTCTTACCGTTAATGGCTTAATGCTTTGTATTAACGCCCAATAGCTTCTGCCTTAATTATTTGTATGATTTTGTTGGGTTGCAAATTCTTTGTATGATTTTTTAGGATTTTGCCGTTACTGACTATTTTGCCGTTAATGCTTTGTGTTACTAACTATTATAGTTATTGACTATTGTGTTACCGAATATCATTTTTAGTGCTTTGCCTCTCCTCTTCTTGCCATTTTTCATTTTTCTGACTAAGTGTAGTGTTTCAATTTTTGCTTTTATTTCTCTTCTATTGGTTGCTGACATGGTCCATCTGAATGAGGGAAGATCCAATGATAGAATCTTAGACTCCAGTGATTAGATATGTACGAATTAGCACTTGCTTTAGAAATTTCTAACTCTATGGAGCTTGTACGGCCCTATGGATTTGAATTTTGAATTGATATATCCCTTCTATAAAACATATGAAATATTCTTCCTTAAGATTTTCTTTTCTACTTCTATCCTATTAGCACTTGTAATATGTGGATGCTAATTGCTCAAAGTTAATGCACTTTATAGGGGAATTCAAGTAGGCTATATTGCTTGTCATAGATATTTTAACATTTAGAGAATTTGTGGGATGTTATACTTCCAATTAGGTTTATTAGTGGTATATTCTGGGCTTTTACAAATCTTTCTACAGTGCAATGCCATCAGATCTTATTCTCTCCTGCCCAGTCTAATCTGACTTTGTGACCCAACTTACTTGTAGAAGCTGACTTTGGAAAATTTTAAGAATGGGGTTACATTAAGGGGGGTATGCTTTTGTTTAACAAATTCAATAAAAAAATCAGTAATTTAGTATGACAAACTTAGCTTGAATTGTTGTCAAATTGTCAATTTGTTACTGCAATATTACTTAAATTGTCAATTTGTTACTGTAATATTACTTGAATTGGCTTCTGTTTATGTTTATTTTTTTCCTTAAAATGGCTTCTATTTATGTTTACTTGAATTTGTTACTGCAATATTAATTGATCATTTGTTTGCTGAAATATTTAGATGTCTCAATTGAATGAAATTGATTTGGAAGAAGAGATTGCATCAGCAGATCCTTTTAAGGTTCCCACGCAGCGTGAGCAGCAGCCCAATACACGTGAGGGTTCAAGCACTCCTGCAGCGCCATCCACAAAAAGGAAGGCACCTCCACAACGATCTGTTGTTTGGGAGCATTTCACCCAAATTTATGATGTACAATGAGTCAGGAAAGGCAAGTGTAAATATTGTAGTAAAGAATTTTATTGTGATTCAAAAAAGCATGGTACCACTACACTTAAGAACCATATGAATAATTGCAAAATGCACCCACATTGTGTAGAAACAAGACAATCACAATTGTTTTTACAGCCTTCTGTTGTTGCTGGTAGTTCTAGTAGTGGTACACTTAGTAATTGGAAATTTCATCAAGAGTATAGTAGAAAATGTCTTGCTTTGATGATAATACTTGATGAACTTCCTTTTAGCTTTGTCGAGGGAGAAGGCTTTAGAAAATTTGTTGCTAGTTTATGTCCTTGGTTTAAAATGTCTTCTAGATGGACTGTGACTCGTGATGCTAACGAACTATTTGCTGATGAGAAAAAAAAGTTTGAAAGCATTTATTAAGGAAAATGCTCAATCTGTTTGCATAACTACCGATACATGGATTTCAGTGCAAAATATCAATTATATGTGTTTGATTGTTCATTTTATTGACAATGATTGGAAGTTGCAAAAGAAAATTGTTAATTTTATCCAGTGGGTAGTCATAAGGGTGAGATGCTTGCTATGGATTTAGAGAAATGTTTTAAGGAGTGGGGTGTTTTTGATAAAGTATATTGTATTACTGCTGATAATGCAAAAACAAATGACAAAATGGTTGCAACTTTGAAAAATAAATTCAATACAAAAGGAATTTGTTTTTTAGAAGAAAAATATGTTCATGTTACGTGCATTGCTCACATTCTAAATATTGTTGTTCAAGATGGGTTGAAAGATGTTGATATTGCTATTAAAAGAGTTAGGAATGCATGTAAATTTATTAGATCCTCACCTGCCAAATTGACGAGATTTAAAGAATGTTGTGTGACTGAAGGATTTGAGTGTTCAAAGTCTTTGTGTTTAGATGTGCCAACTAGATGGAACTCCACATATTTAATGTTAAGCACTGCCCTTCAATATGAAACGATTTTTGATGTTTATGAAACTGTAGATCCATTCTTTAAAATTAAATTGGATTCATATGTGTCTTCTGATTTGGGTGGTGCACCTACGTGGGTTGATTGGCGGGTGGTAAAAAAGAATTACAAATATGTTGAAACAATTTTATGTTGCTACCTTGCGAATTTCTGGTTCCACTTATGTCACATCTAATACATATTAGACTGCATTGAAACAATTAGTGATTTGTATGCCAAGTTGTCTGATTGGAAAGCTAGCACTAATATTGAGGTGATGGAAATGGGACTGAAAATGCAGAATAAATTTGATAAGAATTGGGGAGATTATGACAAAATGAATAAACTCATTTACATGGCTTCTGTTCTTGATCCTATAGAGAAATTTGAGTACATGGAAGATATTTTTGTTGCAATTTATGGGGATCAAAAGGGAAAACATTTGTTTGAAGGTGTAAAAATTGCCATGAATGAGTTATTTGATGAGTATAGGAGAAAACTGCAACCTGATTGTAGTTCTAGAGTTGATAGCCGATCAAGCTCACTTTCAACCACATCCGATGCTGGGAAAAGAGGAATTTTAAAAAAAAAAATTAAGCATGCAAGAGTAGAAAGTGGGGTTATAGGAGATAGAAAAACTGAGTTGGATTTATACTTACATGAAGCTATGTATGATGATGAGAAGGGACATTTTGACTTGTTGAAATGGTGGAAGTTGAATTCTGAGCGATTTTCTATCTTATCTCGCATAGCTAGAGATATCTTAGTAGTCTCAATTTCTACAGTAGCCTCAGATTCTGCATTTAGCACTAGTGGGAGAGTGCTTGATCCATTTAGGAGTTCATTGACTCCTAAAATTGTTGAAACGTTGATTTGCACTCAAGATTGGCTTCGAGGTTCTAATGAACATATTAAGATTGAATAAGATTTGGATGTGATTGAGAAGCTTGAGGATGGTATATATTTTTTTTTCATGTTTAATATTTTATATTTTATTGTAATTTTTTATTCATTTTATAATTGTTTATCTATTTTATAGAGTTAAAAAAATTTAATCAAAGTGAGCTTTAAGCTAGCCAAGAAACAACATCAACCCCAAATCAAGGAACACCAACAAATTTGGAGAGCATAACCATAGACGAATGAATACTTAGTAGTATGGTAAATTTAATTCATATACAATTTAAATTTTATTTTATTTGTTATTTGTTTTAATTTTATATTTTATCATTTTTTATAATTTATAAATTAGGTTGTTCGTGAATTAATTGAAGATCGAAGAATGGTAGCTTCCATGAAATTTGATGTTTATTGTTGTTATTAATTATTATGTAATATAAGTTTTAAGTATTTTAAAATTTTTAGTTTATTGTAATTTTTATATGTTTTATGGTGGTGAAATGTTATATTAGTTTAATAAGATTTTAAATTATATGATATTTAATTTAATTTAATTTAATTTATATGTTAATTAATTTTAATTTAATTTAATTTAATTTTATATATATATATATATATATATATATATATTTATTTCGGGATTTTAGGGTCGGGGTCCGAAAAAACTTGGGTTGGTCGGTTCGGGCCCCTACTCATAAAAAGGGTCGGTTCGCGGGGGGGGGGGGGGGGGGGGGGGGGGGGGGGTTGGTGCAGATTGGGTGTCTTCCTCGGGTTTTGGGTTGTTCAACCGATTCACAGTCCTAGTTGCATCTAAAAGTAATGATAATCCACACACAATTTTGAATTTTGTGGGATCGGTTAATTATTAGGGAGTTGAAAATTTAATCAATAGACTTGTAAATAAGTTTTAATTAGAATAATCATTAGAAATGAATTACCATTTAATTTTATTAAATATGAGAGTTTTAGGGAATTTATTGAAACATTTTGTCCTGAATTTAAAATTCCATCTAAAGTGACTATTGCTAAAAAATGTTCTCTTTTCATGAAAAAGACGGATAAATTGAAAAATTTTCTTAAAATTGAATGCAAAATTATATATATTTGTTGAAATATTTTAATTATATTTGCATTTATTATTGTGTATATTTATATTATAAATTTTTAAAAATATTGAATTATCCGAAATACCCTATTTTATTGTCTTGTTTTATTTTGTACCTAAAGAACCGAAAAACCGAACTAAACTGTATCGAAAATTATAAGAACCATACCGAACTGTACAAAAATTAATAAGAACCGAACTGTACCGAAATTTCAATACAATACAAAAATTTGTAAAGGACCAAACTGTAAACACCCCTACAAATAAGTATAAATATGAACCAATTTGATAACGCCAAGGCCCAAAGATATTTTTAAACCAAAACATAGTTCATATAAAAATATGTACTATTTTGTATTAATCAAGAAAAATTTTGGCCTTTTTCCCATTATTTTAGCCCCTTAATACCAATTAAACACTACCATATTTACATAGATAAAACTATTAAATCTAAGAAAAATCATCCTGTTATATTAGATATAATTATCACATTATTACCCTATATAAAGGGTCCAATTGAAAACATTTTTATTTGGAGGACTAAATTATGACAAAATTATAAATAAAAGGGTCCATTAATTGTATATTTTCTATGAATTTCAAAAGCTTAAAGATGAAATTTTTTTTCATGCAAATATTATGTAATGCGATAGATATATTTTGTTAAATAAATTCATATAGTAGATTTCGAAGCAATAGTATGTCGTCACTTTGAAAATAAAGTGACTTCTGATATATATAACGTTCAATTGTTCGATTCAAAAAATAATAATTTTCGTTTTTTTTTGTTTTTGCAATGCTTTGATATTTGACCAACTCAAAATCAGGTAAAAGTATCTTATATTATGAAGAATAATTTAAAGCTACAAACAAGCATTCAATAAATATTTCAGCAATCTAAAAATATAGATATCCCTTGAAGAGATGAAATGAGACAAGCTTCAAGCTTCCACATCCCAAAACGATAATGAAAATGGCTTTCTTTATTCTATATATTCGGCAAACACAAGCTATATTAAATATGGAACTCTCAACCATTTTCAAGTGATTTGACACTTACTCTTTTATAGGTAAATATTGTAAAACAGCCAAATTAATATTGAGAAAGTTTTATCTTATAGTAAGCTAACCTGAATAATTAGAGCGTAATTATACCAAAAACAAATATGGAACTCTCTGGCTTTCTATTAAAAAGGATAAATTAAGCTTAATTATGGAGAAATATAGGGTTAAATATAGTGTAAAAAGTAGCAATGAAATTGAAGAATGGTGGTTGAGAGGTAACAGTTAGCAGAACATCAACTTCTGCACCATTTCAAATGTGCGTCTCCATTTCATGACCCACCACAGTACCTATTAATTTACCACATACTCTACTTCTAAGTTTAAACCTAATCTTAGGCAGATGAAATTGTGTACCCGTTTAAGGCAAATAAAATTATGGACTGATTAGGCACATAAAAATTTAAGAATTGAAGACAATTAAATACAGGTGGCAAGTTTCTAATGGGACATTTCAACCATGAGAGTTGAACTCCATGTAATGAAATGTCTTAAATTCAAATTCCATTCTCTCTTTTCCTTTATAATCCGTATACCTGATTCAAATCTGCACAAAATCAACCTAAATCCAACTTCAAGATGATCCATTTATGAACCATCCAAAATTATCTACAAAAGAATTTGGACGGATTCAAATCAATCCAACTTGATCCAAATGAATTGAAATAACTCAAGACCCATTTAATTCATTAGGTCCGTTGAACCCAAATGGATTGAAATAACCCATGTTTCCATTTGTTAACTCTAAGAGTAAATTAGATGGGAGGCCCTTAAAATTTATCTATGTTTATCTGTGTTTTCT
The DNA here is from genome assembly GCA_947683425.1 of Excoecaria cochinchinensis. Classification (NCBI taxonomy): domain Eukaryota; kingdom Viridiplantae; phylum Streptophyta; class Magnoliopsida; order Malpighiales; family Euphorbiaceae; genus Excoecaria; species Excoecaria cochinchinensis. Next base: position 6,104,478 of record CANTUQ010000064.1, read on the forward strand.
TTCACCAAATAAAGTCATGAATCAATTGATGTCATCAAACCTCATCATCAATGGCTACAGATACAATTCTGTCAACCCAAGTTATTAGAGACCATCAATTATCAAATGCCAATAATTTGTACGTTGTTGCTAACAATTGCTTCAAATTTCGTGCAGAAATAACAAAAATGTCATGTAATATAGTTCCATCTATAAATAAAATTCTAAATAAATCCATCAAAGTTCAGAATTGTAACCATGAGTGGAAGAATACTGGGAAGCAAGATCCTTAATAATTTGAATCAAACCTTTCAAATCATTACTTCCCAATTCAAGGCAGTCCCGTAAAAGTCCGCCGTCCACCACCTCTCTCTGCACCGCCTCCGCCACCTCCTTCAAAGCCCCCTACCAATTCCAATTCCATATTATTTAAACTCTTTTAATAATTTATATAAAACATATGCATAAAAAAAAAAAAAAAATCAAGCAAATTAACTTACCGATTGACCAAAAATTTTGAGAAATCTACGTAGCACCGACTTGGCGATCCTAAAAACGTTACTGTAATTTCTCGCAATCCAAGAACCTCTCTCGACCTCCGATTCCGCTCGGGTCAACTCGCCTATTAATCTAGCCAACTCGTTCAACTCCGAAATGACGCCGTGCAGCTCACTGTAATCCCAATCCCTCCAGGCATAGTTTTTCGCGTAATCCCAACCTACCGACAACGCCGCCCGCCAAATCGATAACCCTGAAAAATTTTCCACCTTCTGAGCGATTAACCTCGCGCGATCCGCGCCGGAGAAGTCGCCGCGTGAGGCGCGTAGGTTGGAGACGCGTATGAGGAGGGAATGTGAGAGGGAGAGGAGAGTTTTGTACTGGGAGTAGGAGCTGAAAAAAGGGAAGGAGAAGCTCGCGTTGGTTGTGGCGGTGGTGAGGAGGAGGAAGATAAGGAGTACGGTGATGGGACGGGGGCAGAGTAGTGCACTAACCTGGTGCATCGGTCGGCAGTGGATAGGCAGGATTTAGGGGACGAGTGCATATCCTGGATCTGGGAGTGAAGAGAAATGTTGACGTGGACGGTACAGATTTAGTTTTACGTTGTTTGGATTTTGCAAAAGTAGTGTGCAACAAACAAAGCTTTAGATTGGACAGAGAACCAATTATGGACCATCACTACAAACTAAAGGCCCAAGTCCAAAACAAAATCAAACACACATCCAACCGTTTAGGGCAAATAAAATTATGGACTGATGAGGCAGATAAAAATTTAAGAATTGAAGACAATTAAATACAGGTGGCAAGTTTCTAATGGGACATTTCAACGATAAGAGTTGAACTCCATGTAATGAAATGTCATAAATTCAAATTTCATTCTCTTTTCCTTTATAAAAAAATAAATAGAAGTTACAAAATTAGACCCAATCCGTAAATCTGATTCAAATTCGCACAAAATTGACATAATCCAAAACTATTTACAAAAAGAATTTGGACGGATTCAAACCAATCCAAATTGATTCAAATGAATTGAAATAACTCACGACCCATTTAATTCATCAAGTCCGTTGAACCCAAATGAGTTGAAATAACCCATGTTCCCATTTGTAAACTCTAAGGCTATGTTTGGTAAGAGATATTATATTATAATGTAATGGATTAAAAAATATGTTGTATTGTAATGTAATTATGATTGTATTACTATATTTATTTACATTGGTAACGTAATGTAAATATTAATATATTTTTATATTTGATTAGATCATATACATGTATTGAAATATAATTATATTTATAATTATCAACTTATTTTTTATATAATTATTTTATTTTTTGGGCTGGGCTGGTCCAACCAAAGCGGTTGGACCTAATTATAAGCCTATTTTAATCTAATAGCCCATTAATCAAACTAAAATTAATTTTTCCCCTTCCCAAACTCCAATTCACTCCAAACTAGTTCCAAAATTTCCCAAATAATTAATTAAGCCTCCACAAAAAATTTCAGCCCAATCGAAAATCATTTCTGGGACTGGCTCACTCTAATCGGTCCGATTCGGCAATTTTCGCTGTTATCGTAAAATTAATTTTTATTTATCAAAAATTTTTAAATATTATTTTAAACTTATTAATACCCTTAAAATAATTTTTGGAGATCATTTACTATTTTTAGAAGTCCAGTCAAACCGGGATCCCTATATACGGCTCAGGATTTTTCTTATTTTTGATTTTTGAAATTTTCACTTTAAATTTTACCACTGGACTCACCATGACTAATATTTTTTGATAGTCAAATAAAATATTTTTTGCCTCTTGGTACAATTTCTGTTCCGGGTACACTATTTACCATCGAAAAATACTATTCACGATTAATCCGGTATTGCGGCCATTACAGTGATTCCGATGGTGGTGAGACCAGCGATGGTGAGGTGAGACCGGCGGTGAAGGTGAAGGAGACAAACGAGATAGAAAAGTGAATGAGCTAAATTGTAATGACAAATACGATATAATTTGAAGGAATTGATAAAAATATTGAGTATTACTAATGTATTTAACATTACAATACGATATAAATATTTTACATCAACAAACAAAGTATTACTAAGTTAATTACATTACAATACAAACCTTCCTACCAAACATACCCTAAAAGATTTGGGTACATTCAATGGAAAGAGAGCATCACCGGCCACTAAAAAGATGTGAACCTATTTGCTGGAAAACATTTACTGAATTATATAGATTTTTTTTAATATCTTCTATAAATTAGATGGAGGCCCTTAAAAATTATCTATGTTTTCTTTCACCAAATAAAGTCATGAATCAATTGATATCATCAAACCTCATCATCAATGGCTCCATATATAATTCTGTTAACCGAACTTATTAGAGACAATCAATTATCAGAGGGCAATAATTTGTACGTTGCTAACAATTCCTTCAAATTTCGTGTAGAAATAACAAAAATGTCATGTAAATTAAGTTCCATCTATAAATAAAATTCTAAATAAATCCATCAAAGTTCAGAATTGTAACCATGAGTGGAAGAATATTGGGAAGTAAAATCCTTTATAATTTGCATAAAACCTTTCAAATCATTACTTCCCAATTCAAGGCTGTGACGCGCGCCGAACCCGACAGTACCCAGCAAGGGCCCTCACTTTGAATCCGCTTTAGGATTCGAGGTATGAAAGATTCGCGTCTCTTGATCATGGGCGCCATGAGGCATCATCGGTGTATCCCTCCCAATAGAACATTGGGGAGAATAACCTAGCCTATTGACGCCTAAAGGCACCTTTTGAGGTATTTGGAGTCGCCACCCAATTTGCAAGAAATTAGGAAAAGGTTTCTCACCTCTAACAGTCTAAACCAGAGTTATGGTGTCCGGAACTTCCCTCTTATTCATGCTTTGGTTAATTATAAATGGATTTTTAACTTCTTTAAGATTATATCTCTCATCTCACGCGATTGATGCATTTAAATTAGATAGCGCATTGAAAGCACGTAAGGAAAATAAATAAAAGCGATAAGCAAAGTAAATAAAGGAAGCGGTAAACACCCAAGCACTCAATTACAAGAGAAATAGGGGCGGAATACAACCCCAATAAAAGGAAATTAAGAATACGAATGGGGGCGGAATACAACCCCCAAAAGATAAATAAAGTTGCCCCAAAATTAATTACAAGGGCCCAAAAAAAGCAATGAACTTAAATTTAAAACACTCACTTAAGATTAAAATATACATAAATCGGGACATTATTTGAGGAACGTTGGTTCCTTCGCACTTGTTCGAAATTTAGGAACATTGGTTCCTTCGTGTTAACTTGAAGAGGGTTCGAAGAGTCGTTTTGATTGTTTGAATGAAAACCGGGATGAGTGATCCCATTTTATTGAAAATTGACTCTTCGTTTTAGTTGTGATGTTTTTATGATTGGGCTAAAATAAGGGACATTGGTCCCGATTTTATTAGTGAAAAATCTAATTTAATTATAGAAATATTTTTGTGATTTTTTATCGCACGCGTGCACGAATAAAAAAATATATATATACAAATAAACACATAACACATCAAAGGGGAATTGAAAAGATCTCACCAAAATGGAGTGTCCGTCTACGCGTCGCGACCCATCCGGGGAGTCGCGGGGCGCTCACGTGGCCCGACTCAAATTAATACTCATACAGAAATTAACATCAAAAATATATTAGCGAAAAATTCAAAGGTGAATTAATCAAGCAAATAATAAATATAATGATAATCACAATGATAGCAATGCAACAAGATAAATCAAATTATCAACAGTAAATAATAATGCAACAATAAAAAGGATGAATAGTAGACGTAATAACAATAATAATAAATATAATGATAATGATAATAACAATAACATTAATAAATAGTAATATAAACAAACATAAAAAATGAATGAGAATAAAATATGGTAATAATAATAATCATAATAACATAATATCAATAAATACAAAATGAATATATAATAATAATAATAATAATAATAATAATAATAATAATAATAATAATAGTAATAAACAACAACTATAAACAGTAACAAATATGAAATTTGAATAAGAACAATAGTTAGACGGGATAATAAAAATAATAATAATTATAATTATAATTGATTATAAAACGTTATGACAAAAATATTTACAAAATAAAAATAATAGTAAAACGGAATTTTGCATAAAATGAACAAAGTTAGATAATTAAAAGTATTAAAGGAACAAATTTGAATTATGACAAAAGTGAGAGTGACCAAAACCATTAAAATAAAAACCATGAAAGAATTGCTGGAACAACATCATCCGAAAATAAAGAAAAAAGGAAAAGAGAACAGCCATGTGAAATTAAAATGCCAAACTCAAATAGATGAAGACAAATCATGCAAAAATGAAATTTAACAAACTACAATAATATATTAACAGTGATATCAACCATTAAAATGCTAAAAGTAAATAATAGACATGATGATAATAAGAAAAAGATAATATTGACAATAATAAATAATATACAAAAAAAAATAAATGAGGATGGGTTCAAGAATGTTTACCCTCAGAATTTTTAGATTGGGGAAAAGGTGTCCCGATCGATTTTCCTTGTCGGATTTGTAATGATAAATATTTGAAGAAAATGTAGAAATTAATATTTTGAAATAAAATCAAGAAAATACTTTGATAAAAATATTTTTGGTGGATGATTTGAACAAAAGGAAATTAATTTTCCAAGCCCAAATCACTCAATAAAATGGATTATGTATTTTTTTTTAAAAGATCAAATCAAGGTTAAAAAAAACTTGAGAAAAAGAAGAAGAAAAGAAGCTAAAGAAATCTGCTGGAGAGAAAAAAAGTTGAAAAGAAAACCTTAGAAAAATAAAATGCCGTCCCCCCCCCCCCCCAATAAAAATGAGAAAAAATCCTCATTTAAACTTGTCTTGGCCAAAAATGGCAAAAGACAAAAAATCCTTTATTTTTAGTTAATCTAAAATAACATAAAATGGTGAAACACTGAAAAACTGAAAAAATCAGAAAATCAGACTGAAAATAGCGAAAAAAACGGACAGGCAAAACAGGTCGCGCGGAGGAGCCAAGGGCGCGCGGCAGCCTGCGCGTGGTGCCTTGGCACCGCGCGCGGCAGGCTGCTGCGCGCAGCCTGCCTCGCGCAGGCAGGTCGCGCGAGGCAGCTGCCTTGCGCGCAGGGGGGTCGCGCGAGGCAGCAGGCCTCGCGCGCAGGGGGGGCGCGCGGAGCGCCCCGCCTCGCGCGCAGGGGGGTCGCGCGGAGCGCCCGCTCCTGCGCGCAGGGGGGCGCGCGGAGCGCCCCGCCTCGCGCGCAGGGGGGTCGCGCGGAGCGCCCGCCCCTGCGCGCAGGGGGGGCGCGCGGAGCGCCCCGCCTCGCGCGCAGGCGCCCCTGCGCGCTGGGGCAGCCTGCCGCGCAGGCGGCCCCGCGCTGCCGCAGTGGCACTCGTGATAAATTTTTTTTTATTTTTTTTTATTTTTAATTTTGACACAATATTAATATTTTTTCCATTTTAAATTTTTATCCCTAAAATATATATTTTAAAATTATTTTCCGAAAAACACATCTTTTGACAAGGAACGATCGGTTCTCACCTTTCTTGCCGAAAATCGGTCTTCTATTTCATCATTGGGTAATCCTGATCTTGGACCGCCTCGGGACCCGGTGTCTACAAAGGCAGTCCCATAAAAGTCCGCCGTCCACCACCTCTATCTGCACTGCCTCCGCCACCTCCTTCACCTCTCTCTGCGCCGCCTCCGCCACCTCCTTCAAAGGCCCCTGCCAATTCCAATTCATATTATTTAAACTCTTTTAATAATTTATATAAAACGCATACATTAAAAAAAAATTAACTTACCGATTGACCAAAGATTTTGAGAAATCTATGTAACACGGACTTGGCAATCCTAAAAATGTTACTGTAATTTCTCGCAATCCAAGAACCTCTCTGGACCTTCGATTTCGCCCGAGTCAACTTGCCTATTAACCTGGTCAACTCGTTCAACTCCGAAACGAAGCTGTGCAGCTCACTGTAATCCCAATCCCTCCACGGAATCGCCAACTCTGGAAATTTTTCCACCTTCTGAGCGATTAACCTTGCGCGATCCGTGCCGGAGAAATCGCCGCGTGAGGCGCGTAGGTTGGAGACGCGTATGAGGAGGGACTGTGAGAGGGAGAAGAGAGTTTTGTACTGGGAGTAGGAGCGAACAAAGGGGAAGGAGAAGCTCGCGTTGGTTGTGGCGGTAGTGAGGATGAGGAAGATAAGGAGGACGGTGATAGCACGGGGGTAGAGCAGTGCGCTAACTTGGTGCATCGGTCGGTGGTGGTGCATGAGAGTTTAGATAATTTGTACGAGTCAAATTCGTAATGCAGTAAAATATGTGATATCACCTCTATTTGATAACAGATTTTCAAAAAATGTCAGGAGAAAGTGAAAATAGAAAATAAAAGTGTTTTGTGTTTAGATGTTGAAATTAGATGAGATTCGACTTATAAAATGTTAAAAATTACTAAAAAAATTTAAAAAAGCTTCTTGGAAATTAGAAGTGGAGAATTCCTTTCATATTTTGATAAGAGCGGAATGAATAAATTAAAAAGGGTGGGAATGAAAATGAAAAAAAAAATGTGGGGATCGAAAAAAGAATGGAATATAATAAAGGTAAAGCTAAAGGGGATGCAATCGTTGGCCACCCAAAGAATAAGATTCGAAGAAAGTAATTCGCTTTGTCAAGTTTTTGAAACTGTTATACATTGCAACATTAAAGTTTTCAGGGCCATTATTGGTGACATTTAATGTTTTTTTTTTCATGGGATCATATCATTACAAACCATGATTCATATGTTAAGTGATGATAACATAATGAGTACTATGGCAATAAACATACAATTGAAATTTGATAAATATTGGAACAATGTGGATAATTTGAATTTTTTGCTATATGTTGTTGTCATTTTGGATCCTCATTATAAAATGAAATATGTGAAGTTTTGTTTTAAGAAAAGTTATGGAAAAGAGAAGGTTAAAGAGATATTAGATAAGGTGGAAACAACTTTGACTTGATTATATAATTGTTATTATGAATGTAGTTGAACTGAAAAAAATATTAGCGATATATATATTTGAAGTCAAAATATTAGTGAGGTAAACATAGATGATGGAGAGATATTGAATAGCCTATTTAATAGGCATCTAGAAGAGGAAGAGAGTATAGAGAATAAGTCAGAAGTGGTGTGATAACCAGACACCCCTCCAATGAGTTCGGTTTTTCCATTGCTTTTGAACTTGGCCAGCCGAACTGATCTGAAATCTCTCAATACAGCTCGATCTATGCTAATAGCTTGGAAAGAGCTCATCTCCGTGGGTTATTAGAATTGTCAGAATCCTACAAAGGCTTCCATTCCATTACAATGCGGTTTCTTCGTAGTTTAACCTTATCTAATCAGTAATTCAACCTTATCCAATCAGAAAATAATCTTATCTGATCAGGAAAGATCCTTATCCAATCAGAGTCTTTGAGTTCTGCTCCAGTTAGGACTCCCAAGTCCTGTCCTATTGGGAATATATATCCTATGCGGAAATTGACTCATTCTCTAATACTGATTCCTAACTCTATAAAAAAGGGAATCCAGGTATGCTTTTCGGCTTAATTTTTTTCCAATTACAATACTTATTCCATCGTTAATTTTTTCTGATTTGACCGTCAGAGTATCCTTGATCAGAAACCTACCAGAATTCTGTGTTTTCAGGTAACCATTCCAAGCTGCCAGCTCAGGAATTTTGGATTGTCACCATTTGGTGCGGTGAGCATGGAACTGCTTTCAGATTTTTTTCGATGGATCTTTTCCCTGATCTAACCTCTGCTACCCCTCCGGCCAACCAGCCTTTACAAATTTAACCCCTATTAATCCAGCCACCTCTCGTTCAGTTATTTGGACAAACAATACAACCTCCACTGGTTCAATATGAGCCGGTCCTATTGTTACCAGCTCAACAACCCTTCTACTACACACAAAATCTAGCTCCTCCTCAACCCGTCCCTATTCCAGCTATTCCTGGCCTTACTCCACAAATAGCTCAAGCCTTTTTAGCTACTTTAACCGCAATGGCAACCGAAATACTTGCCCCTCAACCACCTGTCCAGACACCTCTCTCTCCAGCTCCCACACAACTTTTTCTGCCAGCTCCACAACCCTCCACACATGTCCCACCAGCTTTTCCTCCCACATTGGCCCCGGATTCTACTATAACCCTCACCTTAGATTAATTTAAGAGGCTCTTTGAGGAATAGATGCAAAAGTATCAGAATCGAAATACTCTGCAATACCAAAGTAATTTCAGATCGCCGCTAGTCAGGGAGATTTTGGCTACTCCATTCCCAAAGATCAAATTATCAAATCTACCCAAATACAATAGCAGTATAGGTCCTCGAGCTCATCTGGATCAATTTCATCACCTCTCTTAGTTCAGGCGAGCCTCGGCTGCGGCGGCTCTTTCCTTGGCCTCTGCTACCTCACTTTCCATGGCGAGAATTTTTTTCTTGGCCTCCAGAGCTCGCCTCTCTGCTGCCTCTATCTTGGACCCCAACTCACCAGGTTGGTGTCGAAGCTGGGACGCCTATTTTTCCTCCCTTTTCCAGGCAAGGATCAGTTTATTCATCTTCCCAATTGCCGTTCCTCCCAGCATGCACCCCTAAAATGAGAAGTTAATATCTGCAACTCTCATGTTACAGAACATATTAATATTACCGAGCTAATAAGAGTTACCTCCACTTCGTGCCTCTTCATGGCGTGGCTCAGCTGCTCGGTACACAGTTGCAGCCATTTGATGGATGAAGGTTGTGAAGTCTGCATTTTCTTTTGTCCAAGACTTCCCTTGCTGCTGCCAGAACTTACGAATATTATCAATAAGGGTCTTCAGTTCCTCTGCCCATGACCTCAGATCAAGTGTGTGTGCTTGTTCCCTACTTTGTGAGGGATGCTCGAAAGAGGTAGCTCGGGTTGATGCCAATTAGGGAGAGGTGTCTGGCACTGTTATTGGTATAGATGAGGGAGCCATGGAGGACAAGGGGCTCTGAGTAGGAACATTTGAGCTCTGTTATAGATACTCATTAAATGAGTATCATTGTTAGGTTACTGCTGTTGACTATTAGTAGTTATTAAGCTGTAAAGTAGTTGTAATTAAATAGGTTAGTTAGGCATTAAATGTTAATGTGTGTATATATATGTTCTTTGTAAAAGAAAATAAATCAGAAAATTATAACACATTTTCTCACATGGTATCAGAGCATTAGGCTCTGTTCTGGGGTTTTTTGGGTTTATTCTGGGCTTCTCGGTTTGGAGAAGTTGCTGTTCTACTTAGGTCATCAGCTCCGGTGACCGACTTATCTCACCGCCCACATCAGAAGAAGCGCAGGTGGAATTCCGGCCATCCCATAAAATCTGGCGTCGATCCTGCCGGCGAGTGAGCTACATGCGCCGATCTAATTTTTCGGCGACTATTCACGTGCCGACGGGTGGAGGCGTATGCAGAGGCCGCTAAAGCTCCGACTTCCTATCTGCCGTCGCCTTGCTATTTTCTTTCAGATTCCGGTGTTCGTTTGGAGTGTTCTTCCCTCTTGCTGGTTGTTGAGGCTCTGTTTCCATTCCAGCGTACTGTTCCGGCGTCAACTCTTCATCTCCAGCTTATTTTTGGTGGTTCTGTGGTCGAGTTACTCCTGTCAGTGGCTGGGTTGCTCCCGTCAATTGCTGAATCTTGTAGCATATTGGCAGAGGTTTTTCTTTCTCCATTTCTTCGCTCTTTTTGGCCCTTTTGTTGTATCGTTAGTCACGTTGTGGTTATTGGCTTAGTTGTAGTTTATTTATAATGGAGGATGAAAAAATTTCTGGTGAGAAAGGGCAGACAATGACCGAAGTAGTTCCTGCACTTAGTAAAATTACAGATTATAAATTAAATGGGTTTAATTTTTTGCAATAGAGCAAAACCATTAGGATTTATTTACTTAGTATTGATAAGGATGATCATTTGACTCATGATCCTCTGACTGATGATAAAAAACAATCTTGGTTGCAAGATGATGCCCAACTATTCTTACAAATTAGGAACTCCATTAAAAATGGTGTGCTTGGTTTGATAGATCATTGTGAATTGGTAAAGGAATTAATGAATTATTTGGGATTTTTGTACTTTGGGAAAGGGAATATTTCTCGAATGTATGAGGTGTGCAAGGCTTTCTATCGTACTGAGAAGGAAGCCAAGTTCCTCACAACTTATTTTATGGATTTCAAGAAGACTTATGAGGAGTTAAATGTCCTTTTACCTTTTACTGCTGATAAAAAAACAATCTTGGTAATCCGTCCGAATTTGAGGCTGTCAAATCTCAAATCCTCTCTAGTCCTGAGATTACTTCGCTTCAAGAGGTGTTCAGTAGGGTGTTGCGTACTGAGAATATACCATCTAATCAAGCTTCAAGTGTTCTTGTTGCCAAATTAAAGGAGGAGGAAATGATGCCTGGAGAAAAACTAGTAATCGAGGAGGAAGTGATGTCATTTGCTACTACTGCAAAGAAATTGGGCATACAAAGAAGTACTACAAGAAACTTCAAAATAAGACTCAAAAAATTCAAACTGCTACAGCTACTGTTGCTTCTTCCTCTGAACAATCTGTCACTATATCAGCTGAAGAGTATGCACAGTTCTCCCAGTATCAAGAATCTATAAAACAAATTTCACCTGTTGTTGCTTCTGCTGAGTCAGGTAAAAAGTGCCTCATCTCATCCTCAAACAAATGGGTCATTGACTCTGGTGCCATAGATCACATGACAGGTAATCCTAAAATCTTTTCCAGTTTTCAATCTCACACCCAACCATCTCCTGTTACTATAGCTGATGGATCCCATTACAACATTGAAGGTTCGGGAACTGTTAAACCAACTCCGTCCATTACCTTATCTTCTGTGCTTAGTTTACCTAGTCTTGCATTTAATCTTTTGTCCGTCAGTCATCTTACTAAAGATCTCAATTGCTCTATCTCATTTTTTCCTAATCACTGTTTATTTCAGGATCTTATGACGAAGCAGACTATTGGTAAAGGGCATATATCTAATGGGCTCTATATTTTGGATTCACGGGTACCTCGATCAGTTGCTTGTTCTAGTATTATTTCTCCTTTTAAAGCTCATTGCAGATTAGGCCATCCTTCTCTACTGGTATTAAAGAAGTTATGCCCCCAGTTTTCTGATGTCACTTCAGTGGATTGTGAATCATGTCATTTTGCAAAACACAAGCGAACCTCATTGAGTCCTAGAGTAAATAAGAGAGCTAAGTTTGCTTTTCAGTTAATTCATTCTGATATTTGGGGACCTTGTCCAGTTGTGTCTAAAACTGGTTTTCGATATTTTGTTACTTTTGTGGATGATTTCTCTTGAATGACATTGATTTATTTTATGAAAAGTCGTTCTGAGATGTTTGCTCATTTTTCTGGTTTTTGTGCTAAAATTAAGACTCAATTTAATATGTATGTGCATATATTGCGAAGTGATAATGCTAAAGAGTATATGTCTGCTTCAATTCAAAGTTACATGACCCAATAGGGCATCCTTCACCAGTCATCCTGTGTCGATACTCCTGCTCAGAATGGGATTGCAGAAAGAAAAAATAGACACCTCATTGAAACCGTTCGAGCCTTATTATTTCAAATGAAGGTACCTAAGCCTTTTTGGGCAGATGCTATTTCTACTGCATGTTTTTTGATTAATCGTATGCCATTTACAGTTCTCAATGGTGATGTCCCTTGTAGTATCATTTTTCCTAAAAAGTGTTTGTTTCCAATTGAACCACGGATCTTTGGAAGTACCTGCTTTGTTCGTGATGTGAGACCTGGACTCACAAAACTAGACCCCAAATCCCTTAAATGTGTATTCTTGGGTTATTCTCGAATTCAAAAAGGATATCAGTGCTACTCTTTAGATCTTTAAAGATATGTTGTATCAACAGATGTTAGCTTTTCTTAGCAAATTCCATTCTTTTCATCACAGACTGGGACACAGGTTCAGGGGGAGGATGATTGGCTAGTTTATCATGTCTTCTCTCCAATTTTAATTGAGGTGCCAAGTTCTGGATCAATTAGTTCGATTAAAGCACCTCGTTCTGGATCAATTGATGCTAACTCTCCTGATATTGAGCAAGCAGGAGTTGAAGATTCTTTGACAGATCAGGCTTTTGTACCCTTGGCTCCTCCAGCCAAGCCTCCTATAATACAAGTATATTCCAGAAGATCAGAGCATCAGGATACATGCCCTGCACCAGCTTCTTTGTCATCTGATCCTCCACCAAATGACCTTGACATGCCCATTAGTCTTCGCAAAGGTAAACGTCAATGCACTATTCCTAAATACCCCATTGCTAATTTCATTTCCTATGATCAATTATCCCCTTCCTCTAGCTCTTTAATTGTCTCTTTAGATTCTGTTTCTATACCTAAGACAATTAAGTAAGCTTTATCTCATCCGAGTTGGCATAATGCTATGCTTGCGGAACTACAAGCTTTGGAGAATAACCACACATGGGATCTGGTTCCTCTACCTAAAGGCAAGAAGGCAGTGGGATGTAAATGGGTTTATACAATAAAATGCAATGCTGATGGTTCTATTGCTCGACTTAAAGCTAGATTGGTGGCAAAGGGGTTTGCTCAAACCTATGGTATTGATTATTCGGATACTTTTTCTCCAGTGGCCAAGCTTACCTCTGTGCGTTTGTTCATTTCCTTAACTACTTCAAAACACTGGCCTTTACATCAGCTTGACATTACAAATGCCTTCCTACAAGGTGATCTCTTGGAGGAAGTGTATATGGAGCAACCACCAGGTTTTGTTGCTCAGGGGGAGTATAGAAAGGTATGCCATCTTAAAATTTTTTTGTATGGTTTGAAGCAGAGTCCCCGAGCTTGGTTTGGCAAGTTTAGTGAGGTGGTTCAAGAGTTTGGATTACAGAAGAGCAGGTTTGATCATTCTGTCTTTTTCAAACAATCCACCACTGGGGTAATCCTATTTGTTGTTTATGTTGACGATATTGTCATTATAGGAGATGATTACATAGGAATCACTGATCTCAAGACCTTTTTGCAGGCTAAGTTCCATACAAAGGATCTGGGTTAGCTAAAGTATTTCTTAGGAATAGAAGTTTCTAAATGTAAGAATGGAATCTTTCTATCCCAGAGAAAGTATGTTCTTGATCTACTTGCAGAAACGGGAAAGAAGGGAGCTAAGCCTTGCAATGTTCCTATGACTCCTAATGTTCATCTTACTAAAGATTATAGTGATCTCTTTGATGATCCAAAAAAATGTAGAAGATTGGTTGGAAAACTGAATTACCTCACAGTAACTCGACAAGATATTGCCTACTCTATTAGCATTGTAAGCCAGTTTATGTCTGAGCCCACATTGAAATATTGGGCAGGTTTGGAACAAATTTTGTGCTATTTAAAAAGGGCTCCAGGATTGGGCTTATTATATAAAAATCATGAACACACTTGTATTAAGTGTTTTGTCGATGCCAATTGGGCTGGATCAAAAGTTGATAGAAGATCTACTACTGGCTATTGTGTTTCGTCGGTGGAAATCTTGTGTCTTGGAAAAGTAAGAAGCAGAATGTTGTTTCTCGATCCAGTGTAGAATCAGAGTATAGAGCCATGGCTCAATCTACTTGTGAGGTTATGTGGATTTGTCATTTGTTAGAAGAAATTGGATTAAAGGCTTCCTCACCAGCAACACTGTGGTGTGACAATCAGGCTGCACTACACATTGCCTCTAACCCGGTGTACCATGAAAGGACTAAACATATTGAAGTTGACTGTCATTTTATTCATGAGAAAATTCAAGAGAATGTGATCTCCACCAACTATGTGAAGACTGGCGAGCAATTAGGAGACATATTTACAAAGGCCTTAAACGAAACTCGGGTTGAGTACCTTTGTAACAAGCTAGGCATGATTAACATCTATGCTCCAGCTTGAGGAGGAGTATTACAGATACTCATTAAATGAGTATCATTGTTAGGTTACTGCTGTTGACTATTAGTAGTTATTAAGCTGTAAAGTAGTTGTAATTAAATAGGTTAGTTAGGCATTAAATGCTAATGTGTGTATATATATGTTCTTTGTAAAAGAAAATAAATCAGAAAATTATAACACATTTTCTCACAAGCTCAATGAATTGATTGGAGAGCTCAAGTTGGGAGGTGCCAGGTGGCCTTTGTCCAGTGCCGCAGTAGACGGGCTTCCTCCAGGTTTTTGCCTTTTGGCCTTTATTAGTTTTGCAATGCTCAGTTTAAAGCTCCTTTTTATGACTGCAAAAAAGCAAACAATAAAAAAAAATTAGAATGCAAGAATCAAAAATTAGGAAATTTTGAGCTCGATTTTGAAGGAGGTAGCGAAATTCTGCATTGAAGCTACACATTTATATTGGTCTTCTCTTTAGTGAGCTCCCTCCATCGAGCTAGTGTGCTCTCTTCAGCATCACTAAGATACAGGGGATTGTCATTTCTGTTGACAAATCGACCCCGTCGAGTCCTAAAGGAGAAGTCCGATTCGCTCTCTATAACGAAGAACCAATTCTTCCAATTCTTCAGAGACTCGAGGTTTCCAGCAAATACCCCGTATCCAGGTCTAGCTTGGATATAATTGTGATCTTCACCATTAGCCCGGAGTCCGACCACGTGTGTAGCTTGGAAGATGCGGATGGTGAGATCTATGTCATTTTCAGCGGCCCAGATTTGTAGCACTGAGAGAGTGCACCAAGAGTTGGGGTGCAGTTGTCCGATGGTCATGTCGTAGAAATACAGAAATTCGAGCTCGAAGGTTATCAGCGGAAGACTCACCTCGGCTTCGAAGTCTACCTCATAGATGACTATTGCTTTCTTCCCTTGAAATTTGGCGTTGGCCCTCAAGGAAGCACCAGCAGCCCGCATCCTGTATTTATAGGGTATGCCAAACCTTTCCCTCAGCGCATTCATGTCGCTGGGTTTCAAAACAGAGCTTATGCTCCCTACCCTGGGAAGCCTCCTTGGTTCTTTCCTCCCCTATTGTCTTAGTTGGCCGGTGCTAGGGGATTCTGGGGGACTATGAATGATAAGCCCTTCCTCTACCCTCACTCTTTCAGCATAATTCTCAGAGGTACTCATGGTAAAAAAGAGATGAAGAAAGAAACAGTACAAACCTGAAATTTCAGAAAAAGCTTTGAAGTGAATCTGGAAATAGCTGAATCAAGGAACGCCTGGAGATGATAGCTTACAAGAGAAACAGATTTGGGAATTTGTGAGAAGAATATGCAAATCTAGAACTCTGGAATGACGAAACAAGAAGGAAGAGATAAGGCTAAAGGGTGAACCGAAAAATGAAGAAAACAAAAGCGTGAAAGCGAAGCAGATTCCCTAAAATGAAATAAAATATATAGGCAAGATGAGCCAGTGGTTATGGGACAAGTGGCAAGCGTTGAGTGGTGGTGTCAGTGGCCATTAAGTGAAGCGCAGAAATCGAACCGTTACAATGATGGCATTTAATTGCCCTAGCCGTTATTTCGTATGAAGCGAGGCGCTGTCCTCTCTTTCGGCTATTACATCACATCAAACGAGGCGTTGTCATCTCCTCTTTTAACGCCTGACGTACTTGACAGTTTACCTTTTTGAATTTTTGGTTTACCGCCTAAATGACATAAATGTCATATACTTGGGGGGGACTTATGATAATCGGACACCCCTCCAATGAGTTCAGTTTCCCATTACTCTTGAGCCCGGCCAGCCGAGTTGATATGAAATCTTTCAATAATAGCTCGGTCTATGCCAATAGCTCGAAAAGAGCTCATCTCCATGGGTTATCAGGATTGTTAGAATCCTTCAAAGGCTTCCATTCCATTACAACGCGATTTTTTCATAGTTCAACCTTATCTAATCAGTAATTCAACCTTATTCAATCAGGAAATAATCTTATCTGATCAGGAAAGATCCTTATCCAATCAGAGTCTTTGAATTCTGGTCCAGTTAGGACTCCCAAGTCCTTTCCTATTGGGAATACATGTCCTATACAGAAATGGACTCCTTGTCTAATACTGATTCCTAACTCTATAAAAATGGGGAATCCATGTATGTTTTCTGGCTTGATTTTTTTCCAATTACAATACTTATTCCATTGTCAATTTTTTCTGATTTGACCGTCAGAGTATCCTTGATCAAAAACTCGCCGAAATTCTGTGTTTTAAGGTGACCATTCCAAGCTACCAGCTCAGGAATTTCGGATTGTCACCATGGTGAAATATTTTTCAGATGATTTTGAATCTAGAGTTGATCCTTTTGATATTTTAGGGTGGTGGAGAAAAAGTTCACCTAAATTTTCAATTCTCTCTCCCTTAACTAGAAATGTTTTAGCAAAACCAATTTTCACCGGAAATTCAAAATCGGATTTCAACACAGGCGATCAAGTGCTTGACCCTTTTAGAAGCTCTCTTTCTCTAATAATAGTGAAAGTTCTAGTGTGTGGTCAAAATTGGCTAAGATCAACACCGATGCCATTGACCTTCGCCATACAATGGATGTAATAGAAAAATATAAAGAAATTGAGACAGGCAATGCTTAATATTTTTGATATTTTGATTTGTTTTATGATAAGTGTTAAATTACTCCAATTATTATGTTGATGCTGATTTTGTAGGAGTAAGATCTCTAATAATAATAGAACTAACTTTACTAATCAATTAATAACACCAATTAGGTACCAATGATAATTATATCATTATAATTAATTAGTTTTTGACATGAATGCTTACATGGATGGATTGTAATATAAGATATATTGGTTAATTTTACTTAATTTTGACATATGTGAAAGAGAAGATATATTGCTAAACATTTATAGAATGTCGAAGTCAAATGGAAAATATATTGCTGGATATTGATAAGATTTTGAAGCTTATTTTTCTTTTTCATTTCTTTTGTAAATTATAATTAAACCAATTAATTTCACAGCTTAATAATTTATATGTATTTTTAAATTTTAGAATACTATTAATTTTTTAATTTTTTTGATTTTTTTTTAAATGAAATTTGCATGCGTTATTTAAAAAATATTTATAAAAATGAAATTAATGTTGTATACTTAAAAAATATAAATATGGATAATTTAAAATTTATATGTTCATAATACATCATAGATAATTAACATAACCTATATAACTTAGACACTCAGTAATAAACCAACCAATCCAATATAAAGAGTTTAACTTATAATTCAACTAAATTGTATTGGATTTGATCAATTTAAAATTTTAAATGTATGTATTGGATGGAAAATGAATTGTAGTCCATTCAATTCATATTTGAACACTCTTAATATTAAAGATTTAGGGGACGAGTACAAATCTTGGGTCTGGGAACTAAGAGAAATGTTGACGTGGACGGTCCAGATTTAGCTTCACGTTGTTTCGATTTTGCAAAAGTAGTGTGCAACAAGCAAGGCCTTAGATTGGACAGAGAACCAATTATGGACCATCACTTCAAATTAAAGGCCCAAGTCCAAAAAATTATACACACATCCAACAGTTTAAAGCCCACCAAAACTACATATAATTTAGGCGAAACAGCAAATTCAGACGTTTAATTTAATAAGACTAAGGCTGAGGTGACTTAAAAAAATAAAGAGATAATTTAGTAAAAAATATCTGTCTTTTTTTTTTTGGTTTTTTCCTGAAATAATAATAATTTAGTCAAAAATAAAACTTTTAAAGGCTCTTAAGAGACTAATATAACTCAAAATTAGATGAAAATTGATTGAGAACTTTTATGATGGCTGCAAATTGTATAAAATACAATTGGATATTTATTTGTGGATTTATATAATATCTTGTGGAGAAGAACGTTTTTAAGATAAATACAAAAAGCAGGTTATCTTTATTGAATTACAGTACTTAATAGTACACTACTATGTGTACCATATTATTCTGAAATCTCAATTGATAAACTAATTAAAAATAGACTCCAATGGGGCCTTCCCGTGGAAAGCGAGTCAAGCCTTTGCCTCATCCATTTGCTCCACGAGCAGCTTCTCAATTAAAAATGAAGTGTATGTTAAAGTTTTGGCTTGATCGTCAACTAGGCCCTTTAATTTTATTTTAATAGTCAATTAATTTTTTTATAAATTTATTGGATAAATTTTACTCTTAAAAAATTAATATTAGACCAAATAAATTTTTTAAAAATTAAAATTAATTGATATAGGCTCCATTGAAGTAGATTGTTTTACTTATTTCCATCATATTAACATATTTATGTTAGAATTTCTTTTTCCTAATTAATATGTTCAATCCGCCACGAGTATACTTATTAATTATTGTCTTTTTCCCCATTTTTTTCAAGGTGAAATTGGTCCAATTCAATTATAAAAGGCTTATTTGACCATCGAAATAAATTTGAGGAACATATTTAGCCATTAGGCCTTCAAAATTTTTGCATAAAAATTAAATAAATGATTAAATAAGTTCAGTTATATAAAAGAATACTTATAATTGATCTATTATTTTTTAGATTATTTTTAATAATTACATATGAAGGGTACGGAAATTATAACAAATATAATTTAATTGGAGGTATCATAATAAATAGTACCTACCTCTTGTAGCGCAGAAACTCATTGCGGAAGCGTTTACAAGGATCCCGGTTTGTTTTTTGTCACTGGTCTGGCTCTTATCCACATGTGGGATAATAGCAGCTATTCCACAATCTAAAAGCCCCTGAAAGATTAAGACAAAAAATAGTGAATGGGAACGAGCAGTCTTGCGGCATATACGTTTTCTCGTTACCAAATTCTGAGATCTCCCATCTATTTATAGAGATCTTAAAAGTTAGAGACCTAACTTTAGTTTAACTCAAACTTTTTCTGAGATAGGATTTGTTAATTTTAATCAGATTGAATTACTTAATTCTATCTGAATTGGACTTTTATCCAAATTAGAGTCATGGGCGTAACCAAACTCTATCATCTCCCACTCGCACATGACGGAACGCATTCCAGTCTTAATCTTCAGTTATACTGGCAGATAGATTGTGTGACCAGCACACCTCGAGAGCACTAGTACTATACACCTGTTAGGGATATATAGCGTCTCGAAAAACAAGATCATCTTCTTCATGTATGTCTAACCCTAGATTGCCTTCTCACATTCATTGTTTTAAATCATGATCTCATAAAATAATTTTCGTGTTCACTATTATGTTTCTACTCATAGAAACTATAATACGCTAGCCAGTAAACCACGAAACCTTATGAAAGTGATAAAAAAATGCTATCTTCCCCTCTTACTGTATGTCATCCATCATGATTCAACTCGCTTTTTAGTTAGATCTTACAAGCCTAAACTTTTCCCGGACCTCTTGGAAACTAACTAAGCTAGCCACATTGAACCATACTTCAGGGATAAATTAAGGGTTCTAAGGGTCAAAATATAAATAGGGTCTCACAATAGGAAAAGTTGAGATCATTAATATTATTAAATTCTCATCCATTTGGTCATATAAGCACACACGGTATAAAACATGTGTTATGGTGTTCTTTCCTTCCCTTAAAGGAGCGCATGTCTCACATTTTGATAATGTGTATATTAAACACCATACAGAAGCGTAAGGTTGCGATGCACCGAAACACCGAACTTTAGTCCGCTTACTTAAGGACTACTTCTAGCTTTTAGACAGAACATGGTAGTTACATATAACTTACCATCGGATTCCACACAATCCTTATTTTGGATCTCAATTCAAAGCATACAACTTTATGTATGCCTTTATCTCGCACCTTAACAAGACTCATCTTGTAAATTCTGCGAGACGGTACTTTTATTTTGAACAAGCTCTCGAGCATTCTCATATGTTCAAAAATCGCCTCATCTTAGTTTTTGTCAACTCATTGACAAAACTAAGGTAAACACCCTTGTGAGTGGGCTACTTCTCTGTCCGACATGCTCAATCTCATATCAATAACAGTAAATGTTTACACATAAACATTCACACTCATGTATTGCCAACAATGAACTTTGTCTATTATTCACAAATAATAACGTTAAGGGATTATATAAAATATAATAGCACTAATTAAATTCTACGCAAACCTCGAGATCTAATGTGTTTCTCAAAACACATCTCTCATTATAGATTTACTCAACGGATTTGCATGCGTAGAAACGTACTGTAAGTTCACATCTCTCATGCAACAATATATCTCCTATATTGATACTTAATGTTGATATGGTTAGCTCTACTATAAGCTATCAACGACTGACTGTCACTATAGACTGTCACTGACACCTTTCTGAGACAGTTACTCTTAAATGGCTCACAAACCATTTCAGCCAAACTGTCTCCTGTACTGCAGCTGAGGAAGTGACATATTCAACTTCCACTATTGATAGGGCTACATAGGTTTAATTCTTGTTACTCCACAAGATGACACTCTTGCCAAACAAGAATATGAAACCTGGAGTGGATTTCCTCTCATCCACATCTCCTGTCCAATCAACGTCTCTGTATTCTCTCAATGCAGATCATTTTCTTGAAATAGAGAGAATAATCTGTTGTACCTTTAAGGTATTTAAGTATCCTTTTAATTGCTTCCAATGTGCTTTGCCTGGGTTAGATTGATATATGTTTACCATGCTCATTGCATAGCATATATCATGTCTTGTATACAACACTGCATACATAAGACTACCCATGACATTGGCATATCGAACGCTCCTCATACGTTCATTTCTTCTGGCTTATTAGGACACATATCTTTGCTAAGAAACTGATTCTTGGCAATGGGGTGATATATGAGTTTGCAGTTTTGCATATTAAATTGCTCCAGGTCTTTGTTGATATATTTCTCTCAAGAAACAGACAACAACCTTCTCAAACTATTTCTTGAAATATTAACTTCAAGAATATAATATGCTTGACCCATATCCTTTATCTCAAAGTTGGACGATAACCAATCTTTGATTTCATTTACGTACCATTTATCATTTTCAGCTTTAAGTATATCGTCTACATATAATGCCAAAATGACAAATTCATTTTCAGAGCTTTTACTATAAACACAATGATCTTCATCAATCATGTTAAACACATTCGATATGATTGCATGATGAAATTTCAAGTACCATTGTGTTGAAGACTGTTTAAGGCCATAGATTGAACTCATCAATCAGCAAACCTTATGTTCGCTGCCTTTTTCGATGAAACTATAAGTTGTTCCATTTTTTTCTCCATTGAGAAAAGCAGTATTTTCATCCATTTGATGAAACTCTAGGTCCAAACTCGCCACTATGGCCAGAATTAACCTTATGTACGTAAATATTACAACAGACGAGAAAGTCTATTCATAGTCAATCTCTTCCTGTTGTGTAAACCCTTTAGCGACTAGCCGAATCTTATATCTTTCGATACCTCTTTCAGCCTTTCGCTTTACTTTGAGAATACATTTATTCTCAATTTGTGTCATTCCAATAGATCAACTAGTTCTCAAACATAGTTTGATCTCATGGATGCCATTTCTTTTTCCATTGCTTTAATCCATTTTTTTCTTAAATGGGCAAGAAAAAGCCTTTTGAATATTTTTATGCTCTTTTTTATCTTATGGGATAAATAAAAGGGCTTCGTTTGAGCTTTCGATTTTAAATCGTCGGCATGGAACACTTATCATTTTAGATTTTTACAGTTCTGAATCTTAATAAATATATCTCATTGTGACGCGCGCGAGCCGGATCCCCACGGCCGCCCCTTTGACCGCCCGCTTGAGGGCGATCGGGCAATTGAGGGTCCGCTGACAGCTTGCAATAAATCGCAAGTGCGTCTATGTTGGGCAACAAGGAGGTTTTATGGAGTCGCCACCCAATAGAACATTGGAAAAGTTTCTCTCGCCTCGGAGAGCCTAAGACTGCGCTCAGTATCCATTTTGGGTCAACCAAAGGGGTCTTGGAGGGTGAACCTCTCGCCCTAAGGAGCCTAAGATTAACGTCAAATTCTCATGACACAAGAGGTGTCTTGGAGGGTAAACCTCTCGCCTCTTTAAGCCCAAAGACCAGAGATGGTTCGGGACTTCTCATTTATTCATATCTTGGTTAAGTTAAAATTGAGTTTTGAATTTAAGATTTTATCCCATTTCTCAAACGTTTTAATGCAATAATTAGAGCGCAAGTTGGTCATCCAAGAAAAAAACATTAAATGAAAGCATACTTAAAATAAAGTGCATAAAAAAATTACAATAAAACTAGGGGTGGAATACAACCCCCATTATAAAATAAATGTAAATCATGTATAAAACGGATTATTTATTAAAGATGAGGACATTGGTCCTCGCATGCACAATTAAAGAAAATGATTTTGAAGTGACAATTTATTTGAATGAAAAATTAGGACATTGGTCCCACTTTATTAGAAAAAAGTTCCAAGTTAATTTAATAAAAATAGTTTTGTGACTTTTGATTAACGTGCATGAAAAATAAATTTATTACAAATTACATATTAAATAATAAACTACAAATAATGGGAAACAATAAAAATGACAAATTAATTAACTCCCAAATAGCATCTTTAAATCTCCATGGGCTCCCACTTGAAATTGAAAAGGCTCACACATGAAAAATAAGTATTGAAATAAAAGAAAATAAAAAATAATATTAGTAATAAAAAATGGATTTAAACATATAATATGTAAAAATAAATTAAAATAAATAAAACAACATGCATAATGTATGACAAATTAATTAGATGGCATAATAAAATAAACATATTAACATATTAACATTTAACATGCATAAATAAAATTTATAAAATTTAACATGCATGAAAAACATGAATAATAATAATGATGATGATAAAAATAATAGATTATAATAGACAAAACTAATAAAAATAATAATAATGATAATAATAATCACAATAATAATAATAATAATGATGATGGTAATATCAAAAAATATGAACAATCCAATTAAACATGCAAGTAATGATAATAAATAATAATAATAATAAATCCAAAGAATATGAACAATCAAATTAAACATGCAAGTAATGATAATAAATAATAATAATAATAATAATAATATATAAAAATAATGATGGTAATAATAATAGTAAATTATAATAATAATGATGATAATAATAATACTAATGATAATAATAATAATAATAATAATATATGAACAAAAATAATGACAAGAATATGAACAATGAACAATTAAATAAGAAATAAGAATAATAAATAAGAAATAACAATATGAACAATTAAATAAAAGATTAAGAAAATAAGAAATAATAATATGAACAACTAGATAAAAGATTAAGAAATAAGAAATAATAATATGAACAATTATATAAACATGAGAAATAAGAAGTAAAATAAATAATAGATCTAAAAGAATTTACATGATAGCTAACTAATTGTAAATGAAAATAAATTAAAAACTAAATTAAAAGTGAAGCCGAGAATGTTTACCCTCAAATTGGATATGATGAATGAACTTGGATGATAATTCCTTGCTTTGATTTAGGAAAATAAATAATATATAATGAAATTTTAATCCAAGAACAAATAATTTATTTATTTATTTCAAGAAAAAAATTATGAAAATCAAGAAATAAATAAATTTACAAGAACAAATAATTGATTTATTTGTCTTAAGAATTAAGTTTTAAAAAAATCAGATTAAAATACTTGGAGAATTTTTCTTGAAGAAAAAAAGAAGAAGAAAAAGATGAAAAAGAAGAAGAAAGTGTACTTTTCTTAAGAAAAATCCCCCCCTAAATTCTTACTAAAAACCCCTTTTTATAACCCCAAAATTCAGAATTTTTAATTAATTGAATTAAATTAATTTAATTCCCATAATTACAAAAAACCACTGAATTTATTGGGTTGGAAGATATAAGGCTTTTTGAATTAAATTTTGTAAAAAAAATGAGTTAAAAAGCATTTAAAATGAAGAATTTATGGCCAAAATAGGCAAAACGGACAAACAGGGGCGCGCGGCGCCCCGTCGGTGCGACCGACGGCCTGCCCGTGCGCAGGCGCGACCGACGGCCTGCCCGCGCGCAAGCGCTAGCGACGGGCAACCCGTCCCTCGCGCGAAATTTTATTTTATTTTATTTTATTTTATTTTATAAAATATTATAATTTGAAAACTCATTTTTTTTCATCACAAAATAAATTTTAAAATACTTTAAAAATATTTTTGAAATACATTTTTATTTAATTTTAAAACAACAAATCGACAAGAAAATCGTTACTTCCAACTTTCCTTTTTTTTGCTTATAGATCGGCATACTTAATTTCATCATTGGGTAATCCTGATCAAGACTACTCGGGACCCGGTGCCTACACTCATATATTCTTCGTGATTCATAATTCTCCCACTGGGATCATGTTCTATACTCCCACTGGAGTCAGGAATACCATATTCTTTCCTCCCACTGGAATCAAGAATACTCCCACTCAAATCAGGTCTCGAACGATCCGGATCGTTTGGAGGATAAGGGTCTTAACATTCTCCCTCTAAATCCCATCGAAAGTGAAATCTTAATTCACTTCGCCCAACTTTGAAAATTCATCCTCTTAAGAATATGACGTCTAGTGATTCAAATTCTGTCATTATGCTATTTTCTTGCTTATCTATGAAAATGTATCCTTTTGATACTTCAGAATATCTCACATAGATACTCTTTTTACCTCTTGGTCTCAAATTTACCAAATTGAGTTATCATGGATGCAAGCATTACAATCTAAAAGTTGTAAATGGTTTAGGTCAGCTTGTCGACCAGTTCACAACTCATAAGTTGTAGTAATGACAGATTTGGAGGGTACACAATTCAGAATATATGTGGCAGTCAATAAAGCATCTCCCTAATAGGAGATAGGCAAATTTGCCTCTGTAATCATAGATCTAACCATATATAGGAGAGTCTTATTTCTCCTTTCCTCAACACCGTTTTGTTGTAGAATTCTAGGAATGAACAACTGATGTTTAGTCCTTTTTCATTACATTAAACTTTAAATTTATCTGTAAGATATTACCGACCTCTGTCGGTTCTTAAAACTTTGATCATTTTGTCTAATTGATTCTCAACTAAACTCATATAAGTCTTGAAGCAACTCGATGCTTATGACTTGTGAGAAATCAAATAGATATGACCATACCTAGTACAGTCATATATAAATGTGATGAAATTGTAGGCCACATGCCTTACCCTCACATTCATTTGACCATATTCGTCAGAATTGACTAACTGCAATGGAAATTTGGCTCTAGTACCTTTTTCGAATGATTTTCTAACTAGTTTTTCCTTTTTGGCAATGCTCACACGTAGGCAATTCAACCTTCTTTAAATCACCTATTAAACCTATTTTAACTAACCGACTCATTCGATCTTATCCAATATGGTTTAATTTAATATGTCATAATTTCACATTATTCTCATAACAATGTGAAAAATAATAAATTAAAGGAAAATAGTCATGGTCCACATCCATAACAATAAAATCATTCAGGCATAAGCATACATTGTCATCCTCAAAACGTAAATTGAAAACAGATTTCAATAAAGTAAACAGAACCTAAATTTCATAACAAAGATATCTAGATCCCTTGTTACATGGTCCATTGGTTCTAAATTTATCATCCACAAAAGATGAAATTCAGAACTTGATACATAAATTTCACTCACTCTTGAGTCAGAATAATGTATCATTTTGGGCACAATGCAATCTCTTGCATAGTGTCCTTTCTGTAGGCAATTGAAACATTTCACTCTTGAAACGTTTACCTCTTTTTTGCCTTTGGACCTTTAGTGATTCTGTTTTTCCTTTTGCTTTTCAGGCTCTCAAGCCTTTTCCTTACCCTTATTGTTGAAGCTTGTTTTATTGTTCTAGTTAGAACTCATTCTACCAGAACAGGACTGTGCCACATGCATATGGCATTAACCTTAGTCGCTGCCAAACGGTCCCTTTTAAGCTCCAAATGATAAACAACATCCTTTTACGTTGTCCACATGAGTTAGTTGCATCCTTATATACTCTCAACTCTTGGATAAGGAACGGATAACAGTTTGGACCTGCTGCTCGTCAGTCAACTTATGACCAAAGTCACTAAACTCACTTATTCTTTTCCATATCTCTTAGATGTTTCCACATCGAATAATCAGACTTTTCTGATATGTATCAAATTTGATCGTCAATGATTGGAGCTTATTCAGAGTCACATCTCTGAATTTCTCCTGCAAAGCGATCCACAAATCCATTACATTTTGATACTTGAGGAATTGCTTAGTGATATCATCTTCCATCGCACTTAGGAAGATGATATGAGCAGTGAAATTCTTATTTTTTTCATGCCACATAGGCATCTTGGTCCCGCCTATGCTGGGCTATAGTGCCATCCTCAGTTTCAGCCATAACCGAACTTTAGGGTTCAAGAACCTCTTGCTCTTCAAGCACACACTGGATCTTCGTATTTCAGATTTCACAAATTGACTTGGAAGCAGCATCCATTAGGATCCTCTAATCTCAAATGGAACAATATTACACATATTTAAGGGAGATAAGACAACACATGCTATTTATTATGCATCTGAAATAATAACCTAGTAAAATTTTCTATTAGGCTCAAATTCGAAAAGGTTACTTGTAGTATCCAATTACCCTCTAACTCCTAATGTCCGACCTTACAGGTTAAAATTTCATACATAATAAATCTGAATTATTGGATTATTAAGTTCTCAAACTTATGAGGGGATTTTATTAAGTCTCTACTTAATAAACATACAATCATTTTACTCATAAAATATCACAAGATAATTAACAATTAAAATAAACACCTTTATTATAAAGTTAAATGCCATCATAATTAATAAATAAACGTATTTATTTAACCAATAAATAAAATTCAATAATTTCAAAATAAGACACTCATGTCAAATATTAATAGGAAACATAAATCCTATTTTAATAACAACAAACGCCAACTCAAATTGACACTTATGTCAACTATTATTGAAGTCCAGATTTCATAAAATCTTTTTAGTTATTAGAATTATTTATTTGACCAATTTTATCAATTCATCAAATAACTCATAAGTCAAATGATGAAGCCATTGACGATGCACGCTTCGTCCATTTCTCAATACCATCACAAATTTTTAGTGTTACTTATCAACACTTGCCCTTTTAGCAACTCTAACCAAAGTTTCATTTTCATACTCAGACTACCAGTCCAAATACACTCTTGCATTTGTTCTCACACATTTGCTTTATGATACACTATTACATCAATATTATCAGCTCAAATCTTCCCCTGCATTCTGATGTTACTTATAGATTGCACTCTTACATTTTTCAAAACAACCTATGCACAATTTAAGGAAGAACTAGTGTCCTTATTCAATATTTCTGTAACATAATACAGAAAATTTTTATACACTCATGTATAAATACACATGATTGAAACACATTTCAATCAATAAGTAAGGACAGAACCTCAAAAATTTTCCAAAATATTTTAAAAATTTTCGAAAGCAGAAAACACATTTTCTACATATTTTTAATATTTTATTTTGAAATTAAACACATTTAAATATCAAAAAATACACAATTTATTTTCTGGTCATTAAAAAATTTTGAAAATATGACCAAAAAATCAGAAATAATTTGAAAAAATTATTTGACAAAAATCGAAGCTGAAAAGGTGGTCGGAGAACGCCGCACGAGCCAACACGTGCCGACGAGGGGGAGGAAGACACGCTCACGCGCCACACGCGTGTCCTCCCACTCGACCAGACATGTGTTACAACGACAGCATGTCACGTGTCAGATTCCTATTGGTCCACCTGGTGCACACGTGGCACACAGGTACATGTCACCGCCACATGGCATGACACTGTCATCCACATGGCAGTGTGTCATTGGTCCACTGTCACACGTGTCACGTCAACACTGACACGTGGTAAACCTCTGTCTGACATGTATCGACCCCTGATTGGGACACGTGGCATGACCTCAGTCATCCACGTGTCACCCTCTGGTTTGTACGTGTTCACCCCTCTCATTTGCCACGTGGCATGGCGCCAGTCATCCACGTGGCGCTCAACCATTAGGTCACGTGTCAGCGTGACGCATCACCGCTCACACGCGGCGGTGCGCGTGTGAGCCACCGCCCACGCGCACGAACTAAGCGTATGGTGGCGCGTGTAGTGCACGCGCCGCCTTCCAAACCGATTCTGGCGCTCCGGTTCCGACCGGTGGGGGATTTTCAGGGTCTGTAAATCTAATGGTGAGGTCAAAAATTAAAAATCCCGACTTTTAGTTAGCTGTTTTGAACACTCATGCTCGTCCCCTCGAGTTTCGGTGTACACATACACAAAATTGAGCCGAAATATACATGCATATCACACAAAAATTAAATTTTTGTTGTGTTCATTGCATCCCAAATCTAATAATTTTACACATAAAATTTTAGATCTATTTAGCCACATGTCAGGACACAAAAACAACGGCTCTATACCAATGAAGGATACGAAAATTATAACAAATATAATTTAATTGGAGGTATCATAATAAATGGTACCTACCTCTTGTAGCGCAGAAACTCGTTGCGGAAGCATCTACAAGGATCCCGGTTTATTTTTTGTCACTGGTCTGGCTCTTATCCACATGTGGGATAATAACAGTTATTCCACAATTTAAAAGCCCCTGAAAGATTAAGACAAAAAACAGTGAGTGGGAACGAGCAGTCTTGCGGCATATACGTTTTCTCGTTATCAAATTTTGAGATCTCCCATCTATTTATAGAGATCCTAAAAGTCAAAAACTTAACTCTAGTTTAACTCAGACTCTTTCTGAGATAGGATTTGGTAATTTTAATCAAATTGAATTACTTAATTCTATCTGAATTGGACTTTTATCCAAATTAGAGTCATGGGCGTACCCAAACTCTATCAACATATATTCATTCTAAATGTAACAAACAAAAACAATGTCAAAATTAAAATAAAAAAATATATAATTATTGTTCCCTTAATTTCGTGAACGCTTAAAATAAAACAAAATAAAGCTGTTTCGAAGAAAACTTGGTCGCTCCAGCATATCCTATTAGGGGTCATTTTCCTCATATCTCTATTGATCTTTATGACTCCTTAATTCTCCAGTGACTGATTCCGAAGTCCACAAGGCCCTTTTTAGCATGCGCCCTTTTCAAACCCCCTAGCAATAATGGCATATGTGTTGGGTTTTTTTTTTAAAATTAACTGGGAGGTGGTGAAAATTTTGGTTTGCAGTTTTATCAATAACTGTTTGAATGGAGATTCGATTGATAGCAATGTTATTGAAATCGGACTGGATAAAAAATCGGTAAGGCTAAGGGTTTGTGGTTCAACCGGTTCGACCTGGTTTTTTTTCTATTTTTTAAAATATTATTAATTAGTATAATTTTTATAAATACTACTGTATAAACACTCAAACAAAAAAAAATCCATCAAAATATTTAAAATATGCCACAAATATACTAATAATAAGTTACAAAACATATTAAATATTTACCAAATATAAGTTTTAAACATTCAAACAAATTCATTCTACGTTATACATATTTAAAAAAAAAAGTCATCTTCATCACGCACCATTATCGTCATTCTCATCATCGTTGTCATCATCTCCATCACTATTACCAATACCACTTCCTTGAGATTTTTTTGCACTAAACTCATGTTGCTCATCAAAATTTAAAAAAAAAAAGAGAACATACAATTTGATTCAATTTCACACATTTATTCAACATTTTAAACTAAAAGCATATAATAAAATATAACTAATATTAACAAATTATATAAAAAAATAAACCAGTCATAGTTGATCCTGCAGCATCGTTTGGAAATTCTACTAGTATATTCTTAATCTCATCATAATCAAGTTCTCCTTCTTTTTCCATGATCCAAAATTCAGTTTTATCAATTGAGTTGTAATCAATCGGATTAAAAGATTTCTTGGACGATAATCTAATAATTATGAACAATAACAAATTTACTTTGATGCAAAGAATAAGATTTAAATATAATTAAATATATGAATTAGAAAAAACCACCCGATTTTGTTGGGTTCTTTCCGGTTCAATCCTATTTTTTTTCAGTCCGATTTTATGTAGTTAAACCAACCGGTTAGACTGTCGATTCGCGGTTAAACCGGTCCGGTCCGATTTCAATAACATTAATTGATAGTAATCTTTGTCAGGCCACTGTTACTCTTATCCTAAAAAGAAGCGACCTGTTTCCATTTTTAATTTAAGATTTATTAGTCTACTGCTCGTAGTATTTAAGATTATGATGAAAGAGATAACAAATATAGTGAAGTCTTGTCTGGTTAATCTCATCAGTAACATGCAGTCCAATTTTGTGCCGGGTCACCAAATTATTGACAACATCCTTATTACTTAGGAAGTGGTGCACTATATGAAACATAAATAAGGGCATACAAGTTAGACATTGGTTAAAATTGATTTGGAAAATGCCTACGATTGCCTTTGGTGGGACTTTATTTTTTATACTCTGGTTGATGTTGGTTTTCCCTCTTCCATTATTCAAGTTTTAGTCAATAGTTAGGCAGCTAGCTATTCTAAAATATTGTGGAATGGTAATTTGTTTGGCGCTTTCAATCCTTTTTAGGAAATGAGAGAAGGTTAACTTTTTTCACCCTATCTATTTGTCTTGTATATGGAATGCCATTCACATATCATTAATAAAGTTGTCCATGAAGGTCTTTGGAAGCCTATTCATTTAGCTTGCCATGGTATTTTTCTTTCTCATATGTTCTTTTAGATGACTTTATCCTCTATGCTGAAGCTTATGAGCAACATATGACTGTGATTTGTGATGCTCTGGAAGATTTTTATCAATGCTCAAGGCAATGGATCAACAAGGCCAAAACCTCATTTTTTCACTTCTAACAATGTTAGCAATGAGTTAGCTTGCAACTAT
The DNA here is from genome assembly GCA_947683425.1 of Excoecaria cochinchinensis. Lineage (NCBI taxonomy): Eukaryota > Viridiplantae > Streptophyta > Magnoliopsida > Malpighiales > Euphorbiaceae > Excoecaria > Excoecaria cochinchinensis. The sequence goes on from CANTUQ010000064.1 coordinate 6,136,006, forward strand.
ATTTGGTCACTCTTTGACAATGGATTTAGGAGTGCATCTTGGTGTTCCAATTAGTCATGGTAGATTAATTATAAGTTCTAAAAGATCAGAAGCTAAATGAGACCGAATGGTAGGTGTGAGCAAGCCGATCGGATCAACAAAGCTGTGTTAGCTACAATAAGATAAATCTGGTAAGACTAGACATAAGTACTCTGAAACTTAAGTCAGTAATGCTTTTAGAGAGAAAATGTGGAGAGAGAATCAAAGATTCAATACCTAGTTCTATAGTGCCTTGGGCTATTTATAGTGGATGTGAGAAATCGCTTGAGTACTAAAAGTGGATCTACTTTGGTGTCGGAGTGAGTGAGCGGCGATGTGACAGGCAGCAGGTAGGAGGAGTGGTTCTCTAACGTGTGTCAGTGGACTTTGATATGGGGCGTTAGTCCGATCGGACAGGTAGCGCCACCAGCTCCTTAGCTCTTTAAGTGTTTGCCTGTCACGCATTTGGGTCTTGTGGCTTTGGACTTTTGGTCTCTACTGGGTCTTAGGCTGAGATTGATTCAAGCCCGGTTGAGAAAGGTATTATCATTTATCCCCCTAAAAAGATCCGATCGGATCAATAAAAAAATACCATTAAAAGCCTTCAGCGGTTCAATTTACCAATTTATTTTGAATTTTGAATTTCGAAATTAAAGTTTATCTCTTCACATTCCCAACCGTTGAGTCAGCTGTCAGTGCATTAATGGTGGATGTTTCGTCAGACGCGCTTATTATGGCAACGTTTCACTTTTTAGGTCAATAACTCTTCGTTTCTCAAGTCAGCCAATCATGTTTGACATGTGCCTGCTCCGGATTTAATGCTTGTCCTGACTTATTAAGGAATTCACCTTTTTTTTCTATAAATAGGTAACTTCATTTCATTTTTTTCACTTTTGTAAAAAGCTTTGAGTTTTTTTCTCTGTAATCTTCGAGATCTTCCAAAATTTCTCCAAGTTCTTTAATTTTTCTTCAAGTTCTTCAAGCCTTGATCAAGAAACTTCTTTGCCTTCTACTAAATTTCCAAGTAAGTAATCTTTTATTTGCATGTTCTCTATTTTCATAGAAATTTTAGATTTAGATTCATCTTCGTCCTCTGATAGTTTAGTAATTTCCACTTGGGAATAATACCAAAATAGTTTTTTTTTTTACCCCTGTGCCGATCAGAATGACCTCAGATAGCTCATCTGAAATAGAAAATACCTTAGACACTAGCTTCCTTGATGAATATAGAAGTAGGAACCATGTGAATAGGCTTATAAAACTTTCCACTTCAGCAGTAAGTGAACTAAAGAGAAGATACAGCTTGCCTGAGGATGTGGCCATTTTAGCCTGTCCAATTTTGAAGTCAATCTCTGAGGGTACGTTCGAAAAAGACCACGAGTTCTTCATCTGCCATCAGGCCAACCTTAACTATGGCTTGCAATTTTTGCTTGTCCAATTCGACATCAGCATCTTGCTAGGCTATAGGATCGCTCCAAACCAACTAAATCCGAATGGATGAAGGACGATTGCCTACTTCAAGTTGTTGTGTTGCCAAGTTGATTTTGTCCCCTACTTGGAGCTCTTCACCCATTTCTTCTACCTCTCTAGATTAAAGGACAACATATAGTATTATTTTACGAGCTAGAATAAGAGGAGGTTGTTCACCTTGCCCTCATCTTTCAAAGGCTATAAAGAAAAGTTCTTCCTGATGGAAAGGAAATAAGGGTTCAATATTAGCTTGTTCCAATCGGACAAGGCTATAAATTTGAAGGATCTGGTTGCAGGGCTTCAACTATTCCAATTGGATATTGAGAAGCTTATGAGGTATGCCAAGGAGCATTCAGACGATCCGACTAGCTCTAAGGTTTTGCTGGCTTCCTTAGACAGATCGCATCCTTTTAGGGGCATAACGTGAGCCCTTAAGACTAGGAATTTTCATTGATCATCCTGTATGTATTATTTTACATTTTATTTAAGTTATGAAAATTTCTAAATGGATACTTATTTATTTGCTTGATTTTTACAGCTTCCATGGATCCTCAACTTGCAAAAGAGGTGGCCAAAAAGACAAGGAGGGCTCGTGAGCTGAGCAAGAGTTGGAAAAGGAAATCCAGTCGATCGGAGGACCCATCTGCTTATCCTTTCAGACTTTAGAGGAGGCACTCTTCGAGGCCGAGGCTAGCGAAAGTTCCAGAAGTCCAAGAATTTTAAGAGATATCGATCATCTTTCCACCTTTTACACCTCAACTTTGTAGCTAAGCCGATAATGCCTGCTGGTGTGACTACTAAGGGCACCCAGGAGATCAAAAGCTAAATGAGGTTAAATGGTAGGTGTGAGTAAGCCGATCGGATTAATAAAGATGTGTTAGCTATAATAAGACAATCCAGGTCGGACTAAGCGTAAGTACTCTAAAACTTAAGTTAGTAATGCTTTTAAAGAGAATATAGAGAGAGTCTCAAAGATTCAATGCCTGATTCTACAATGCCTTGAGCTATTTATAGTGGATATGAGAAATCACTTGAGTACTAAGAGTGGGTATACTCTGGTGTCGGAGTAGGTAAGCGGCGATGTGATAGGGAGCAGGTAGGAGGCATGGGTCTCTGATGTGTGTCAGTGGACTTTGACAAGGGGTGTGCCCTATCAGTCCGATCGGATAAGTTATGCCACCAGCTCCTTAGTTGCTTGAGCGTTTGCCTGTCATGCGCCTGGGCCTTGTGGCTCTAGATTTTGGTCTCTATTGGGCCTTGGGCTGAGATTGATTCAAGCCCAATTGAAATGGTATTATCAATTAGGAACTAAGTGTTTCTAAAACTTGGTTGATAAAGTTAAATTCAATTTAAGCAATTGAAAGACTTGTCTTTCGTAAGAAGATTAACTCTTGTTCAATCGATCTTGATGGTTATTCTAATGCATGCTTTGTAAACCATTATTTTTCCTATAATGGTTTGCAACACTATTGAATCTCTCTATAGAGATTTTTTTGTGGGTGCTCATCTATTTATCAAAAAAAGATGTATTTATTAAAATGGAAAAATTTTTATGCGAACTAGAGAAGCATGCGGGCTTGGGGCTAAGGAGATTAAAGGAGCTTAATCTAGCTTGTTTTTTTTTTTAAAAAAAAAAACCTTTGGTAGAGAATGATGAAACATCCTAAGGCTTTTTAAGCTTAAGTGTTATATGGCAAGTATGATTTTTCTATTGAAGATGGTGTTGTTGTTCCCCAACAAAAAATGGCACCTTTACTTAGAGTGAAATTTCTAGCAATTAGTCTTTTATTTTAATTAATACACAAATTTGTGTGGAAGATGGTCTCATGACCCATTTTTGTTTGACAATTGATGCAATAATACCCTCGTTAGTTATATTTCCATTACTGATATTCCAATGAAATGGTCAGTTGGAAAGTTAAAGATGCAATCTTTAGCTGGTGGGGAATGGAATTTGTATTTGCTTAGAAATTTTATTTCAAATAAAGCTCTAGATTCTATTAGACTTTATTGCCCTCCTTCAGTGACCATGGGTCTGAATATTCATCTCTAGAAAGTAGTTGCCTCTAGGAATTTCTCCATTAAATTAACTTACTCGCTTTTAATAGAGTAAGAAAAGAGTCATAAAAACAAAATTTGGAATCTTGTTTGGAAATGGTGTGGTCTTAATGTAATTGCAATTTTATGTGGTTATGTGCTCATAAAAAGATGTTGACCAAAAAGAGCCCGTCGTCATCTTTCTCCGTCTTGTACATGTTATATTTGCAATAATGATGAAGAAACTCTTATTCATGTTATTTGTAGTTGTGAAAGAGCTAAACAAGTTTGGTTAGGCATTTTTAATTTCCAATGCTTAAGTTCCTTTTTTGAAGTTGAGGAAAATAGATGTTTGAATCCAATCTATTGAGAAATTTTGAAAATCGTTTTTCAATTGAGTGGAAGGTAATCTTTTGCTATACGTGCTAGCGCATATGGAAATGGCACAATGACGTTATATTTAATGGTAATTGATATTTTGTTTCTTCCAAATTTATAGTGATTTTAAATGAAACCAAAGTGAATATAGTTGCTTTTTCTTCCCTTAAACTGTTGCAAGGTTTTAATAATTTGATGGAACAGGTGTTGTTAAAGCACTAAAAAATTTAAAATTAACTGCCAAAATTATAAGATACAACATTTACCTTCTACAATTCTCCTATTTCAAACAATGTAAGAGTTTTGTAACATCCCCTTATAACCTGGAAGAAAAGAGAGTGCTACTTTTTGGAACTCTATAACCAATCAAAACTTGTACAAAATTTCATAATTTAATTTATGAATTACCACAAAATCACTATAAAGCTTGTTTCATAATCATACATTAACCATTTCATAACCGTTAATGCTACTTATGTACTACAATAGGTAATTTCTATGAAAATTTAATATCTTTAAGAATGTATGCTTATACATCACTCTTTAACTACATATCAATACTATACAAAACTTTTAGTATCACTAACATAAATTCTGTTCTTTGTACATTATCAACTATAAGATCATTTACATATATAACACTTTCGCTAAAAACTTCTTTTTTAGAATCTTTAGTATCAAAACTTCTTTACTAGAATCTTTAGTATCTTCCCCTGCACTCTATCCTTTGCACGAGTCTTCGAGTCACATGCCTATACGTGGAAGGAAAACCACACGCTAAGCTTAGTGGTTAATTATGTACTTCTTAGTATAAATAAATAATTAAATAAAGCACTTCAAATTAAAGATAAAAATCTTATGCTTGCACCATACATACATACATACATACATACATACATATATATGTGTGTATACATACATAGATACATGTATATGTTAAGGAAAAATAATCAAAGGCTACTTATTCTTTAAAGCATTTTATACATACACCAAAATGTTTATAAGCATTCATTACTTAAGAAATCACACATTTGAATATACTAATAAATAAATCCTTTACAAGATTGGTTTACATGTATTAGAGTAAGGTGACTCATGGCCATGTGTTCAAAGCTCACGGCCGTGAAAGTAAGTGCATTTTAAAGGCATAAACTTATTTTTCCATGGGTGTGAATCTTGGACTCACATGCATCAGGCTGATAGGACTATTAATACAAAATGGCGCCCATTTTATCCATGGGTGTAAGGCTGGTAAATTGCTTAATATAGAATAAGTCTTATTTTATCCATAAGCATGAGTGTTAGACTCACATGCATGAGCTTAGTAAATCTCTCAATAATTAAAGCGTATTCATTCTATTTACAGGCATAAATATTAGACTTACAAGCGTGAACTGGATCATGTCTTTCATTTCATTCATTTAAACTTTCCAAATTGCTAACTCTTTATTACAGTTATTCAAATAACAATTTAATTAGTACATACATATATCCTCTAACTTTCTATGCACAAAAGGCAAATACAGGACAAAAAAAACCATGAACATATAGATTTATCAAATTCTCTAAGAATTCCATGTCACATTATTCAAAGCTGCACATATAAATATTAGTTCATTTAATACTTTATACTTGCAAGCTTGTAAATCTTGTAAATATGTAAACGTGTGTAATCATGTAAACATAGAAATGCCTAACTACCTGTGAACCCTATCTCCAAGTGTGAGTAACTGGTAAAAGGGATACCATTACTGGCATCAAATAGGGGATACGTTATAGGTATCAAACAAGGGATACCGAAATATCAACGGAGGAAACAAAATATCACAGATACCATATGAAACAGGGGATACCAAAGTATCAACATGCAAATAGGGACACTAAGACAGTGTCAATTATAACAGTTGCAACTCTATCTCTTATAGTCGTGCTTATCTATCTACACTAAGACATGAAATAGGCTTTTACAAGCACAAAAAAATTTACATTTTATAATAGCTATAGGCTATAAGTAATCATGTACATATTCTTCAATAGCTATACACACAAAGTGCATATACGCAATGAAACTCAATCTTGTTTATTATATATGTTAAACTATACACACAACGTACATATAGAACTCAAGCATGATATCATATAAACTCAAATCCAATTTAACTTTATTCCATCTAATATGCCATCAAACAATTAAGCACAACTTCCATAAAACACATGGACACTACAAGCCAAATGCTATCAAATTCAAATCTTTACTCAACAATATACAATTGTGTTTTATTGCCATTTTATACTTCCTCTGGAAAAATGAGTAGAAATTATACACAATTACACAAATACAACATCAAATGGCAAACCTAATTTCTACAAGCATGGTAAATTTAAGGCATTTATATTAAGATGTACACAAACCTTGTATATAGTCCAATCCTTTAAGCTCTATTCTTCCTTTTCCCTTCTATAACATATTGGAGAACAAGAATTCTTTACCAATTTCTTCCTTCTTACCTCAACAAATTACAAATCTACAATCAATTCTCACATAACAAAGGCTAAACATATAATCATAAAGAACCCAAAATAATTGAAATCAATAAAACTTTCTCCTTTTGCTTGCTTAGTTCACTCAACTATTAGTTGAGCTTAACTTCAATATTTGCATACCTTTACTCATTCCAACACTTCGAATAAAACTTAACTAAAAGAAATGATAGAAGAAGAAACAAAAGAAGCTGTACATATAAGAGTTCACTAATTGGAAATTACATTAACTTGCTTTAATACCACATATGATGCAAGACATATCTCTTCTTTAATTTTCACATACCAAACCAAATTCCCATTTTAGACAATTCATGAACTTGTACTCTATATCGTGAGGGAAAACAAGATTTTTATCAATTTTAAGTTAAACTTTTCAATTGAATTGCTAAACTACCATTAAAGCTAAATCAATACTTAACTCCAACTCAATGTTCAAAATAAATGTAATTGTAAGAATTAAGAGGAAGAATCAATGGAATCAAATTCAAGAATATGAATAAAACTCACTTACTTGATTCAATTAGCTCTATTATCCTTCAATTCTTCAATTTAACCTACATCCTTATTTTCTTCCATCTTAAAATCCCAATTCAAATTCATGATCTTCATTATCTTAAGCTTGAATAAATTCCATAGTGATTAATTGAGAATTCAAAACTTTCTAAAGAAAAGAAGATAGATGAGAGTGTGTACACCTTTTCTCTCTCCTACAACATCCTTAAATATGCATGTAAGTTTCATATGTTGGCTTTCTCTCCCTTGCACACATCACATTTCACTAGCTTATAATTAACTTTATGTAATCCAAGTTTAAGTTAATTAATCTCTCATTAATAATTAATCATGTCATTTCTCATTTTAGTCACTTAACTATTTTATTTCATTTAATTGAGTCATTCCTGAGTCAAGGCCTATAAATGCCGGGCTATTACAAGTTTACTCCACCCTAAATGGAAAATTGCTTTCTTAGTATTACACCATATATGATTCACCCGCACATGCAAACTTTCTTTTTGTTGAATCCAGAATAAGTATTCAAGAACCTTGATATATTGATTTCGATTTAGGGTTTTCAACAATTTGGATTTCAATATGTATAAAGAAAATGAAGTAAGTCTTTGGAGAGTGAAGTTTCATTAGATTAAGAGGGGTTTCAATGGCAAGAAAGAGAAACCGTGAAAGAGAAATGTTGAGTGGGATATGGCAGATAGAAGTCTTCTTCTTTTTTCACCATCGACAAATATGCCACGTGTTAATATTTTGTTAGCCCTTGATAACATATTATCTATGCCAGTGCAAGTGTTAAACACACGCTATAATGCCCAATTTAAAAGTCGTCAAAGACATTTATAATATAGCTTTTAATTTAGGTGTCTAAACGGAAAACATGTAAATTTAAGGCCAACTTTGCAAAAGCATACAAACTAAGTGTCAATTCATATATTACACTACAAAAAAAAGGGGAATTAGCGACTGCAATTTCCGTCGCTAATTCCATATATTCCGTCGCTAATTCCATATAGCGACAAAACGACTAACAGTCGCAATTACGGCCGTCGCAAAAAATTTGCGACCAAATACTAAAACAGTCGCTAAAAATAGCGATAGTAAAATCCGTCGCTAAAAATAAAATATTCCGTCGCTAAATAATTCTTTAATTAGTCGCCAGAAATATTGAAAAAATATTAGCGACAAATAATTTCGTCGCTATTCCGTCGCTAAAATTAACTTTTAACATAATTTATTATTATTATTATTATTATTATTATTATTATTATTACATCAAAAAATATAATCTATATGAATAATAATAATGCAATATTATAAATAATATATAAATACTATTAATTAAAAAATATATTAAATTGTACAAATAATGGGTTTGTTTACAAAGTTTACAAAACCAAAACCCCTGCTGATACCAGTTTTCTAATCAATAGCAATATATAATTATAATGCTAACTTTATGCATCATGTCATAGCAAGAAGGTTTTGAAACAAACAGTATAAGGTCTTCAGTATCTATCATGGCGCCATAATTATCTACAAATCCAAGATTGCTAACTAAAGCAGCTTTACCAAATCCTTCACTAGGGAAATGCCCACTTCCCATTTGAGTTGAAGTGTGACGACCATTTGATTCCGAATTAATTATTTCTCCACCCCAGTTTATCAATCTTGAACTTTCTGATAGACTTGTGAATATGGAGGCAGGCCAGTATCCTAATTCTTCATCTTGCACCCTTAGCCACCAATTCCCACTTTGCTTATCCTGCCAAAAGTTTAAACAATATTTCTCCAAGGTTAAAAAAAATCATTGAAAGAAATGTAAGAACTACATAAGATGCAATAAAATTTGTCGTATACCTTGCGTACAGTTAGTTCCATAATATATTGCTTCCCATTATAGGTAGAGACTGGACTTATCTCCGCACCAAAGGCATATATAGGGTTGGTTTGCACGAAGCCAGGGCAGTTCAGATTGTAGCATCCTGTTTTTTGGTAATTATCTCTCTGATAAAAAACACCAAAATATTCAACTTAATTAAACAAGCTGAACCTCAAATAGACTTAAATTCTTAACACTGATTCCCGGAAAATAAAAAATAAAACACACACACTAGTAGCCATGAAGAAAATTAAAGTAAAATTTACCGTCCAGTAAATAAATAGCCTTGGTTTATTATCACCAGCAATAACCTGGAACCATGATTTAATTTGTCAACCAAAAATTGGATTTTCACTAATCTCCCAAAATTTAGTTAAAGGAAATTTAATGTCTTACTTGCCAGCCGCCCTCAATAGTATTCAATTCTTGGTCGTGGCCTCCTACAACCCAAATTTGGGATATACTAAATTCTCCATCAAAAGTTTCTGGATTCCATATGTTAAGTTTTGTATTTGCTCCATAGTATTCCCCACCTTCCACAGAAACTTGGGCATACTTATTTAGAAAAAAAAGAAAAATTATGGACCTCAACTATACAATATGCATAAAATTAAGCCAATAAATTGGATAAAAAAAATACAAATCAGAATTGGAATTGATAGTACCTCATGAGCAAATGCAGAAGTTTAGACACAAATCTAATAGTTTATACCCTGGATTCCTAATCAAGTTTCAAGATACCATAGAAAACAAAAGATCCAGAAAAGCTAGGGTTTTAAGCAACCTTATGGACCAACAAATAATTCAGATCTCTCTAAATTCTAAGCAGATATAAAGAAAGAACAACTCAAAATCAAATAAACGAAAAGCATATAAAATCAAAAATAGAAGGAGAACTGAGCTGTGTGACCCACGTACCCCTTGAAGCAGATGCGACGAGGAAGAAAGGAAGGCAGCTAGCGACGTCCACAGGAGCAGCCACCGGCGAGGGAGGAGCGGCGACAGGCAGCAGAGGCTTGCGGCGGAGGAAGGAGCACATCTGGCGCGCGCGAAGAAGCCTTCGCAGATCTGGCGCGCTGTGAGGGGGGCAGAGCACGGGGCCAGATCTGGCGCGCGGCGAGAGGGAAGGGGACGCCGGGGGTCTGGGCGAGCGGCGGCGGAAAGGCGATGCCGGAGGGGGGCTGAGCAGATCGCCGCTCTCTTTCTCTCTCTCTCTCTCTCTCTCTCTCTCTCTCTCCTAATTCCCCTGGTCTTCCCCTTCTTCCACTTTTCTTTTTCCTTCGTTTCATTTATTTAATTCCTCGTTATAGACCTAAGGTATTATTATTATTTATGTCTATTTATTTATTTATATGTATTAATTTATGCCTAACATATGTATATTAATTTATTAATTTTAATTCTGTAAAAATCATGCCTAACATATATATATTAATTTATGTATTTTAATTTAATTATTTAGTCAAAATTTTTAATTCAAAACCCAAAAAGATTATCAATACATATTTTTTAATAAATTTCTTTCCTAATATTAATTTCAATTCATCCATCTAATAAAAAAATTATTTTAGACAAATTAAAAATAAAAATAAAATTTATTTTAGGTAAATTAAAATTTATGTATAAAGGAAAAATATTAAAAATAATTCATAACCATAAGTATGTATGCATATTTTTAGTAAAATTATAATCAATTTTACCGACGGAATAGCGACGGATAATTCCGTCGCTAAAATATTCCGAAAATTATTTTAAATATGAAAACTTTTTAGCTACAGAACTTTTAGTCGCTATGTAGTCGCTGATTTAATAGTATTTAGCGACAAAATTTTCAGTCGTTAAATCCGTCGCAAATAAAATCGCTAAAATGGCCTTCAAATTTAGCGAGGGATATAGCCGTCGCTATTTTAGCGACTGATTTTTTAGTCGCTAAATTAGTCGCAAAATTTAGCGACGGATATCTTAGTCGCTAAATTAGTCGCAAAAAAAAAAAGCGCCATAAATTACCGCCAAAATTTAGCGACGGCTCTTTTTCCGTCGCTAATCCGTCGCTAAAATTGAAAAAATTACCCTTTCACGACTAATTACTTATTCCGTCGCTAATTAGTCGCTAATTAGCGACTGCAAAGTTTCCGTCGCTAATTTTAGTCGCTAATTTGGGTTTTTTTTGTAGTGTTAGGCTTTTTTAAAAAATTTATTACAAAGTTATTTAGATCACAACAAGTTTAACCAAAGGCACAACAAGAAATATGATACAATATAGACTAAAACAATATTATTATATTTTAAAATTCAACTCAATACATGCACTAAATAAAAATTAAGAGACTATTTTACAACTAATTGATAGTTGTTGATATATAATAGGTATTTGGCCAAATACATAAATTGACACTCCAATTTGGTATCGATTTTCATTTAGACACTCAATTAGATAAATGATCTAATAAGTACCTTAACCCCCAAAAAATGAATATTTAAGCCACTATTGATGACATGACAGATAGGGTGTAAGTCACGCATAACAAAGTGTGTTACATGTAAAAACTCGGAAGGCATTAATATCATCTTTTCTTTGTTATTATTCTTCTTCTTCCATTCTCATTTTCTCCGAAAATAAAATCCAGAATCTGAAAATACAATCCAAAATCTATTTTTTTTTTATCTATAACTCTAATTCGATTTGTACTCTCTTCAGCAACATTAAACTTATTTCACATACCGAACAAATTAATCTAAATCAAATAAAGTTATCATAATAAGCTCAGGGGAAAAAGAAAAAAATGAAAAGAGTTAAACAAAATGCGCAAATGAATCCAGATCACAATTTTGAAAAAGGAAGAGCATAAAAATTAAAAGGCAGCTACTAATCAAACATATGTATCAACAATATGAATTAACATATAACTTTCAAAAAGAAAAACACGAAAAGAGTTTAACAAAATACAGAGATCAAGCTAGATCAAAATCTCAATCAAAGGTAAAAAGCAAAAAATCAAAGAAAACAGGTAGCCAGACTTAACAAAGGCATCATCTTGGGCAATATTCTTAGCCATGGAAACCAAAAGCGCGATCCCATGCTCGGTTAACGACCAAGCAGCCATGTTCAGTAGCTGTGCTCAGATCCACATTGTAAATTCCAACACCAGCTCTCCTAATAACTTTCAATCTTCCACCAGAAAAACCGAGTGTCGAGCAAAACCCACAAAATCCAGCGGCCCGATTTGAAGCCGACACAACATAAAATGATCAATAACCCAAAATCCAGCAACCACTCAGAACAAGAACCAGAGAAGAAGAAATCGAAGGTCAAACTACTGGATTAACAACATCAACAACATAAAAGCTCTTTTCTTTTGGGCCCCACAGTGGAGACCCAATTGCCGAGTGGAGCCCTATTAGGCGACGATCTCTCCTCCTTATCATCGTCTGGCTGGGACTTCGGCGTTTTGAGAGATAGAGCGAGAAAGAAAGGGCAGGCGAGGAGAGGGAGAGAGAGTAAAGATCTGTAAATGGTTGAAGGGGAAAGAAAAGTTGTGTGTTGAAATACATGTGGCAACATCCTATTGGGTGTATTTTCATGTCATCGCGTTTGAAATACACGTTATTTTATTTCTGTTTGTTTCGTTATATGATGGCTTAAATATTTATTTTTTTTGAGGTTAAAGTGCTTCTTAAATTATTTATTTAATTGAGGTGTCTAAATGAAAATCGATACCAAGTTGGAGTGTCAATTTATGTATTTGGCCTAGATATTTATATTTGAAAAAATACTTATTTTAACCATATTTATGAGAAAAAATAGTGAATCAAAAGAATTACCGATTGTTAAGTATGCAAAATAGTTATTCTTTTCATATATAAAAATGTAATTGATTTGTTTCGTTAATATGATTTAAGTAAAAAAATTTCTCATGACTAAGCCAGATAGCATCTAAATAAAAATAAAATAAAAACTTTCAAGAACCCAAGAATGCATTTTGCCAAAAGTAGGAATGGGATTCAAACGAAGAAATAACCAAAATCTTATAGGGAGTGGGGCCTAAGAATATTAAAGTTAAAAGTTCTCTATACTAATATATATCAATTTCTCCCTTCACATCACTTTGATAAGCAACATAGAATTTTTGAACTCTGCATGGCTGATATATATAAATATATATATACACAGACACACACTCGCTTTGTGTATGTCATCTAATCTCTAAATCTGTAAAGCTCACACATATATATGGAGATTTTTCTGTTATCTCTCTCTCTCTCTTTCTCTCACTGGCTCACCACAGCTGCCCCCTAAAATATCGGTTTGGCCAGCTTGCTCTCTCGTCTCCACTCTCCATATGGCTCTTTTTCACCTCCTTCTTCAAAACCGCGGCATTCCTTACTCTCTTTAATTTCATTTTCCATCTGAGATTTCTTCATTTTTCTCTAAACTGGTAACACTAAACCGGGTTTTCTCTTTTACCGCTAAATTTTGTGTTCTTGGCTTGTGGGTTGTTCTTGTTCGTTTCAATGAAAATTAGGTTGCAGACTTATTTTGTTTCGATTGCTAAATTTTCTTTCTTTTTTTCTTTTTTTTTTTTGTTTTGCCTTTTGCTTGGTTTCGAGAGTTTTTCTTTTTCTCCATTGTTTGGCATGGGTTCTTGCTGTTCTTTGTAGACGATTATCGTAATATATTATTTACCCTTCTGATATGATATGTTAATGGGAAATTTGCAAATGGGTGTTTGTATCATCGCTTTGTACTGTTTCTTTTATACTGTTTATTTATTGCCTATTATGTTATTTGCTATTTTGAATTCTAGATAAGAGTATTCTCTTAATCCCTTCTTCATCGTTTTTAATTGCTTTGTATACACAAAAGTGACAGAATGCACAGGTTTTGTTAGTTTACTGTGGCATTAAATAATTTCATATTTTGCTTGCCCTTTGATTATTTTAATTAAATTACTCAGAATGGTGTATGATTGCATAGCAGATTGAATCAAAAGATATTTACCAACTTGGGATCTTGATATGAAGAAATACGGATACTAAAGTCCACACTGTTGAACCAACTAATTTGGGAATTGGAAAATGAAATTTTAGAGTTGAAAGATAATATTTGAACATTTGAGTGATTAGGAGAATGTTTTTTGCCGTTATATTGAACACTATGCACTGATGTGAATGGTTTATATAGTCAATTATTGTTTTGTTTAATCAGCAGTTGTTGTGTGAGCCAATTTATAATGTTAAGGACATAATGCATTGGCATGTTAATTGGCAAATTGCAGGCTTTGATGCAAAATAAGCATATGCCAGGAAATAAGTTTAGCTGTACTCCTGTCACGCCCCTTACGCCGAGAACTAGATTGGAAAGGCTTCTACGTGAGAGAGAACTTCGGAGGTTTAACAAGCTTTTCAATTCTACTGATGAAGTAATTGAAAATAACATAGAAGCGGAGCTCTTTACGAATGATTCAGTGTCTACTGATGATGAAAATTGTAGTATACTTAATGAGGAAGGATTGTTGGAAGGAGACGGAAGTGAATATTCAGATGCATGGCCTCCTAAACAACGTTTATTGGTGGTTGCCAACAGGTTGCCGGTTTCTGCAGTGAGGCGAGGTGAAGATTCATGGCAACTTGAGATAAGCGTAGGGGGTCTAGTCAGTGCACTTTTGGGTGAGTAGATAACTTACGTCTTTTCTAGCCTTTTTTTCATTTCCTGTTGCATTGTACAGCCGCTTAGTTTATTTTTCAACTTCTTCTTTTAACATAATTGCTTGAGTACTTAATAACTCAATTGCCAAAAAAGTGTCAGAGTACAATAAGGTTGTCAAAGGAGACAGATGAAAATGAATCCAATGTCGTGGGCAGACAAAGAACCATGGCCTAAGCTATTCAGTCAGAAGCAATGTTGGCTGTCTTCCCCACATATTTAAATGCATATAAAGACTCCTCATGAAATATTGATTTGAAACCAGAGATTATAGCATTGATATCCCAAAAAATAACCAGGCTTGGGACATTGATGATATTAAGTTCTAAGGAGTTTTGACCCTAAATAGGCTGGTTGATTTCCATTGCTTTGGTGGCATAAACTACTTCGTCTAATGCCAATGCTTCACTAGCTAGGGCAGCCTTCTCTCCACCAGTTATCCTTCATGGCCATGTGTCTTTGGAGAATGCTGCATCAGTGTTAAATTTGATTATTTCCCATTTGTGGATGATGCCATCTGCTGGGGCTGGGACCTGTTTGGTACATTTTGGACAACTTGTGAATAAACTAGGGTAAGGTGTAGGCTAAACTCCATGGAAGCTTTTTTCTGTTCTTTCATTGGGTTTGGAGCCTGTTTGAGAAACTAAACATATTCCTCATCTTCGTGTACACGCACCAATATGTTGATTATTTCTTCTGGAACTTACCCATGATCTGGCATTCAAAAGTTCCCCATAATTCCCTTTTACCAAGACTTCACTATTGAGACCCTTTATTGCCAGATAAATTATTTGTCGAGTGGAATTCCCTTTGCCCACTAACCAATGACACCTGCAATGTCCAGTGGCATGCATTGTACAGTTACTCCAAAATGAACCCAGTTTTATAATTATATGTGCAATGCTGGTGTTTATTATTTGTTGTAGATCACAATGCTTGTCACCCCTTTGTCTTCAATTCTTTGTTCTTAATGCATTTATATAGTTATTGATGAAATAAGTACAATCTGGCACCTTTTTTGCGTAATGAAGGTGTGAAGGAGTTTGATGCCAGATGGATTGGCTGGGCTGGTGTAAATGTACCTGATGAAATTGGACAAAAAGCACTAACTAAAGCTTTGGCTGAAAAGGTTCAGAAATTCATTTAAGCTTAGAGTTCCTATTACTTGTGTGTATATGATTTTGCCTGATTGCAATTATGACTGTCTTGCCCATTTTGCATCCACTTTACCTTCCTCTCGAGACGACAGTGTGCACAATGCCTTTATTCTTAATTTTGCTTTATTGACTGCAGAGGTGTATCCCTGTTTTTCTTGATGAAGATGTTGTTCATCAATATTACAATGGGTATTGTAACAATATGCTGTGGCCACTTTTCCATTATCTTGGACTTCCCCAAGAAGACCGACTTGCAACAACCCGAAGTTTTCAGTCTCAGTTTGATGCATATAAGAGAGCCAACCAAATGTTTGCCGATGTTGTAAATGAGCATTATGAGGAGGGGGATGTTGTTTGGTCCCATGATTACCACCTAATGTTTCTTCCGAAATGTTTGAAAGAGCATAACAGTAAAATGAAAGTTGGCTGGTTTCTCCACACACCTTTTCCTTCCTCAGAAATACACAGGATGCTGCCATCCCGTTCTGAGTTGTTGAGATCTGTTCTTGCTGCTGATTTAGTTGGGTAAGTTATTTATATAATATTGAAGGGTTTTAACTACACTATGTCACTCACCTTTTGGTGCACTGCCATTGAGATACTTCATATGCTTGGATTGATATGTTGAATGCCTTAAAAAAAGTTCTTCCAAATTTAATGTCACTGTTGGATTCAGATTTATGCAAATGCTTCTGGAGTTGCACCAAGGCCTAGATGGAAGCCCCTCAAAGTTCTGGAAGGCTTCATGAATGGTTTTGATTATATACTCATAAATTTACAGAACAAAGATGCGCATGAGGCAGATTATGTCTGCTGCACTACATAATTATATGGTTTGCAGCACTGAGAAATATAAGCATGGGCACTAAAATCTGTTGTAAAATACAAAGACACTGGATGAAAGTTACAATTTAAACAGATCTATATCCAAAAGATTAGCTGAACATGTTGAAAAAATCAATTGTATTTGTTACTTGAACTAGCGAAAAATGCAAAGGGATTCAATTAATGAGCCATAGTACCAGTGATTATAATAGAATAAAGTCCTAAACTCCAAATACATAATTCATGTTACTGTAGCAGAGTTAACTTGAAGGTAGATTGGCAGTATAACCAGAAAATAAACTCTTTGGTTGAACTTTTGATCTCTTAACCCACTTTTGGTTTGGGCTTGCTAGCTATAAGTAGTGATGGTAGAATATTAAGTGTTACGACATGGCTCATGGCATTTGGCATATATTTGTGGCCACAACTTTTAGGCTTTTAGCCATTCTACATTGTATATACAATATCTGGGTTGGTCTAATCTTGGACACTTCATTTTAATCTCTTCTCTTTCAAACTTGGTATAGGTAGGGGACAGTTTACTCTTATTCCACTGCACTAGAAAATGGCAAAACTCTCTCTCTATCGCTCTTGTTATTTTCATACTCTTTTGGAACTGCAACATCTGTTATTTTGCAGATACTGCATACAATTCTACATCTATAGATGTTCTCTCTTTATCGCTCTTGTTATATTCATACTCTTTTGGAACTGCAACATCTGTTATTCTGCAGATATCAACATAGAATTCTACATCTATAGATACTTACTTAATGTAGTTTCAAGCTATTGTCTAATACCATGTGAAGAAATAAAGTTGTCTTGGCTCAAAATTTGAGAAATTTAGAAATAAAATTGCTGTACTTGGCTGGAACTGTAGCAATTTTGCTTGGCTATATTTAGTGCTCCTTGTCTAATCCAGCACGTTAGGAGGCTTAAACAGTTCTTTCAGCCTTCTTTCGGCATAAGTATGACTAAACAACATGATTCCAGTTGTGGCATGCTGTAATCAGAATTAACTAAATTTATTTTTTCTGACAGGAATTTGTAACTCAGTAGAGGAGCTTTTTTGAGGATCACTAGTTTCTAATGGTTGGGTTCTTTTACTTCCAGTTTCCACACATATGATTATGCAAGGCATTTTGTGAGTGCATGTACTCGTATCCTTGGACTAGAGGGTACACCTGAAGGAGTAGAAGATCAGGGAAAACTGACTCGTGTGGCTGCGGTATATGAGCTGATCACTTTATTCTTTATCTATGCAATTGCAGACTTGTTGCTTTCTTATTTTATAGTAAATAGATCGCCTTAGCATTACATTGAGTCCATTTCAACATCCTTTGTTCTTCCTCATGATACCAATATTTTCTTTTTGGGAAATTGAAATTACAGTTCCCTATTGGGATAGATTCTGAGCGGTTCATTCGAGCTCTCGCACTCCCTCAGGTTCAGGAACACATGAAAGAATTAAAGGAAAGATTTGCTGGCAGAAAGGTTGGGCCTTCTTGTTTTGTATGAGACTATTACTACTATTGATTTTCAGAAATGTGCATTCAGACCTGTTCTGATATTCTTTTATGGATTCAAGAATGAGTTCTATCTTATATATATATATATATATATTTGAGGTTTCTTTCTCTTGTACATTTTTTTAATTGTTGCTCATTACATACATAGGATTGAGACAAAGTTGAATCTTTAGTTTTTCTCAATCAAGTAGGAGTTTTGAATTTTATATTTTAGTTTTCTTTCTTCCTTGGTCTAAACTTGCTTGATTTCAATTTTCACATAGAGAAAATGCGTTTGTAATTTTTTTTTTTATACTATATCTGGGCTAATGTTAACTGTATTTCTGGTCACTGATGGCTGTTCTACCATCATGATGCTTTTAACAATTAGTTATTTCTCTGCACCATTTAATCATGGGGAAATAATCCAAGGTGTTGGCACTTCATCACAAATGAATTCCTCATTCTTACAATTGAAGTTCCACTTTTTTCCTGATTTCATGAATAAAGTTCCTTAATGGGCTATTAGGATTACCTTGTTTTCAATTTGGACAATGGGCAGGTAATGTTAGGTGTTGACCGTCTTGATATGATCAAAGGAATTCCCCAAAAGATTTTGGCATTTGAACAGTTCCTTGAGGAAAATCCAGACTGGCGTGATAAAGTAGTTTTGCTGCAAATTGCTGTGCCAACAAGGACAGATGTTCCTGAATGTATGCTTACTTCTCCATAAATGCACTTTTTGTAATAACTTCATGAATTTGCATGCTTTCTGTTAAATGGACAAAATAACATACAGGCTACCCCAATTTGTGGTTTTGGCTCAGATTTTCAAAAGAAGGGGGGGTTTTTTACAGCTGGTTCTCTGGTACTTTAGGAAAAGCAGAGATTGGGATAAGGCTGGGAATGAAATGTTAGAATTTAAAATGCTCTTTGCCAATCTGGTTTCCATCAAAAGGTATATGCTTTTATACTGTATTGTGAAAAAAGAATGAACTGGAGTTGACGTGAAGCATGGAGTTCCAAAAGCGCTATAGTGTTAAATTTCTCCATGTAAAAGGGTTTTCTGGAATCAAAGATGTGATGGAGTTATGTGATGATAACTACCTTCCAAAATCATTTTCTTCTCTAATTATTTGATAGGCTTTGCATTGCCTAAGACTTGCTAAGATTCCTTTTATTTCCTTTTCTAGAGCTGGTGCTTTTAAAATGATGTGGCTCCTATTTTATGACACAAAATAACACCTTAGATATACAATACCTATACTTCTGTTTTATCTACTTTCTTCTATTTACAAACTTGATCTTTCATTGTTTGGCTAAATAAAAGGCACTAAACCATCCTTTTTTGCACCTTCTTCACTTTGACAATGAAACATATGTTTCTATTATCAGTTCAATATATCTGAATATGACGGTTAATCTAATTTGATTAATAAACTATTTTTCATACAAGTGCTTCAACTCTAACAACCTAAATAAGATGCACCATGCAATTAACAGTCTTTGCCTCTGCAAATACCTAATTACTGCTGTATGCTTAAAAATGCTGATTTGATATTTGGAAACTTGTCAGATAGGAATGTTGTTGTTCCCTGCCTAGACATGTAATATATTTGCTTTGACATTTGACAAAAAATGCTTGAGTCTTCCAACAGTAAGATGTGGAATTCGTTCGGGAGCAATGAGTTCTGAGACTGTGCAGAACTCTAAAAAAAAAAAAATCTAGCTTCATGCTAACAATCTCCTTACTTATAACAGATCAGTTAGTTGAGGTTCTTATTGCTATAGGAATATGCTTGCCTACTGGTTCTCTGATTGTGTTTTTGGATCATATCTTTGAGTCAGCATTACATGTTTTCCTTGCTGTGTTTATCTTTGAACTTTTATTTTCTTCATAGTTATGGACTGTTTTCGATCTATCCTCTTGTTAAGATAACTATGAGTATGAGATTATTTCATTTAGAATTAAAGCTACCCTGAATTCGGGAAATATAAAAATTTTGCTACCCTGGAATTACTTTGTTGAAAACTTCTCTTTTATTCTTTGTTTCTTTCATTTTATTTCTTCTCTGATCATTTTGTCACCTTGGACTGGGATTTTCTACTATTGACTGATTATTTTTGTGTTTGCAGATCAAAAGCTCACAAGCCAGGTTCATGAGATTGTTGGACGCATTAATGGAAGATTTGGCACTCTTACTGCTGTTCCAATACACCATCTGGTTTGTCTTTATGCCACTAGTTACATTTTTATTGCTACAGCTAGATGATGTAATGAACTATTTTCTTAGGTCCACTTTTTCCATTCAAAAATCAGAGAAAATTGTTGCTACCTCCCTGGAGTCAAATAAAAACATTAGGTGTCTAAACTTTGAGCTTTTTTGTTTGGAATCTGATACAAAATGAAATGTTCATCAAACTTCTGATTTTTCCTCTCCAAAATTAACTTCTCTACTCTTTTAAATGTTCTCGTGACTTTTAGACTTAATTATTCTGATGCTGATATTGCATTGTGTCTTCATCTCAATAGGGTTTGTTTTGTTAAATTTAAATTTGGAGTTTCATTTTAAGCAGAGGGTAGTGTTTTATATGCATAGAACTATAGAAAATAAGATGTTTGATTTTTTTTCCTAGGGAATCCACTTGAGTCTTAAATTTAAATTAGGCAAGACCTGCATGAAGTTAATGTTTGGACATGGTGTTGTATCTATTCTATTGTACTATCATATTTTGTTTGAGAAAGTGTTTCTATTTTAGCCATTTGTTTTGTGACTTATTGTGTAAAACACCTAAAAACATTTGCTTTGCCGTTGCAGGACCGGTCTCTTGACTTTCATGCATTATGTGCCCTTTATGCTGTTACTGGTACTCCTATGCAAGTTCACAGTTATAGATCTTTATGGTCCTGTCTTTCTAGAATAATTATTTGGCTTGGGCATTTTCAATCCAAAATATTTTTGTGTTTTCTGCATCCTAAGGAGATAATGAATGAACTGCTAAACTTGTAGCAGGAAATCTTTAGTTGCATGTAAATTGGGAGTGAGATGCTCTATCCAGCATGTGCTTTTCATTCTATTTCACAATATTTCACATTTTATTCCCTTAATTAATTCCTACTTTAGTTAAGGTGCAAGGGAGGGTGAAGGGGCATCATTTATCAAAATATTTTATCACCAGCTTTGAACATAAAACATGTTAAAATGCTGAACAAATTGTTTGGTTCATATAATGTTCCAATGCTATGCTTCTCTTTTGCATGTGATTAGCAACTATTAAAGACTGCAAAACTGTTCTTGCTATTTTCCAAATTGCATCATCACACGAGTCAGCATGCATTTGCAATTTTAATTCACTTATGCCGTCAGCGAGAGATGTATTATGCGGATCATTTATGACTAGTTTATGGTTGTTCATATTGATATGAGGCTTGCATTCTATATTCAACACAATTGAATGAATCTTGAAATTAATTAGGGTTGACTGTATAAAAAACTTTTTTCTATTTCTTTTCAGTCCTGTACTTTCTTGTTTCTTTCAGTTAGATTTAATCTTTCAAATTTTAATCCAGATGTGGCACTTGTCACATCTTTAAGGGATGGCATGAATCTTGTCAGCTATGAGTTTGTTGCCTGCCAAGCTTTCAAGAAAGGGGTCCTCATTCTAAGTGAGGTAATTGAAGATTTTTTTTTTTTGGTTTCTTTAGTTTTTCTTGTTGCAGAGAGACTCAGATTCTATCATTTATTAGTATAATTGCCTGCTGGAATTATTCTTATGCTTTACATTGCTATATTTCTTGCCGACTACAATCAATCTAAAAGTGCTTTCAACTGAATTTTAAAACTTAGATATAAAAACATTCTCTCTTGTTTCTTTACTGAAAATCGGTCAATTTCTTGGAAGATTTTGAGGGAGATTTTTATATAGTCAGTATCACAATGATTTTAATTACTCTTTGAAAGAATCCCTAATCATTGTTCTTGGTCTAAATTGTGATTTTCTTGGATCAGTGGTTGTAAAAATTAATGGGTGTTCTACTATTTATGGAGAAAATTGATATGGATTGAATAGAAGTGTCTAGGAATGCTCCCAACTAGATAGTTGCTCTAACTTTTATTCAAAATTGGAAGTCCTTACCACATAATAGTTTTTCACCCTTGGAAAAATGGGAAAGAAGCCCTTTCAATATTCTTTGATTTCAAAAGAAAAATAAAATAAAATAAATCCCTGTAAAAAATCAAACAAAATAGATAAAAACCAGCTATGCTTGTTGAAGAATTTCAAAATTTTGCAAATGGGAAAATGCGAACTGTGCATCTTGTAAAATGATTATTACAAAAAATCCGGGATGACATCTCGTTATAGATTTTATAAAAGTATTATTTTGTGAAGGGAAACATTTGGGTTTGATAAAAGAAAAGTTATGAGGCAAAATCTTTTTAACAACAATGTTATCAGAAACTTATTGCAGATCAGGTTTGTTAATTCATGATTTTACATCAATTTTCATCAAATTTCTAGTTTGCAGGTGCAGCCCAATCCCTTGGTGCTGGTGCTCTCCTGGTGAATCCATGGAATGTCACAGAAGTTGCTGCATCGATTGGTTATGCTTTGAATATGCCAGAGGATGAAAGGGAAAAAAGGCATGACCATAATTTTAGGCATGTGACAACTCACACATCACAAGAGTGGGCTGCGACTTTTGTTAGGTATTCCCCTTTATTCCACTCTGCCAACCTTTTGTTGCTGAGAGTTAAAAAGTCAGTTTCTGATGCCAAAAATAATGAAGGAAAACTTATTCAATGCCTGTGACATGCATATGAGATATAAATGCTTGTGTTAATCCTAGAGCTTAGATATGATGAATTGTCCCTGATGTCACATTCTACACATTAAAAGCCAACTAAGTGCACGACAAGCTCAAAGAAAATGAATAACCATTGTTATGGTTTATATTTATTCCTTTTCTTTCTCCCATTGTTTTCTAGTTTCTCTTTAGACGGGAAAGTAAAATGCAATTGTTTTCAGTATCTTATACTTAAGCTGTTTGTCAATCTTTTGTTTTTTCCCCAAGCAGGGAATTAGTCAGATTGTATGATATTGTAATTATAATGCTCAGTGTTGATCTTAGCAACAACTAGTTGTACCTTGCAATTGCCTTTTTTTGTAGTATTGTTATCAGTTTTTCATAAAAAAACTTCATTCAGCTTTGAAGATTTGAAACTTAACATTCTATCTCATTCTCTCATTGTGTTTTTTAAGACATTGTTAAAAAATAACAAACTTATGTGACAAGCAGATATTTCTAAATGGAAATATTCCATTGATAAAATAAAAGGAAGTATTCTGCTTTCAAGAGATATAATACCTTTTTGTTTCTTTTATTTTTATATCTGAATAATAGATATTGATGCTTGTTTCATTTCTAATAGTCTACATTGTTTCAGTTAACCTTGTTGAGTTCAGATTTTGTATCACTGGCATGTTAAATGTTCTCCATTTGTCACTTTGCATAATACAATTGCGAAACCTTGAATTCGTTGTTCTAATTCTTAAATCCACATTGTGTAGTGAACTCAATGATACCATTGTTGAAGCTCAATTAAGGACAAGACAAGTTCTTCCCTTGCTTCCTATCAAAACTACAGTTGAAAGATATTTGCAATCAAATAACCGTTTACTTATTCTGGTATTCTTTCTTTCTTTTCTAAAACATGAAAGCACGAATGGCATATGTTCAGAGCATGAAAATATGAAGGCATTAATCATGTTATTTCATTATTTGAGTATCAAAGTGATGTACGTTTGCAGAAGACTCAGTAGTCCTGTAATGCAAGGTGATTTACACAGCAAACTTCTTACAGTAAGATATATTGAACCAGTGGCAATTTAAGTCACCTCCTAAAATTATTTTGGATTTTTGATCTTAGTGACCAAAGAGAACATCAGTGTCTGGCACAAAAGAAGCTGCAGTCCATATGTGAAGGGTAGAAGATCATTTTGATTAGTCTTCTTTTATTTTTTTCTTAATATATCTAGTATTGCCTTTGGTTTCATTTCTATATCCTGCTTAACAAGCCAAAGCTGACCCCCTATTGTTTAGATAAAAGCTGAACTTTTCTGGAACTTTTCCTTTATTGCAATGAAGTATTCATCTTACAGAACCCTGGCCCAGTTTATGATGACGACGTTATTTTAATGCTGAAAATTTGTGATTCAATTTTTCATTTGCTTCTGCAGGATATATTTATTAGCAGTAAAGATTGCTCAGATTCACTTGTCCTTAGATATATACTTCGGGCTGGCCATTGTCCATTCTTTAATCATATTCATCTTCTTGTTGCTGCATCATTCTGCAGGGATTCAATGCAACATTAACTGAACCAGTGGATGCCTTGGGTAGAAGGAATGGACAAATTAGAGAAATGGAACCTAGGTTGCACCCAGAGTTAAAAGAACCCTTGAAGAAACTTTGTGATGATCAGAAGACAACTATTGTTGTAATTAGTGGAAGTGATAGAAACATTCTTGATGAAGTACTCCCTATTCTCTAACCCATCCTCTAAGCCCTTTGCATATTAAGCTTTTGGTCTAACAACTTCTTATGCAGAACTTTGAAGAATACAATATGTGGTTGGCTGCAGAAAATGGGATGTTTTTGCGTCTTACAACTGGAGAGTGGATGACAACAATGCCTGAAAATCTTAATATGGATTGGGTTGACAGCGTTAAGGTTTATATGATATCACTAAGAAAGTTAGTTTGTTCCAGTTGAGGTCCTCTAGAACCTAATCCTTTATGCTTGTTCATGATTTCAGCATGTTTTCGAGTATTTTACAGAAAGAACGCCTCGTTCTCATTTTGAGCTTCGTGAAACTTCTCTTGTGTGGAATTACAAGTATGCAGGTAGTTGTCATCTATATGTATATATATATATATATTGCACTTTTTGTTTAGCTCAACTTCTTGAGTGGTAGAAGTGGTGCAGAATATGGATAGGTCCTTGGTGAAAATCTTATTAAGCATGCATATATCAATGTGTCTTTGTGCATACATACGCGCATAAATGGTAATGGATGTGCTGATATATGCATATTTAGATTTGAGCATATATGTTTTATGCATATATATGTTGCCATGCAGAAACATCGGTATGTTAGAAAAAGAATATATTGTTTTTATATAAATACATATCTATATATTTATTTATTTATTTTAAAAAAAAAATAGATGTTGAGTTTGGAAGAGTTCAAGCAAAGGATATGTTGCAGCATCTTTGGACAGGTCCCATCTCAAATGCGGCTGTTGATGTTGTTCAAGGTGGCCGCTCTGTTGAGGTTCGAGCAGTTGGTGTTACAAAGGTATCGTGATTAGCTATCAGAGCTACTTGTTCGCTGCTATATGATTGATGAGATGACATGACCATCTTTCTCATCTAATATTTCCATTATTTACAGGGTGCAGCAATAGATCGAATTCTCGGAGAAATAGTTCATAATCAAGGCATGAAAGCTCCTATAGATTATGTCCTCTGTGTTGGTCACTTTTTAGCGAAGGTATTTTTTACCTTCATATAAACCATTAGAAGCCTTATCCAGCTTGTTGCAGTGATTGATTGCTTGATAGAAATTTTGGTGTGATCCAAGTAGCGAAATTTTTCATGCCTGGCTATGTTTCATGTTCTACTATAATTTCGAAGAACAAAATAATTACTTAGTACCCATATGATATAATTAGTTGTCCTTGACTTAATTGCTTTAGGATGAAGATATCTATACATTTTTCGAGCCAGAGCTTCCTGGCGGATCACCTACTATAGCTCGATCCAGGTCACCAGACCCTTTCACTTCACCTGTGCCAAAGATTCCATGCAAGAAAAGCCAATCCAAGGCTCACCTTAAGAAACAGCGCTCAATGTCAACAATTGAAAGGAACAGCATCGGAACAGCTGCTTGGCGGCCTATTGTAACCGATAGAGTATCAGTGCATGAGGGTTCTTCTGTACTTGATCTCAAAGGTGAGAACTACTTCTCCTGTGCTGTGTCACGGAAGCGATCAAATGCTAGGTATGGCCTTGGAATGTCAGATGATGTTGTCACACTCTTGAAGGAGCTGGCAGATTCCTCATCAGGAATTTGATTCCAGGTTTTAGCCGTGGCCATCAATTTGAACCTAATAAAACTGGTAAAGAGATGTTCATAGTAGCTCAACTGCAGGCTGTTTTATTGTGCATATAAAAGCATCTTCCGAGAGCTTTTTCTAGGCTTATATTACTTTCTTTCCTTTGCAATTCTGTTTAAATGCATATAATTTTTGGATTTATAGTAAACAGTGGCATCATTATTCCAGGAAAAGAAAGGTATACAGAGAGATTTCAAATGTTAGTTACTTGTTATGAACAAAAACAATGTCACATGACATGGCAAATCTTGATCAAGCTAGTAAAAATGGAATGCATTGGATTTATGTGTCACATGTTGCCACTGGATATTATTATTATTATTCTGCACTATTTCCACTGTAATTGCTTCTGCATATCATTAATGGTTTTGTAATTATTCAGCGGATCACGGGTGTGGCTAGAGTGAGGAGTCCACTTCATTTTACATGGACAAATTGTAAGGTTCTAGAGATAGTTGAACATGATCCAATGGCTTTTATTTTATAAAGAAATTCCATCAAGCCAAAGTTGAAAATGCTTTTGTCGGTATCCTTTCATATTCGAGTGAATTTAACAATTTATCTTCATATGCTTTCTGTAAAATCTGCATGGACCTAAAGACAATGGATTTGTTAATTGTAAGCTCGCCATTGCTTTAGAACGAGTTAGGTCCGTTACAAGAACATATGTCCTTATTTGGGCTACTCTTGGATTTCAAAAGGATATTCTGAAGAAAAAGAAAAGACAACATGAATTTACAGTTGGTAGTAATTAAACAATTTGGTACTCAGAAGCCAAACTAGATGTGAATAGTATAGTATAGCTGTATAGGTGGTGGCTACCGAATCTGTTCTCTACCCTATGCTTTGGGTATTTCTTCTGTTTTTTAGTGAATAAAGCCATGAAAGAAATTGACTAATAGGGTATCATCTCAGTGGCATAATAATAAATGAATTAGGCAGACCAAAATATGAATAAGTCTAAAACTAAAAAGCCATAATTATCAATGGAAATATGAAATGAAAATAAGATTTTATTGTCGTCTAAAATTAGTTTATCCCAAAAATGTTTCAATTAGTTTTGCTAAAAGACAAACTAATGAGGTAATCCATGTTTTTGCAAAAGCTATTCATTGTTATGTTGGTCTTATGTCCTGGCAAAAGGCTCTTGATTTTGTATAACTTTCCTTGCGTTTTGATGTTATGAAGTTTTGATTAATGACATTCATTTCATTCTAAATAAAATTAGTAGCCAATATTTGTAGACGGGTTCTTATCCCCATCAATATTACCCCATGCCTATGCATCTAGCTAGGCAACTTCCATAACCAATACGTAATTACTTACTATTGTCAACCATAGAATTTCGTAGAAAATTTTATGATAATTTTGCTTTTTAATAACATTAAATTTATTAAGGATGAAAGAAGGGTTTGGTTGTTTATTTAGTATATAATATAGTCAATATAATTTTTAGAGTAACCATATACACATGCATCTAAATTTAGTTAAATAATTTATTTGAACACTTAAATTTTAATAGTAATTTATTAAGCATTTATACTTGTCAATTTTACGAATAATAAATATAAATTCACACTGACTTTGAAAAATTTAAGCGTGTGACATTCAACCGTACTGATATGACATTCCACAATATTCAAATCAACAAGAAACGCATCACAATCAATTAAAAAAATCAACCCGTTTTATTTTTAATTTCTGTCAGTTTTACTGTACAAGTAGGACATATGTCTTGATTACAATAGTTTAAATATTATATCAATGTCGTTGAATGTCATATGCTCTAAATTTCTAAAAATAGTGTGACTTTGTATTTATTATTTACGAATTTGACATGTATAAGTACTCAATAAGTTATTGTTAGAGTTTATGTGTTCAAATGAATTATGAAATTAATTTCAGATATTTGTATAAACTTATTTTTAAAGTATTCACAATTGTTATTTTTTAGAAGTATTATTGCATCTACCAATTCAAATAGGATCAAGTTTCAAATTGCTTGTTGCATTAAAAAAAAAGTTTCAAATAACTTATTCTACAATTTTTATTCGTGTAAGAAATCCTGTGATAGATTTATTAAAAGTTATGTGATTTTTTCAATTTTAAATTTAAGACATAGTGTATATATAGATAGATATTTGAATTTTACTTTATAATTTATTTGAACACTTAAATTTTAAAAATAATTTTTTAATCACATGTACTGTTTAGTTTTATATAAAAAATAAATATAAACTGATCATATACTGTTTTTAAAAAATTATAGTGTTTGACATTTAATAATGCTGATATAATATCACAAAATATGAAAATCAACAAGAAATTCATAAAACAAAAAACTCAATTCATTTTGTTTTTAATTTTAACCAGTTTTACTGTGCATGTAAAACACATGTATTTATTACAACAGTTCAAATCTCACATTAACTCACACGTACAGTTAAGTGTCATCAATTTTTCAAAAAAAAAATTATAAATTTATATTTATTATTTACAAAATTAACAATTATAAATATTCAATATGTCATTATTAAAATTTAAGTGTTTGGATGAATTATGAATTTAATTTCAAAACTCTCCATCTGTATTAAGTCTAAATTTAATGAATAATTTGACCCTTAAATCATACAGTTGTGTGTCCAAGGAACTTACTTTAGTGGGCGTTTAACATACTTACCTACATTCTTCTCAAAAAAAACATACTTACCTACATGATATAGCTAGGTACGTAGTAAATATAAAAAGCTCATTATGTGCAATCCTAAAATAAAAATAATTAAAATTTTATTTTTATAAAATTATATTTTTGTAGATAATTTTTATGATATTATCTTATTCTGTTTTGTTTTTATAAACTGAAATGTATATAAACATTCTTATCTTCGCACTAATATAAATTTAATCTCTTATATATAAATGGATCAATGATATACATTAGCATCATACATTTTATGACACATTGGGGAATAGCGATTCAAGTAGCCATATTAAAATAAAGAAATAAATATATATATATAAAAAAAAAAACTCATTAAATTAACATGATTTAAGTGGTTTCATAAAGTCCTATTCGTGCATGATTATATTCTTACCATCCTAATTAACTTTTTCTAGATGAAAATCTTACAATTGACAAACACTCCCTAAAAATCAATAAAATGTATGATAACGTGAAAACATATAAATGATCAAGTAGATGAAACAGAAATATTAATGCTTAACTATTAATCCCTAACCTTTTTTTATATAATTATTAGTATTATTCAGTTCGAGTTAGATCAAGATAAAACTCTTTTAATATTAATTTTTAACATTTACAAAACTTGAATTCTAAATTTTACTTAAAAATATTAAGTACCGAACCATTTGAACCAACTAATGTTAGTATTCCTAAATTTTTATTCATTGGTTCAAAATTATCGTAAATAACATAGACATATACAAAAGATACATAAAAATCCATTTATTACAAAATTCAATAGATATAAAATTTTACAAATTTTAGTGTATATATATATATAAGAAAAAAATAATTAAAATAATAAATAACAGCGCAGGGTTAGGGCAAGTTAATGCCACTAAATTAAAACGATATGCTTATCTCTCTATTAGAAAATATTAAGTGGTGGTTTCTGTGGATAAGTCCAAGAAAAGATTCTTAGAAGAATCTGATTTGACTTAATCTTGTTTGTATTAATCTTGGAAGAATCTTCATTATAACTTGGAAATTAATTATTTAAATGGAGAATGATACGGAAGCATACAGATTTCGATCAAATTAAGTATTCCCTCATACAAAATAACTAAATTAGAATTGATTTTCAACATTTGCATTAATTTTCATATAAATTTTCTTATTACCGGTTTTAAGTCACTCACTGCCGACCGCAACTAGAATCCTATGAGTATCCAAATTATTCCCCACTAACAAATAGGCCCAATTTTCTACCAATTGCCAATATCCCTTCATTTATCCTTAAAATTCCCTGCAAAAAAACAAAATTCATAAACAGTACACTTCTTCTTTCAGTAGACTACCTTTGAATTTCTACTTTTCTAGTAGTTTTAATGGGCAATTTTTATGAGAATCGATGGCACAAACTCATATAAATATCCATTCTCTCTTGTAATTTCCTAATCTGCATCATCAACCATGAACACTTCATGTATTTTCTTCTTCTTTCTTGTTCTTCTTCCTCTCTTAGCTTCATGTGCAGCCCAGGAGGAAAAAAAGGTTTGGTTTCTTTTCTTTTTCCTCTCTTTCTTATTAATTATAATTAGTTAGTGTTTAATGTTAATAATGATTGTTTTAATTACAGGTTTACATAGTGTATTTTGGGGAGCATAAAGGAGATAAAAAATTGGATGAAATAGAAGAAAAGCATGTTTCATTTTTATCAAGTGTCAAAGAAACTGAAGAAGAAGCAAGAAATTCTCTTCTTTACAGCTACAAGCACAGCATCAATGGCTTGGCTGCATTGCTAACCCCACACCAAGCCTCTAAACTTTCTGGTATAATTAAACAAATTGCTAATTTCTTTCTTCTTTTTTTTTTCAATTATTGAATTAAATTTGTGGCTGTATACAGAATCAGAAGGAGTGGTATCTGTGATTAAAACTCATCCAAGAAAATACTCATTGCAAACAACAAGATCATGGGAATTTGTGGGATTAGAAGGAGGAGGAGAACACAGATGGAATCATCATCGTTTAGAGATGGATAAAGGATTAGCGGCAAGAGCTGGTTATGGCAAAACAGTCATTGTTGGCCTTCTTGATAGTGGTAAAAGATCAATTGAATATTGTCTCTTTTTCTTTCATGTGATTCCTTGTTTTATTTTCTTTTTGGAGTTTAGCAAATATAACATAATTATTTTACAGATGATTATTGATTGGTTGATATAATTTCATGTGACGAGGATTATGATTGGTTTTTTATTTTATTTTATTTTTTTAAATTATCAGGTGTTTGGCCAGAATCTGAGAGCTTTAGGGATGAAGGGATGGGATCCATTCCAAAATCATGGAAAGGAATCTGCCAAACTGGGCCTTCTTTTAACACATCTCACTGTAACAAGTAAGGAATTATATGTTTCTCATCATTTCATACTAGAAAAAAATAATAATAATGTTTTTGCATGGTGTAAAAATTATTTTCTTGATCAAGAAAAGTTTGAAATATATTACAGTAATGAATTAATGATGAAGATTGTATAAGCAAATGTCTTTGTTAACCTGTCATAATCTTGAAGTTTCTTAATTAATCTTACATAAATGTATTCTGAGGCCAAACAATATTATGACCACATAACTATTTTTCTATCAAAAACGGGAATAGTTATACATCAAAGTCATATGAAATTATTATTATTATTATTATTATTATTATTATTATTATTATTATTATTATTATTATTATTATTATTTGTGAGCTCTTCTTAATCTTATCCTTCCATTCCCCTATGCAAATGGTTCAGTCTAATTTTGTTTGCTTTTGACCCCCCACTTTATCTCTCTACCCCACCATTTCTTAGGCTTCCCCAATCAAATTATTGAAAATACTTACATTATTACATTATATTATTATTGATTCTTCCTTTTTAAATGTATTATATCATCAACATCAAAGAGAAAGAGATTTGTTTATAAAAATAAAATACATAAGAACTTGATGGCTACTTGAAATTTTAGAAAAGAATTTACGATAATAAATTCAATGATATTATTCCTACGTAAATTTTCTTAGTCAGCTCGACTTTTTGTAAACTATTTAAATAATAAAATGATATCTACATGAAAATTTATTATTAATTTAATTCATAATAAATTCTAACTGGATATTAAATATTTGTTATATTAAAAATTCACAGGAAAATTATAGGGGCTAGATATTACCTAAAGGGTTTTGAACGTGATAATGGCCCAGTAAATGCCACAGAGGACTCCAGATCACCACGTGACATGGATGGCCATGGATCTCACACGGCCTCCATCGCCACCGGCCGTAAAGTCCTTAATGCGGAAGCATACGGTGGATTCGCCCGTGGGACGGCCACGGGCGGAGCCCCATTAGCGCATTTGGCAATATACAAGGCGTGTTGGGCTCTTCCGAACAAAGAAAAAGCAATGGGAAACGCGTGTTACGAGGAAGATATGTTGGCGGCTATTGATGATGCTATCGGTGATGGTGTGGATATTTTGAGCATTTCAATTGGTACAAATGAACCTGTTCCTTATAACAGAGATGGGATTGCCATTGGAGCTTTTCATGCTCTTAAAAACGACATCGTTGTCGTTTGTGCTGCTGGCAATAATGGCCCTGCTCCTTCTTCTTTGTCTAATACTGCTCCTTGGATTATTACTGTTGGTGCTAGCACTCTTGATCGTTCTTTTATTGGCCCTGCTTTGCTCGGCAATGGCAAGAAAATTACGGTATCCAATATTTTCTCTTTCTTTTTTTTTAATGTTAAATGTGCATTATTGTCGGTCCAAATACTTCGACACTTATTTGCTTAAATAATATCTCACATTCAATTAAATTATTTTCTATAGTTTAATTAAATTACATGTATGATTCATGTTTTAATTAATAGTTGGTTTTGTATTTTAGGGACAAACTGTGACACCATTCAAGCAGGACAAATTGCACCCATTAGTGTACGCAGCAGATGTAGCTGTTCCCGGTCTTCCAACAAATGAAACTGAGTATTCTTCTTAACCCTTTTTGCTTTAATTTACGAATTAATTAATTCAATAAACAATTAATTAACTCCTAAATTACAAAAATAATAGTGAATTAATGTGGATGCAGCCAATGCTTGGCCAATAGCTTATCTCCAGAAAAGGTGAAAGGGAAGATAGTATTGTGCATGAGAGGGATTGGGAGTAGAGTTGGAAAAGGGATGGAAGTGAAAAGGGCAGGTGGTGCTGGTTTAATATTGGGAAATAACCCAGCTAATGGGGATGGTGTAAATGCTGATGCTCATGTTCTTCCAGCTACTGCTGTTTCTTCGAAACATGCTATCCAAATTCTTAATTACATCAAATCTACCCATAATCCCACTGCTACCTTAATTCAGTCCAAGACTGTCTTACATGTTAAACCTGCTCCTTCCATGGCTTCTTTCTCTAGTAGGGGCCCAAATCCCATTGACCCTAACATTTTGAAGGTAATTTCTCTCTCCTTTTTCCCATTTATATTATTAATACAATTTTAATTACAGCGAATAATTAATAGAAACATAATTTATTATTATTATTATTATTATTATTATTATTATTTTCAGCCAGACATAACTGCACCAGGAGTAGATATATTAGCAGCATGGAGTGAAGCATCGCCCCCTACAAAATTATCAGAGGATCATCGTTGTGTAAAGTTTAATACAGACTCAGGTACTTCCATGGCTACCCCTCATGTGGCTGCTACTGCTGCTCTCCTCAAAGCCATTTATCCCAAATGGAGCAGTGCCGCCATCAGATCTGCCATTATGACCACTGGTAATTAATTCATTCCATTTTTTTCTTTTTTTTTAATAGATGCCGCATGTCACTTTATCATTAGCTGCCAATTATATATTTGTACACAGCATGGATGAAAAATAACAAAGGTGAAACCATAAGGGATGAAGCGGGTGTGTTTGCGGATCCATTTGCATTCGGTTCGGGTCATTTCAGGCCGTCAAAGGCAGCAGACCCGGGTTTAGTATATGATGCAAAATATGAGGATTACTTGCAGTATTTCTGCAAATTTGGATTACAAGATTTCGACAAATCATACGAGTGCCCAAGAAAGGTAAAAAATAATCCAAGTTACGATCTGAATTACCCCTCAATTGCAGTAAATAAATTGAATGGCACAGTAAGTATTCGTAGAAGTGTTACAAATGTTGGTGGTAAAAATTCTACCTATTTCTTCTCTTCTAAACCTCCTCAAGGATTCACTGTGGAAGCCTATCCTAATGTGTTGTTGTTCAAGGATGTCGGGGAGAAGAAAAGCTTCGTAGTTAAAATTAGAGCAAGAAATATTAAGAAGGCTAAGGAGATTTACAAGGATAATTATGCTTTTGGATGGTACACTTTGACTGATAATTACCATTTTGTTAAAAGCCCCGTTGCTGTGTCTTTAGCCTAATTGTTTTCTTTATTTTATTTCAGTTAGGACTTATAGGATAGATAGGCAATTTAAACATTCAATCATTCATTTTAATTACATGTTTTACATTATGAATAATAATATTATAATATTATTCTCGTTTGTTTTTATGTTACATTTTTTTATAATCCTTTGGTATACAAAATTTACGTATTAATACTTTCGTTTAATCAGTGACTACTATTAACTAAGTCCAAACCAGAAAAATTAAGCTTCAACAATTTGCTAGTTTAGTAGATATAAATGACATATAATCAAATTACAATCTAACTTTATAGGTCATTCACAGATCATGTCATGTTTGGTCTAAAATCTAACTTTTGCCACTTTTCAAGGCAATTTGACATATTTGTACTATTATGATCATATGCTAATTTTTTGACTTGATCATCTTTGTATTTCTTAGTGAATAGAAATCAACGAAACATTAATTACATTGCCTAACAATATTATTAGCAAGACTATCCCTGTTTGATCTTTATAGCATGTGAAAGTTGTCGAACTACTAGTTCAAGGTCTGGATTTCACCCCAATTAAGAAAATAAAAGTTAGTTATCGTTTCATAGCTTCTAATGAAATAATAATAAGTGATTAACTATAAGCCTATGCTAAGTAAGTTATATTAATTTAATCACCAAGAAACTACACCACTAATTCAACGGTTGAAGGAGAAAGGAGCAGTGGGATCCCATTTGTATATTCCGTTGTAGTTTTCAGCTGCAATACGGAGAGCTTCATCTATTTGAATAGGTTCATCTCTCTTCCTCGGCGATCGGCTTTTCCACAATGGCCCCGAAAAAGAGAATTTCTGCGGCGATTTAGGGCTCTTCGTTCCGCTCACATGACTCTTCTCATTTGAGGGCGATTGCACGGGTGAATAATATCTCATTGGTGAAGAAGCCGCGGATGGTGGTGGAGGAGCCGCCGCCGCTGGTTCCGGTGCAATGCATAAGGTCATCTTCTTCAAGTATTTAAATTTTCTGCGTTTTCCATGTGAAGCTACGGATGATTGACTTTGGTTGTCTTCTTTATGTTTATGATTGCCAAACAATGATAGAATAGGAAGCGCAAATAAGAGTAACGCCATTGATTCAAAGAAATTAATTTGTTGTATTTACAGTGTGGTGAGAAGCTTAATTTATAGTGTTTTTGATTCATAAGATTATGGAAAATCCGTTGATAATGGCTTTCTTTCTACATTTATTTACAATCAACATGCAGTCTACTAAAATTTAGGGCTTAATTTGAGACTTCCTAATTTGCTACCAAATTTATATGGAAGTTGCAAATTAATTAAAATTCTTACTTATCTAATTAATATGTCGAACATAATTAAAATAAATAAATAAAATCTTATAAGCTTGTAGTAAAAGAAAGAATTGAAATAATTCAAAATATAGTTTAATTATTTTATCATTTTTCTTCACTTTTTTACCCTCTTTAGGTTTATATTATGAATACACATTTTTTGGTTTATTTATAGTGTCGCATACGTTGTTGCGTACTAACGTAATCGCAATTGGGTGTCCGTACAAGTTATATCTATATCAGTATGATTAGGTCTACTAACATGTGAGATTAGATTAATCTTAATATTAGATCGGCAAGTCCGTCACTAAAATAGCCTTTTAGCTGGCCACATGTAGATAGGCTCCAAACATTTGGGCCATGTTCCATAAGGCCTTAGGCCTTGTAATCAGGATTTTTAACAAATGATATATAGTTCACTGTTAAGAATTAAGAAATCTTACGTGCATGTGTTCATTTTGGTTATCTTCTTTCTGTTTAACATTGCCAAACAATGATAAAATAGGAAGTGCAAAAAAGAGTAGCGCCATTGAATAATTGAGAGAAATTGCTTTCTATTTGTGTTTTTATTCAAGGAAATTAATTTGCCGTATTCGTAGTGCGCAGATTTTGCTCAATCTATAATGTTTTTGATTCAAAAGATTATAGAAATTCAGTTGATAATGGTTTTCTTTATGTTTCTTTAATTATAATCAGCATCTAGTATACTAAAAATTAGGAACTTAATTTGAGACTTCCTAATTAGCTATAATACATTTATATGGAAGTTGTAAATTAAGTAAATTAATTAAAATTCTAATTTTAAACTTTTTAAATATAGTCTATTTCTTGGCTTATAGAAATAAGAACCTAAAATCAAAAGAATTTCATTGATTCATTTCTACATCTGATTGGATATATGATTGCAATTCATGCAAGACAAAAACTCAAGAATTCACCAAAACAAAGTCATTACAAGAATTTAAAATCTAATTAATTAACAGCAACTTCCACAGGGCAATCTTGAAAAAGCTGATACTTATTGGCTACCCCATGGCCATTGCCGAAAGTCATAAAAGCAGGACAATTAACATTAATCTGATACTTAGCAGTAGTCAAAGATCCAACCTTCCATTTCAAGATCCCATCAACCTTTATATTAACCAAAATAGTCCCAGCACTTATATCTTCATTCAAAGCAGCGCCCAGATATGGATCCAATGCCACAGAATCACCATACAAAGATGGTGACCATATGGTTTCATCTCTGTGCCCTAAGTAACTTCTGGGAAGCTCAGTTGCTGAAGTGACCTGTTGGTTACGGTAAGAGGCAAAAATGGCAAGCTTTTCGTAGTATATACTGACTCTCTGGTTAGGGTTATTAGTTGAAAGAGTTAACTGAATGTTGGAAGTCAAGAGATTTGAAGACGATAGAGACAATTGAGTGATAGTAAGATCTTGGAGGACGAATATTGGGTTATGGGGTTGCAGAATCACCCATACCAAGAAGATCACAATCATAGTAGCTGCGACGATTGCGATTATGCCCCAAAATATGGGTCCTTTGTAAAATGGTTGCTTGTCTTCGCAGGTTTTCTCGCACATTTTTCTTTTTCAATTGAATTTGATGATAGTATATTCTCATTGCTTATTTATTTATATAAGAGAAACACCAAAACCCTAGCTACCATATATAGAAAACAAGATTAAGAAAGAAAGATTAATCTATATATCCTTTCCTTTTATTTGATTTGTTATTTAATTTAATGTTTCATTTACTTACCTTGTATTTCGCCTCTCCACTTTGGCATGCAAGAACAACTTAATTACATTTTAGTATATAATTACACCAGAATCACCCAAAGAAAATATATACGTTGGATTTAATTCCATTGTTGTTAAAGGTCATCATAAGAACTACTTAGAAGAGGCGAACCGATTTCCACAAAGCCTTTCTTGTTTCTGGACAAACAATCTCTTTTATGTTGAAAAAAAAAAAGAAAATTCTTTCTTTTGTTTAAAGGGTAATAGTTTTAGCAAAATAAAAGAAAAAATAATTAAGAATTGGATTATGGGGTTTCTGTATTTGGGTAATGTGTCCACTTAAGATTGAGTTCATCTAGTTAAGAGATTATGGGAAATGAAAATTCTGAACTTTTTAAGATTTTTTATAATGGATCTCTTAAAAAAAAGAATTTTTTATTAAATTCTTATATTTTAATATAAGGTAACACGCAATTCCTCATAAATAGTATTTTAATGTGTACATTTTAATCGCCATTAATGGCGCGTCAATGCTAACAAAATTCATATTAAATTGAATTTCTAAACTTTTAAAATTTTTCACATTAAATTCTTGAATTTTTAAAATTTTCACATTAAATCCATTTAAAAAAAATGATGTGTCTTTTAACTATTGAAATATAAGTGCATTAATTCCATTAATTAAGTATTGCATGTTACTCATATTGAAGTATATGAACCTAAACAATAATTTTTTTTAAAGGGATTCAATTTATAAAATTTTAAAATTACATAAACCTGAAAATAGGACTTTCCAAGATTATGGGCTGTTTTACTCTCAAAGCTCAATGCATATTCTTTTGTTTAACGAGCCCAATCCGTAATCTCCTGTTTAACGAGCTACCATGAAACTTAAATTTTCTGATTGAAAGTTTGTAGACTGTGACTAATTACATTCAAATCAAATCCGCCTACTATTAAATTAAAGCACTTGCATAGTGAATATATAATTAAAAACTTAAATATTATATTTTTATATACTTGCCCTTTTCAAAGAGGATGATAATTAGATTTGAACATGAGCTGAATTTCCTAATACTTAATTTTTTAAGTATTTTTATTGTTAAGTTCTGCCATTATCTAAGTGATATAATTCTATTGGACATGCGCATCCAACAATGTACCGCAGCAGAGAAAACCAAAACCTCATAATATATATTAAAATTCCAACTTGCACTTCTTTGACTTTGCCACAAAAACTCGAACATATGACATTTTTACCTTTTCTTTTTCTCTTTTGAATCATGCATATTATTTTTACGATCAAAAGTCAACCCATGCATATAGATGGTCTGTCATTTCAGTGCTTTGAACATTAATTATTGAATTCTCTGACCCCTTTATAGTTATAACAAACAATGATAGGGTTTGGACCAGTTGTTTCATTATTTAAAATTTGCTGGAAAAAAGAGAGTTGTGATTTTTCTCTTGAAATTTTGAACAAACTCAAGAACTTGAGAGAGAAAATAACTTTCTATTATTTCTCACACACAAATTAAATGATGAATAAAGTCTTTTATACTAAACTAACAGAGCTAACAAACTAACGGAGGTAAACACGTGACTCATATTAAATAAAAGCAGTACAAATTTAGTGAATTATGATTCCATTCAAAAAGTTTACAATGCGATCCAAATTAAAGAAAAAATGAAAATATATGTTGGTATCGGAGGATTTGGACCAATTATTATTTTATGTTATATGGATACGTTGTAATGTTTTGTTTGTGAGGTTCATTTCTTCCAATAGATTTTGATTTATGAAACCTTAAAGAAAAGTCACAAGGATTTTTAATGGATATATTCTTACTTTTGGTTTTGCATGTTATTCAAAAATGCATGAAGTAATTATAAAAATAAACACTTTTATCTTTCTTATCTTCCATTAAATTTTTTCTTTCCTAGCTTCTATTATGTTTCACTAAAAAGGAAAATAAATTTTATAACCATAATTCATATTCACATAATCAAAAAGATACATATATATACCTAATCAAAATACTAAGTATGACTGTCACATAATTGATGTTAGTGACCATATCGATGGTGACTTTAATACAAAGTTGAGTAATCAAATTAATATTATCAATTAATAGTTTTGTATAGAAAAAAAAATTCAAATTCTGTTTAAAAAACCCGTATGTGTCTAAATTTTTGAACATGTAATTTAGTATTGATTCGATTATCCAAATTAAATACTTATTTTTGTTTCAACGTTGTATAAATTTTACACAATTGTAATTACCTAATAAAACAGTTTGGATGAGAACGAAGTCATTATCATTATATTTAAGATTAAAAAAAAAAAAAAAAAACTCTTGAACTAATTGTATGTGACTATGCATTTGCAGTCATTATCTAGAAAAAAGAGAACATGTACGTCAAGTACCCCAATTAAGGTGAAACCCTTAACAAATTATTCCTTTTCAGTTGGACCGAACCTTTTATTTTCTTATTTTCCTTTTTTATTTCTATATGTATAGGTCCCCTCTTCAGGAAAATTTATTCATTGCCTTTCCATTATTACGTCTATTTTCAACTAAATTCCAACCCCATCAAATTCATTTCAACAAGCAATTTTAAATATCTTTCTGATTATTCATTGAATACGACAAGCTTCTTCATTTCATTGTTATTATAATTATTTGTTTTTTTTTTAGTTTTTTTTCGTTCGAAAATACAAAACTTTTAAATTTCATGTATCTAATTTAGACAAGTTTTTTCTATGCTAATTTACCGCATATATGGTTACATTATACACTATTTTCATGAATCGCCGCCTATAAATATCAGAAAATATAGTGCATTATATTCAAGGTTTTATTCATAGAGAAATTTTATTAAACAAAAATTCTTATGATTTATAAATTTTTTTTAGTAAGTTCAAACTTGAAATTGAATGAAGTTACTTAAAACTTAAAAGTGCAATCCTAAAATGTATTTGACTTTTTCTTATTCATGATATGGTTAATTTATATATTAATTGTCTAATACAGTCTTAGTGTCTTTATAATTACCATGCGTAAATAAAATAAAAATTTTCATTTTTTATATAATTTATGTGGATATATGTTAGGAAAAAAAACATACAAATTCAATCATGCATTTTAATTAAATATTGATGATAATGAAAAAAGAGATGAGTATATTTTTGTGGGAAGAAGAAATTATTAATTATATTTTCAGTCTAAAATATAATATTTAATTTCAAACAATTTTCTTGTTTATAGAGGGAGGGCCTTCTCGATTTTATTAAAAATTATCTACATTTATTAAAACAGATTTCCTTAATAGTAAATTAATAATAATACTATCCGTGTAATTAACGAATTTTGATCTGTATAAGTATATTTATTTATGTTTTAAACTTAAACATTCAACGTAGACATTTTTTTTACAATGACTTGCACGAAAGCAAAGTAGCAAAACGGTGACCACGTGGCCGTTCAGTGGCCGAGAATAATTGAGATTACTGTAGACGATGTGGCAATTCCTCACGTAATCTTCCACGTGTCATTTTCTAACTGGTTTGTCGTATTGTACTCATCCTCTTTACTCTTTACTAAGCGCCAAAGTTCTGGATTAGATTAGGTGGCCCACCTTCTCCTCTTTTTCATTTTTTTTTTAAAAAATACATATATATATATATATATATATACTTATAGAGTGGGACCCGCACGCCACGGTCTATACCGGAGCATGAGCCTCCGGACGCGGCCGCCGCAGGTGTTGCTGGTGGACGATGATTTTGTGACTTTACACATACGCATTTTAACCCTCCAATCATTAGCGAATATTACATATTTCAATGGCTTCTTTACTACTGCAAACAACTCAGCTCGGCTCCTTCCTTCGGCTCCATTTTTTATCCTTTATTTTTTAAAAAAAGAAAAATCAGCTTGCTGTTCTATTTTAATTTTAAGTAGAGTTAAAATTTCATTCTTTAAAAAAATTTATAATTAACTAAATTAATTTTTATTAATTAAAATAAAAGAAAGTTATGAAAATGTTAACAATAAGTATTAAATCAAAAATAGAACAGCAAATTAAAAATAGGAAAAATAAAATCCCATTAAATCAAAAAAAAAAAATTAAAAATCCTCCCATTGCCATAAAAATTCCATAACTGGTGGTATCATATAAATCTCCAAATTTTCGTTTCTTAAATCTCTTACTTAATTTGTCAAAATCCTTTACTTTTTTCAACTGCCTTTGGTGTTATTTTTTAACATGATTATCGCTCTTGATTAAAATAATTATTATATTGTTGCTCATTATCACTGCTGATTGCACCGT
This sequence comes from Excoecaria cochinchinensis, assembly GCA_947683425.1. Classification (NCBI taxonomy): domain Eukaryota; kingdom Viridiplantae; phylum Streptophyta; class Magnoliopsida; order Malpighiales; family Euphorbiaceae; genus Excoecaria; species Excoecaria cochinchinensis. The sequence goes on from CANTUQ010000064.1 coordinate 6,177,761, forward strand.
CAAAAAAGATTTATAAGTTGAAAGTTTGTAATATTTCGTTTCTATTTTTATTTTTAATTTTTCTATTTTTCAGTTGGTACATCTTTATATACATGAGTATACAAAACTATACAAACAAGTAATTTCAACATTGAAATTAAGTATACCATATGGTAGGGGTCAGCATGATCGGTTAACCGGTTCATGAGCCCCAATCTATTAACTAGTCCATTAATATCGATTTTTTGAAATTGCAGTCCATTACCATCGGTTAACCAGTCTATCGGTTTCGAATTTTCGGATCGGTTACCCAATATTTTTCGGTTAACTACTATAATTATAAATATATTCATAAATAAAATTAAAATGTTCAAAATACTTAAAAATTAAAATTTTTTCACTATAATATAACATTATTGTTGTTAAAATAAAAATATTTGGTGGATATAAGCAAATTTATTTTTAAAAATTAATTTTTAATAAGTAAATATATTAACTGGTCCATAATTACTTTTAATTAAATAAATTGTTATACTTACTAATAGCCAATTAAAAAAACTTAAAAACTTTAAAATAATTAGTATAATGAAAAAAAAAGTATATGATCACATTTAATTAGGATAAATTGTTATAAATTATTAAAAAATTAATAAATTAACTGAAAAATTGGTTTCGGTTTGGTTAACCAGTCACATGAGTCAAAAACCATTAACCAGTCTATTAATATCGGTTTTTTCAAAACACTAACCATTAATCGGTCCATTATAATCAGTTAACCAGTCCATCGATTCGGTTTCGGATTTTTTTTTCGGTTAACTGAGTCCATCGGTTTTTTTGCTCACCCCTACCATATGGTATACCTTGTTATATCGATTTCAAGTTAAAATTTGCAACTATGCAGTTTGGTATTATGATATGTATACATAGATATACTAAAATTGAAGATATGAATTTTCAATTATATAATTTATTAAATATATTGGTATACCATGCGTTTTTGGCAGTTAATATACCTTGATATGCATAGATATACTAAATTAAATGTTATGAAATTTTTAAATATAAACTGGATAAAAAAGAAAAAAAAATAGTTATTATTATTAACTAATTAATAACACATGATCTCTAAGAATTATTATTATTATTATTATTATTATTAGTTAAATTGCCCATTTCCTTTTATTAGGTTTTTTGATGCAAAAGTTAGTACTTATATTTGTTTATTTAATTTATTTTTCTAGTTTCTTAGTTGGTATAGTGGAAATCCTATTTATAATAAGTATGAAATTAATAAAAAAATATCTGTTCCTTTTCTAAATTGGTATCCTTAATGGTAGCCAATCAACTAATTATGAAAATTATTATAAAGTTTAATTTTTTTGAAAGTAGATATTTGAAATGAAAAACTTGTACTTGCTATATATGATGACATAATGAAAAATTATGTTCACAAATTCCCTCGCCAATTCTTGGTGGTCGAGAATAATATTATAATGTTGTAATATGTAGTTATTGGAGGAAATATTAGACATCTCCAATAATCAAACAGTCTAAAATGCAATACAATTTCGTCTCTAGATAGACCATAAGGAAATTCTTGTTATTAATATGATACATGATATAGATGCAGCATTAATTATGAAAGCTGAAAGGAAATGCATCTACTCCATATTCATTTCCTACTCTTAATTATCCTAAGATATGCACAATCTGAATTCAGTTATATATATGAATATGATACAACATCTTATAATAAAATTAAATTTCTCTTTATTTTTACCTTATATTAAAAAAATAGTTATTAGGAATAAATAAATGGAAAAGCCGTGAGGGTGAAGCAAGAGAAAAGAAACAGATCGAAGCCGACTGATGCATTTGATCGAAACTTGCACTCACAATCATAAAAACACATTGCCACAAAGAAAATCCCACACTCTTCTTACACAATTAAATGTTTTTCTATGCACACAATAATTATTATATAATAATAATAAAATGAAAATTAAGAAAGCGGGGACCGCACTCAACTCCTCTACAGTGACGCCATCTATCAACACAATCAATCCAAAGTGTACTCACTACGATTTTTCTTATATATAAACCCCCTCTCCTTCTCCTTCTCTTTTCAATCCCTCACTGTTCCATTCATTTTCTGATTTTGCACTTGCCTAATATGGCCCAAGAGTTTCAAGAATCCGAAGTCATCTTCTCCGACCACGACAGCAGCTACATCGGATTCGAAGAAATGGATCGAGAAAGCTTCTGGAATAACAGTAGCAAAAGAGGGAACACCAATAGTAAGAAGAAAAAGAAGAAGAAATCTTGTTCGAGTTCTGTTCCTGTGAATATTCCGAGCTATGTGTTCAATTTATCTGAATCCGATGATTTTGAGGAAGAATGTGATGGAGAAGAATTGGTTCCTCCTCATGTAATACTTGGGAGAAGAATTGAAGGCAAAATGGCTTTCTCTGTTTGTTCTGGAAATGGAAGAACATTAAAAGGAAGGGATTTGAGTCGAGTTAGGAATTCTGTTCTTCGGATGACTGGTTTTTTAGAATCATGATTTAAATATATATATAGAATTTTAGAAATTTAGAATTTGATCTCACGTTCAGAAATTAGAAAGAGAGAAAGGAATACAAAGGAAAATAATTTCAATTCCTTTTTTTTTACAATTAATATTATTGATTATTCATTTGTAATGGAGAATCCAGAATTGTTAATCCACATTATAATTAATTAAAATAATTATTTATGAATACTATATATTAATTTGTGAAAATTAAGTTTAGATTTGAACGTATGAATGCTGATATTTACAGCTTGGAAGTCTTGATTTCGGACATGAACAGCTGGTTTTCTTGATTTCCAGATTGAAAGATTGAGGGCGGTGACAAATAAATAAATCCATTCTTCATTTCTTTGTATATAATATATATATTCATTATTTGACGTGTAATTTTCACTGGATTTGATATATTTGTAAATAATTTATTAGATATTGCATAAAGTTTCACTGGACTCGACTAATAATTAATTGCACAACCTTACGGAGAGAATTTAGATATTCTTTCAAAAAAATAAAAAATACATGAATTATAAGGAATTGGATATTTTTTTTTTTTTAGTTTCTTTAATTCAATTGCTTTTTGTCAATGAAATTAAATAAAAATCAAGATAATTAAAATTAATAAACTTGTTAAAAGTTGATTATTGTTAATTAATTGACTTTATCAGGCTCCTGGAAGGAGACAATAAGTATAATTTGTATAATAAAGTGAAGCATATATAAACTTTAGTTTCTTTTTAATAATATAGCAAAAGCATGTTTAATTGGAACTAATTAGAGTGTGATTTAATCATATATAAATTAAATTGGAATCAACACATCTCTTGGGTCTCTAAACATTATATTAAGGGATTCAACTTGATTTGTGGCAACTAGCTAGGTTTAAATTAAATACAATCTTAATCATGTTATTTTATACATATAAATATATAATTATTAATGAAATTTGTCTTTTGCAAACCTTATATGGTGCTTGTATTGTATATAACTTTGGTGTAAATGTAAAGTAAACGAGATTTGATTTGAGAGTTTTAGTTTGAACATTTCCTTTGCTTACAGTTTCTTTTGATTATTTCTTTAACGTGTAGCTATAAAATAAATCTTCAATTTAATATTAATAAAAAGAATATTCAAAATTTATTATTCTATCTTCTAAACTTCACTCCCTCTCGTCTTCATGTAATTCCATCATCAACTTAAGTTCGCTATATGTATTTATTTTCAATATTAACCAAATTGAATTTCAAATAATGTATTTTACTTTCATTAATTACTTTATTTTTTTTTCATTTTCATGCTTATATTCCAATTTTTTTATTTAATAATTTCCCGATATCATTAAAAAAAAAATAGCAAAAATTAAAATAGTGATTTTGGGTGGTTGTTCACATTATAACCACGTTGGTTGACTTTTGTAACCAGGTCCATGGTAATTAATTAATTATAAAGGTGATTTGTGTATTTAATTATTGTTTTTTTAATTTTATTTGAAAATAATTTAATTATTATCCTTTGATTTCAGTGTGAATAGGCTTTTTTACCCTTTTTTCCCAAATGAGGTTCATGTAATTATAAATCGAGTTACCATATGGTATAAGACTTAGCAAATGGTACTGATTAAAATGTATGTGTGCATATTTAAAATCTAGTATTAGAGTTAGAGGTGTCAAAATTAACCCAAACCCAACAACTCACCCAAATCCACTCAAAAAAAATTGACCCAAACCCAACCCAACTAAAAAATTGACCCATTTAAACCCACCCAAAATCTACCCACATAAAATACAACCCATTTGGGTCATTTTTCCTTGACCCAATTGGTGTTTTTTTTTTTCATTATTTCTTTAATATTAAAAACTTTTGCCTTAATAAACAAAATCTTTTGCTTAAACTGTCCCGCTGTATTATTATTGTGTAATATATATGCGTATTTTGTTAGTTAGATTTGTAATGGCCGAGTTATCGGGTTAGTCGTGAATAGTATTTTTCGATGGAAAATAGTGCACTGAAGACAAAAATTACACCCGGAAGTAAAAAATATTTTATTTGACCATCGGAAAATACTAGTCACAAGGAGTCCGAGGGTAGAATGTAGAGAAAAAATTAAATCAAATAAATCTCCAAAAGTCAAAAAAAAAAAAAACCCGGCTCATTTTAAAGGTTACCTGGTTTGACTAAAATTTGACTAGACCTCTAAAAATAGCAAATAACCTCTAAAAATTATTTTAATGATATATATAGACTTAGATTAATATTTAGAAATTTTTTACAGCGAAAAATTAATTTTTTGGTAACACTGAAAATTGTCAAAACTGACTGATTTAAATGTAGTAGATCGAGAAACGGACTCTGTTTGAGCTGAAATTTTGCAGGAAGACTAATTTATATATTTTAAGAATCATAAAATTAATTTTGGGAGAAATTGAGTTTAGAAAGTGAGTGAAATAATTTAGGATTACATAATTGGCTTAAAAATGGAACAATGGCCACTTGGTTTATGAATTATTGTGTTGTTGTACCCCTGTGTGTGACTATGAATTGTTTGAATTGTAGGAAGGGTATGTTATATATATAGTCGTTATACTACCAAAATTTTTACCAAATGAATAGTAAATTGGACAGTTATAAGTTAACCGATATCCCGATCCGTTTGGATCTCAACCGACCCATTTGGGCCAACATTTTTATAATAATTTTTTTAGTATTCCGTTATTATATCGATAATTATTTTTTATTAAAAAAATATCAAATGGGTCGACTCAAATCCACCCAACCCATTTGGGTATTGACCCATATATTTTTGACCCGTTTATGACCCACCCGTTTATGACCCATCCGTTTATGACCCAACCCAAATCCGCCCAACCCACCCATTTGCCACCTCTAATTAGAGTTTTACTTTCGTAAAAAAACTCTTTACTTTTTCGGCTCGAATAAAGATTACTCTAATTAAATTTGGTATGTGTTTAAAAGTATCTCCCATATACTTGGAGTCCATCTAAAATATCGCGCAGTGAAAGCAAAAAAAAAATGTATGTGTGCATGTGTCTTAACTGAATTCTTAACTTTATTATTTATTTATTTTTTTGAAAAAAATCAACTTCATACACTTTTTTTTTCTTTTAATTTTTCTTATATTCCATTGCCTAATTAAAGTTTGAACCTGTTGAAAATTAATTAAAAATATGTGCTGTATAATTTTTTTTATTACCGAGATATTTAAATATTTTAATATCAAAATTACTTATAATTCAAACGACTCAAAAAATTATTATTTTTTCAATTGACGAGACTTTTATTTATTTTGCCAAAATTATAATTAGATATATATCTCCATCAATTATTTGATTGTTTGATTGGACAAGTGAAAAACCAACGGCCAATAAATTTTTGAAAAAAAAATTGTATACTTTGCAATAACTATTTTCTATGGGTACATCACATTTAATATTTCAAAAGCTTGAAATATTTCAGAAGGAAAAAATAATAATACCTTTTTTTTATTGAAAAATACGCAAAATTGTTTTATTTTTTTTGGAGTTAAAAATACTCAAAATTGTTAGTTGCTTATTTCTCTTTACTATGAGTTTTGACTTTAATTTTCACTCTTTTTTTATTCTTTTTCACTTACAAATGAACCATCTTAATTAACTAGGGATGGAATATTATAAAATTGAATTTATTATATAATTAAAAAAAGTAATGCTAATATATAATAAAATAGGTAAACATGAATACATATATAATGTATATAGTAAAACAACCAGTAATCACTAAATTACTCGTGAGAATCAAAAGCAAGTAGCTTTTTTTTTTTTATGAAAGCAGGTAGCTAATATTATTATTAATTTAGAAGACGCTATGGATATTGTTTTGGAAATTAATAGGAGTGAACGTAAACCGGTTAATCGATATATTAGTAAAAATAATTAATCAATACATTAAAATTAATTTTTCAAAATTATTAACTATTAATCAGTTCATTACATTCAGTTAACTAGTCGATCGGTTTTGATTTTTTAGATTTGATTCATTAATATTTTTCGGCTAACTGCTAAAAGTTATAATATACAATTATAAAAAAGATTAGGCAAAATTCAATTTTATTTTAAATGTGCAAAGTAATTCAAAATAAAAATCACAAAATAAACATAATACACTGGCCAAAATTTATGTTCAACAAATTAATAGTTAATATTATAAAATGTATTTGATATATATTTGTTGGAATAAGTCAAAGAAAAATTTTGGCCAAAATTAAATATTAAAACATAGACTATAAAATATAAAAAAATATAATTAAATGTTATCAAATAAATATAGATACCAATATATATAATAAAGAATAATATGTATAAAACTTAATCGGTTACTTCATATAAATATTATTTTATATAATCAAGGAAAATGACATAATTTAAATATAACTTAAAGTATTATATACATTTTATAAAGAAATAAAAAAAAAATAAGGTGTGAAAATAAAAACATAATATAAATATATTTTAAAGTATTACTAAAAGTTTTAAAGAGAAAAAAAATATAGTATACATATATATATATGAATTAACCGTAGCTATTAATCTGGATTCAAAAATTAAAACTAAAAATCAAAAATATTAAAAATAAAATTTGAAATCGAGTCCATTAGACCCGTTAATCGAAAAAATTTGTACAATTTTAAATCAATTTTACGATTAATAAAAGTTTTAATTTTTTCTTTTTGGCTCATCCCTACAAATTACGTCTCTCTACAATTAATTTTTTTATTTAAATATAATTTTCTTTGTTGGAAAAAAAGGGCAAATAGCAATTCTGTCCCACGTGTGCTTGATAGTTATAGATAAAGACTAATCAAATTATTTGATTATTTTAATCATTTTAAAATATAAAAAAGAGAATTATACCAAACTTATTAAATTATAATAGCATCAACGATAAACATTGCGGATCAGAATTAAAATAAATTAATGGTTTGACACCTAGGCCACGTGCGGGTGCGCTTTGTGGCATGAAATGATTAACTGCCACGTGTAGTGTAATAATAATGACTTGTCAAAAAAATACCGGACATTGTCATCTATTAACATATGACGTGGACGATATCACAACCAGAGAATCTTAAAAATCCGAAAAATAACATTAAGAAACAATAAAAATTTCATATATATTATATTCTGACGAGCTAATAAAATATATAGTAATTAAATTTTAAATATTAACTCTTCTTTTTCTAAAAAAAAAATATTAACATTACTCTTTTCATGCCACTTTATTTATCACTTTAAATATTTTTCATAAAATTAAAATTATTAATTAGATTTAAATTTTTATAAAATTAAATAAATTAAAATTAATTGATCAATTTTCATTCTAAAAAAATTTAAATTGAAAAAAAAAATTATATTGAAAGTATAAAAATGATAAATAATGAAATTTTAATTTTAATCAAAAATAATAAATAAATAAAAAATTAGAGTACTATTTTAGATTTGGCTTTAAATTAAATGAAAGAAAGAGTGTTTGGTTAGAGAGTGAAGCTTCTATTAACTTCCAAATTTGAGAAATAAATAAATAAAGTATTACCATTTTTAATTTAAATAAAATTCTATCTTAAATAGTTCTAATTTAAACATCTTTTTCTTGCAAGGTTTACTATAATAATTGGGCATTTTAAGACCATAAAACATGATTGAACGTGGCATCACGTCATAGCCTCATAAAAGACAACAGTTTTCAAAATTTCTTTAATCACAATTTAGGTTACAGAAAGCACAATTAAGTCTACACATATTTCCAGTTCAACAAGAAATAATGTTCTTTGCCATATCCAAAAGAAAAAAGAAGATTTTAATTATTATTACTATTGTAAGGTCAATGAGAGAAAAAAGACCTAAAAATAGAGAAAGATACGTACGGGTAAGCATTCAATTACAATTTGAGTGTACTCTTGGGTATTACTGTAATGTTGATAATGACTTGCATGTTACAGTTTTTCAATAACTAATTAATGCCACCTTCAAAACTACATTTGTGACATTTTCATTCAACCTTATCCTTCACACATACATTTGTTCTTATCTTTAGAGGGATTGATGACACAGGGAATAAGCTAATATCCGATTAGTTTATTAAATCATAATACATTATTCTATGCAAAGCAGCTCCAAGAATTCAATTTTACTGCCGATTATTTAGTTCCTTGCTTCTCTATTATATATCCAAAAAAGCAAAAAGAAACATAGGGTTCTTCATAATCCTGATTTTATCAGATGACATGTCAACATTGTCAAGTCAATAACCATGATCTGAACTGTAATTTCCCACAGTATTAAGATAGGATTAACTCTACAACCAAGAAAATAACAAATCCTATGTGTGTATGTATGGTAGATAAAATTATTCAACAATTTTGGCAACAAGTCTAATATTAGGATAGAAAACTTGAATTTAAGACAAATCCTGCCTAGAAAGCCTAATCTTCTTCATCTTACAAATGTTCTGGTTAATAACCTAGCCCAAGAACAAAAAACTTATGAATTGCCTCTTCTATTCGCTAAGAATTGGACTGCTCATTTGGGCAATAACAGCTTTCTTGTTCTAAAACATACTTACAATAGGCATATGATTAGACTTGCTTGGTTACTTATAGTGCAAGGGAAAACATAAGAATTCCAATTTCCCTCGCTTTCCCACCAATGATTGGCTGAAAATGATTTTGGCCTTTAAAGGAGAATTGAGAATTTAGAGTTATATTACTTTTAATGATTTTCTTTCTACCTATAGTAAGCAAACAAGATAATTCTTTTCCACTCAATTTCCTCAAAACAAACAAGCTGTAAAGGAATATGCTGGAGATAAATGGATATTCGTTAATAAGTTGGGATAAATCAGTTTCATGTAGGAATTATGCAGCTAAGAACAATGCTTATCAAAATATAGGCTCTGCTCTCAAAAGCAATAACAATACATAGTCAATATCAGATTCATTGGGACATTTTGGAAATGACAGCTTCACATAAATGAAAATTAAATTGCTAAAGAGTGAAGATTTTCTATCTCAACTTACAAGAATATGGTACAAGGAATACCATTGTACAGGCCTCCAGTACTTCAAAATGTATCTTCATGTCAAAATTGATCCTAGGTAAGATCGATATTTGATATTAGCACTACAAAGGTGATAACCTGTAATAAATAAATAAACAAATAAATAAAAACTTAAGCCATTCACTTACAATTGCCAGTATAAAAAAGAATCCAAAGAGCTGCAATTCTGATGACTTGCAACCTTCTGCCAATCTACATTTTCCATTGCAGATTCAATGTCTGCCTGTTGCTAGTTCTTGTTCTTTGGCTTATAAGCAAATTGGCTAAAATCCACAGCAACATTTGACCTAAAATGATATAGACCAAGTTATAAATGTAGATATGCAGCAAATGTTAATTTGCCATCAGACCAAAAATATTACCCATTGGTACAAGTATTTCGAATATCTTTCAAAGGGGCACGAAGACCACTAGCACGGGAACCAGTTGAGGAGTATCTAAATGATGATATAACTGAAACAAATCTCTCCATTGATTTCTCTGCTATGTCAGAATAATGGCTTAAATGTGAAATGTTAGATCCAAAGTTTCCTTCTTCTGTCTTTGTTCCCAGTTCATCACGATTAGGAGCATGGGAACCTGAAGGAAAATAAATGCATATTAGCTGTTATATATATAGATGTAAAATACATAACATAAAATACAAAAAAGAAAAAAAATCCTGAAGAAACAATTCAATTTTTTTATTTCTTATTTTACGTGCCACGGAGTTGCCTAGACTAATGCATGATTTGCTTTTAGTTTTTCTGGGATTAGGTGTTATATTAGCTGTTCGACCTTACAAACTCTTTTGGGAAAAGCAAAAATCGCAAATGTTTGTGTATGTATACTTCTACATATATACTTCACATGATAGAGTTCAACAGTGGCTCTTATAAGTAGCACGTACCATTCTCAGAAAGAGACACATCTGCACGCATTTGTTTGGATTTCACATTCCCCTGAAGTAGTTAAAGCAGTGAGGACCAGAAAGTACAAAGTTACCAAAGTAAATAATAAATAAAAGGGTACAAAAACTTGAGCACTCACTGTTTCGATAGTGTCATTCAGGCAGGTCTTCCTTTTCAGAGCAATGCCATTATTCTTGGAAGAGACACCTTCAATAAAGATATCCTCATTCACCACAGACTCAGTTGCTACATCAGCCTTGACTAAGAGATTTTCTGGCTGATTCTCTTGATAGTTCTTGTTCAATGACTTGCAACGAAAATAAGAGCTCCTTACAACGACTTTGTTGGTCGCTGTTCGTGTCTTGTAAGAACTCCCAAGCATCGTACTATCACATGGATCAGTGGCAAAATCAGCCATGAGTAAGAGCTTTTCTTGTTTATTGTCTTTGTCACTCTTATTCATTGATTTTTGCTTAAAATAAGAACTCCTGACGGTGGCCTTTTTGCTTTTGGTACTTTCATCTTGAACTACATTTAATACAGGAACACTCTTATTTACACACTCCTTTAATAGTGCCTCACAAGGTTTATCAACAGAATCACCAAATTGTGGTAACCATGCACATTCTGAACTTTGCTTCTCATCAGCCAAACCTTTGGTGTCACGAATATACAATAAATAAAGTTATTTATACTAAGTTACTAACATAAATGGTAATTGAATACGCATAACTATTTTAAGAGGGAATATCCTTACCAGGAGCTGGAGCCTCTGAATGTTGAAGGAGTCCAGCATCAAAACCACTTTCCACCTGCAAGAGAAATTATACAAATTATATAGAAAGACAAAAGGAGAATTTAACCAAGTTACATCAACCAAAATTTCTCATTACTCCCAACCTTTGTACTCACTGTGTCCTCAAGGGGAGTGTTTCCCCCATTTTCAGAGTTAAATGTGGATGCTGAAGAGCAGTGCATATTACTTGAAGCAGCCTTCATACTGCAATGTTTCTCAAGGCTGGGCGAAGACTTATCCTCTGGACTTGGATGTATGGGTGACGTTCGTGGAGCCATGAATTTTCTCTTTGCTTCAAGAGATGTGAAACCTTGTGGGCATTAAGGAAAATAGGAAGAAATAGCAGCACAAAACAAAAACTATGAGCTTTGTGATAATGCAAATTAGTATATCAGAAATGAGATAAATGGCCCTTATTCCTGCTATTAGCTCATAAAGCCTTTGTATATTTCCGAGCACACTCATAAAGTTGTTTGCAAGCTTCATCACAATTTAATATATCCATCTTCAAATGCAATGTCCCTGTCTACCTAAACCTTAAATTAAGAAATTGTTAGCACCTATTTCGCTAGTTATTTCTTAGTTATATACCTGAAAATAAGCTCTGATCTACAGTGTCAGGCATTAATGAAGGAGGTATAAACATCACAAAAAGCTAACGGGACATGGCAATAAGTTGTGTTTTAGATATTCAAGGACATTCCTGTATGCATGAGAACTGATGTTCCTATTAATGCTTATCTCTCATTCAAAAACTGCAAGGCAACCAAATTAAGGCAAGACAATTGCAGAAAGATACAACTTATTACAAGAATGACAGCAGTCTAAAGTACACTTATATGACAGGGTGCCACTTTTGAGAATCACTACCCAAACGTGAAAGCTAATGAATTTGAATGGATACAGAAGTATTTGGTAAGAAGATTCTTCTGCAAGGGCAAATCTAGCTTTTTCCTTCTGATTTCAGCTTTAACATTCTTCAATTCATAAGTTCTGTTAAGCACTGCTACAGTACTTTCTCCCTGTTAGTGCATCCATATAATGAAAACAAGATGAAACACTGAGTAAACCAAATAATATAAGCACAGGATTATCTAATTTAAGCATTCATATGCTTAATAAAGATTGTGTGGCAATTAGCTTGATAGGTCAATATCACAGACTGAACAATTAACTAACAAAATGTAGATGACACTAGATAAGCATCTCATAACTTGGCCCAATTGTAGATTGTATCTTCAATTTTCAAATCAAAGAGAACTAAAGAAATGCTTCATTTCACATTAGTGCATGGCAGACGAGGAGAGGCGGACCAAGTCTGATGATTATTTTCTACTGAGGTAAAATGAACAGCTATAGCTCTACTTTACCATAAAAGATTTAAATAGCCACCATTGTATCCACAGCAGGTGGAAAGTGTTTGTTATTACAAGAATACTTAAATACATTAAAGCATTATATATAAAGAATGGAAAAACAAATCACGTGCAGAATAAGTGGATATCAAGCCCTTGAATGTCAACCTGCAAGAAAAAGTATATTATATGTTCACAGGTAATGCTTGCGCAGTTACAATTTTAAAGTCCTTGAAAAATACTTACGCAAGACAGAATATCTTACAGTTTTGTTGGGTCCCTAAGCAGCAGCAAGAATCCAACTATTATCTAAAGATATAGCACTAGCAATACTCTAAATTTAGGTTTTGCTGAACCTTCTATATTTTTCTTTTCCTCTCTAGATTGAAATCTCATGTATAATTTTCCCCGTTTAGCCTTCTTATAGATTGCAACAGCTACAAAAGCTTCACAATCATCATTAGAGGTTTTTCTCAGGCATGTCTTTTCATGCAAATATCATTCTGATATCATTGAGTTCTGGAAAGGAAAATGATAATTGGAGCATATATTTGATAAATTCAGAATGAATAAAACTATGCTCATCAGACCTGAAAAGAGATCTTGAGAGGAGAACAAATATATACAAATAATAAAGTACACAAAGGAGATACCTTGAATGGCATTTGGGTAAATGGATCCAGATCGCCTTCTGCTATACCTTTAGCTATATGTTGTGGCATTATTGTAGTTCAGGTCAAGGTATACAATAATGTGCTTTGAAATTGGAAAAAAGAATGGGCAGTTATGCCAATAAAATAAAATAAAAAAATTATCTCAAGGATATGGGCCCAAAAATTCCAAATCATCACCGAGATTGTCAGATACACCAAACAAGTGTACAATGGTTTCAGTGATAGGATCATAAACCCTTTGATGCTGGAAAGTCAATATTGCCTTCTGGAAGGACTCTTCATAAAGAGGAGGAACAGATACCGTGCTATATCTCAGGTGCTTGATTACCTAAAGGAACAAATCATCAATAATTATAACATAAGGCACTACAAATTCTTCCCAAATAGGAAGCAACATTTCCAAAACAAAGTTAGGCTTCAAATCAAAGTCTGTATGTGCATTCACAACAAAACTCACCTTGTCATAATTTTTGAACTTTGTAATTAGTGCATGAGCCCGCTTGAGTCCCATTCCAGGCAATGACTGCAGATAGTCACAACCACTTAAAATGCACATCTGAAGTAGCATTTCATGAGTGAATCCTGCAAAATTTAGCTCCTTGTTCTGCTGAAGCCTGGAATACTGGAACTCAACACCTTGCCCATACTTGTCCATTTTGAAGATAATCTGGATTAGAAATACATAGTCAACTCAGCACCCAGCGATGAAAAAGAGTGCAAAATCTAAGATAAATACAATATTAATAGTAATAAGAAGTTCAAGATAATCAGTCACCAAGAACTCACTCTAGGACAGCCAAATGGTATCAGATCCGAGTCCTCAGTGATAACAGCATCAACTTGTTTGCTTATTGCCAAGAAGGTCATTTGGGCATCAGCCTCATAAGGAGCCACAACATAGGAAATATTTTCCTTCTTTAAGATCTTCCACATGCAATCACATCAGTTGGAGAGATTATATTTTCTAGCACTACAAGCTAAAAACACACATGCAGATAAAAAGAACCTATTCACCATAACGCACCGCTCCTACCTGGATTAGCTCATGAGCAATTGAAGGCGAAATGTCAACAGCCTTCTGGTAGCACTCATAAGCAGCAGAAGAATTTCCATTTGACTCATGCTCAATAGCACGTGCAAGATTCTCCTTCCTATTTCTGTGTTTAATATGGTTTACAAAGTCACTAAACTAGCAGGCGATTCATGATCCCATGTATTGGATCATTCATATAGGATATTACTCATGGAGAGATAAACAAAACAAAATCCGGAATGCCAAACAGTATAGCTACCCCAACTTTTTTTCATTTCCATAGAATGCCAATTGGACACGTTAGCAAAGTAAAACTCTTAACAGACAAGCAAGAAAATAAAAAAGAAGTAGGAAGTTTTTTCATCATAAAGGCATGATTGAAATGCACAGCAACTCATCAAAATTGAAGATGAAAATTGAAACCGTTAAAGAGAGAAGTGGGAACATTTCACACCACACTTTATAAACACTAATCTACCACAAGCTCATGTACAGCTAGCATACCTTGCACGCTTGTTTTCTTGTTCAATCTTCATTGGCAGAAGACCACCATCAAAGACAAGAATAGGTTTGACACCATAATGCTGCAATAACTTTACTCTATGCATGCAGTACTCGATATGCCTAAAAGATCAGATACAAATGCATGTTATATGATGATATACATCCAAAATAAAGGGGAAAAACAGTTCAGTGCACGATATCTGCTAACAAAAACTTTGCTTTAAAATGAAGAATATTCATTTTTCCAATTTCCAATTACAAGGCATTGAAGATTTTATGGCTTGTACATTTGCAAATGAAAATGCAATTATTTGGATATTTTCCCATTTTAGAAAGATCGTCAAAATCACTCACATAAATCAAAGCTATTGAGAAATTCTTAACCTTATTCCTTAGAAGAATAGCCAAATGAATAATCCTCTAATACCCGTTAATCTGTCTGGATGAAAATTTTACATTTTTAGAGTATTTTGCCAAATATGTGTATGCCTACGCAATGCAGCAGTGAAATGTACCAAAATCTTCATTTCGTTAAAAAAAAAAAAAAATCCAAGCAGATTGCTTTCCATATGACCGCGCATAAATACTAGCACGTACACATTAATTCATCATGTTGGTTCGTATTATCACTGCTAAATAAACAATCCAATGAAGCATCAATAGCCATTAACCTGTTTGGATTAAAAAAAAAAATATTTACATTTTTTCAGTATTATTGCCACATGTGTGTGCGCCTGATATAAATGTATCAAAATCTTCGTGAAACAAAATACCCAGTAACTCAAACTGACCAAATGCCGAAAATTTCTAATGGATCGTGAATAAATACAAGCACACACATATAAGCAAGGATAGAGAGGAGACCTGGAGGTGGGTAATCCTTTGCAGAGCTGAGTGCTGCAAGACAATGCGCCTTTGTGGAGCCAAGAGTAGGTATCAACAGCAACAAAACAGCCCTCTAATTCCTTGATATGTAAAGGTACCATTATCGATTTCAAAAGAGGCAAAAGACCTTGTATTCCCATTCTGTTGCCCTGTTGATAATCAAAGTTTGGGGCTTCCAAGTCCTCGACTTTAATTTCAAGTTGAAGGGTGAAAGAACCTCACCCCTAATCTTGCATTGTTATGAATTCATTTAATTTGAGGGATGCAAAAGGAAAGAGGGTTTTAGAATTACGATTTGGAATTTGTTATGCGCCTAAATCTTAGTTTTGGCGGGAACTGTTTTCCTTGTGTTTTTTGTGAATTTATTTTCGCTTTAACTATCCACCAATAATTTTTGTTATTGCCGTTTCTTGACGGAATGGAACGGCTTCTGCTTTTAAGGAAAAAGATGTATTTTTTCACCGTTAAATGAGGATCAGAATGCAATTTGTGAAATTAAAATTAACTTTAAAAAATATTATTAATTACAAAATTAGACTTCAATTACAGTATAGTTTACAATTTCAGATCCAATAAGAATAACTTAATATATATATATATATATATATATATATATAATTTTAGATCCAATAAAAATAACTTTACAATTTTAGCTCTAAATTTTAAATCTCTTTCAATTCAGGAACTTCATTAGTTTTCATGTTAAGACTGATGGAAATTATATTTTTTCAATAAAAAAAATATTTTTTGATGTTTATCTAGTAATTAATATTATTTAAATTAATAATAATTTCTATTGTTATAATTAGACATATCAAAATTTAGCTCAATCCATGAAAACCAACTCATATGACTAGTGAAATTTTGACCTAAATTCAATTCGATTTATAAATAACTCATATGTGATATAACCTCTATGATCCTAAAAATATTGGATTGAGGTGGGTCAAATAGGTTAGGTTGAGTCAATCTTTTGATCAAATGAGTTGGTGATTCATATGACACGTAACTCAAACGATGAAATATGTATTTCATTTCTATTTCTTTTGCATGACTTTTGGGTATTTGCTTCTATGTTTTGGATATGAATTTGTATAAATTATTTGTATTTTTGTTCTTTTTTGTATGTATAGTTATATTGCACTTTACACTGTTTTTACTACTGCCAATAATAGTTTAAAATTGTATATAATACAAACTGCTCTATCGATAATCAAATCAATTATATTAAGTGGTTACATAATTTTTTGTTGCTCCACTAATGAGAAGAATTATATTTTTCAAACTATTTACTTTAACCACAATGTGAAGTTTTCTATTATCCGGTATTTTAAGTATTCAGATGTAATATTTATAAGTTTGAATTTTGTGTTATGACAGAACGATAATTATTTAATTTAAAAAAAAAAGTCAAATAGGTTGACCAATGACCCACCCAATCTATTTATGATCCGTTTAAGATCCGACCCCTATTAATCAGATCCCATCCATTTTTCAAGCCTAAATTTATGATTAACAAATTTTAATAATAATTATACAAAACAAATTGAATTAAAACAACAATCATTTTTTATTTTAATTTAGTTATCAATATAACTAAAAATTACTAATAAATTTTTCTTAATTTTAATAATTAAATCCTATATTCGCTATTTGTATCTGAATATATAGTAAATATCTTTGAAAAAAAAAAGTCATGAAATAAAAAGTGAGATTTTTGTAAATCTTTTTTTATGATATTTTATTTTTGTAGCGTGACACTATAATAATCAATTAGAATTGCTAAGAAATATTGAAGACAATTAAATTAAGAAATATTGAAGACAATTAAATTAAGGAGGAATAAAAATAATCATTATTTTAAAAATTGGATAAACAATTGAAAAAAAATGTTATTTTAGTCATTTATGGATATAATTACTTATTTTTTAAAACAATTTTTGCTAGCAAAAATAAAATAAATAAAACTAGAATTACAATAAAAAATTCCGACATTTTATTATTCTTTAATTTAAATTGATTTTTTTTGTAAAATTATAATTAATTCTATCACTAATTCAATATTCCTATTATGCACAAAATATTTCATATTTTATTATGTATCAATATATTTCAAAAATATTTGGTATTTTTGTCTTTTATATGAATTATTCTCTTGAATAAAAGTTGTTTTTAAAAATAAAAATTATTTTATTTTATTCATACATGAGTAAAATAAAAAAAAATGTGGTGGTGATACATTTTTTTAATGTAATTTTTAATATAACTATTATTAACATTCATTAATTATAACAATAAAAAAAATCATTAATTCAAAATTATTTTAATTAATAGATAAAATTTTATTTTTTATTAAACAAATCAAGTTTCCATTAGCTTTAATAAAAAAAAAAATTAATAGGGTCCCTAAATTGCAATGACATTTGAAGTTTATAACTGACATTATAATTTTTTTTTTGTTAGATTTGAAATTAAAAATTACCTTATAATTCAGATATCATTTGTAATTAATCCAAAACACTATACTTAATTGTTAACCCATGGCACTGGCATCTTGTAGAATATTTGGGGTTAGACGACTCAATCTATCATATTTATACACTATGTGTGCAATTATAAACAGATTTGGTATGAATACAGATAATAATCTTACTATTTATGGTAGATTTGGTGTATTTTTTATCGTATAAATAAGACCGAAATACAATTTATGAAATTAAAATTAGCTTTAAAAATAACCATATTTATTATTTAACTGTTAAATCATGACATTAATGGATATACTTTTAAATGAGTACAAGTATTAATTAGCCTTTTTTTTTTCAACTGATAAATTATTATTTTGCTTATACAGTATGTCAAAATTCATTATTTTACTAATTTTCTTCTAAACTATTCTTAATAATACACAATATATCTACTTTAAAGGGCTTAGACCCTCAATCAAAGTGTTCCCAGCAACTCTAGCACTCCACGCTATGTCAGTGTGCTGATATCGTCAATCAACTACTTTTACATCGTACATACATAGTACATTGGGTATACTATAAATAGCCCCCAACATCTATCGGTAAAGCCTAATTGCCCTTCATCCGGGTCCGATCGACCTCAGTTTCTCTGTCGACCTCATTATCTCGTAATTTTTTTCAAAAAATCCATAACCCCGTGAATAATTTCCTTGTAGTTTATTCCATAACCACGTGAATAATTCCTTATAATTTATTTGTAAATCACAAGGTGCAATTTGCAAACACTAATCAACACATTGATGCATTATCTCTTTTTTTCCCTTTTTTTTTCCTATTATTAGATGCGAATTTAGGCACGTGTAGTTGGGGTTCAAATCATAAGGCCGACAATGATATTATTACATGTCTTATCTTTAAGGATAGAGGCATTACTGGTTAGTGATGCATATCATTACTCATCTATAAAAATACAAATCATGAATTGACCTTTCAACAGACATTAATAAAAACAAGTAAATTGATATATATCCAAAATTAGGTAACAATAAGTAAAATAATTATTTATATGTATAAATATTAATACACCGCTGTTTGTTCGATGTTTATTTTTTTTTTTAAAAAACAAAGATAAATATAACTTAAGTATCAATCTTCACATTACTAAACCCAGAAAATAATCATAATTGAAAATTAAACCTAAGATTAGTAGGTTTCAGGATAAAATAGTGTGCAAGAACTTTGGATCAATATCTTAACTCGCTTTATTTCCACCAGAAAATGAACTGCCAAATGTAACTTAACCATCCAACCTTCAAATTATCTACATCAGTGACCATCTAACGTTCGAATTGTCTACATCAGTATGGGACTCACCCAGCTAGATAGATATTGACACCTTTATACCTATAGAACTTACTTTTCAAAGTTTTTGTTATAGCCCCACTAGATTTCTTATATTATTATTATGAACCCTGTAATTTTACTTAAATGACATTTATGTTCATTTTAATATTTTTTTTTATGCCTAGTTATTTAATTTTGTCTAATAACATATATATATATCCATTTTTTTTAATAACAGTCATTAAAAAAAAAAATTGAACTTTAGACGATTTTTTTGATGAAATATTTTGATGGTTAAGTTAGTATAGAAAAAAAAAAATTATCGTCGGATAGAATTTAAAATTTAAAGAGTCCGCATAAAAATGCTTAAACAATGTTATCTGACTTGTTATTAATGGCTGAACTATAAATGTTAGGAAACGATCCTAATGGTTACTTGTTGGAACAGTTAATTATAACTCTTTTATTGAATACCTATAACAATTATATATAAATGGGCTACTTAAATTTATAAAAATATATATTTTAATAGAGTGGTTATTATTTTCTATTTTGACTCTTAAAAGATAAAATTACATATGTATTAATATTTTTAAAATTTATGGCTATTTTTAATTAAAATTTTCACAAAGTTTAATTTTTTACTCTCCAAACATAAATTTCTAGTTGCTTCCTGAATATTTGATATTTTCAGTTTCCTTAGCCTGAAAAATTCGTTGGCGCGATTAAATGAGGTGTGGACAAAGGAAATCAAGAAGAAAGAGACGAAGGAAAAATTATAGATTTGCAAATTGGAAAAGACATATAGATTAAGATAATACTTGTCCTAACCTTAGCCTCAAGATATGCACAAAATGGGCCCCCCTTGTGTTTGATTGGATGCAAAATATTTTGTCCTAAGCTGGTTAATGGAGTCTTCGAATTGATTTATTTAATCGAACCATTATACAGTAAAATAAAGACTTAAATATAACAAAACTTAGTGTGGCGTCATTGAATAAAAAATTAGTTGAGGGGTTTGATTGTACAAATTTTAACAAATTTGGGGCCACAATAATGAAATATATAGATTTTTCTATGTAATATTTTTCATATGGGTAATTGTACCACTTGAACAGCAGCTACACCAGAAAGTTGAGTGCCTAGCTACACCAGAAAGTTGAGTGCCATTTTGGACCAGAAGATGATACTTTTAGTTAGATGAATAAGAGGTTCTCATTCAAGATTCAACTCTACTAATTCTAAATAAAAGATGAGAAAGGGAAAAATCAACTGACATGCAAACAACTGAATGTCACAATCGTTGGGTCTCTTTGCATTAAATTGAAAGCTCAAATGATAAGAACCCTGCCTTAAAGTTCACAACTTTAAGTGAAACTGAATCATAGATTAAGCTGACAAGCATATTCCCGCATAAGTTTGCGATTAATTAATATAAGAAAATAGTTTTGTTGATCGTTGGTCATTTTTGCTAGATAAAGAGGGTTAGGACAGGATTAGGATTTAAGAGTTTATATTTATATATAAATAGAGCCTTCGGTCTAATAATGGGATATGTTTATTTATGTACAAAGGTCCAAAACTTTGGATTAAATAAGAGAGAGAGACAGAGAGACAGAGAGGGAGACAGAGAGACAGAGAGAAAGATAGAGAGAGAGAGAGAGAGAGAGAGTTGGCCTTGGTCTTTAGAGGGTTCAATAGATTGACAGATGCTCTCTACTGGGTTATGTTTTGTTTTCTCAGGTTTCAGCGATGCAGCTGGAATTGCTGGTATGTGGCAATAATATTTCCATATGTCCTCTTCAATTGCTTCATAATGCTCATTCCATTGTAGGGTTTGATTCTGTTTTCTATTTTTCTTTGTGAAGCTTCTGGGTTCATGTGTCTATTTGCCAGTATTTCTAATAATTGGCCTCTGATTTTGGTGGTTTGTAGTCTATCAGATGGTGGTTTAAGAATTTGTTAGTTATTGCTTGTCTAGAGTTAAGATTATTAAACGGAAAGATATTTACCTTTAAGCTCTATTGGGTTGCCAGAAAATGAGGGAAATAAAATAATTGGACCAATATTTTCACGTTTCTCTTAGATACTGAGAAAAAGGTTGAAGAAAATTAATTGAATCATCAGCTGACTGGTATAGTTAATTGCTACCTGAAATAGTAACATCAAACTATGGTTGTGTCCTCCAAATTTCCCAGAAAATTTACCTACTTTCATCATATGTTCAAATGTTATTGCCTTGTACCGATTGTATCGATTATATTCTAATGTCTGCTACTTAATTTCAGGGAACATCTTCGCTTTTGTGCTATTTTTGTCACCCATGTAAGTTGTTATAGTCCTTTATCTGATTAAATTGCTAATATGGAAATTGCTAGTAAAAGCTAATTCTTGTTTTTCCTCAGACCAACATTTAGGAGAATTATCAGAAGCCAATCAACAGAACAATTTTCAGGACTGCCTTATGTATATGCCCTCTTGAACTGCTTGATCTGCCTCTGGTATGGGATGCCCATTGTATCACCCGGAATTATATTGGTCGCAACAGTCAATTCAATTGGGGCAATTTTCCAATTGATCTACATAACCATTTTCATCTGGCATGCTGAGAAATGCAAGAGGGTATACTGTGCCCTCTAATTTTTTCTTGGCTTCCTTCTACATATTTACAATGACCAATTAATTGTTTTTTGGTTGTGCAGCTAAAGATGTCAGGACTACTGATTGCAGTATTTGCAGCATTTGCTGTGATAGTATATGTGAGCATGAATTTTTTCCAGTCTCATGCTCGGCAAACTTTTGTTGGATATTTAAGTGTTTTTTCTCTCATTTCCATGTTTGCTTCCCCACTCTTTGTCATTGTAAGTCATGTAAAACATTCATCTTTCAATTTAAATTCTTCTTTTCTTCCTTCCTCATTGTTTTATGCATATTTGTGTGGCAGAATTTGGTCATTAAGACAAGGAGTGTCGAGTTCATGCCATTCTATCTCTCTCTTGCAACCTTCCTAATGAGTCTATCATTCTTTGCATACGGAATGTCAAAGTTTGACCCTTTCATATATGTAAGTACCTTGTCAAATGTATAACGTTTTGATTTCTCTACTTGAGTATGCATATTTCTTAATATTATAAAGGCTGGAAAAGAGGCCTTAGCTTAAAATTCACTTGCATTCTTAAGGGGAAATTAATTGGATTGAATGCTAGTTGTTGAGTTCCTTCTAAATCCATAAACAATTATCAGCAAAATGGATCGGCTGTTTTCATAAAATATGAATCCATTCATGTGAATTTGTAGGGATTTACTTCAACACACACCTGACTGGATATCTTGGGTGCTTTGAGACTTTAAAGAATTGGCCTTCTTTCTGTCATAGTGCAAATCACACACGAGTATGCAATTTCTTGTCCGTCAGTGATTGGATACAGACTTGCAACCAATGATGGGTCCATCACCTATTATTTGATGCCAGTGAGATCTGCTTCTTCTAATAGTTTTTTTTTTTTTTTTTGTGTCCTTGGATATAGGTCCCAAACGGAATCGGAACAGTTTTGGGGATATCGCAGTTGGTGTTGTACGCTTACTATAGCAAGAGATATGGTGAAGACTCGAGAGAACCCTTTTTAACGTCATATGCCTAAGTGCATCAGTTGGCAATATTAAATGGTAAAGCTGCTTGCCTTTTTTATCCCAAGACTTTGGTATCTGTATCATGTTCGTGGCTCATTCAAAATTTACTGTCATCTTTTCTCTCAAAGCCTTGGTTAAAGTTCCACATACGTATTGCTATTTTTGCTATAGCCTTATTTAAAAATGAAAAATATTTTCAGTCTGACTTAACAAAAAATTAATCATGCAACTTGCCTTGAGAAAATCTAACAAATACCAGTTCTATTTCCTCTGCAAATTATTTAGTCTCCGAAGCTAGTAGTGCCTGAAAGTTGAAATGCACAAGCGGACCTGAGGCCATTTCTATCAGATAAATCTTTACAATAGACTTGTACTGTAACCAAAATCCGTTTTATTTGGCATTAACTTTGAACGTCGTGCATGTAAAATGCCTTTTACTAGAATCAATGTGGTTCTGCATGTAAAAAAGGAATAAATAAATGAACCAAATTTCAAAGGGGTCGAGGTCAACCAGTAAGATGATGGGGATAAGCTTCATCATCAAGAGGGCAACAACTCAGACCATTGCCTAAGGCTACCGTTACCTTTTCTTAATAATAAAAAACGATTTGAAAAAAAGGCTAGTTAGTCACTCAACTACTGATCTTAGAACCAAAAAAAAAATATATATATAAATAAATAAATCTATATATGAGCTAAAATTGCTGTATTTAATCTTTATTACTTCTTTCTTCTGGATTGATATGAGAATCTTGAACTTTGAAATTCTTGTATGATGTTCTTTGACGGTTATGTTTTATATACGTGTATACTGCATGATTATGCTGGTGCAGTTACAACAAAATCATGGATTCAGTAATACTTGTGGATAATTTTCCGGGATGAAAAAAATATGGTTTTCATATTACAAATAAAAAAGAATTAACAAGAGATAAAATCAGATCAAGGTTGCTATTTATATTTTGTGAATATATGCTGCTACTGTTTAGTTATACTATTTGTATTCCTGCAGGAATTTTGTAATATAATGGTGGAAAATTGGGAGATTGCAATGTGTATATGTTGCTGATCTACAGTTTAGTGGATCATCAGTTGGTTCAGACAGAGACTTATAGAAAGCTGCAATGGTGGGTGGAGCAAACTATGGATGAAAATGAGTGGAGTGAAAAAAAGTTGTATGACGTTCCTAATGGCTACCAATCATTCACAATGTTTGGAGCCACAATTCTATAGTCAAACTCTCTGCTATATCTTTCCCATTATCAAATTAAATTACCATGCAATGGTATGGCAACTAGCAAATTATAAAGTTGGTTAGCATCAATTGGTTCGTTCAGTCTGAAAACTGTCAAAACTGAACAGACTAAAGTTTTTATTTGAAATAATAGAACAGATCGAACTTTCAAAAGAAAACCGATCTGTAATAATTTATCGGTTCGATTCGATTATTTCAGTGACACAGGCATTGTGAGGTAGCATTTCTGGAGTCTCCCAATTTCTAATTTTTGGAAAGTACTACTTAATATTTTTATATCAAATTTGCATAAGCCTCAACTATTTCACCGGAGTTCTTATCACAGCCATCATTAAATCATAGAAAACAAACATGGTTGAATGTCCATTGCCAATCAGGTGGTAGGTGTATTTATTTAATTGTATGTCTTAGATATAAATAATCTTACATTTCTCTTAAGCAAGGTCTCGAATTCGAGTCTTGTGAACGGTAAAAATCAATAATGAAAGAGATTTACTCTTTAGTAAATCAATCCGACTTGAACAACAAAGATCAATAATGAAAGAAATTTACTTTTTAGTGAATAAATCCGACTCGAACTGAATAATACTAATAATTATTTGTATGGAGAGACAATTTGGTGCAATGATATTGGACATGATAAAAATAACATATTTTATTTTTAATTATTTTATTATACGGTTTCATACCACACAGCACACCATATATTTTTTTCTAAAAAATAAAGAAAATCAAAATTTTAATAAGTATGATTTAGTGTGCGCGCATGTATACCGCACTTCCGCACTTCCATTTGATTTGTTACGAAGATAAAATTATCGTGATCGGATGGTTCAATCGCATACCAAATAGGACTGAACAACGGTCGATTCGGTTCAATAACGGAATCGAAATAATCGAAAATTAAAAACCGAACCAAAATTATATGATAAATGAACTCAAATCGAACTAAAATTTTCGTTCGAGTCGATTCGGTTAACTATATAACCAGAATTTTAAATTTATAACTAAAAAAATTTGTGTTTAAAAATTATACAAAATTACAAATCATAAAACTAAAATAAAAATATTTAATTTTAAAAATGTACGTTTATAATTTGAGTTCAAATCCCTTATACTGGATCAAGAAATACAAAAATAAAATTTATTTATGTAAAAATCGGAAAAAATAACAAATATTAATAATTGTTCAGTCGGTTCAATGTTTTTGGTTTTTGCCTTTCACGACCAAACCGAAATAATTTAGTGGAATTTTGAAGCTGAAAACAAACTAAAAAACAGAATTAAATTAAAAAATCGATTGATTTGGCTCCACTTTTCGATTTGAACCGAAGTTTGCTGGCCGCTAACACCAAATCACATAATGGCTGTGCCTGAAAGACCAAAACCCTAAACCCCAGAACGGCAAGTCTCTTTACCAGAAACATTAACTGCCTCTGCTATTAGCATAGCACTAACAGAGTGTTGCTAACTTAATATCGAATAAAAAGCGCCAAAATTGAACCCAATTCAAGGTTGAATCCCTAATTTAATCAAAATCAATAGCAACTCGTATATTTCTTGCTGTTTAGTTAGAAGAAAGTCAAATAAAGCCCCCAAAAGTAGAAGACGATGGCGGAGCGAGGAGGGAACTTGAAAGCCATCTCCTTAAACGGAGTAAAGACGTACACAATAACATCGCAACAGCGTTCTGTAGCCACCTGGCTTCCTCCCAAGAAGCAGCGAGCTCTTCGCAAAGACAAAAGTACGTTTTTGTTATTAATTAAATTTCTGTTGCTTTAAATAAATTTTGATTTTGGTTGATGATCTATATTGAGGCCAATTCCGTATGAAACTTTTGTTCTGTTTATTTTTGAGAAATTATCGACCACATTCACAGTATTCTAATTAAGATTTTGTGTGGTATTTAAGCTTAAAGCTTTGAAGCCATTGAGAAATGTTGGATTAAATGTATGGAAACTTTGAACAAATTTATCTATAGAAAGTGTCATTTATATGTATTTTATTATCTCGCCTCTCTCTTTTTAATTTTGTCATACGTGATTAAAATGAACCTTATAAATCAGGTCCAATATATATATATATATATATATATATATATATATGAAGCCTTATTGGATGTTGAAATTTGAAAGTGGTATCTTACTTACGAGTCCATCATATCTATTTTCATTGTATGTTTTGTATTTTTCTTTTTTTGGTGCAACTTGATAATTTCTATAATTTTTTCCAGCCTTTGCTTGAGATATCAAGTAATCGTTTATTATCTCTTTGTTTTTGTTTACTTTTATTTGTTTGATAGATTATCAGCAAAGAGTCGAGTTGATTCAGGACCTGAGGTTCGAAACTGCTACAAGCAAAATCAAAGCAACTCCTGATGGAGAATATCTCATCGCATCAGGTGCTTCATTGTTTACTTTTAAAATTTTGGAAAAATAATTCTAGGTAATAACTCAATCTCACATATGGGTTTGCCCATCAACTGTCAATTGCTCGTTTTCTAAAATGCAGGAATATACCCACCTCAAGTCAAAGTGTATGAGCTGAGAGAATTGTCATTGAAGTTTGAAAGACATTTGGATTCCGAGATAATTGATTTTCAGGTATGCTGCAAGATTCCTGGATACTGTAGTTCAGTTAACAGATTTGTCCTTTTGAAAGCAATGTGATATAATGACTGGTGAAACTTTTGTCTCAATTATAAATCACTGGATCTTGTGACTTGGCTGAAAAGTTTTTTAGTGACATGCTCTTGGTTCATGAAGCTTAAGTTAGTTTAGTTGTGAGACATTTATTACTTAGCTATCCAAATTGAAGGTAAAGTTGGTATATGTCTTACCTTTTATTAGCTTGCACCATGAGAAAATTTAGATATAAGATTAAGAAATTTGGATGGAGACAATTTAAATGTAATGTTTCTTGGGTCGGGAGGATGCTGGAAGAAAGAAGAAAAAGTTATTAAGGTGCCTAAGAGAATTGATTTATGGTTAGAAGATGTTGTTTGCGTTTTTAATAGCTATTTCTTGTGTCACTGACAAACTTCACACTCTTCAAATTTATGGACTGTATAAACAAATTAAATAAAGGAAGAGAGTAAAGAAAAAAAAAATGGAGAAAACTAGAGTAACAGCGAAGAAGGTTGTTAGACTAGATTAAAAGTCTTGGGTTCATAAAGTTTATTGTGAGCTTGATATATTAGTAATGCAGTGATGTTCATTTCATGTAGATATTGGACGATGATTATTCAAAGCTTGCATTTTTATGCGCGGATCGTTCTGTATGCCTACATGCAAAATATGGGAAACATTATAGCTTGCGGATTCCAAGGTTTCCTCTCTACTCTGTTCTGATATCGCTATTTTTGTTTCCTGTCTTATTTACTTTTGCTGTGTTATAGCATATCACTAAGCTACAATTTGTTTTGTGCTTCTTTTTGGATGACGTTGGTGTTTTTTATTTACAGAAGTTTTTCTGTGCATTAGGATACTTCAGTTATACCCACACCAAAGGATAAAAAAAAAAGAAAAAAAGGAAAATAAAAAGAAAATCGTATCAAAATCTAATTTTTAAAATGTGGGTTTATTCTTTTGGCAATGTTGAAACCCAGTGACCTGCCTAACAATTAGGCCATAGGCACTACCTTGATTTGAGTCTCCTGAATCGCTGATTGTTGTGCCTGATTGGTCAATTTTCCAATTTGAAAACTTCCCAACACAATAAAGGGTCTTATCTGGAGAAGTGGCATTGATTTACTTCATTAACTATTACAAATTAACTATTCAGCATCCATTTTTAGTCATATGTACTCAGAAATTAGTTTGTTGCCTATGAAAGTTTCCTGTAATCCTTGCCGACGTCTTTCGTCACACACCTTATGATAAATTTTCATTCTCCCTCTACAAAGTTCTTCTTTGTCTGTGTTTTGCAGGATGGGAAGGGATATTGCCTATGATTGCTGGTCTTGTGACTTGCTTTGTGCTGCTTCATCACCAGATTTATATCGGATTAATTTAGAGCAGGTTTAAACTTTGCTTAAATTGTTTTGATGATTTTAGTAAAGCGTTGATGGTTTTCATAATATTTATACTTATAACTATTATCCAAATCATTCTTTTTTGGACTGGACACTACTTTGCCTGAAACTTTGGTGGTACAGCCATGGGTAGTTTTTCTCCGTACAAAATACCATGTTTATCTTTGAAATTATTTACTTCTATTATTGCAGGGACGATTTCTATCCTCTCTCAACACACAATCTCCAGCCCTGAATATAGTTTCTCGGAGGTTGTTACTGAATTTTATCATAGTTTAGTGCAAAATTTGTATGCTTAAAAATCAGTAAATGTTGACTTTGCTTATCAAAACTGAGGCAGTTCATGTTTTCTAATTTCAGCAAGCTTCATGGGTTGGTTGCTTGTGGTGGTGAGGATGGTGCTGTGGAATGTTTTGACATGAGGATGAGGTCTTCGGTTGGTAGAATTAATGCTGTTGCATCTGCTGGTGATAGTGATGAGGTAATGTTTCCTACATATCCATTTATTTGGAACTTCTTTGAATTTGTTTCTTGTTTGATTTGTTTATTTTTTTTTCATTAGATTTTACTTTGATAAATGTCACATTTTGGTCTTGATATGGTTTCAGTTGCTATTTATTGAATTACCTAAGAAGAATTTTTATTTTTTTTTAATCAGATGTGGGTCTTCAGCTGTTCATTACTTTTTATTGCCTGTCTGTGTCTCCCACATCTGTTCTCGTGGTGGACTCACGATGGGGAACTCTTGGGACATTATTGGACATAGTATTCGTAAAAATTATTCTTGCAAGCATGTTTTTAAAAATGCAATAGCAAGAAACTTAGTATCTTTGAATTCTTTCTCTTTTGTCATGCACTCATATCAGGTATAGTAGTTTATAAAATGGTTGTGTGGATTGTACATTATTTGTCTGAAATATGCTTTCTTATGATATTGGATGGATTTGCAGGGAGTCACTGCATTAGAGTTTGATGAGGATGGGGGTTTCATCATGGCTGTTGGAAGTAGTGCTGGGAAGGTATGGTGTTGATAAAAAATTTTGAGACCTTGCCTAAATCTTTCGTGTAATCTTAATTTAGCAAAATGCTATTTCTTATCATATCTTAGTAGATTGAGCACAATATTTTTTTCATTTACTTTTTATTAAAAAAGTAAAAAAAAAAGATGCCCAAATTAGAGCATAATTAAGCAACCATAATTACAATCGACATCTCTATATAGACTAGTATACACTCAATAGTAAACCCCGACTTCCATTGTGCACGCTTTCCATTTACTGTGGTTCCCAGAAAGTACTCGATTTTCTTTCTATGCCAATAGAGTATGTGGATTTAATATTCTATGATATGTTGGTCTATTTCATACTTTTGTTGTAATGGCTGTCTTAATCTTGTTCAATCTGCAGGTGCTACTCTATGATCTTCGATCCTCACATCCCATTCGAGTTAAAGATCATATGTAAGTCTGCTTGGACTTCTTGATTATTATGACTATTAACAATTAGAATTATTTTACTTATTTGTTTATTTATTTATTTTTACATAGGTATGGCAGCCCAATATTGGACATTAAGTGGCATCGTAGCCTCAATTCTGAACGAGATAAGCTAATTACCACAGATAATCATGTAGTTAGAATATGGGATCCAGAGACGGTAAATAGTAATTTATTTCCTCACCCTTTTGACTAATGAGTTTACGAAGTACCTTGATTTTATACTTCTTTATATTATTACTATTATGCCTTGAAGAAAAGGGGGTGATTTTTCGTGGCTTGACTAACATTTAATGAGCCACCAAAGAGTTGCACTAATTTGTACATAAGAAAGATGCATAATGAATAATCTATCTCAAAGAAAGGACTGCTGCACAGCTCTAGATGCTGATGTTCAATATAAATCTGGTTGAGATCTTTTTAGTTTTTGAAGTACACATGGAGCCCAAGACAGTAGAAATTTTTTTCTTGTGCTTGTAAATTCTCTTAACACGTGGAGATATCTGATTGTTTGGAGGATAATTTAGTTATGATTTCACCAGTTTCATGTTCATAACTCTCCACTTTTCTTGGTTTTTGGAGAGAAATTCCCTTGATAACTGTAGTGAAAAGTTGTCCTCAATAATCAAACTTGACTGAACATGTGTAGTTATTATGTTTATTTAGATGTACTGAGATAATTTTGGTATGACGAATTGAGTACAGTTGACGTTTTCATTCTTTTCAGGGGGATGGCATGACAAGCATTGAACCTACTGCAGGGTCAATAAATGATATATGCGTGTTTAATAATAGTGGCTTGATGTTTCTGGCTTTGGACTGCAGCCAGATACCATCATACTTCATTCCTTCTTTGGGACCTGCTCCTAAGTGGTGCTCAACTCTTGAAAATCTTACGGTGCGTTTCAAGATGCCGGACTTTGTTGTTTCTTGATTTAGGTTTGTTTGGAATCTTTATGACACAGCAGTGCTGTTATCTGAATTCACTTTTGCAGGAAGAGCTGGAGGAAAATGCACAAACGACTATATATGACAATTACAAATTTTTGACAAAAGATGATCTTGAAAAGTTGAATTTGACAAATTTGATTGGGACCAATCTTTTAAGAGCCTATATGCACGGCTTCTTCATTGATTACCGATTATATAAGAAGGTGTGTTCAAAATGTGCATATTTTAGTGTTGTATGTTATAAGCTGTTTTATGAAACTTAACAGTGCAAATTAAAGATGCATGTTTTCATTTCTTCTCCTAAATGTGGAGTTCTGTTTGTATTGAGTTTCTGCAGGGCCTTTTTCTTTTTCATTTTCTTTCTACTTGATTAAATTGGTGAACTGAAGGAATGTTTTATCAAGGTTAAATTCAGGATTGAGAATTCCAAACCATTTGCGAAGTTGGTACTGGTTTTCTGGCGGCTGTATTTTATCCTAAAGTGTTATTGCACTTTTTACTTTCAGTCAACTCTTCCAGATTTTGATTGTCTGTAAAATTTGTCTAAATTTGTTCATTTTTAGGCATGTCTACTTCACCCCAGTTGAGTTTGTTGAAATCTTTTGTACTTCAAGGCTTTTCTGATTTTCATGATTTCTTGGTTCATATTTGATTGGCAACTTTTAACTCGGATATATCAAAGTATTTTTATTTTCTATTCAATGGCTGTTAGAGATTGATATGGTAAGGAACAATATTTGATTTATTGCTGTTTGAAGTTACTAATTATGTGGACTTCTTTGCAGGCAAAAGCGCTGGCAGATCCTTTTGCATATGATTCATACATTGAGCAGCGGAAAAAAGAGAAACTGGAAGCTCAATTCGCTGAACGAATTACGGTGAGCTAATCATCATAAATGATTTTCTTTATTATTTAAGCTCCTACTTGTTAAATCATTTAGGAGTAGATTTCTTTGCTGATTTTGCTTATAATTGCTGCAAATTTGTACAAGGCATGGTGTATGCTAATTTGTTGAAATTTGTCCATCAGTTCAGTGTATCGAACGTCTTGGTCTACCTCTGCCACTATAGACATTTGACCACAGTACAGCAAAAATTGTGTTTTGAAGAAAATCAAACTTCTGTAGATTTTTCAGTTCTTTGGAGACATGATAATGGATAATTTTTTTAACCTGATAAAATCTTTTTGATCCCTTCTCTTTTTTGGCATTCAACATGTTATATGTGACATGGGTTAGTTTTTTTCATCTTAATTTAAAGAATGTTATTTCTCACCTTCCTTGTGAAAGGCAGGTTTGGTTTTCTGGTACTACGTTGGCATCTTGTTGCCATATGAAGATGTGGCCATGCATGCATGTGTATGCATCTATGTATGACAGAAAATTAGGAGTCACAGTGCCCTTAATGCTATATATTTGCATCTTTTGTCTTTTTCTTTTTCTTAAAAAAAATTTGCAGAGATGTCACAGTTAGTTTGTCTGTAGTACTCAGAATGGTCTGGAATGGAAATGAACTGGAATTTCTGTTGGTTTTACCTATGTGGATGCTCATGATTTGTTCTTCTTGCAGATAAAGAAAAGAAAATTACCCAAGGTTAACCGTGAGCTTGCTGCCAAGATCCTTGAAAATGAAGTAACAGGGGCTGAAAAGAAAGAAACAGAGGAAAATGGGACGAAAAAACCATCCAAGAAAAAGAAAGGACTTAGCAGTGAGTTTATTGAAGATGAGCGGTTTAGAGAAATATTTGAAAATGAGGTATTAACCATTAAGATCTTTCAATTTGGCAATTTTACTTTGAATTCAGCTTTGTTGATTTTCATATTTACTCCAATGCTCACCACCACTATCTAATATGTGGATATGGTGATTTCAAGGAAAATAACCTTGCTAAAAATGATATATAGATGTAGCATTGAGCATTTCAATCACCCAATTTTTTCTCGAATGCTGCATGGCAAAAATATTGCAATCATATAGTTGCCTGAAAATTATTTTTGGTATTGAAAGTGTATTTTTCTCTCTCAAAAGATGCAACTGTGGCAGTAGATATTTTATTATCAGGACAAAAGGCATGCATGTTACTTTTCTTTCTGGTTGATTTCATATTTATCTACAAATACAGTGTGCTGTAATCAATTATTTTCTCCCATTAAAATTAAATGCTTTCTTTCCATATCCATCTTCTAGGACTTTGAGATCGATGAGCAGTCACGAGAGTATTTGTCTTTACATCCTATGGCTTCCCAGACTCAGCCCTCTTTGGTAGAGGAACACTTTGAACCCGTAACAGATGATGAAGGTCAGGAACTGAGTGATGCTGAGGCACCATCTCAGTCATCGGAAGATGGCAATGTCAATGGAAATCTAAAAAAGAAATCACAAGTTCCGAGGTAACTATGCATAACGAGATGGGTTCTCTGCACAGTCCAAGTCTTCAAAGGAATTTTAGATATATCTATTCCACTAACTGCCCATTTCACCAAAACCTGTAGGTTATTTGAAGTGAAGGATGAGAGGCACGCAGAGGCATTCTGGAACCGTGTATCACTTGCAAAGGAAGATTCTCTGCCAATGGGAGAGAGGGTGGCAGCGCTTGGAGATGAGCGACAGGCTTCTGGATTTGCAAAAAATATAAAGCTGGGACCGGGAGGATCACGAGAGATCTCCTTCACTACTAGAAGCTCAGCCAAGTACAAGGAGGATGAAGAGGACAAAGAAACACGGGGTGAAAAAAGAAGGGGAGTCCAGTCTTTGCGGCTAAAATCAGGTAAATCTGGGTTTAGAGGCCGTGGAAGAGGGAATTGGAGTAGGGGCCGAAGAGGCCGAAGGTGAAAGTATGCAGTTGCTAGAGATTTCTGGGTTGCATTGCTTTACCTGCATTTGGTGGCTTTAGCCAACCTGTGGCATGTCATTCAAGATCTAAGGTGGTGAAATTTTATGAAGCCAAGGAAATGCCAATCTGATGAGATTGCTGTCTTGACAAGCGGTTTTACCCCATAATGTATTAGAATTTTGATTATTTCATTTATTGAAAGGTTATTGTATTTTATTTTTTGTTTCTCCCGATTTGACACAGATAGTCTTCCCTGAAGAAAATATCTAGATTTCTATAGTGGAAAAATAAATATTTAATGGATAAATTAATCTTGATTATTATAATTATTATTATTATAGTTATTCCCTAAACTCTCTTGTGACTTCGATTTTTAGCGCACGTAACTAATTAAAATTTGAAATTAAAACTCTGTCTTTCGTAAATGATTTTTTCGGTTCGAACGAGTATTAGTTTTTGGATGTAGCTAGTTAATAAATAGCTGAATTGAGGTTCATTCAGATATTGTTTTGTGAGAAAAAAGACCCACTAAAATTTAATAAATCTATTTACCAATAAAATGCGGTAAATCCAAAATCAGAAGGGACAGAAAAACATAGGTCCATCCGTCCGCGAGCCAATCAAAGCCTCGGAAATTATAAAAAATATGCAAGCTTAATGTTGAATTAGGCCTATCAAGTTGATTTGAATTATTTCAATAATCAATTGGATGAATTGCATTCTTAAAAAATTAAAATTAAAAGAATCAAAATTATTACATATTCACTCTAATTGAAATAAAGTGATTTGTCTATTTTTATCATATTTAAATATTTATATCACTATTTCTTTTAATTAATATTTTCAATCTACCATTGAATATCCAATCACTAAATTCAAATTTTAATTAATTTTTTAAAGGTAAAATTCAGCCACTTAAATTATAAAAGCTTATTTAAAAATCGAAATTGAACCTTCTGCCAATGTATAAGTTGAAACCATATAATTGTATTGAATAAAAAAAAATAATTCGATAAAAGGAAGAAGGAAGTAAAATGACCTAAATATACTTTTTATGAAGAAATATCGCAGAAATTATCTAAACTAACCGACATTCTTGGGGGGCAGAGATGTAATTGTGTCACAACGCGGTAATAATACGTGTTACTTACGGATCTTCCAAAGATAATCCCACACAAAGACTCGCTCGCGTCAATGCGCGAGTTAGCGATCCAGAGGGAGGGTGAGAGATCGGCAAAAACCCTAAGCGAGAGCTCACTCTACTCTCTCACTCTAAACCCTTCTCTTATCTTTTCCCCTTTTTTTTGTTTCTACTCATTTGAACTTCCAATCCGTCTTTGTTTTGCCCGTCTTAGTCTCCTCTTTCTGTGTTTTTCATTCTAATCGAGCGATTCAGTGTTTTCTAGGGTTTCCGCTTCCGTTTCGGTAAGTTTTTGGCAAAACCCTAATTCCGTTGCATGATTGTATGTTTGTTCAGGTTATTTGGAATCTTTTCGTTGGTCTGTTGGCTCCTGTGATAAGAGTAAGTAGCTGGGAGGATCTATAGTTTTTCTTGAATATTAACTTTCGATTGTTTGTCGTGTTAATTACTGGTGAACCGTGATTATTTTGGTTGTCAATTTTAGTTGTATATCTCTATAGTGATTCCTGGGAGTTTGGATATGTCCACATGTATGTGTATTTGTTATTTTTTTAGCGTGAGATTTTCGATTGCGTGAAGCATTAAATTTCTGACTTTTTTGGATGAAAAAAGTACGAAGAAAAAAATTGGTTTTTTATTTGAACTTGGGATTTCGTTATTGTGTTGATTTTCAATTTGAAATTCTAGAACTTGTTTTGGGTTCTTCCAATTTTGCTAATTAATTAGGCTAATTTAAATGTTCCTATATTAAATCTGTATTTGTGTCCCTTGCTTAAGTTTCTTTAATCCTAAAAAGCCACTGATTAAACTATTGTTCTGTTAGATTGGGATTTGCGGGCGCATACCTCTGCACTCAGTGGGTGCCCTTTTTGGGTTTCCTCTTTTTTTAACTGGAAGTCGAACTCCTTTACTAATGATGCTATCTAACTCATTGGTGACTGTCTTTAGACAACTACAGAGAATTTGTGCAACTTATTCCAGTCTTCTCCTTATATGTTTTTCTGTAAAGTTTACTTGTTATTATTCTGTATAGTATGCTGTGCTTATTTGTGTTAATTTATTTCTGTATAGTATTAATTTATTTCTGTATAGTATGCCGTGCTTATTTGTGTTAATTTATTTGTGTTAATTTTAGACTGCCTTTTCCTAATTATGTTGCTGATCAGGCATGCTGATTTTCTTTTTGATAGGGTACCTCATTGCTTTGTCTCTCCTTGTTTATGGTTTCTGAAACCTGTAAATCTCGGTAGTACATAGTGTTCTTGTAGATCTTCAGAATGATTGCTGCTGAGCCTGTAGTAGCAAAGAAGCTGAAGATTAAGTTTTCCTCCCAGAGGATTGAAGCTGTTCCTGCAATAAAGACATGTGAGTCTATACGTAATGAGTCAGAGAATTGTCATTCTCAGACCTACGAGACTCAGAATATGAATCAAAAACCCAGAGTGCGAGGTTCCAAAAAGCGTGGTCTGCCAGGGATGTTAGAGCTTCAGCCACAGAAGAAGCTGAAGATGGATCGTGGTGTGACACATCAGTGTTCTGCCCTTCTGAAATCACTGTTGAGTCATCCCTGTGGTTGGGCTTTCAAGGACCCAGTGGATCCAGTAGCCCTTAGGATTCCAGACTATTTTTCAATTATTAAGAATCCCATGGATTTGGGGACTGTAAGATCTAAGCTGGGAAAGAACCTGTATTCTGGAACTGAAGAATTTGCAGCTGATGTCAGACTGACTTTCTCAAATGCCATGCTATATAACCCTCCAACAAATTTTGTACATGAAATGGCAGAGACGCTGAAAAAAGTTTTTGAGACTAGGTGGAAAAGTCTGGAGGAAAAATGGAACTGTGAAACGTCAAAATCTAGTGGTGGGAAGTTTTCAGGTCTGAGGCCCAAGGAGATATCTGATATGAATCAGAACTATCCTGAGACGCCACCTTTGCACAATGCTGTTTTACTTAAGAGGTCAAAACCATCTGCGGACAAGCCGATAAGGAGCTCGTCAAATGTTAGAGCTGCAGAAGTAAGTTGCCTGTTGCAAGTTTATGAGATGATGTGTCATTTGGGGTTGTATTCGATCTTAATCACCAGAAATTATTTTTCTTTCGGCGGTTTGCTAATTAAAAGTGCAAGCATATGCATTAATGCTGATGTTGTGTTTGCGGTTTTCTGACACTCTTATGCATTTAAGTTTATGCTTTTTCACTATCACATAGGTAAAACTCTGCAAACCAGTGGAAAGCTCCACAAACAAAGCACTGGAACATAGTTCTTATAAAGGTATGAAGTGGAAGAGTACACTTTATGCTTTATGGCTCTTTATTGGAGCTAATTGCCGATGTGTCTTATAGGCATTAATAGTGGTGGTAGGCATGATTGTGGCCCTTTCAATGTCAAGCCACCATTGAGCCCAAAAGCTGGTAAATGTGATACATGTCGGCGGAGTGACTGTCAATGCATCATTCACAGTGATTCAGCCCATGCTTCCTCAGGTTGTTGGTTGATCTTTCTCCTCTATGTTTCTTTTGTAACTCAATATTGTTTAAGCCTTCTTGCTTATTTCTTTCCCTTACTGGTTTAGATATATCTTCAGAGAGGTCATCAGGGAGAGATCATCACTCATATAGCACTGATACGTCAAAGCTGGTATTCCAATACATTTTTCCCTTTTT
Organism: Excoecaria cochinchinensis; assembly: GCA_947683425.1. Taxonomy (NCBI): domain Eukaryota; kingdom Viridiplantae; phylum Streptophyta; class Magnoliopsida; order Malpighiales; family Euphorbiaceae; genus Excoecaria; species Excoecaria cochinchinensis. The sequence continues at coordinate 6,215,373 of CANTUQ010000064.1, forward strand.
TGGAAAATGTGTTTTAGTTTGTTCATTGTCCTGACTGTCTGGTGATTTGTTGCAATGTGATACTGATACGGTTCAAATTTAGGACTTACATCGAAAAGGCATATCAACATCACAGATGAGCAAGTCAGATCCAGATTCTGATGGTGAGAAACTTTTTTATTGTCAATTACTGATGGTTCTACTACCAAGTATTTGGTCACCTGATAATTGGGATGATTTTGGGGTCTATGTAAAGGGGCTGTGAGTGCTTTGGATGATGAAAATACATGTCCTAGTTCGCAGCTTATGACTCCTGCAACAGATGCAACATCTGGCGAAGGTTTGGTCTATCTCACTTATATGCTTTGCTGCTTTCACCTTCACTATTCTGCTGCATTTGGCATACTTAGTTCAGGCTTTTTTTTTTTACTTGTATTTGGTTTAGCATGGAGACCTATTTTTGATGTGCAACTTTCTCCAACAAAGGCTCTTCGTGCTGCTATGTTAAAGCATCGGTTTGCAGATACCATTTTAAAAGCACAACATAAGACACTTCTTGATCATGTAAGGATCCATCTTTTTTTCTCCTTTTTCTCTTTCTAGACATGGATGAGGGATTTGGTCTTGATTTTCCATCATCAATGGGGAGACTTGATGGTTTAATGCCTGGTTTATATTGGTTGCTACTAGGGTGATAAGGCTGATCCTGTGAAGCTGCAGCAGGAGAAGGAAAGATTGGAAAAGAAGCAGCGTGAAGGTGATTAAGTAGCTTTATATATATGCGTAGCAAATTGAATATTCTGGTATATTGTGCTGCTTTGTTTATTTTTATTCGTGTCCTTTTCCCTCCCAATTTGCCAAGCTTCTCTTAATCACATATCTTTTCTTTTTTCTTTTCTTTTTTTTTTTTACATTTGGCCCTATTTAAGTTTGTATCTAATGTTTGAATTTAGAAGTGGGAAGTAGAAGATATACGTGATCTTGAAATTTGAGATTCTATACAGTAGTACAATGATGGTTCAATTGTTTATTTATGATCATCATTTTTTTCCGAAGTTCTTGGTTAGAAAAGGCTGGAAGTTCTTAGATAACTGTCATGAAAGGCTGAGAAACTGAAAAGCCATAAGACTTATCAAACTATATGGTTTAAGCTATCACGCCATGATTTATATTGATGCCGGTGTCAACTATACGTTCAAGTTCTCATGATTTTAATTTTACAATACACAGAGAAAGCTTGGATAGAAGCTCAAATCAGAGCTGCAGAAGCTGCCTCTCGACGGAGGGAAGAAGAAGAGTTGAAAAAGCAGCGGGACAGAGAAAGAGAGGCTGCTCGAGTTGCATTGCAGAAGGTTCATCTTTTTCCAACTAGTTCTTGAAGAATATATTGTAGGTTTATATTCTTAAAATCCGATCCGCATAAATGGTAGTCTAATATGATGCCCTGATTGGCTAATGTTCAGATGGAAAAAACTGCTGAAATCGAGCAGAACCTGGTGATTGTGAAGGAACTTGAGAAGCTCAGCGGTTGTTCTCTATCCTATAGTTTCAGTTTTGGGAGAAGAGGGGCTGAATTGGCAAAGAGAGGGAATGAAGGATCTCTGTGTGCAAGCCCACTGGAGCGGTTGGGTCTCTTCATAAAAGATGATATTGTGGATGACGAGGAGATATTAAATGGGGATGAAGAGGAGGGTGAGATACTCTAAAATAGATATAGATATTGTATGTAAAATGTGAAATAGGTAAAAAAAAAAAAAGAAAAAATGACAGGAAAATTGTTCGTCTTTTCCTTTGTCTGTTAGTAGCTTTTAGCAGTGAAGAGGCAGAAGACGCATTAATTGTAAATGATGATATTTTTGTAGTGAGTGGATGGTCATTAGCACGAGTATTTATAAGAATTTAAGTAGTTGAAGCTGAGTGTTTGTTGGATATTTGCAAGTTATAATGATAACGTAAAAAATTGAAGACCACATTTCTTTTGTACTATTCACTTTCTTTAGTAGAAATATAAGTGTAGCCAACTCTAGTTGGCTCGGAAAACTGAAGTCAGCAGTTCGTTTTTGTTGGGCATGGTTCTTTAAACCACAAATATTTTTATAGGCTTCACTTTTCCAACCGTTTGAAGTTTAAAAACTAAGTGGGATGTGATGACAATTATCGTTTACTCATCTTTAAAATCCTTCGAGCAGTATGTAAAATGCTAGGAGCAACAATCAGGTGTTCAAAGATTAAGCAGTTACAAGAGGTACTATGTTGCTAACGGGCTAATCCGAGAGCTGTGTTCTGAAAGTGGTTCCATAACCTCAACAGGCAGAAGAAACTGTACAACTCATATTGTATAGCGATTCTTGGCAGCTCTGTCATGCTTCTTTGCATCATCCTGAAAGAGAGCAAGCACGTGAATATTTAGCATCCTTTAATCTTGTTACTTGAACAACCAAAGACATCAAACGTAGTATTCTTACATGAAAGATGAACCCAATAGTGTCACTGTAATCTAGAAACTCCTTCCATTGCTTTCCAATGCTCATCTGGAAAAAGAACAAACAATGTAAGAGATCATGGTATCCAATACTCAGCTTCAAAATCCTTATAATCCTATATTCAGCTGCAAAAGTGTATTAATAAAACATGGTATCCTGTCTGACTGATCTGATAAGTTAGAATCATTCGTAAATTGCATCTTATTTCTAGCAGCTCCCAGTATTCAAAGTTTTAGATTAGCTTACGTCCATTGATAATTAACTAGTGCAGCACTGCTGTTGTCAGCAAAACATGATGAATCTGCTCCTCAAACACGCTATAAACATGCTAAGTATGTCCGGACTCCACCGAGTCTACCATATTGATATTGCTATTACTTGTCAAAGGCAATCAATATGTGATCATCAACTAATAGAATTATACAGTCCGTTATTCATTAAATTTAACATAAAGCAGTTACCTGAGCAGCTTCATTTGAAGCATTCTTGGTCCAAAGAGCAATTTTTTCCTGCCTAGTCCTGACACTAACAACTGCTCCACAAATTTCATCTCCATGATCAAACTGCTCTCCAATCATAGCCAGCAACTAACACAAATAATTGAAGAAAATAAGAAGCCCCATCATGTGGGTAGTATTAATTAACAACCTGTGAAAGCATAGAAGCATACCGTATTCAACCAACTGGTGTCAGATTTCCCTTTAGGAAAGGTTACAGTCCACTTCCCTCCATTAGCACAAACAGGGTCCTCCCATTTTGGTTCAATTTTATATTTGAAACAATGAAAGTCAGCCCCTACAGCCAGTTTGCTTGGATGATGTATATTATTGTAAACGCTGTGTACAGAATAAATTTAATGCATGAACTTGTTAGACGCAGCCCCACAACAGATGAAAAGACAACAGGAATTTATGAAGTGAAGCTCACATTTCAGTAACTAAGTGAACTGATGGATATTAAAAAAGCCATTCAAAAAATTTAATTGTCTCCTCTTACTTCAGCAGTTTGATATGCCAGTTCAAAAAGGTATAAAACAGTGTCATAAGATCCTTAGAAAACCTAAAAGAAATGCTTAGTTCTATCTTCAAATGAAAAGTATTGTGAAATGGTTCACTTTATGATAATAAAGGAACATCAATAGAATTTCTGTTTGATCCTCCAAGACCTATTTTATATTCATGATAACAATAATACAAATGCAAAGTTGTTTTTATGGGAAATGTTTTTCCTCCTTCCAGAGGGGAGAGAGATTATTATCATGAAAATAGTGAAGATCTAACTTTAAATTAATAACCCATGAATCAATATGAAGCCCTACATGCAATGTGCATAAACACACACTTTCCATGAGAACAGGTGCATTACATCATAATTTAGACGAACAAGTTTTCATAAAATATTTCAACATGTTATCCAATTTCCTAAATGCATCTCGTTGCAATATCACTTTCTTGCCTCACATCACATCCATCATTCTTAGGAGTATTAACACGACAAGCTTTTCATTCCTTTGAGTAACCTGACAAAATTATCACGCTCCAGTTAATAGCCAATGGGCCTCTGATTGTTCTCAGATAATCCAATGGAAACGAAAGGAAGGATCTAAACATTGGCTCCTTGACTCCTTAATCTCCTTGTTCTCTAAGGAGAGCAGCAGGCAAAGAATAATAAAGCTCTAAGATGAGTATTCAGTAATGAAGGTAACAAACATATTAGACTTATCCATCATTGATTATTCAAGAAAATCAAGAATAACAATCATACACCTTGAAATCAAACAAAAACTAGATTATACAAAATTTCCACAAACTCTGTAATAACTCATGCAGTTGCGTTGATACTAAAGCTGCATCAAATCACACTATAGCTCCAAAGTATTTAATACTGAAAGTGATTAACACATTAGACTACTCATCATTGATTATTCAAGAAAATCAAGAATAACGATCATACAACCATGAAATCATAGAGAAACCAGATTATATAAATTTCCACCATATTTGTAATAACTTACGCAATTGCCCATGAACAAGTCAATCAAACTACAAAAACTGTTCACTCTTTTCCTCATTGTCAATTCTATCATCAACAAAACAATAGATCAATAAACAAAGAAGGGAAAAATAAATAAAACAAGCTACAAGAACATCAAACGAGGTCGTATAACTAAAAAACAGAACCAATCAAAGCGAAAGAGAAGGGATCACCTCCAGAACTCCTCAACAGTAGCAAAAGTATAGACAGGACGCATTGAGCTTCCCCAGGTAGCTTGCTTGGATTTAGCAGATGGATTATCGAACCAAAACGTCCATTGATGCTCAAGAAGATGCGGCTGGTACGTTACAGCGCTCGATTTCTTGCCCGAAGATTCCTCATCGTCCACGATTTCTCCTTCCTCCGGCTCATCACCGTCAACACTATCTTGTGGTCTCGGATTCGCTGTCTCTTCCGCCGTTTGTGGTGGTAAATTTTGTGCCTCCTCAACCGCCATTTTTGTTCAATTTCTCTTCTTGTTTCGTTTTACTTTTAGTTTTCTTTGATTATGCAGAGAGATTTTTAGGTTTTACACATTCACCAGAGAAGAAAAAAGAAGACGTAAAAAACAACCCTGAGTTTCTTGAGCAAGAGCTAAATGCCAAACTCAAATGGGCATGGGCCTACTTATTTTTTGGGGAAGCCCACACCAAACCCAATAAATGTATTTGAATGAAGCCCATACTAAAATTTTACTAGTCCATAGCTAATGCCTAATAGTTTATACTGTATATAGGATATTTCAATTAAATCATTATGTTCATAATTCTATTCTATTAAAACTAATGAAAATATGAATTTTTTCCATTTAAGTTTTTAATATATAATTAAAAATAATGGTAAATTTTAGTTTTATCTTAGTTTTAGTAACTAAATATATTTTTTTTTGTTAGTTTTGCTAATTTTATCCAAATATATGATTAGTTTAATATCATTAAATAATGCCAACAAACAAAAATGTAAAACTTTTTCTTGTCATTTTATATGAATTTATTAGGGATTTTTTTTTACATCAATTGCACAATGTAAATACTATAATAAGGAATAACAGTCTTTTAATTTCATACAAAAACCTAGTACCAATATTAGTAGTCTTTATATCATTTGATTTGATATAATTTTATAGTACATATTTAGTTTAATTTTATATATTATTTTCTTAGTAAACTTATTTGTTAGTACTACTAATGGATATGAATAGTAAAAGAGTTTCAACTCAATACCAAAATATTTAAGCTATTTATTGAGATTATGTTTAAAATATAAAAACATGTTTTGATACAGAATATTGTATTATATAAAACATACCATTATATTATTCATCAACAGAATATTTAATAATGTGTTTCCCAGAGCCATGCATTGACATATCCGAATTTAAATATTTCCAGGGATAATATGATATAATAAAAATTAAAATGTATTTATCTTCCTTAATGATGGATTACGGAAAATTATAACAAATATAATTTATACGGAGGTAACATTAATAGATGTACCTACCTCTTGTAGCGTAGAAACTCGTTGCGTAAGCGTCTATCAAGATTCCGTTTGTTTTTGGTCACTGATTTGGCTTTTATCCACTCGGGATAAGAACAGCTAGATCACAATCTAAATGCCACTGAAAATTAAGATAGAAAACTTGTGAGTGGAAACGAGCAGTTTTGCGGGCGTGTACATTTTCTCGTTGCCAAATTATGAGGATCTCACCTCTATTTATAGAGATCCTAAAAACTAGAGACCTAACTCTAGTTTAACTCAGACTCTTTCTGATATAAGATTTGATAATTTTTATCAGATTAAATAACTCAATTTAATCTGGATTGGAACTCAATCCATTATAGAGTTATGGGCGTACCCAAACTCTATCATCTCCCACTCGCACATGACGGAACGCATTCCAGTCTTAATCTTCAGTTATACTGGCAGATAGATTGTGTGACCAGCATATCTCGAGAGCACTAGTGCTATACACCTGTTAGGGATATTTAGCGTTTCGAAAAACAAGATCCTCCTTTTCACGTATGCCTAACCCTATATTGCCTTCTCACATTCATTGTTTTAACTCATGATCTCATAAAATAATTTTCGTGTTCATTATTATGTTTCTACTCATAGAAATTATAATAGGTATGCCGGTGAACCACGAAATATTATGAAAGTGATCTAAAGGCTATCTTCCCCTCTTACTGTATGCCATCAATCATGATTCAACTCGTATTTCTAGTTAGATCCGCCAGGCCAAAACTTTTCCCGGACCTCTTGGAAACTAACTAAGTTAGCCACATTGAACTATATTTCAGGGATAAGTTAAGGGTTCTAAGGGTCGAAATATAAATAGTGTCTCACAATAGGAAAAGTTGAGATCGTTAATATTATTAGATTCCCATCCATGTGGTCACATAAGCACACACGGTATAAAACATGTGTTATGGTGTTCTTTCCTTCTCTTAAAGGAGCGCATGTTTCACATTTCAATAATGTGCATATCAAACACCATACAGAAGCGTAAGATTGCGATGCACCGAAACACCCAACTTTAGTCCGCTTACTTAAGGACTACTTCTGACTTTTAGACAGAACATGATAGTTACGTATAACTGACCATCGGATTTCATACAATCCTTATCTTGGATCTCAATCCAAAGCATACAATTTTATGTATGACTTTATCTTGCACCTTAACAAGACTCATCTTATAATTTCTGCAAGACGGTACTTTTATTTTGAACAGGCTCTCGAGTATTCTCATATGTTCAAAAATCGTCTCATTTTAGTTTTTGCCAACTTATTGACAAAACTAAGATAAACACCCTTGTGAGTGGGCTACTTCTCTATCCGACATGCTCAATCTCATATCAATAACAGTAAATGTTTACACATAAACATTCACACTCATGTATTGCCAATAATGAACTTTAGTTATTATTCGCAAATAATAATGTTAAGGGATTATATAAAATATAACAGTACCAATTAAATTCTACGCAAACCTCGAGATCTAATGTGTCTTTCAAAACTCATATCTCGTTATAGGTTTACTCAATGGATTTGCATGCGTAAAAACATACTGCAAGTTCATATCACTCGTGCAACAATATTTTTCATATATTGATACTTAATGCCGATATGCTTAACTCTACTATAAGCTATCAACGACTGACTGTCACTATAGACTGTCACTGATACCTTTGAGACAATTACTCTTAAATGACTGACAAACCATTTAAGCCAAAATGTCTCCTGTACTGCAATTGAGGAAGTGACAAATTCAACTTCCACTATTGATAGGGCTACACAGATTTAATTCTTGTTACTCCACGAGATGACACTCTTGCCAAACAAGAATATAAAACCTGAGGTGGATTATCTCTCATCCACTTCTCCTGCCCAATCAATGTTTCTTTATTCTCTTAGTGCAGATCATTTTCTGAAAAATAGAGAGAATATTCTGCAGTACCATTAAGGTATATAAGCATCATTTCAATTGCTTCCAATGTGCTTTACCTGCGTTAAATTGATATTATTAACCATGCCCACTGCGTAGCATATATCATGTCTTGTATATAACACTGCATACATAAGACTACCCAGGGTACTGTCATATATAGAACGTTCCTCATACGTTTAATTTTTCTGACTTCATAAGACACACATCTTTGCTAAGAAACTAATTCTTGGCAATGGGGTTATCTATGGGTTTACAGTTTTGCATATTAAATTGCCCAAGGTCTTTGTTGATATATTTCTTTCAAAAAATAGATAACAATCTTCTTGAATGATCTCTTGAAATCTTAACTTTAAAAATGTAATATGCATTACTCATATGTTTTATCTCAAAGTTGGACGTTAACCAATCTTTGATTTTATTTACGTACCATTTATCATTTTTAACTTTAACTATGTCATCTACATACAATGCCAAAATAATAAATTCATTTTCAGAGCTTTTACTATTACTACAAGAAAATGTGAAAATAGCAACGGAAAATAGATTCCGTTGCTAAAATTGGTTGAATTTAGAAAATTTAACAACGGAATTATATTTGGTGATATTCCGTCGCTAAAAATGGAGGAAATTTTTAGCGCCAAAATTTAGCAACGGAATATATTTTTCGTTGCTAAATAATGAGCTAGGGAAAATTTTGGAACAAAAATAGCAACGAAATATTGTTTCCGTTGCTAATTTAGCAACGAAAAATATATTCTAAATATTTAGATCGAAAAAATCCGGGTTCTAAAATAGCAACGGAAAATTTATTCCGTTGCTATTTAGCAATGGAAAATATATTCCGTTGCTAAATAGCAACGGAAATTAGATTCCGTTACTATTAATTTCTAAATGCATAGACTGAAAAAATCTGCTTCTAAAATAGCAACGAAAAATTTATTATAGCAACGGAAAATATATTCCGTTGCTAAATAGCAACGGAAATTAGATTCCGTTGCTATTAATTTCTAAATATATAGGGTTCTAAAATAGCAACGGAAAATATATTCCGTTGCTAAATAGCAACAGAAATTATATTCCGTTACTATTAATTTCTAAATAAGCAGACTGAAAAAATCGAGTTCTAAGATAGAAACGGAAAAGTTATTCCGTTGCTAAATGCAAGCCTAATTTGATTTTTAATTCATTTTCCTTTCTTCTTTTCTTACCCTAAACCACGCAGAATCAATTTTCTACTCCTCTGCCTCACGCGTCCCCGCCCCCCCTGCCCCCCGAGAGCCACCAGGCGCCAGATCCGGCGTTGCCCCCCATCCCGCTGCCGTCAGCTCCTTCGCCGCCGCTGGCCCCCACCCTGCCGCCGCAAATCCAGTCTAGCAACTACCGCCGCAAATTCGATCCGATCTGCTGTCTTTTTCTTTTTGGCCATGAGCTCCGGTACTTCCTCCTCCTCCGCCGGCGATGGAACGCGCGGACCTCCTTCATCTTCTGATAAGCCAAAGGAGAAGGCTAGAGTGAGCAGGACCTCATTGATACTATGGGACGCTCATCAAAACGATGCCGCTGCTGTGCGGAGGCTTCTTGAGGAAGATCCGTCTCTCGTCCACGCTAGGGATTACGATATTCGGATTCTCTCCATGTGGCCTCGCTCCATGGATGGATCGATGTTGCTAAGTGCTTGATTGAGTTTGGCGCCGTTGTCAACGCCCAGGATCGTTGGAAGAATACGGTATCTCTTGTCGTTTTATATATGCGCTTTGAACAATGCGATTTGTGATTTGATTCTACTAGTTCCTGATTAAATTTGGATTTCTATAGAAAATGTATCTTATGACCTTAATCAGTAATTGGACGTTTAATCTTCGTCATGGCAGCCATTAGCTAATGCAGAAGGAGCTAAAAAGCATAACATGATTGAGCTCTTAAAATCATATGGTGGATTGTCCTATGTAAGTCTGAGCTCTATACCCTGGATGATGAATAAGAATTCTGATTCTTATTTCTTAAAGAAATGCTTGATTACATGGTTTATTGTCTGTAATTGTTGGCGGTTGTCCTGTTGTGCAATTGTGTTTCTTAATGTTTATTGTTCTCTTAGCTGAATTATTCACAGCAAGTGTTCAACATAATTGATCATATAGATTCTTGCAAATTACAAGCGGAATTTAATGTTTTATTTCTCTCTTGTTATTGGAATTGGAATCGTTCAACTGGAAGTTTAGAATTTGTTAATTGGTGTGAATAATGTGTATTGGTATACTTTTCTGCGGGTTACTTCTAGGCAATCTGCTAATTGGGACTTCCTTCTTTTTAAAGGTGATTATGAACATCATGATTTGTATTGAAGCCTTCATTTTTTGACATATCTATTCATCAGGAACACAATTTGGTTGGTGACTGGGTTCCAATCCTTGCAATCTCTGGTGTCATGGTAATCTAATTTACACCAGAAACTATCAAATTGCTTCTCTTAATCTCCACAATACTAAAAGTGTTATTTTGCTTTTTTTGATTTCAGCTTTTTATAGCCTCTTTTTCCATTTCAGCTTTCCCAGATTTGGAATTATTAATTATAATTAATGTTTATTGTCATATATAATTATAATAACAGTTATATTGTTTGATTTGATTTTTCGAAGTATGAAAACCAAAAAAAATAAAATAAAAGTATATATGTACTTGAGTTGAAGTTTCGTACTTGTTTCTTATTAATTAGTCTTAGTTTTAGACCCCAAATCTTAATAATTGTTTCAAATCAGCATTTCACAGAGAACAAAACATATACATAGAGATTTTGATTTTTGATGTATATATGTAGCTTATAAATTATATTTTATCATCACATGCATAGTATTCTTAATTTGTTCATCCATCAAACATCTACAGCTTATTTGTTTGCTGGCATAAAGTTTTATTCCCTATTGATTTGTGATCTTAATTTTCAGAAATTCTGCAGTCTGTATGCATCAATTACACAGTTTAATTGAAGTTCAAATTGATCTCTACCGTTTAATAGTCTTTAATAATGATTTGATTGGTTTAGTGCTATTACAAAAGGGAATTGAATTTTCATACCATTTTAGATTTAACTTTAAAAGTAATTTTTGTCATTTCTCAAATCTTCGAGAAAATAATTCTTTTTATTTTTGTTTTCACCAACCAAAAGCCACTACTTGTTAATCAAATCTATGATTAGTGGTGTTAGCACGTGATTATTTCATATTCATTTAAAAAAAAAAAAAATTAGGTGGTTATTTTATATTCTCTGAATGGTTAGTTACAAGGAAATTTAATATATAAGTATATTATAAATTATTTGTGATACTAGTATATACACAGTTGTTATCCATACAAATAAACTACAATACGATATCCTAATTAAAGTTAACAATTTGCTCTTGGTTTATATCCTCATCCATTAATCAACACACTGTTTATCTGCTCTTCAGAGTGAAAATACTCTAAACTATAGTTAATGCCACTTAATAGTTTTTTCTGCATTAATTAACGGAATATATAATTATGCTGCTTAAGATATGAACTATAATTTATGATTACAAAACTTAGAATAAACAAAAATTCAGTTCTAGCTGAGTAAATAAGATATAAAATTAAACTAAGTCTAATTAATTACGAATATTATAATGACAATTTTTAAATTTCTTAGAAGTAGAAATACACAAATGTAACTCTTAAGAAATGATATTGAAATGATGACGCTTAATTTTTCTTTAATTAGAGATTTCATGTTAGAGTTCAAACTAGATGTCATTTTTAATTACTAATTGAGATGCAATCCATTTATGGCCCTGTATAGTAAGAATCTGAGTTTAAACATTTATTGGCTGCTCCAATCTAAGTAGTATTGTTTGATTGGCACACGTAATAAACACTTGTTCCTTTTGATAATGAATTGAATCCCTTCACTGATTTCTTTGTGTTTGCATTTTTTTTATGGCTTATTTGATATTTCTCAAATATCTTCTACCAAATTAGATCTACATAATATGTAAATTATTTTTATGTATCTATTCATGTTGTCTTGTCAGTAAACTATTTTCCAGTCAATTTAAGAATCGATTTGTTTATATGTTATTGTCTCTTATATTATAGATATTAAGAATTAAGATGATAATTCTGATGTTAAATTTCTATGCCTGCTTTTTAATCATCTAGTTAATTTCATAACGTTTTGCTCTTGCAGATGGTTAAGAAGAACGGTTTTAACGATGATGTCCTTGTAGGTAATGAGTTTGGTATGCGAGTGAACGAAGAACTGACCCCTGTAGCATTTGTAATATGTCGTTATTTGTATTAAATTTATATTGTGTTTGTAATAGTTTCACTAGTTTTTACTTTACAGTGATGTTATACTGAATTCACTTTTGTAATATTTTTTCGGATTTTTATTTTATAATATTATAATATATTTTCAGGATTTTAATTATTGTGTATTACAATTTTTATATGAGATTATATTATCGATAAGCATACATTATTAATATATACAGGATTTGAATTATATTAATTTAAAAAATAATTTTTTTTACTGTTGTAAATAGCAACGGAACTATACTTTCCGTTGCTAATTGTATTATATTTATTTAAAAATAGAATTCTTATGCTGTTTAAAATAGCAACGGAAAAGAAATTCCGTTGCTAAAAATAGCAACGGAATTTCTTTTCCGTTGCTATTATTAGCAACGGGACTGCTTTCCGTTGCTACGTGAATTATAATTATTTTAATAAAATATGGAAAATAGCAACGGAATGACATTTCCCTTGCTATTTTTAGCAACGGAAAGATTTTCCGTTGCTAAATTTAGCAACGGAAGTCAATTCCGTTGCTAAATTTAGCGTCGGCCGAAATTGCAATGGATTTTTCCGTTGCTATTTTCCGTTGCTAATTTTGATTAGCAACGGAAAATTAGCAAATTCCGTTACTATTTTTCGTTACTATTTCCTAATTTTCTTGTAGTGTATAAACACAATGATCTTCATCAATCATGTTGAACATATTCGATATGATTATATGATGAAATCTCAAGTACCATTATGTTGAAAACTGTTTAAGGCTATAGATTGAACTCATCAATCAGTAAATTTTATGTTCGCTGCCTTTTCTGATAAAACCTAAAGGTTGTTCCATCCATTCTCCATTGACAAAAGCAGTCTTTTCATTCTTTTAATGAAACTCTACGTTCAAGCTCATTGCTATGGCTAGAATGAACCTTATGGAAGTAAATTTTACAACAGATGAGAAAGTCTACTCATAATCAATCTCTTCCTATTGTATGAACCCCATAGTGACTAGCTGAGTCTTATATCTTTCGATATCTCTTTCAGCCTTTTGCTTTACTTTGAGAAAATATGTATTCTCAATTTGTGTCATTCCAGTAGATCAAATAGTTCTCAAACATGATTTAATCTCATAGATGTCATTTTTTTTCATTGCTTTAATCCATTATTCTTTAGATGGGCATGAAAAAGCCTTTTGAATATTTTTATGCTTTTTCTTATCTTGCGGGATAACTAAAAGGGCTTCATTTCAGCCTTCGATTTTAAATCGTCAGCATGGAACATTTATCATTTTAGATTTTTGCAGTTCTGAATCTTGATAAACATGTCTCATATATTTATCGTAATTCACAATGCTCCCACTGGGATCATGTTCCATACTCCCACTGGAGTCAGGAATACTATATTCTTTCCTCCCACTGGAGTCAAGAATACTCCCACTCGAATCAGATCTCGAACATTCGGATCGTTTAGAGGATGAGGGTCTTAACCTTCTTTCTCTGAATCCCTCCCACTCGGATGGAGTGATCCTGATATTCTCTTCCCGAGATTGATTGAAAATGAGATCTCAATTCACTTCGCCCAACTTTGAAAATTCATCCTCTTGAGAATATGATGTCTAGTGATTCAAATTCTGTCATTATGCCATTTTCTTACTTACTCACGAGAAAATGTATCTTCTTGGTACTTAAAAATATCTCATATAGACACTCTTTTCACCTCTTGGTCTCAAATTTACCAAATTGAGGTATCATGAATGCAAACATTACAACCCAAAAGTTGTAAATGACTTAAGTCAACTTGTCGACCAGTTCACAACTCATAAGCTATGATAATGACAGATTTGGAGGGCATATAGTTCAGAACATATGTGACAGCCAATAAAACATCTCCCCAATAGGAGATAGACAATTTTGCCTCTGCCATCATAGATCTAACCATATATAGGAGAGTCTTATTTCTCCTTTCCTTAATACCGTTTTGTTGTGGATTTCTAAGAATGAACAGCTGATGTTCAATCCTTTTTCATCACATGAAGTTTTAAATTTATCTGTAAGATATCACTGACCTTTGTCAGTTCTTAAAGCTTTTATCTTTTTATATAATTGATTCTCAACTATACTCATATAAGTCGTGAAGCAACTTAATGCTTCTGACTTGTGAGAAATCAAATAGACATGACCATACCTAGTACAGTCATATATAAATGTGATGAAATAATAGGCCCCATGCCTTATCCTCACATTTATTTGACAACACTCGTCAGAATGGACTAACTGCAATGGAAACTCAGCTTTAGTATTTTTTTCGAATGATTTTCTAACTAGTTTTTCCTTTTAGGCAATGCTCACACGTAGGCAATTCAAACTTATTTAAATTACTTATTAAACCTATTTTGACTAACCGACTCATTCGGTCTTATCCAATATGATTTATTTAGCATGCCATAATTTCACATTATCCTCGTAACTATGTAAAAAATAACAAACTAGTTTTACTCAAATAGTTATTGTCCACATCCATAATAATAAAATCAAGTATAAGCGTGCACTGCCATTCTCAAAATATAAATTGAAAACAAATTTCAATAAAGAAAGAACAGAACCTAAATTTCATAATAAAAGTATCTCGATCCCTTGTTACACGGTCCATTGGTTCTAAAACTATCATCCTCAAAGGATGAAATTCAGAATTAGATACATAAATTTTGCTCACTCTTGAGTCAAAATAGTGTATCTTTTTAAGCACAATGCATCTCTTACATAATGTCATTTCTATAGGCAATTGAAACATTTCACTCTTGAAAAGTTTATCTCCTTTTTGCCTTTGGAACTTACGTGATTCTATTCCTTTTACTTTTCAGGCTCTCAAGCATTTTCTTTATCCCTATTGATGAAGCTTATTATCTTGTTCTAATGAGAATTCATTCTATTAGAACATGACTATGCCATATGCACTTGACATTGACCTTAATCACTGTCAGATGGTCCCTTTTAAGCTTCAAATGACAAGTGAAATCCTCAAATGTCTTTTTGCTTATCCATATGAGTTAGTTGTATCCTCACATGGTACCGACTCTTGGGTAAAGAACGGATAACAGTTTGAACATACTGCTCGTCAGTCACTTATGACTAAGTTCACTAAGCTCACTTTTCTTTTTCATCTCTCTTAGATGTTTTCGCATTGAATAATCAGACTTTTTCTGATATGTATCAAATTTGATCTTCAATGATCGGAGCTTATTCAGAATCATATCTTCGAATTTCTCTTGCAAAGCGATCCACAGATCCATTGTATTTTGATACTTGCAAAATTGCTTAGTGATGTGATGCAACATAGGCATCCTGGTCCTGCTTATGCTGCGTTATAGTGTCATTCTCAAGTTCAGCCATAATCGAACTTGAAGATTTAAGAGCTTCTTGCTCTTCAAGCACATACTGGATCTTTGTATTCCAAATTTCATAATTATAACTTGAAAGCAACATTCATTAAAATCCTCTGATCTCAAATGGAACAATGTTGCACACATTTAAAGGAGATAAGACAATACATGCAATTTATTATGCACCTGAAATAATAGCCTAGTAAAATTTTTTATTAGGTTCAAATTCGAAAAAGGCTACTTATAGTATCCAATTACCCTTTAAGTCCTAATGTCCAACTTTACAGTTTAAAATTTCACGCATAATAAATATAAATTATTGGATTATCAAGTTCTCAAACTTATGAGGGGACTTTTATTAAGTCTTTACTTAATAAGCATGCAATCATTTTACTCATAAAATATTGTAAGGTAATTAACAATTAAAATAAACTCATTTATTATAAAGTTAAATGCCAACATAATAAGTAAATAAACACATTTATTTAACCAATAAAATCCAATAATCCCAAAATCAGACACTCATGTCAAATATTGATAGGAAACATAAATCCTATTTAATAAAAGTAAGCGCCAACTTAAATTGACACTTATGTCAACTATTATTGAAGTTCAGATTTCATAAAATTTTTTTAGTTATTAGGATTATATTTTTGACCGATTTAATCAATTCATCAAGCGACTCATAAGTCCATTGATAAAGTCATAGACGATGCACACTCCGTACATTTCTCAATACCATCACAGATTTTAGTGTTGCTTTTCAATACTTGCCCTTTTTGGTAACTCTGACCAAAATTTCATTTTCATATTCAGACCACCTGTCCAAATGCATTCTTGCATTTGTTCTCACACATTTACTTTATGATGCACTATTACATCAATGTTATCAGTTCAAATCTTCTTTCGCATTCTCATGTTACTTAAAAATTGCACTATTATATTTCTCAAAGCAATCTATGCGCAATTTAAGGAAAACCTGCTGTCCTTATTCAATATTTCTGTAACATAATACAGAAAATTTTTATATACTAATGTATAAATACATATGATTGAAACACATTTTAATTAATAAGTAAGGACAGAACCTTAAAAAATTTTTAAAATATTTTAAAAAATTAATCGAATGCAGAAAATACTTTTTCTACAATTTTTAATATTTTATTTTGAAATTAAACACATTTAAATATAAAAAATACACAATTTATTTTCTGGTCATTAAAAAATTTTGAAAACATGACCAAAAAATCAGAAATAATTTTAAAAAATTATTTGACAAAAATCTGAGCTGAAATGGTGGTTGGAGGACGTCGCACGCACCATCATGTGTCGACATGAGGGAGGTAGATGCGCTCACGCGCGGCCTCTCACTTGACCAGACACGTGTCAACACCACAACATGCCACGTGTTCGATTCCTACTGGTCCACCTGGCGCCCACGTGGCACCCGGGTACACGTCACCGCCACGTGGCATGACACGTGTCATCTACGTGGCGGTGTCTCATTGGACCACGTGTCACATGTGACACGTCAGCATTGTCGTGGCAGACCTCGGTCTGACACGTGGCGGCCCCTGATTGGGCCACGTGGCACCATCTGATTAGGACACGTGGCATGACCACAGTCTTCCACGTGTCACGCTCTGGTTGGTCCACGTGTCCACACCTTTCATCTGCCATGTGGCATGGCCTCAGCCATCCACGTGGCGTTCAGCGATTGGGCCACGTGTCAGCGTGACGCATCACAGCTGACACGTGGCGACGCGTGAGTGGGCCACCGCCCACGCGCACGCGCCGAACGTATGTGGCGCGTGTAGTCCACGCGCCGCCTTCCCTGCCGAATCTAATGCTCCGGTTCCGGCCGATGGGAGGTTTTCAGGGTCTGTGAATCTAATGGTGTGGTCAAAAATCAAAAATTTTGATTTCTAGTTAGCCGTTTTGAACACTCATGTTCGTCCCCTCGGGTTTCGGTGTACACATATACGAAATCGAGTCGAAATATACACGCATATATATTTTTCACACAAAAATTAAATTTTTGTTGTGTTATTGCATCCCAGATCTAATAATTTTACATATAAAATTTTAGATCTATTTATTCAAATTATGAGAACCTCATCTCTATTTATAGAGATCCTAAAAACTAGAGACCTAACTTTAGTTTAACTCAGACTTTTTCTGAGATAAAATTTGGTAATTTTTATCAGATTAATTAACTCAATTTAATCCGAATTGAAACTCAATCTATTATAGAGTTATGGGCGTATCCAAACTCTATCATCTAATTTTGATTCTAATTAATATGTTGTCAAAGGTTGTTGGGCGACAACTACAGCAACTAATTAATTCAACCATTTACAAACATACAATCCACACGTGCTTTTTTTCACATGTATATTATGTTTTATTTCTATCGTCTATTAGGAATATAATGTGGTTAAAATTAAAAGTAAAAGCAACAAATTAATGATCTATAATTGTACATAATTTGTAGATAAGAACCAGCGAAATCGATAATATATATTATTATTTCACACAGGACATGACTAAGAAATATGCATAAATTGCAAGCAATAAGCTGTTTTACCCGTTGTACTTACAGATATTTATAATTAATGATATTTATGTTAATTAATTTTCATACTGTCCAAGTATGATTTCCCATCGAGCCTTTGAGAGAAGAAACCTTTGGCATAATCTTCAGTTAGAATTCTTCTAAATTTTGGTGGATTTTGTGGTGTGATTACAGAAGGTGCTGGTCCAATCACTGCTTCAAATTTAGGGTTCGCAAAGAAAGCAATACTCATCCTTTCTTTCTCTGAATTCACTGTTACCCTATGCTCGATGCTCTTGTACAGTCCATTGCTCATAATCTTGAAAAAAAAAAAAGAAATTACATTTAGTAAAAATAAAGAAATTGGAGTATATGATCTAAGTGAATATAGACATCAGAATTCTAATTCAAGCTCCAATTAATTAAGTTCGATGCTCAGATTGAATTTCTTTTCACATTAAAATTAACTTTGCTTCATAATATATATAATTAAGACAATGGATTTTAACTGGACTTAATTGTTATTTTTATTCAGAAGAATGGATAGAGAAAGAAAGAATTTAATTATATATGCACTTGCCTCTTTAGGTACGCCAAGTATTAAACAACTATATACGTAGTATAAGTTGTTATGAAGGGGTTAGCTCATCCCAAATAGTTGACCGAGACAATAGAAATAGCTTGGAGACATGTTTAAGAAATCGAAACATTGTTTAAGTAAAAAACTGCGTAAATGTCTTTACGGAGACATTAATATTATTATTGTATGGGGAAGATGTAGAAGCAAAAATTTGACAAACCTCAAGAATGTCTCCGATATTCACGACAAGTGAATCTGGGAGAAAGCTGACAGGGAACCAGAGGCCATCTTTTTGAACCTGAAGACCATCAACTCCATTGAGCTGGTTAAGGATTGTGATTCCTGTTGAATCTGAGTGAGGAGTAAACCCTAAAACTAACTCTGGTTGTGGACATGGTGGATAATATGTCATTCTTATTCCCTGCATTCCATCATCAAACATCTCTTCCATCTCCTTTTTCTCTATCTTTAGACAATCTCCTAACAATTCTAAAAGCTTCATCGCTAGCTTTTGCATTTCCACTATATACCTCTCCAAGCTATTTCTGCACACAAAATTAATAACAAATAAAACATAGAAAATAGTTTGTTTTAAAGTTATTTTCAGATTAATTTTCCAAGTTATAAAATCAGATAGCAGTCGAAGTTATATAAACGGAAAAAAAAAAAAAAAAAGATTAATGACAGTCCTAGAGTTTGGGTTACTCGAAAAAAGAGTAATCCGACAGTCAACTCAATGATAGAAAAAAATAAAAGGTAATATGAATATACATATAAAATATTTAAAAAGCATATCCCGTAGTGTTGGGAATCTATATATAGTAGGGTCAATTTCACTTATGGTCACTCAACTTATCACTTATCGCACAAAAGTAACCGACTTTTTTTTTTCTTACTTAAATGTCACTGAACTTCTAATATTTTTGCAAAAAAGTCATGTTGACCGTAATCCGGCGAGAACCCTTACCGGATTGATGACATGGCATATGACACATGGCAACGAATAGTAAATATATGACTTTTTTTTAAAAAATGTTAGAAGTTCAGTAACATTTAAGTTGGAAAAAAAGAAAATTCGTTACTTTTGCGCGATAAATGATAAGTTTAGTGACCGTGAGTGAAATTGATTTAGATGTATCATTTGTTGTAGATATTGTTAAACGACATGTAATTTCTGACATGGCATGACATGTCATCAATCCGGCGAGAGTTCTCGTCGGATTCTGGTCAAAATGACTTTTTTGCAAAAATGTTAAAAGTTCAGTGACATTTAAGTAAAAAAAAAAAAGTCGGTTACTTTTGCGCGATAAGTGATAAGTTGAGTGACCGTGAGTGAAATCAACCCATATATAGTATATATGGTGTAATATATTTAATGAGTCAAACAATTAATATTATGTAACGGCTGGTATATATAAATTAATCTTTTAATGTTAATAGTGTTTAGAGTTTGAATTTTATCCAAAATTTACGTTGTTCAATTATTAAGAAATAATAGTAAGCTGTAGATTTATAGTATTAATTTTATATGATAAAAAATTTCATATGAAAACGATGATATATCATGATTAATAAGCTTTAATTTATTGGTAGGATTAAGATTTTCAGTTGAACTCAATCACATGTTTATAATAAAATCAAATAAAAAATGAAACGTGAGAGCGAGAGAGAGAGAGAGAGAGAGGGGACCTGAGAGAGGAAGGGAGCAGAGGCAAAAGGTGAGGCCTTCTTCTAGAAATAGGGTTGGTGATCATGTAGAACCTGTCTCCCCAGGGAAGTTTCGCATCAAATTTACCATGGTTTCCATACCCTTCTACTTCACCTGCTCTTACCTTATACTTCATTCTCTCTTCTAATGGAAGATTATAAAATTCTTCAATCTCATGTTTCAGCTTTTCCACCAATGAACCTCTAATTCCATGGTTCACTATCTGTTCAACATTACATCATATCTCCTACCGATTAGGCATATAAAACAAATAACCAGAAAAAGGTGCAAGTTTAATTAAGGAATTTAATCAAAATCTTATTTTTTTTTTCTTTACAATTTAAATTCTAGTGCATATAATCCTCATTTAACTTTCATCTCTTTTTCTAAACAGAAATTTTATAGGAGATGTTATTGGAATTCAATTTTAGTAGCCCTTCTAGTGGTATAGTTATTGCGGGTCTTAGTGTAATTTTATTTTATTTTTTTACTTAGATTTCTATTAAAAAATTAATGAAAATCAAACAGGGTTAAATTGAAAAAGAAAAAAAACTGTGTAGATATAAATTAGAATTGTAAGAAAATTAAGGTTTACAAATATAAAAATTATGATGTTCGTTTATCTAAAAGAAGAAAAAAGTTAAACCTGGAAGATGCCCCATTCTTTGCAAGTGGAGTGCAACTTCTGGAGCTCCAAATTAGTGGTTTGCTTAGAAAGTAAGAGATTGAAGTCAATTGTGGGGATAGTTGTTGGAGAGGAAGAGCAGCTGATGAGGTTTTCTTGATTGGATCGGACCACGTAGTTTTGTGGGATTGATATTATTGGCTTCTTTATGAGTTCTTGCACTAACTGCAAGTTCTCATGGTTAATAGCTGCCTCCGAGGATGCCATTAATTAATTATTTGCTTAGACAAACTTAAGTGTTCAAACCTATGCCACTACGTGACTGAGACTCCATGCTTATATAGCCACAGAAAATGATAATGTTTTGATTTTTTTTTTATTAATTTTATAAAAATTTGGAATTTTTTTTTCTAGACTGAGTTTATAAATTTTTTCATTGACTAAATCAATACGATGAAGTGTCACTTGTAAATGTTTAGAGGTGATAAAAAAAAATCGAAAGTTTGGTTAACAGTAAAATAGATTCGAAATCGAACCAAATTTTTAGATTAACTGGTTCAATAAATTCAATTTTGATTTTTGACATTTTCAGTTATTGATTTTGATTTTTTGAGTATTGATTATATCGTTGGTCTATAATTAATCGATTCATATTTATATTATATTTTTTATTTTTATATCATATTTTTTTATTTCTCACTAAAATTTATATAGAGAAATATTTTAAAATATATGTTATTCTCCTTAATCATGTATAATAATACTGATATAGACGGTTAACCTATATGTTGTTTCTTATTATATATATACCTTGATAGTTTTTAATGTCATTTTCTTATATATATTTTAGAGTTTATATTTTAACATTTAATTTTACCCATAGTTTCTTTTTTGATCTGGGATTAATCATGCTAATTCTTAACAAATATCGAATCTGTTTTATTATATTAGCTATTAATTGATTGAAATAATTAATCATAAGAAATAGAGAATGGTAAAAGTAAGACATATATGATTTTTGTCTAGTATTATATTTATTATGTAATTTCTTTGAACATTTAAAATTTAATTGAATTTTATTTTTTTTATGATTGTATATTAAAAAATTCAATAGTTAAAATAAAAATATTATTTAACAAAAAAAATTGATGGATTAATTAACTAAATTTAATGAACTGGTTAATAATTAATAATTTTAAAAAACAAAATTAATGAAATAGTTAAAAAAATTGTTAATGTACCTATTAATTGATTCATATTCACCTCTAAAATGCTAACTAGTATTTCATTTATTTTTTAACCAATTTAATCTTATGTCTCATTTTATATTGACTCACTTTATAAAACTTTCATGAGTTGGTTAGCAATTAATTACTCACAATAAATACATATTTTTTAGAAAAAAAAGACTAAATTTGTCTTTTATCTGTAAGAAATAGTACACATTTGTAATTAAACTTTTATTCTGTTAAATAATGTTTTTGCCGTTATCAAACTAATTTTCATTTATATTTATTTATAACGGTGAAAATAAATATAAATTATTTATTTCATATTTAATGTTAATAAAATAATTTAAATTTATTTTGGTGTTACAAATAAATTAAGATAAATATGAGGCATTTTAATAATAACACAAACATTTTTTAACAAAACATTTCAAAGTCAAATTTGCAAATTTGATGTTTATCCCTATTTAATGTTGTTGAGATTAGATTGGTTGTGAAGATAACCATGTATATGAATATGAATGCATTTAATTAGTGATGAACCCCATGGTACCAATTAATTAATAGAAGCTTCCATGTGATACAATATTTATAAGACAGGGTTGTTTTTATTTTTATTGCAGTAGCTGTTCAATAATCACTGCCTAATACAATATGCATTTCATTTTATTTGTTATTTTTATTATTTTTAATTAAATTTAAATTTATTATAAAATTTAGTGATTCAAAAATAATATTTATTAAAAATTTAAAAGTATCATATAAATAAAATTTAAATTTTACTAAAAACCAACGCATAAAATTAAAGGGAGGGAAGAACTTCTTATAAAAACTTTATATTCATAACTAGATAAACAGAAGAAATAAAGCAAATTTACACTGAAAGTGAACAGAGTAATAATAGGGGTTAATTTCACCCACGGTCACTCAACTTATCACTTATCGCGCAAAAGTAACTGACTTTTTTTTTCTAACTTAAATGTCACTGAATTTTTAACATTTTTGCAAAAAAATCATGTTAACCGGAATCCGGTGAGAGCCCTCACCGGATTAATGACATGACATGACATATCAGAAACTACATGTCGTTTAACAATATTTCCAACAAATGCTACATCTAAATCAATTTTACTCACGGTCACTAAACTCACCATTTATCGCGCAAAAATAAGCAACATTATTTTTTCCAACTTAAATATTACTGAACTTCTAATATTTTTGCAAAAAAGTCATGTATTTACTATTCGTCGCCACGTGTCATATGCCATGTCATCAATCAGGCAAGGGTTCTCGCCGGATTCCGATTTACATGATTTTTTTTGCAAAAATATTAGAAGTCCAGTGACATTTAAGTCAGAAAAAAAAAAGTCGGTTACTTTTGTGCGATAAGTGATAAGTTGAGTGACCATGAGTGAAATTGATCCAAATAATATGAAGCATGTTCATATTTACATATTAAATTAAATTCTGTTTACATATAACGACTTATTATTATTTTTTAAAAAAATTTATCAATCAAACATGCTCCTCTTCTTTAGAAAAAATTAAAATTGTGCCGTTCTTATAAAAGCTTATTGCAATTTTGTCCTTTTAATACCAAAACCCTAACTGAAGCAGAATATCATGGCACACAGATTCAGCTGGCACCACAAGAATGAAGTAGAACATCACCATTACTGAAGCATGCAAGCACAATAATAAGGAAGCCAAAGAAAAAGAAAATTTAAGTGTTTAAGTTAAACTAATAAAGATTCTAATATAAAAGAGAGTGATCTCGATTCAATATTTACTAGAACATGCAATAATCTACGATAATTCGGTTTAATGTCCAGCACGCAATTAAATGTAAAAAAAAAGTTTAAATTTAAATAATTCATTCTCTGATTATTTATAGTTGGATTATATACAGATACTCATTACTTAATTAAAAAAATATATTAAAACATGCAATATATTGTACACATAAATAAGAAAATAAGTTTTAACTCATAATACCTATTTTGTTTTGTTGATGAATATAAAATCTTCATCTTTTCCAAAATGTATATAATAGAAAAAAAAAATTGTCTCCAAAAAGACATGCTTGCAATAAAATTATTATTAATATATCGCCAGGTTTCTGGTTAGAGTCTCCACTAATTCTTTTTTAGATATTTTTCTAAAGTACTAAAAGGATTTTTCTTGAAGTGGACAAAAAAAATGCTTTTTTTTTTCCTCCTTTGATTAATTAAGTGTTAATTGTACTGAAAATTATTGTATTTATACTTTTTTTTTTTGAAGAATATTGTATTTATACCTTAAACATCAAAAAAATGATAAAAATTAAATTTTCTACAACAAGAAAATATATTTCTATGGGAAATTATTTTAACAAGAAAATACTTAAAATTCTACTAGAATCAAACAGGACATGGGCGGAAATCCAGTTAACGGAGTAAGCATTTGCTTTTTCACGGTACATAAATACTTTATTTGAGGGGAATTTATATAAACAATTGTTGACATGTATTCCCACGTGTCACATTCTAGAAGATTTAGAACTTGGATGAAATGACATATTTAAAATATTTTTCGGTCAAAATGACTTTTTATCCAAAAATTACTTAATTTAAATATTTTTTTATTATAATTTTTTTTTGTTACTTTCTAACATAACTTTAGTTACCTTTAATGAATTCATATCAAAATTTAATATATTTTTCATCCAATAATTCACAAATGCCCCTGCTCAAGATACAAGCGCACACTAAATCCTCACTCTTTATTTTTAGTAAAAAACCAGTAGCTTAATTAAAAAAGCAATTAGCATGCTAATTTTAGCGATGTCAGTAAATAATCAAAATAAATTTTCTCTTAAATAAGAATCAAAAGATGAATTATACAATTATTAAGAGATAAAATGAGATGGAAGTAGTCCCGTCTCTTTTAATTAAAGATATTAAATTTCAGTTCTGAAAATGCAGCATCTTAATTTAAATACTTGTAAGAAAGAGTTTTGACTTTTTTATAAACATGTTCAGTGTAAATCCAAATTAGCGGGCCAATTTTTAAATACCGAATAGTTATATAAAAAATAATTAGTCTAAAGAAAAAGAACCCCTCAGCGTAAATTACGATCAGGCAATAGATATCTAGTAATTTGATGTCAAGATTCCATATATATATATATATATATATATATATATATATATATATATATATATATATATATAGATATTTGATGCTCATGGAAAAACAGTTGCGTGTTGGGTAAAGCACTTTCTAAGAGACAGCAGAACAAAAACGTGCTTAATTAAATTAATTAAAAAAAGGTAATTAAGATTGATAGAGTTTGACATATTTGGAATTGTATTTTAATTAATATTAGAAGGACAACCACGTTTTCTTTTATTAAGACATGGATTTCACCCTGATACTGACCGATTCAAAAGTCTATGTGGAACTCGTCATGGATGACGCCGCTCAAGACCAACACTAATGTTTGCCAAAGGGATTGGTTTGGAATAGTCACAATCCAATAAAAAAATCCGCTTGAATGGTTTCTGATAACAGTTTAAAATTTCTGGACCAATAACTTGAAAAAATTTCGACATATTTTTTTATCGAAAATGCTCTGATGGTAAACTAAGAAAAATTGACGATGATATTAGTGGTAAATTGGAAAATAATAAAAAAAAAAATACCTGAATTTTCTCTTTTATAAAGTCAGAAATCAATATTGAAGTAAAAAAAATATTTCGCGTGGGACAGGTATTTCTAATAGAGCTGAAGTTGGGAGCTGGAGTTGAGAGTCCTAACTGGAGTAAAACTCGAATTCTGGATAGATAAGAACACTTTCTGGTCAGATAAAGGTAAATCCCGTTTGAATAAGGTTGAAGAACTGGTCAAATAAGAATGATTATGTAGAAAATGCGTTACAAGGTAATGTAAGTTCTTGAAAGATTCCAACAATTCTAATGATCCCGAGAGACGAGCTCTTACTGATCTTATGGATAATGCTGAGATGTTATTAAAAGATTTCATATCAGATCGGCAGTCTAGACTCAAGAACAAGTAAGAAGAAATCGAATCTCATGAAAAGTGATAAGGTAAAACCCAACTCGTTGAGTAAAATGAGATCGAACTCTTTAGAATGTCCGATTATCAGTTTCTAAACTTAAATCCTTTATTAAGATTCTATATATTCTATATTTTCTCAAAATTTAAAATTAATACGATTTTTATAATTTTTTTTAATAAGTATATAATTGGAGAGGGGATACCCAAATTTAAATAAAAAGAATTTCAAAAAATTATATAAATTCGGTTAAAATTCGACTCAAATCTAAATTTTAGATGAATCTAGTCGCAGTCTGGATTTTTTTCCTTTTGGCGTGAAAAGTAAAAATTTCTAGAATATTGGAGCTACAATAAAAAATATTAGAAAAATAGTATATCAGAAAACGACAACTTAAGTTACCGTTTTCTGTCATTGTGGGTCTCACCAACTTTACATATTGGATTGTCAGAAAACGGCAATTTAGATTGCCGTTTTGCCATTTTTTGACTTTTAATTTTTTTTTTCGTTTTGCGTTTTTAATAACTAAACTCGGATGAGACCCAAATTGTTAAAAAACAGCAACCTAAGTTACTGTTTTCTGATTGATTATTATTATTTTTTTTTTCAAAGCAGATAAAGGCAATCCGGATGGAACTCGGACTGTCAGAAAACGGCAATTTAAATTGTCGTTTTCTGACACACCATTTTTCTAATTTTTTTTACTGTAACCCTAATACTCTAAAAAAAAAATTTTCACACCAAAAGGAAAAAAATCCGGTCGCAGCCATGGTTGGATTTCGCATGTCGGCATTTGCCCAATTCCTATCCAAGGGTGGAGCATAAAACACCTTGATGACCTAATCAACATTCATAATTTCTTTTATTCATAATCTTCATTAGATTTTTATCCTTTTCTGAACAAGTTTTACATGACCAATTAACTGGTGAACTATGTTGTAGCTGACTAACATAATTTTATCTGTAAATATCGACATGCCAACAACCAACATATCAACTTGTCCCTCTAAAGTGTGGGATGCATTTTGGTAAACGTGACATTTTTAATACTTTTTTTTTTTTAAAGTTAAATTGCCTTTTATAAAAAAAAAAGAAATCTATATATGAATTAAAAACTATATCCGATAACACAACTTAACATTAAGTGCTTTTTATTTTCTTCGGTGATCATTGTTAAATCTATTTATTTCATTTTCTGTTAAACAAAGTTTGGAAATTAGAGTTGAAAATATATTTTCAAGATTTGGGTTGCAGCTCTTATTTCCGTTCAAAGATAACCTTTCAATATCATGACATGTTATTTAAATAATATAAAGAGAAATAATTTTTCTAGATTTAGATTATATTGTTTGTCTGTTTGATTTCTATGTGAGAATACATGAACCGTCTTTAAATTAAAAAAAAAAACATTTTGACATATTCTCACTTGGTAAAAGATGCTGAAATGCTCCTCATAATTTTTCAGGGTACAAATATGTCCTTATTTTTTATTTTGGAGTAAAAATAATTGTAAAGTAATTGTGGTGTTAACATGGCACTAAAGTATTAGCATGGCTTTGAGGCGACGCTGACACATAATAAAATAAGTCATATTTTGCTAAATTAATAAATAAATTTTTAATAGGTAAAATTGAAAAAATTAAAAAAATGCATGTTTTACTACGAGTTAATGCTATGTATTAGCATGTTTATTTACATGAATATTTTTTATACCAATTTATGTTGCATTAAAGAGATTTTTATCCTAAAATAAAGGATAATTGCATTTTGGTACATTTTCCTTTCTCACTTAGAAAGTACTAACAAATCAGAAAATAAAATATTATTCATAAAAGCAAGGGGATCAGACATATTGACTTGAGAAAAATCACTTATTGTGCTATAGGCAAATAATAATAATTATTATTATTTTAATAAATGAAAAGATTGAAATTATTTGTAGGCTCTTATAGGCCCAGGTTTGAAGGAGCATTTTCAATGGGAATGTAGACTTCTGAGTTCTTAAGTCCAGAACCAAACATGGGCCCAAGCACAATTAATTTTTTCCCTCAAAAAAAGTTAATAAACTAAAAAAGGAGTATTTATCTGGTACACGATATTGTAAACTGTTATATTAAAATTTAATATTATTTTATTTTTAATCTTACGATCCATAGTTGCGTGGATAAGCTCCAAGTATGTTTATAAATGTATGTGATTATTGTCAATTTTATGGGTTAATTTCACCTATAATCATTAAAATTATGCCTAAATTATGCAAAAATAATAATATTTTTTTTTTCATAATAATCACTTAACTTAGTACGTATATATAGAAAATGATCAATCGAAAAGTCTAGCGGGCACACTTAATCAGCCGTTCCTGCACACATGGTGTTCCAAAAAATGCTAAATTACCATAACACATGACATATGTTCCACACCAGCTGACACATAAACCTTTCAAAGCGGTGTTTTGCCATGCCATGCCATGTCAGTATGGCACTTGGACCTATTCACATGCCATTTGCTTATAGGTTTAATCTTGGGACAAAGATTTAACTGGTGTAGTTTGAAAAAGTTTTTACGCAATTAGGGTAGTTTGAAAAATATTTTCGGGTGTAGAATTGAGTCAGAAGCCACAGCTGACAGCTGCAGCTTCTGACAGTGGGACCCACAGTATGGGTCCCCTTTTCCACAGTGATGCCGCAGCTGGTAGCTGCGGCATCACACTTTATATATATATATAAAGAAAGGGGCAGCAGGCGGCAGCTGCTGTTCCTTTCTCTTTATATATATATATAATTATTTTAATTTAATAATAAATAATATTATTTATTATAATAAAATATTTATTAAATATAATAATATAATTCTAATAAAATAATATACGAAATGGAACTTTATTTTTTAATTGTTCAATTATAAATTTTACAAAAATATTTTTATTTAATGTTATTAAAAATATTTTTATTTAATATTTTAATAATATTAACAAACATATGATAATTTTAGTTTCATTTAGTGTTATGATTTTATTTTTAGATTAATTGCTAATAAAAAATATTTTTTTTGATATATAATAATTGTCAATTCACTAATTGTTTTTATTTTGATCACATGATAGGTAACGATCTAGCAATAAAGTTGTTAAATACTATTATTAATCAGATTAATTATCTTAACAAGTGTATTGAAAGATTTATTAATTCAGTGAAAAATTTTTCAAATGTTTTAAAAAATTAACACTACAACCAATATGAAAAATCAAATAATGTAACAAATTAATATGGAATGCATGTTAGAAAATGTGAGTCCCAAATATATACTCCAAAGGGGTGAATATAATATTACTAAACAAAATTCTATTTTTTTTGTATTTTTATTTTTTATGTGTAAAGTAGAAAATTTATAATTTTATGAAAATCTTACAAAAAAAAATATTAAAATCTTACAAAAATTTTACTATTTTTGTAAAATTTATAACTAAACAATTAAAAAAATTTATAACTAGACAATAATAGTATTTAACAACTTTATTACTGGATTCTTGCCTATCATGTGATCAAAATAGAAACAATTAGTGAATTGACAATTATTATATATCAAAAAAAATATTTCTTACTAGTAATTGATCTAAAAATAAAATAATAATACTAAATGAAACTAAAATTATCATATGTTTGTTGATATTATTAAAATATTAAATAAAAATATTTTTAATAACATTAAATAAAAATATTTAATATTTTTGTAAAATTTATAATTGGACAATTAAAAAATAAAGTTTGTTTCGTATATTATTTAAATATTATTTTATTAGAATTATATTATTATATTTAATAAATGTTTTATTATAATTTTATTTTATTATAATAAATAATATTATTTATTATTAAATTAAAATAAAAAAAATAATTATATATATATATATATATATATAAAGTGTGATGCTGCAGCTACCAGCTGCGGCATCACTGTGGAAAAGGGGACCCACACTGTGGGTCCCACTGTCAGAAGCCGCAGGCGTCGCTGAGGCTTCTGATTCAATCCTACACCCGGAAATATATTTTAAACTACCCTATTTCTGTAAAAAATTTTTCAAACTACCCTAGTCAAATCTTTGTCCCTTTAATCACATGAGTAAACTAATACCAATTTCATTTATTCAAACATATTCTAAATTTATATTTTTTTTTTGAGTGATAGAATGATATATATACACATTTATACCATTTGATTGAATCAGCATGTGATCCAACTGTGGAGGCGCAAATTGGATTATAAAAAAGAAAAATTGAAGCACTAATATAATTTTTTATTATTATTATTATTATTATTTTCAGCTTAAATTCACACATGCCATGGCAGCAATATCAACATCACATATCATCGCACAGCAATTGTTTTTGTCAGTATCTTTATATAGATTGAATTACATTAGGAAGAAAAAAAAAAGAAAAGTTTTAACACTGATGGAATCATCAGAAGAGGCAGCGAACTTTGGAAAATCAATCATAGTACCAAGCGTTCAAGAACTGGTAAGAGATTCGGTGGTGAAGATCCCCCCTCGTTACCAAATATTCGATCAAGATTCTTTGGTTAGTAGCGGTGATGATGGGTCATCGTCTTCTTTATCAGTTCCCGTGATTGATCTTCAAGGATTGGTTAGTGGCGACTCCATGGATTCTATGCTTCAGAGATTGCATTCTGCTTGTACAGAATGGGGTTTCTTTCAGGTATGTGTACTTTTGCTATTCCAATTTTATTAGTATAGGGTAATATAATCTCGAATTAGTTGAGTTGTATAAGTTGTTTTCCATTGATAGTTTAGGGGAATTTTAGATATTATACCTTAGGCTTATGATTATTTTATTAGTTCATTAAATTTAAATAAAAATAGGTAGTGAATCATGGAGTGAGCAATATTTTGCTGGAAGAGTTGAAGCTAGAAATTGAGAATTTCTTTCAACTTCCATATGATGAGAAGAAGAAACTATGGCAGCAGCCAGATAACCATGAAGGATTTGGTCAGCTATTTGTGGTATCAGAAGAACAGAAGCTTGATTGGTCTGACATGTTCTACATCACTACCCTTCCTTCTAATCTCAGGGTAAATCGCCTATTTTATAAACTTCCTCCTAAGCTCAGGTTTATCTCTCTTTCAGTTTCACATATTCATTGAATATCTGCAATACATAAACTTGACATAGTAGTGTTAGCTGATTTAAGTTACATGTTCAATTTCGATTCATATATCTTGGTTGCAGAGAAACATTGGAAACTTACTGCAATGAAATGAAAAGGGTAGCCATGGAAATATTGGGACAGATGGCAAAAGCTTTAAAGATGGAGGTTGAAGAAATGAAAGAGTTATTCAGTGATGGAGTTCAATCAATGAGAATGAATTACTATCCACAATGTCCTGAACCAGAAAAGGCAATTGGGTTCACTCCACATTCTGATGCTGATGCTTTAACAATTCTGTTTCAGTTAAATGAAACTCAAGGACTACAGATTCGAAAAGATGGGAATTGGGTTCCTATCATTCCTCTTCCAAATGCTTTTGTTGTTAACATCGGAGACATCATGGAGGTAATAATCTTTCACTTCTTCTGCGTAGGAAAATTCAAGAGCTGCGTAAGAAATACTTAATATTTCGAATTTGATTCTTTTTAATAACATTTATAATCGCATAAAGCTCAACGAATAATTTAATGTGTCAATTAACTAATTAGTGGTCCTTATTTTTCTACATGTTTATGACAAGTTAAATGGTTGATTTTTTATTGTTACTAAAAATTGATTAGTGGAATTAGTGAGATTAACATAGTTAATTAGTGGTTTTAATTTATGTGTTAAATGTAAATCTATAAAGAGGAAAATCTATTAACATTTTATAGTAATGAAATTTATGTTCTTCATCTCAAAACTCCCAACAAAATGAGCTCTTAAGTTATTCATTCCTGTGCAGATAGTGAGCAATGGAGTTTACAGGAGCATTGAGCATAGGGCGACAGTGAATTCAGAAAAAGAGAGGCTGACCATTGCGACCTTTTATAGTTCAAAACTAGGGGCAGTGTTAGGACCTGCACAAAGCCTTATTGGGCCTGATAATCCACCAATCTTTAACCAAGTTCCATTAGAGAAGTATTTCAAGGAATTCTTTGCTAGAAAATTGAATGGAAAATCTTATCTTGATTTTATGAGAGTAACAGATGCTCAAAACGTTTGACCTCTATTCATATAAAAGGATTTTCTTGGTTGCTCCAATAATTAATTAGAGAGATAATTTTCCTGCTTTAGATTTTTATATCTTTTATATATATATTTAAATTTATTTATTTATTTTTTAAAAGTAATAGAGAAGTGCGATTCGAACTTAAAATTTTTCACGTTAACGGAAAGAATTAATTTTATTACTGAAATATTTTATTGGAGACTTATATCCTTAAATTTATTACCTTTCTATTGTAAGGATGTAAGAAACTAAAGATATAATATAGGATTATCAAAAGGGAAATCAAGATATAAAATTTAAAAATGCATGACTTAAGTTCGAGTCATTTTGATTTTGTTAAATATGAACTAAGTGCGCAGCTTTTTTTTGGACAAAAAGTAAAAATTAACATTTGGTGCAGTAATTTAATACGTCCGTTTACACGTTTAAATCTTAAATGTTTAAATCATCAAATTACATATTTTTATCATTTGACAATTCAGATATGCGCACACATACCAAATTATATTCCTAATCAACACTCAATAAAAGTACAGAAAATTAATTTTAATTTGGTCATATATATATATATATATATATATATATATATATATATATATATATATATATATATATATATATATATATATATTCTTTTTTCAATTCCAATATGAAAGGGGATGGAAATGTTATTTGGATATTTGGGAAATCTTCAAAAGCCTGGTTAGGCGAGAAGTGATTGCCAATTAGTCACTTTGATTTTTGCTATGAATTAATTTGTTTAGGGGCAAACTTATAAATATAGTTGGATCTTAAATTATTTAAATAATGGAAGGAGTGACCTGAACTGAAACACTGAAACATACTTCCATATCGTAAATACTAAATAATAAATTCGATTTGCAATCTTAATTTTATTCTATTGTCCTTATTAAAATAATAAATATGTTGTTATATAATTTTCTACTAATATTAAGAAACATAAATTTTAATTTATGAAATTAAAATGTGAGAGCGATACTCTCTATCTATTGCTCATCCAATTTATGAAATTGATTAGCATGCAAAGCAAGAAAATTCCTTTTTCTTTTATGAAGTTTCTTACATCAACATCAACTAAAACAGACAGAAAGGAAAATAAATAAAATAAACAAAACTGTTTCTGTTATATTCAAAAGTATTTCTTTCTGTTTCATTTGGGTGGGTTACATATACGAAACCGATCCTTTTTATCTAAATAATTATAAAATCAAAGCTCACATGTATTCTTCGACTATAAGCCTTTCGTTATTTTTTTTTCCTTGAATAAACTAATAAAGCAAAGTTGTTTTTTAAAAAAAAATCCAGCTCATCCTACCTTTAATTAGGATATGCTTAATTTCTTCTTCATTTATTTCTTATAATCAGAGAGACTGTTTAGTTTAATAGTATTAATCAAGTTTTTGTTAATTAATTATCCGTCGAGCCGGAAAAATCTCTTACGGGAGATAAAACTCTGATCCCGAATTTTAAATGGCTGTGTACACGAACAATCGAATTTACAATCTCGTTTAAATCATAAGAGTCTCCTATTAACTTACCTGTACCCGGTATTCTAGCGGGTAATCCTGTTGTTGAGCTAGCAGCATATCAACATCAAGAAATCAAACAAAAATAAAAATAGAATATTCGTGATTTTGTTTTTAAAGGGGTAGCTTATAATATTGGTTAATTTTTTATTTATTTATATATATATTAATTATTATTCCATTTTAAAATGAAGAGTGAAGAAGTGAGTCTTTACTTATTTTCTTTGGATATCAACCGAGGACATTGATATATATTAATTTGTCTCCACATTAGGACTAACTACCCTAATTTGTCTCCATGGACTCAATACAATTCATTTGGCCAACAAAAAACACAAAAAATTGACTTAATATAACTCTACCTACACCTACAATCTTAAAGTTGAGCACCTTACTTATCCTTAAAATCACGGATTCAACAGCTAAATCCAACCAATAATTAAAGCTTATAACTAATTTGTATTATATAATTGGGTATTAAACATAAACAACCCATTCCATCAAATGATTAAGACCAAAAAAAACCATAACTAGAGGCTGTTAACGCGTTAATATCAAATTAATTAATCTAAAACATACCCTAAACTTCATACACTTAGCTTCCAAACAAAACTT
Organism: Excoecaria cochinchinensis; assembly: GCA_947683425.1. Classification (NCBI taxonomy): domain Eukaryota; kingdom Viridiplantae; phylum Streptophyta; class Magnoliopsida; order Malpighiales; family Euphorbiaceae; genus Excoecaria; species Excoecaria cochinchinensis. The sequence continues at coordinate 6,250,133 of CANTUQ010000064.1, forward strand.
ATTTTGCATTTCCAGCTCTGTTCTACCTGTAGTTTGGCGTACAGTCCATTTCAAGAATCCTCAACCAATTTAATTATTTTTCATACACCCATAAAATAAAGTGTATTTATAATAATATATATTCTTATCTCATATATTATTATTATTTTTTTTTTTTAATATTTTCATTACCTATATAAAGGCCTTGAAGTAAGTTAATTAGTCCACTCATATATCAAATTAGTTACGTTTTTCTATAAGGATGGAGAGTAGCAAAGTATCAGTAAAAGTGTTCTTATTCTCTGCTCTCTTTTTAGGTTCTTTCATGGCTGCTTCTGCTGCTAATTTCTACAAGGAGGTTGACCTTACATGGGGCGGTGACCATGCTAAGATATTAGAGGGTGGCAGTGTTCTCTCTCTCGCTCTTGACAAGGCCTCCGGCGCCGGCTTTCAGTCCAAGAGAGAGTACTTATTTGGAAGAATTGACATGGACATCAAGCTTGTTCCTGGCAATTCTGCCGGAACTGTTGCAGCTTTTTATGTAAGTATCACCATCACAAAATAGGACTATTGTCACTAAAAGAAGTTTTACCAACAGTACAATCCGTTGCTAAAATTAATCATAAGATTAATATACATAATTAAGGTGAAACTTTTTTTTTTTTTTTTGGTTGCAGCTATCATCTCAAGGGCCTAAGCATGATGAAATAGATTTTGAGTTTTTGGGTAATCTCAGTGGAGATCCGTATACGGTACACACAAACGTTTTTGTACAAGGAGAAGGAAACAGGGAACAGCAATTTCACCTCTGGTTTGATCCCACGAAAAATTTTCATCTCTATTCTATAGTGTGGAATCCTCAACGCATAATGTAAGATGTTTAATCATACATAATATGTTTTCAAATTCTTGAACTTATATATGCGATTTAATTTTATTTTTCTTTCATATGTTTAGTTTCTTGATAGATAACATTCCCATAAGAGTATATGAAAATAAAGAATCAATTGGGATTCCATTTCCGAAGAAGCAAGGAATGAGAGTGTACTCGAGCTTGTGGAATGGTGAAGAATGGGCAACAAGAGGTGGGGCAGTGAAAACAGATTGGTCTAAAGCTCCATTTAGAGCTTATTATAGAAACTTCAATGCTAATGCATGTTATTGGGCTTCTGGCTTGTCTTCATGTGCTTCAAAGGCTAGTTTTAATGGTTGGGAAACTCAAGGATTGGATGCTAATGGGAGAAGAAGACTTAGATGGGTGCAAAGATATTTCATGATCTATAACTATTGCACTGATTATAAACGATTCGCTCAAGGTCGCCCTCGTGAGTGTAGAGTGTAGGCTTTCTCCTAGGTTCTTTTAGTGGATATTTTGTTGATTGGATGAATCAATGGGAATTCTAAGATATGATTTTTATTTTTTTGAATTATTGGTGTGGGTGTAAATGCATGGCTTTTTTTTTCCCCTCTTGTTTGATGTATAAAATAAATTATTTGTTGTTTGATGTATTAAGAAAAAAATATATATATTAATTTTATTCAATGAATTTACTATTATATAAATTCGAGATTTCATAAGTTTTGCTGTCAAATTATCATTACCATTAAACTAAAGTTTATCGGTAATAAAGATGATAAAAATTAGGGATGAGCAAAAAACTGATGGACTCAGTTAGCCGTAAAAAAAAATCCGAAACCGAACCGATGGACTGGTTAACCGATTGCAATGGACTAATTAATGGTTAGTGTTTTGAAAAAACCGATATTAATGGACTGGTTAATAATTTTTGACTCATGTGACTAGTTAACCGAACCGAAACCGAATTTTTAGTTAATTTATTAATTTTTAATAATTTATAACAATTTATATATATAACAATTTATCCTAATTAAAGGTGATCATATACTTTTTTTTTTCATTATACTAATTATTTTAAAGTTTTTAAGTTTTTTTAATTGGCTATTAGTAAGTATAACAATTTATCTAATTAAAATTGATTATGGACCGGTTAATATATTTACTTATTCAATATTAATTTTTAAAAACAAATTTGCTTATATCCACCAAATATTTTTATTTTAACAACAATAATGTTATATTATAGTAAAAAAATTTTAGTTTTTAAGTATTTTGAACATTTTAATTTTATTTACGAATATATTTATAATTATAGTGGTTAACCGAAAAATATTGGATAATCGATCCGAAAATCTGAAACCGATGTACTGGTTAACCGATGGTAATGGACTGAAATTTCAAAAAACCGATATTAATGTACTAGTTAATGGACTGGATCTCATGAACCGGTTAACCGACAATACTCACCCCTAATAAAAATTACTCTTTTTTTCACTTTCTTTTTTTTTTATTTTTTTTTCTGTGATTATATTTATAAATTTCACTACAAGAAACAAGGGATTTCCCGACGGAAAATAAGGAATTTCCGTCGGGAAACTAAATTCCCGACGGAAATTCATTCCGTCGGGAATTTAGTCGTAGCTAAAATTTCCCGACGGAAATTAAATTTCATTCGGGAATTGCCGACGGAAATTAATTTCCGTCGGTAAATTTACCGACGGAAATTTAATTTCCGTCGGCAATTCCCGACGGAAACTAATTTCCGTCGGGAAATTTGCCGACGAAAATTTAATTTCCGTCGGGAAATGTTACAAATTAAAAAAAAAATAAAAATAACAATACAAATTAACATAAATAAATAATAATAATAACAATACAAATTAACATAATAATGATAATATTAATTAAGGTACAAATTTTACTGATTTTAATTTAATAATAATAACATGTTGAATAATAATAATAATAACAACTAAAATTAACACAACTTCTTAATAACAATACTAATAATATATCTACTTAACATACCCATTAATTAATAACAATAATAATTAACACAACTACTTAATAAAAATTATAATAATCATAATAATAATTAGGATAAATATTTAATAATAATAATAACAATACCAATTAGCATACCCAATTAACAATAATAATAATAATAATAATAACTAAAATTAACACAACTTCTTAATAAAAATAATAACAATAACAATAATAATAATAATAATAATAATAATAATAATAATAATAATAATAATAATAATTAACACAACATTACAATAATAATAATAATAATTAAGATAAATATTTAATAATACTCATAATTATTATAATTAACATATCCATTAAACAATAATAATAATAATTATACTAATAATGTTAATAATAATAATTAAATTTATAATTAATAAATAAAGAAATAAAAAAGAAATAAAAACATAATATTATACCCATTTTACTTGAACAGCAGCAGCAACCACCGCGGCCGGAGGCACCACAGGCGACGAAACGGCAGGGGGAGGCGGAGGTCCACGCGTCGTCGGCCGCAGCACCCACCGCGAGGGAGATCGGGGGCGGGGGGGAAGGGAAATGGTGAGAGGGGAGCGGGCGCCTGAGGGATCGGGGGCGGGGGGGAAGGGAAATGGTGAGAGGGTAGCCGGCGCCTGAGGGGACGGGGAGGGGGAGATCGGCGCCAGGGAGGGGAGGGGAGGGAAGGGAGGGAGGGGGAGAAGCGCCGGCGGTCGGCGGCGGCTGGGCAGAGGGAGGAGAGACAGTGGCGAGGAGAGGGAGGAGAGAGAAAGAGAGAGAAGAGAGAGAGAGAGAAAAAAGAGGGAAAAATGTAATTTAATTTAACTTTAGCGACGGAAAGAATCTTCCGTCGCTAAAAATGAGAGGGAAAGGAAATTTTTTATAGTTAGCGACGGAAATAATATTCCGTCGCTAAAAAGAGAGGGAAATGAAATTTTTTTACCTTTAACGACGGAAAAATATTCCGTCGCTAAAAATAGCGACGGAAAATGGCGACCGTCGCTAATTTTAGCGACGGTTTTTTTATTCCGTCGCAATTTTAGCGACGGATTTTTTTTCCGTCGCTAAAAATATAATTAATTTTTTTTTTAATTTTTTCAGCGACGGAAATTAATTTCCGTCGCTATTTTTAGCGACGGTTCCTAAGAACCGTCGCAAATATCGGTCGGCAATTTTGGTGGGAAATTTTGGCGCTATTTTTAGCGACGGATTTTATTTTCCGTCGCTATTTACCGACGGAATTTAATTTCCGTCGCTAAATAGCGACGGAAGTTAAATTCCGTCGCAATTTAGCGACGGAAATGACTCCGTCGCTAAATTTCCGTCGCTGTTTCCCCTTTTTCTTGTAGTGTTTGTAAATAAATGCGATTTAAATAGTGTTTTGCTGTGAGCTAATTCAATGGTTCATAATATTATCTTGGAATGCCACATAAATACACACTTTTTAGTCGGACAACGTGTAATTAATTTATATATGATTATGCCACAAATAAATAAAATTTCGTTATATCCTATGAACAATTTTTTGCTTTAATAATTTTAAGTAATTTCAAAATTTGACTTCTTTTAAAGATTTATATACTAAATATTAGGCTAAAAATATTTAAACATAATGTCGATCCGATATTTGCGATACAGTTGCAAATTAAATTTTTATAAGAATTGTATGTAGCTAAACCTGTTATTTACATCAGAACAAAATTGGATCAGTAATTCTTTCCCAATAAACAGAAAAAAAAAAAAAAAAAAAAAATTGGACAAAACCTAATGGAGGGCAGTTTCATTTTCATTGATGGATAATAAGTCAATTGTTAGACAATTTTGTTTTTAGGTTGCAGACATTACAAGACCTTAACATTAAGACAAAACTGACAGCACATGAATGGCCATTCTTTGAAAGGAACACAGCTACTAAGCTCACATATCTCCAACAACATTCATTTACGTTTACTCCTCTTTCCAGCTCCCTTTGAACTAATTAGATTTTCTTGCTCTCTTACTATATTTAGCATAATAAACCCTATATAAATTAAAATTCTTCACTAAAGCTCCATGCCTAGAGCCAGAGGTCTAAGTGTAGGAGAGAAAAAAATTAATTAAGAAAGTGCAGAGCCAATAGTAATTATCAACTTTGCATTTTCTGTTAATTTTCTTCGTTAAAATGGGTAGCAGAGTTGAGATAATATTGATGGTGTTATGTTTGTACGGTACTTGCTGGGTTTGCGCTGGTAATTTTAATGATGAAATAGACATAACATGGGGTGATGGTAGAGGGAAGATATTGGAAGGAGGAAATGTGGTGTCTCTAAGCCTTGATAAGACCGATGGCTCTGGCTTCCAATCCAAAAGAGACTATCTTTTTGGAAGGTTTGATGTGGAAATGAAGCTTGTACCCGGCAACTCTGCTGGCACCGTCACCACCTTCTATGTATGTCACATTTATCTTTTCTTATATTATTACTATAATTATAAATGATTCGGCATGTCATATTACCAAATGTATTAAACACGGATTACTGAATCGAAAATATTACGTTTTGATCCATTGGTGCATGTTTAATAACATACAGTATATCTGATATACCGAATATATATTCAAATCGATTGATGAAACTAACATGTCAATATGATATTATGACTAATGTTTTTTTTAATACATGGGTATATATATATATATATGTAATGTGCATAATTTGGTTGTAGTTATCATCTGAACCGGGGGAGGAACATGACGAAGTTGATCTAGAATTCTTGGGCAACCTAAGTGGAAGTCCCTATACCCTCCATACAAACATTTACACCAAAGGTATAGGAGCTAGAGAGCAAGAATTCGAACTTTGGTTCGATCCAACCACAGATTTCCACACTTACTCCATCCTATGGAACCCCCAGCGCATTATGTAAGCCATTTAATCTAAACCTCTCCTTTTATTTATATAATATATTAATTTTTAATCCATTAAGAAAAAAATTTACTCAAACTCAATCTGAAATAACTCATTTTATGATTAGATTGTAATCCGTTTATAATATTTGTGATGAGTTGGCAGTATATCGGTAGATTACATACCCATAAGAGTGTTCGAGAATCAAGAATCAATAGGGATTCCATTTCCAAATAACAAGACAATGACAGTTTATGCAACCATATGGGATGCTGAACAATGGGCAACCAGAGGTGGGCTTGTGAAAACTGACTGGTCAAAGGCTCCTTTTATTGCATCTTACAGAAATTTCAATGTTCAGACCACTAATTCTGTTGGACCAAAACCATGGCTAACTCAAGGACTGAGTGTCAAGGATCGAAATTGGATCCGATGGATTCAAAAGTATCACATGATTTATAACTACTGCACTGATCCAAAACACCGACATGACCCTCGTGAATGTCGCAAGTATAGGTTCTAGAATTTATGTTTTACTTCAAATTGTGTATTTCTCTGAATAAGAACCAAATGGAACCTGGAGAAATCAGAAAAACAAACACATGTACGTTCTTCATACATCGAAAAACAACTTCATCAATGTTAAATTTTTCATTTTTTTTTATTTAAATCATATAATGTCTCAAGTTTATTATTCTAATTAATATGGACTTGCAACGAGCATGTCAATAAAAATGACAAAACATTTTCCATTATAGGTATTTAAAAATTCTTTATATTTTATATTCAAAACTCCAATTTAAAACTACTTGTTAAGAAAGATTAGAGATCCTTTTCTTCTTTTTTTTCATATTACAATCAATCCATTAATAATCTAAACTACCCCTATTTAATCCATTAATTAATGATCTAAAATTTTGAGTAAATTTTGTAATTAAGAATAATGGTTATTTTTTAAAATGTGTATGAAAACGAAAATGTACCTATTTTCATAGGATAAAAGGAGTATTAACTATCTAATTATTAATTGCTACAAAAATATAAATAATTAAGTTTTGTTTTATTTATGTGATGAGGATAATATAAATTTTCAAGTTTCAAGGATGATGAAATATGATAGACTAGAGGTGGCAAATTAGGCCCAGACCCAAAAAACCCACCCAACCCACCGAAGAAAAGAAGACCCAAACCCAACCCAATTAAAAGCTTACCCATTTAAGCCCGTACAAAATAAGGCCCGTTTGGGTCTGCCCCCTAATGCCCAACGGGCCTCTCTCTTCCCCTTCCAGTCTCTGGCCCTCTATCTCTCTCGCTCTGTCGCTCTCTCTAGTGCTTCCACTTTCGCCTCCTCTCTCATTCTTCACTGTATAATCATTGCCGCTGCCATCTTCGCCGCCTCTTTCTCTCTTGTGCTCGCTGCCTCTCTCTCTCTTGTTCGCCACCTCTCTCTCTTGCCCGATGACATGTAAGGGATATTAACTGGTTCTAGCTTTTTATGCATTTCTTGTCTATGTATGAGAATGGCTGTCTCGGCAATCTCCTCCATTGATATCTTTTTTGATTAATCTTTCTATTTGGCTTTCCTGAAACATGTTAATTGACTCTTCTACATACTGATTTGCAAATTCCTAGCTATGCGGCATTTGTCACCTGGTTTATTCATTGATGTTATTTGTCTTTTGTTACCTCTACAATTTCTGGAACTTAATGTTTATCATATAGTATCCAGATTGGTTGCTTCTTTTTTCTGGATTGTGAACTTGATTGAAACGTCAAAAGCAGAACCAGGTCTTGCAACTTATTTATCAAATGTAGCAACATGATACGAAGGATGAGATGTACTAACCTGGATGATCTGATTTCACCATAGAAATGATTTTGCAAAATTAGTTTAAAATTGATAGGAGAATAACAAAATTTACCTTGAAATTTATTTAGATCAAAATTGCCTTAGTTCTACAAAAAGCAAAGGCTGGCAGATTATGCTATAGTCCTAGTGTCTGGTGTTTACTACTCCGAGTTTACTTGTGTGTTGTATTTCCCATTTATGATTATTGTTATTTAAACTTTGAATTTTTCTGGCATTAAGTACCTTGCTCTCTGTAATTTGCTAATATTTACATTTTAAAACATTGGTTGCTAGGATGAAGGGTGCTGTTGTGTGTTGAACAATTTTCAGAATAGATTTGTCAAGAGAGTAATAACGGAAAAGCATAAATTGTTCTCTGATTTTCACCTTACGGTTCCACTGATGACTTCTGATTGTGTTTTGTGCACTTATCCTATGTCAGAAACGGCCTGGTTCTACTTCTTATGTGTGTGTGTGTATTGCTAGAACACAGATATGCATTGACGGGATATACGTTCCTGTGTGTTTGTGACTCTGTATTTCTAGGACACAGATATTCATTAACTGGATATAACTTCATTTTAAAAGGGGCTAACAAGACTCCCCCTACTATCACCTTAAAATGATACAAAATGAAAGGGGATCTTTTATTTTTTGAAAATGATAAAAATGCATGGGGTTAAAATGTAAAATTCTAGGTCAAAGTTTTGCAGTGTGTTGCATTGTTGGCGTCTCTATCTGTGAATATGAAGGGGGTGATACATTCCACTCCAGTTGGTCCATAAGCACATTGAATTCATAAATTAGATTGTTATAGTTGTCAGTAGGACCTTTATATTCTAATCCTTTGGCGATAAGGAGGCAGTAGGTGGAGTTTTAACCAAGGAGACAACCATTTGAGCTTCAATTTCTATGAAAGGCAGTCTTGGTCATATTTTTCATTTTATTTTTCAATTAATGATAGAATTGCAGTCGTAACAGGTAAGGATAGAATTACCCCACCAGTGAATGTGATATGATCACATGAAGATATGAATGAGCTGTTATTACTTATTATTAATATTGCCATAACATCTTATTTCTGTGTCCTGGAATTAGATTCACAAGTCAGAAAAGAACAGAACATTGGTTGGAGCTTATTCGATCGTTACTTTAGTTTTTATTTTTTCTAATAGAAGAGTATGTTTCAAACTCGGAACCTTCCATTTTAATTAGATATATCTATATTGTGTTTGGATTTGAGTTAAGAACTGAGGCACTTAATTGTTATTTGTTATTTGTTTACACAGTGTTCTTGTTGTATTGTATTACCATTGCTCCTACATATATATATATATTTTGCTGTTTTTTTTCAACTAATCTGATGTTTTTGATCATTTTCTCTAACAGTTGTCTATGCATGCAATTGATTTTCTATTTCTTTATTGTTAACAAAGTAAATTTTTTTATTGTTTTATGTAGAATGGATCCTAGTGTTTGTAGTCTGGATGAGAGCAATAACACTTCTGCAGAAGCCACTTCCAAAAGACGACGTGTATCTTCTATATGGAATGATTTCGATTTCATACCATCAAGTTAGTATGATGATGAAAAATCTAGAGGAAAGTATAAACATTGCTCAAAAGAATATATTGCTGATTCTGTTGGGCACAACGGATAAATTAAAAATAAAATTAGCAGAGTAAAAATAATGACACCAGCAATTTACGTGGTTCACCCTTTAATTTGGGTTACGTCCACGGGACAAATTTCGAATATTTTTTTCTTCCACTAATAAAATTAATGGGTACAAGAGAGAGAGGCAATACAATAATTTGAGATAAACCCAAAATAGTGGCACACAAGTATTTCCCAAACTCACTATTTTGTCACTCCACTTTTAGAAAAATATCCCCAATATTTTTCTAAATTAATTTCTCTCTTAACTCACTTAATTCAAGGCTAATTCTTTTGCCTTAGAATTTCTCTTCATTCGTGTACTTTGAAGGCTAAACTCATTGCCTATTTATAGGCATGAGAAAGCTCTCTCATGTGGCAAATTAAAGGCCACATCTCTTGTAGCTTCAACCACAAATTTCTTTCAACTTTTCCTCCTTTTTTTTTTATTTGCACGTGGGGTGGCCCTTCATGTTGGAGGGTCCAACCATCACAAATCTCCCCCACCCGACTATAAGAAGGGCTCCACTAATCCTGCAGCTAGCCGACAATACTCAAAATTCTATTTTGGTAGAATTTTCGTCAACATGTCTGACCCATTTCCTCCGTATGGATCTTCTCAAGCTGTAGTAATTTCTTCTCAAACACATCTCTTATCTAGTGATATCTTACATCAATATGTTTTGATCTCGAATGGAAAGAGGCATTCTTTTCAAGATGAATAGCACTCTGACTATCACAGAATAACTGATATATGTCTTGCTACAAATCAAGTTCTTTCAGGAACTTCTTCATCCATAGCAACTCTTTACAAGCTTCCGTTGCTGCTATAAACTCTGCTTCAGTAGTAGAAAGAGCAACACACTTTTGTAATTTTGACTGCCATGATACAGCTCCCCCTGCAAAAGTAATCAGATAACCTGAGGTGGATTTTCTAGAATCCACATCGCCAGCCATATCTGCATCTGTGTATCCAACTAACACGGGCTTTTCATTTCCAAAACATAAGCATATTTTGGAAGTACCTCGAAGATACCTGAAAATCCATTTTACTGCGGTCCAATGTTCCTTTCCAAGATTTGAAAGGAATCTACTCACAACTCCAACTGCATGAGCGATATCTGGCCGTGTACACACCACGGCATACATTAAACTTTCAACTGCTGAAGCATATAGAACTTTATCCATCTCTTCCTTCTCTTTGTCTATATAAGGGCTTTGTTCAGAACTCAGCTTAAAATTAGTAGCAAGAGGACAACTAACTGCTTTAGCCTTGTCCATATTAAATCTCTGAAGTACTTTCTCAATGTACCTCTCCTGTGACAACCACAATTTTTTGGCGCCTTTGTCTCTAATAATATTTATGCCAAGAATCTGCTTTGCTGGCCCCAAGTCTTTCATAGCAAAAGACTTACTCAACTTCTTCTTCAAATTGTTAATTCTGAAAACATTCTGGCCAGCAATCAACATATCATCCACATAGAGCAAAAGGATAATGAAATCATCATTAGAGAATTTTTGCACAAAAACACAATGGTCTGAAGTAGTCTTTTTGTAGTCTTTCTCTCCCATAACAGACTCAAACTTCTTGTACCATTGTCTCGGTGCCTGTTTTAAGCCGTAGAGGCTTTTCTTCAACTTGCAAACATAATTCTCTTTACCTCTTTCTTTGAACCCCTCTGGTTGCTCTATGTATATTTCTTCTTCCAAATCACCATGTAGGAAGGCAATTTTGATATCCATTTGTTCAACCTCCAGGTCAAGACTTACTGCTAACCCCAGCACAGTTCGAATTGATGTCATTTTCACAACTGGTGAGAAAATCTCATCAAAGTCAACTCCTTTTATTTGACTGAATCCCTTGACAACCAGTCTGGCTTTGTAACGTGGACTGGAACTGTGTTCTTCATGCTTAATCCTGAACACCCATCTATTTTTCAAGGCCCTTCTGCCTTTAGGCAACTTCACCAGTTCAAAAGTTTTGTTCTCATGCAGGGACTTCATCTCATCTTGCATGGCCTCAATCCATTTCTGCTTGGATTCATCATCTATGGCTTCTTGATAACTCTCAGGTTCTCTCCCTTCAGTAATAGTCACATACTGGTCACGAGGATATCTGGAAGATGGCCATTTTGTTCTTTCACTTCTCCTTTGTGGAGGTGCTGTTCCTCTTGGAACCGGAGAAGCCATAGGTGTTGGTGCTGAAAAATCATCTTGATCATCATCATCATCATTATCTTCAGAACCAACTTCTATAGGAGCATCATCATCGTTAAGTGGATAAACTTGGTCTTCATCTCCAACTTCTCTTGGCACTGGTGTTGGAGGAATTAATTTTAAATCTGATAAGTCGCCATTGGAATCAGGAACATCCTTCTTCATTTTGTCAATATCTTCAATGGTCTCATCTTCAACAAATACAACATCATGACTTCTGACAAGTTTATTCTTAATAGGATCATAAAATCTATAGCCAAATTGATCTTGACCATAGCCAATAAAAATACACTGTCTTGTCTTGGCATCAAGTTTGGACCTCTCATCCTTGGGGATATGAACAAATGCTTTACAGCCAAATACCCGCAGATGATCATAGGAAATATCTTTTCCTGACCACACTCTTTCTGGAACATCCATCTTGAGAGGAGTACAAGGTGAACGATTCAACACATGTGCAACTGTGAGTATAGCTTCACCCCAAAAAATTTTAGCCAACTTTACATGTGAGAGTATACATCTAACTCTCTCCATCAAAGTTCTGTTCATCCTCTCAGCTAAGCCATTTAACTGCGGTGTCTTTGGAGGTGTCATCTGATGCCGGATACCATGCTTTTTGCAATAAACATGAAATGGTCCAGTGTATTCTCCACCATTGTCCGTCCGGATGCATTTCAACTTCTTCCCAGTCTGTCTCTCAACTAAGGCATGAAATTCTTTGAAGACATCTAGCACCTGATCTTTTATTTTCAAAAGATATACCCACGTCTTCCTCGAATGATCATCAATGAAAGTCACAAAATACTGAGCACAACCAAGTGACTTTGGCATTGGTCCACACAAATCTGAGTGAATCAGATCTAACACATTCTTCATTCTGGAAGGAGGGGAACTTTTAAAAGCAACTCTGTTTTGCTTTCCAACTAGACAATCAACACATTTGTTTAAGTGCACTTCATTCATACCGGGCAACATTTTCTTCTTGGCTAAGCTTTTCATTGCTTTTTTACCCATGTGGCCAAGTCTCCTATACCATCGTTCAATTGCACTGTCTTTTTCCACGGCTGCAGCTGCTACTGTGTCGGTGGAGAGCTTTGCTTCCATTACATACAGAGTTGTATGATTTTCACCTCTAGCCACTACCAATGAGCCTTTTGTAAGCTTCCATTTGTCATAAATGAAGGAGCTACAATATCACTCATTTCCAAGTTTGCGTACAGAGATCAAATTCAGACGCATATCTGGAATATGCCTGACATCTTTCAGAATTAGTCTGTTACCATTCTCTATTTCCAAGCAAACATCTCCTCTGCCAATTATTTTTGACAGGCCTTCATTTCCCATCTTAACAACACCAAAATCTCCAGGTGTGTATGATGAGAAGAATTCTCTACGGGATGTAACATGAATGGTAGCACCACTATCAAGCACCCAACTGGACTCCTGAGATGCGAGATTAACAATATCTTTATCACAAACGATATTGAATTCGTCTATGATACTAGTTTGCTCATCATTACTGTTGTCTTCTTTTTTCACAGTTTTGCTTCGATTCTCTTGCTCCTTTTTGAACTTTCTACATAAATTTTTAATGTGACCCTTCTTTTTACAGTAATGGCATTCAACATTGGCATACTTATTTGACTTCCCTTTGCTCTTGCCTCTAGGGTTCTGTTCCCTAGACTGTCTCCTTCCTCTAGATTCTGCAACTAAAGCATCTGGTTGTGATGAAGAAGATGAGGCTCGTGATCTCCTTCTCATCTTTTCATTTAGGATACTACTTTTTACAATCTCTATGTTGACTACACCATTGAGCGCAGTGTTGGTAATGGAGATCTTCAAAGTTTCCCAAGACTGCGGCAGAGAGGCTAACACCAATAAAGCATATACTTCATAATCCAGTGTAGACACCGGGTCCCGAGGCGGTCCAGGATCAGGATTACCCGATGATGAAATAGAAGACCGATTTTCGGCAAGAAATGTGAGAATCGATCGTTCCCTTATCAAAGGTGTGTTTTTCGGAAAATAATTAAAAATATATTTTTGGGAAATTAAAATTAAGATGAAAAAAAAGGGTATATTAATTTTGTTTCAAAACTTAAAATTAAAAATAAAAAAAAATAATAAAAAAAAAAATTTTATCGCGAGTGCCACTGCGGCAGCGCGGGGCCGCCTGCGCGCAGGGGCAGGCGCCTCGCGCGCCCCCCCTGCGCGCGAGGCGGGGCGCTCCGCGCGACCCCCCCTGCGCGCGAGGCGGGGCGCTCCGCGCGCCCCCCCTGCGCGCGAGGCGGGGCGCTCCGCGCGCCCCCCCTGCGCGCGAGGCGGGGCGCTCCGCGCGACCCCCCTGCGCGCAGGGGCGGGCGCCTCGCGCGACCCCCCTGCGCGCGAGGCAGGGGGCCTCGCGCGACCCCCCTGCGCGCGAGGCAGGGGGCCTCGCGCGACCCCCCTGCGCGCGAGGCAGGGGGCCTCGCGCGACCTGCCTGCTCGGGGCAGGCTGCGCGCAGCAGCCTGCCGCGCGCCCTTGGCTCCTCCGCGCGACCTGTTTCGCCTGTCCGTCTTTTTCGCTATTTTCAGTCTGATTTTCTGATTTTTCCTTCAGTCTGACATTTTCCAATGTTTCACCAATTTGTGATATTTTGGATTAACTAAAAATAAAAGGATTTTTGTCTTTTGCCATTTTTGGCCAAGACAACCTTAAATGAAGAATTGACCCTCATTTTTTGGGGAGGACGAGAGACATTTGGAAAAAAAAATTCTCTTTGGCTTTCTTGGGTCTTGGCTACTCTCCAGGAAGCTGTTCTTGGACTTGAAAATTCTTCAAAAATCTTCAAGTCTTAGTCTCACATTTTAATATTTTTTGCTACCAAAAAACCTTTGATCTTGGGTTGATTTGAGCAAGAAAAATCAATTTTCTTGGCTTTCTCATCCCACAAAAAACATTTTTCTCAAATTAATTCTTTTAGAACACAGATTTTCATATCGTCCCTAAATACTTATCACTAAAATTGACAAGAGGAGCGGATCGGGACACCGCATTTCCGATCTAAAAATTCTGAGGGTAAGCATTCTTGGACTTGTTCTCATTTATTTATTTTATTTGTTTACATTTTTCTTTATTTCGTATAATTTCTATTCTATTATCATTTTTATTCTATTTAGTAAACATATTTTATATGTCATATTAGTTTGTTAAATTTATTATTATCTCATCATTATCATTATTTGTTAAATCCTATTTTATGTAAATGCATGTTCCACTGTCACTATATTCTTTCATTTTTACATTGCATTTCATATATTTTGGGCCAATCTACAGTGCTTTTCTTGTTTTATTTGTTTATTTGTCTTTTTAGCTTTGCCAACCACGTGATTTACAAGTGGTTTTGCATGGCTTTCATTTCAATTGTTTTGGCATTATTCCTTTATTGCATTTATTTTACTTTTACGTTTAGTTTTCTTCATTTATAGATATTTTATCCTCTTTTGTTTTATTCTTTTATTTTATCTTATTAATTTATTGCTTTTATTTAGTTCAAACATTATCACTATTACTATTATTATCAATTAATTAATTAATTGGTTAGCATTATTATCAGTCAACTTGGTCACGGTTATTACTATTACTATTACTATTATTATTATTATTATTATTATTATTATTATTATTATTATAATAATAATTATTATTATTATTATTTTGTTATTGTCGCCATACCATGATTATTTGTTATGATTTTATTATTGTCATTATATTGTCTTCATTTGATTAATTTTTGGAGTTGTTACTAATTTTATTTTTGATGTTAATTTTTGTATGAGTTTAACTTGAGTCGAGTTATTTGGGCGTCCCCGCGACTCCCCGGATGGGTCGCAACGCGTAGGCAGGCACTCCATTTTGGTGAGATCTTTTCAATTCCCCTTTGACGTGTTATGTGTTTATTTGTAAATAATTATTTTACTTGTGTACGCGTGTGATAAAAAATCACAAAAATATTTTTGCAATTAAATTGGAACTTCCACTAATAAAATCGGGACCAATGCCCCTTATTTTAGCCCGACAATAAAAATGTCACAATTAAAACGAAGAGTCAACTTTTCTACAAAAATGGGATCACTCATCCCGGTTTTTTTCAATTCAAGCAATCAAAAATGACTCTTCGAGCTCTCTTCAAATTAATACGAAGGAACCAATGTTCCTGAATTTCGAACAAGCGCGAAGGAACCAACGTTCCTAAAATGATGCCCCGATTTATGTATGTTCTTTTACTTTCATCTTGAGTGAGTGTTTTAAATTCAAGTTCATTTCTTTTTTGGGCCCTTGTAATTAATTTTGGGGCAACTTTATTTATCTTTTGGGGATTGTATTCCGCCCTTACATCTTTAACCTCCTTTTATTGGGGTTGTATTCTGCCCCTATTTTTATTGTAATTGCGTGCTTGCGTGTTTACCGCTTTTATTTATCGCTTTCCCTATCTATTACTTTATCGCTTTCATTTACTTTCTTTACGTGCTTGAAAATGCGCTTTTACTTTTACTGCATTGCTCGTGTGAGATGAGAGATATAATTTTAAGAATTTAAAAACCCATTTATAATTAATCAAAGCATAAATAAGAGGGAAGTTCCGGACACCATATCCCTAGTTTAGACCGTTAGAGGTGAGAAACCTTTTCCCAATTTCTTGCAAATTGGGTGGCGACTCCAAATACCTCAAAGGTGCCTTTAGGCGTCAATAGGCTAGGTTATCCTCCCCAATGTTCTATTGGGAGGGATACACCGATGATGTCTCATGGCGCCCATGATCAAAAGACGCGACCGATCCCTCGAGCCCCGAAAGGAGGGCTCCAAGAGGGCCTTGCTGGTCCGGCGCGCGTCACATCCAGCTTTACTCCCATTCTATTTAGCTGATCTTGAATTCCTTCCATCTCATTTAAGTGGTCTGGCAAGGAAGTTCCTTCTCTATATCTTACTTGCATCAACTTGGTCAAGTAAAATAATTTATTATTTCCCGTCTTTTAAGAATATAACGTCTCCAGCTTATTCCACAGTGTTCTGGCATCTGTCTCATTACAGATATGATTGAACACATTATCTTCGATAAATTGTCGGATAAAACTGCACACCTGCTCATGGTCAAACTTCCACTCATTATCGGTTTTACCTTCGGGTTTAACTGCGGCAAACACCGGCAAATGCATCTTCGTCACGATTAGAAGATCTTTCATCTTTTTACTCCAAATGTGATAGTTTGAGCCATTTAAGTAGATCATTCTACTAGTTTTTGCCTCCATTGCAGGTCCCTTTCAACTGACAATAAATCCAATAAAACCTTTTCTGATGTGGAAGATCAGTTAATACCGCAACCACAGAGCATACTCAGAATTTCACTGGACAATAAAATCCTTTTCTGATGTGAAAGATCAGTCAATGCTGCAACCACAGAGCATACTAAGAATTTTATTGGGACCGGCTCTGATACCAGTTGTAGGGCACAGCGGATAAATTAAAAATAAAATTAGCAGAGTAAAAATAATGACACTAGCAATTTACGTGGTTCACCCTTTAATTTGGGTTACGTCCACGGGACAAACTCCAAATATTTTTTTTTCCACTAATAAAATTAATGAGTACAAGAGAGAGAGACAATACAATAATTTGAGATAAACCCAAAATAGTGGCACACAAGTATTTTCCAAACTCACTATTTTGTCACTCTATTTTTAGAAAAATATCCCCAATATTTTTCTAAATTAATTTCTCTCTTAACTCACTCAATTCAAGGCTAATTCTTTTGCCTTAGAATTTCTCTTCGTTGGTGTACTTTGAAGGCTAAACTCATTGCATATTTATAGGCATGAGAAAGCTCTCTCATGTGGCAAATTAAAGGCCACGTCTCTTGTAGCTTCAACCACAAATTTCTTTCAACTTTTCCTCTTTTTTTTTTTTTTATTTGCACGTGGGGTGGCCCTTCATGTTGGAGGGTCCAACCATCATAGATTCTACTCATGGAACTTCTAGTTTAAGACGTCACCTGAAGGTATGTCTTAAATTTAATGTTGTGTCTGACGAACCAAAGTATAAGATAGACCAAGATGCTAACAAAGAGCACTTATCTTTAGCTATAATTAGGCATGGGTACACTTTTACTTTTGCTGAACATGAAGCTAATAGAAATCTTCATACATATTTGAACCAAGATGTGAAGCCGATATGTAGGAATACAGCAAAATCATGTTGCCTAAGGATACATAAGAGAGAATTGGATATTCTGAAAAATACTTTAGCTGAAATATCGGGTAGCATTTGTTTGACATGTGATGTATGGACATCATGTATTTCAGAGGGTTACCTTTGCCTAACTGCTCATTATGTGGATAAGGATTGAGAAATATTTCCCATTTCGAGAACATTTGAAAATTTCCACTTATTTTTACATCGAAATTAAGGTATATGTTTTACATAAAAATTTGTACTCGTGTATATATGACAGTATTTTATCTAGAAAATTCTAATTTTAATTATGACTTTTCAATAGTCATATATATATATATATATATATATATATATATATATATATATATATATATATATATATATATATAAATTAATTAGATTTATATTATCAGTAAATTTGAATTTTTTTGTGGTGATTTGATAATCAGAAATGTGAAGATTTGAATTCGAACATAGCAAAGAATTTTTGAATAAAAATAAATAAATTATATATTCATTCCAGATCGTAATTATATATATTCCCACATGTTATCCAACAATGAAACGTATGTTAAAAGGAGGAAGATGATTTGAATTAGAATCTGAGCCAAAATGAGAGAAGAAAAATCCTAGACTTGCATCATGCTCCCGTAAATTATTTGAATTGAAATTAAAAAGTCAAACAAAGAGATTGTTCAATTGCAGAAATTATTATTAATTATAATTATGTTAAATATGAAATAAAGTAATAATAAGTAAAGTTAGAAATTGATGAACTAATGATGTTCGAAACAAAGCTAGTTCAACATATCAAATAATGATTTGTACAGTTCAAATATGATTCATGAACCAGATTGATGAAGTTGATTTCTGCAAATTCTTATCAACAAAATGGACTATTCAACTCAAAACTTGTATTTCGTCCATAAATGACGTTGTTGCCAAAGAAATATTGTATAGATTTATCCTATAAAAAGGGATATCCAATTTAAGCTTTATGCATCCATCCTCAACTCTTCACCTTAATTAGCAATAAGTTTGGTATGGCTGAGTCTCAAGTAACATCAAAGCTTAGCAGCTCACTGTCTGTGCCTTCTGTTCAGGAATTGGCTAAGAACCCACTCACCCAAGTTCCTTCCCAATATGTGCGTCCTGAGCTTGAGCCATCAGTCCTTTCCAATCCTTCTTTGCATAAGATACCCGTCATCGATATGCGAAAATTGCTTTCAGGAGATCAAATGGATTCTGAGTTGATCAAGTTTCACAAAGCTTGCAAGGAATGGGGTTTTTTTCAGGTTTATTATTATGCTATACTTAGTTTCTGATTTTTGTTTTTTTTTAAGTTTTGATGCAAATAGGACAAGATTTGGTGCACGGCTATATGCGGTACGGGAAAATTTGGACCATAAGATAATGAAATTTTGATTCAATATATAGTTTAAATTCATGCACTCCACAGTACATCCACATAATGACTCAATGTAAATTATGGAGATTCATTTTATGTATTGTAGGTGGTAAACCATGGAGTAAGCAAATTGCTAGTGGAAAAAATGAAGAGAGAGCTTCAAAGTCTGTTTGATCTACCGATGGAAGAGAAGAAGAAGTTATGGCAGGAACCAGGAAGCATAGAAGGATTCGGACAACACTTTGTTATGTCCAAAGAGCAAAAGCTTGATTGGGCAGATCTCTTCTCCTTGGTCACACTTCCAATTCATTTGCGAAAACCTCATATCTTTTCAGCTCTTCCCCCATCTTTCAGGTCCACGCACTTCTGACGTAAAATCAATACTACTATATTTTATAACTTATTAGTTATAGTTTTGAAATAAAATCAATACTACTTAATAGACGTCAGAACTTGTGTAATGCCAAATGATAGTTAATGTGTGAGCCGATCAAATTCGCAATAATTTGTTTTTGCAATAAGATGTGACCGATCAGATCAATCGTAAGCATTCGAAAATTAATTTAAATTATTAAAACTTTAGAGAAAAAAAAAATAGCGAGGGAGTGTCAAGAACTCATGTTATAACTAGCTTTATAGTTTTCGGATGTATTTATAGAGGATTTGAGAAGTTATAGTTTTCGGATGTATTTATAGATGATTTGAAAAGTCATTTAAGTGATTTATTTTGGTGTTAGAGTAAGCAAGTAGTGACTTAACGTAGAGCAGGCAGGAGGAGTGGATTGTAGCATGTGCCCTGTTAGATATTATCTACTATGCCAAAACTTACTACTTGCAGTTACGTTTCTTTATTTTGGTGTTTGGTTTCAGAGAGACTGTGGAAGCTTACTCAAAGGAATTGGAAAATTTGGCAATGAGAATTCTTGAACAAATGGCGAAAGCCCTTGGAATGGATTTTAAGGACGTAAAAGAGAATTATGAAGGAGGATGGCAAACAATGAGAATGAATTACTATCCTCCATGTCCACAACCAGAGCATGTGATAGGCTTGAATCCTCATTCTGATGCTAGTGGCCTCACCATTCTTCTCCAAGTTAATGAAATTGAAGGCCTTGAAATTAAAAAAGATGGCAATTGGATTCCTGTTAAACCCCATTCTAATGCTTTTATCATCAATATTGGCGATTGTCTGGAGGTAATTAATACTTGAATTTTTGTTTTAAAAGTATTTCAAACTTACAACCTCACGGTTTTGAAAATGACATAAAGCTAAAATTTTGATGAATTTTGCAGATTTTCACTAATGGAACATATCCAAGTATTGAGCACCGAGCAATGGTGAACTCAATCAAAGAAAGGTTATCGATTGCTACATTTTATAACCCAAAATTAGATGGAGGAGTTGTAGGACCAGCACCAAGCCTTATTACTCCTCAGACTCCAACAAGGTTTAGAACAATTGCAACTGCTGATTTCTACAAGGGATACTTTACTCGCGAACTCCGCGGAAAATCATACCTGGAAGTTGTCAAGATTCAGGATCATGTTTGAACTTTGACAAACCTAATTATATAATTTTATCCCATGATGAAATAAGTTTCATAAACAAAAGGTAAAATAAGGTTAATGAACCTGTATTAGAAAAATATGTGTGCACACTGTATAGTACGACCGCTTTAACTGTAATAGCTAAAATCAAAGAGCAATATTACTATAAAGTTCATGTTTTTACGTAATAATACTACTGTTTTTTCTCAATTGCTTTATTATTGAAGTTCCAAAATCATTATTAAAATAAAAAAAAAATGTTCCAAGGGTCTAGGTTGGGCTTAAATATTTCAAGCTCAACAAGCCCAAATTATGAACTTTAACCTTACTGGGCTTTACTATGGCCCAATTGATTTATGAATCATTCACGGCCTTTACGATTTTGAGTCCATCTTAACAAACTCTGAGCTTTATTAGCTATTGCTTACGGGTTCACTCCCTCATCAAATTAGAGCACTATTTTCACTAATATATAATTATATATGCAAATAAAAAAGCATTTTCAGGTATTTGATTTATAACTCTTTTGTTAATAAATTCCTCAATTTTATTTTATTGCATTAAATCTCTAAATTTTTATGTTAACAGAATTTGGATAAAATAATAATATACAATTAAGTTCATAAAATATCATTTTTTATTTAGATCCAACGTATATTAAAATGAAAATTTGTACTTGTATATATATATGACAATATTAATTAATTAGGTTTATAGCAATAACTTTCTGTACAAAAATAAATAAATTATATATATTTCCACGTGTTATCCAACAATGACATGTCTGTTAAAAGGGGGTTGGCGGTCAAAATTAAAATTTGACTAAAAAATCGTAGACTTGTATCATGCTCCCGTATATCATTTGAATTGATGGTTTATAGTTGAAATTAACAGAGTCAACAGAAAAAAGTCAAACAAAGAGATCATGCAGTTGCATGTACACAATTAACTTATTATTATATATATCATTGCACACGTGAACTTGTTCCACAGGAATTAAATTACATAATCATAAATCAAAATCTATAATGATTAGAGTAATTATAGAATGTGATTATTTTCTAATTATAAAGTTAGAATGTTAAAAAATTGTCTAAAATCATTTAAAAATAGAGCAGAGTATAACTAATTAAAACAAATTTTTTTATTATGAATTTATTTATTTATTTTTCTTAATCCTCCCCAACTGTGAGGATCTTTGAGCCTCTTCGTGTGAATTCGTTGAAAATTTATTTATATTACTTATGTCATCCAAAATTTATATAAATTTGGGAAAATGGATATCGATAAAATCAAAATTAATGCTAGATATGTTCATACTAATAGTAGAATATTTCCAAAATTTATTCACTCACATCTTGAATATCACCAGTAACTTCCAAAAATTTTCATTACATCCGTTTAACTCAAGCAACAACCAAAAAATAAATAAAATAATATTCCGTTCATTCCACTGTATGCGTAATTTTTTTAGCAAAATTCAAATTATATTTATTTGACATTTTTAGACTTCTAATAGAATTAAATTTTTTTTTTTCTAATTTAATTTTCTTTTCCAATGAAAGTTAACTTGTTTAAAACTAATTAGATTTAATTTAATCCTAAATTTTGATCTTAATCACTTAATTTTATCATAAATTTAAAACTAATTAGTAGCTTTTTAATCCTGGCAAAAACTATATAAACGTCACATATAATAGAATAGGGGAAGTAGTGAATTATCATAATTTTATACACTGAAAAAATAAAAATAAAAAATTATCTACTATACTCAGTTAATATATTTGTACTATATTGGAATAATTACAAGAAAATTTCTAACATTTAGATTGATTAAAACTCTAACATTTATGAAATATTTCAAATTTTCAATTAAACTTCTCTTTCAATTACTAACTCTATTAAACTAACGAAAATACCATTTTTTTTATTAAAAAATTTAATTTTTTAGTTTTTTGTATAATTTTTAAAATAATTAAAGAGAGTAGTAATCTGATTTGAGTACATATGTCCCTTTCGATTGAATGCACACACAAGATCGGACACATTGTATCATAACCCAATTAAATATTTCATAATAATTTTTTCTTCTAAATATACGTACTTCTTCTGTTCCAAATTAATAGACACAGTCTTTTTTTTTTTCTTTTGCCCAAAAATATAGCCCATTTATCATTTTAATCAGTTTTAATATGTTAAATTTCTATTATATCCATACTTAATATTACTTATTAAAAATATCTTTTTTATTATTATTTTTATCAATTGTCTTTATTTTCCAATGTCATTATTTTTTGATAAACATTTTCAAAATTGAAATTTGATGATATACTTACTAAGTTGGACCACTTTCAATAAATATTAACCAACCATATATAGATATTTAATTGATCTTAATTGGCTTGTGCAAAAAGTCAATAATAGATGAATGAGTATGTATGGGTATAACGAACAACATATAGATAATTAATTGAAAAAGTCAGTAATAGATTAATGAGTATGTATGGGTTGTAACTAGAGTTGGTAAATTTGGTACAATCCAAAAATTCTATTTAAATCCATCCAAAAAAAAGATTCAAACTCAATTCAATACAGAAATATGTCAATCTGCACCAATTTAAAATGACTAATTAAATTTTAACCCAAATAGCCATGTTTCGTATGGCCAATGGGCATCAATTGTACCAAATGGATCGATATATCAAATTTATATTAATTACAATTTTTTTATAATAAACATGTCCAGTCTGATCCCAACCCACCCAGGCCCAAAATTAATCTGATCAAAATCCGACCTGCCACATTCCGATCCATCCCTGTTCAGCCGAAATTGGCCCATTCAAATCCGAAATTAGCCTAGGCTGAAGTAAGCATGAATTTTATTTATGCAGAATTATACTGAAAAAAAATCTTCAAATTTCGTTTAGGTTTGGCCTGACTCCGGTTGGCCCGAACTTGGCCAATCCCATTTAATATGTTGTAATTGCATCAAAAGTGAATTTTCATTAAAAAAAAAATAAGTTAAAAAGGTTAACCCATTAGGCCTACTATGCGACCCATTAATTTGGGTCATCATGCAATCCATTTGTATCACCATGTAATTTATCTTGCCTACCATGCAATATATATAGGCCAACATACAATCCATCTGGGCTAACATGTAATAAATCCATGAGTTGATCTAAATCCATTCAATTTATTTGAAAATTGGTTCATTTATTATTTTATAAATAATGGTTCATTTATTATCTTATAAATAATGGTTCATTTATTACCTAATCCAAACCCGTCAAATCCGAGCCATTTGCCACCTATAGATATAACCGACCATATATAGATAATGAATTGATCTTAATGGCTTATGCAAAAAGTCAATAATAGATTGATGAGTACGTAGGGGGCGTAGAAGAAAAAATACATGTAAATTTACATTTTTAACTAACATAACTAATTTTTCTACATTCTCTAGATTCTTGCGAAATAAAAACCGTGCAAATCAGGAAGAAATTAAAAAAAAAAAACATATTTATCATTAATCATGTTGATAATAATTTTTCAAGATAAATAATTTTTTTTTTTAAAAACCCATCAATATTAGCTTTAAAAGTCAATTAATAGCAATTAAATTAAAAATGAATAGAAAACTTTTATGCATTTTAAATAATTTTTGGATAGAATTAAAAAAATTTTCTTCCGAAGCAACTCATAGCTTATCCAACAAATTAAATTATAAATTATAATCGACAAATATTGAATTTAAGTATTCCACCAAAAAATAATAGATATTAAATTATTTTCCAAAAATAATGTAACATGAGATCAAAATTAATGCTATAAAATACAAATTAATATTTAAACATATTCTAGAAACAGTTTTATATTTTAGATAATTATTTTTCAATTTGATATTTTTGAGTTCAACATTTTATTTTTATTTTTTAATGCAAATTAAACTTTTATTAATATAATAAAAAATACATATGAAGAGTACAAATAAACTTATAAAAGTTAAAAGTACATAAAATGTATGAAATAAATGAAATTACTAGATTATATCTTTGAACTATTTCGACGAAAACAGTGAATAATGGTAATATGCGGTGCACAATCTGACTTTCAGCGGAAAACTCAATCCATATGTTGTTCAAAAAAAACTTTCATAAAGAAAAACAACCAAATTTTCATAACGGAAAACAACCAAACTTGCATAACGGAAGACAATAACCTCTAAATTTAGAAAATAAACTTTCCTTATAAAAATTTAAATTGCATTCACCTTTAATTAAAAAGAACTAAATCTGAACAAAAATTTCAGATTTGATAAAAATATCCAAACTCGAAAACAAAAATACAGAAAATTTCAGATTTGAGGTTATAGAAATAAAAAATACAAAAAATTCAAAAACAAATAATAATTTACTCAGATCTATACAGATCTGTATTTATTGAAACAAAAAACACAAAAATAAAACACAAAATGTTTTAGATCTGACACAAAAATCCAAAAACGAAAAAAAAAACACAAAAAGTTTCAAATCTGAGTTTATTGAACCAAATAACACAATAAAAAGACACAAAAAAATTCAAAAATAAATAAAAATGCAACGAATAAAATTAAAAATTCAGATCTGTACTGATCTGAAAATTATTATAAAAAAAAAGTAAGATAAAAGAAGAGAGGTAAGAGGCCAAGAAATTGGTGGTTGTGGTATTTAGAAAGAGTTCAACATTTCATTTTTAGTTAGTAAAACTTAAAAAAACCAATTTGATTATTAAAAATAATAAAAAAATATTATTAATTTATAATTATATTAAAAATTAAATAAAAATCTGAAAAAAGTTTAATTTTTGAATAAAAAGTTAATAATTTCATTAGTTTTGCAGAATTATTGGCGGAAGGATTTAATTGCATTGTTCCACTAATGGTAGGAATTTAGGATCCTAATTTTTACGTCTTAACTCTTAAATCATAAGGTTGTTGTAATTGTAAATTCTTCTAAAAATAATAATATAATAATAATAACAGATGAAGTTAGAAATTGATGAACTACTGATGATCGAAACAAAGCTAGTTCAACATATTCACACCATTAACCAAATAATAATCTGTGAAGTTCAAATATGATTTCTGCAGGTTCTTATCAACAAAAGCTGCATTGGGTCCATATATGACGTTGTTGCCAAAGAAATATTGTATAGATTTATCCTATAAAAAGGGATACCCAATTTAAGCTTTATGCATCCATCCTCAACTCTTCACCTTAATTAGCAATAAGTTTGGCATGGCTGAGTCTCAAGTACCATCAAAGCTTGGCAGCTCACTGCCTGTGCCTTCTGTTCAGGAATTGGCTAAGAACCCACTCACCCAAGTTCCTTCCCAATATGTGCGTCCTGAGCTTGAGCCATCAGTCCATTCCAATTCCTCTCTGCATAAGATACCCGTCATCGATATGCGAAAATTGCTTTCAGGAGATGAAATGGATTCTGAGCTGATCAAGTTTCACAAAGCTTGCAAAGAATGGGGTTTCTTTCAGGTATATTATTACGCTATACTTGGTTTCTTCTTATTATTATTTTTTGTAATGCAAATAGGACACAATTTGGTGTACGCTTTTGGACCATTGGATAAAGAAATCTTGATTCAATAGTCTAAATTCATGCACATATCACTCAATGTAAATTATGGAAATTCATTTTATGTGTTGTAGGTGGTAAACCATGGAGCAAGCGATTCCCTAGTGGAAAAAATGAAGGGAGAGCTTCAAAGTCTGTTTGATCTACCAGTGGAAGAGAAGAAGAAGTTATGGCAGGAACCAGGAAGCATGGAAGGATTCGGACAACACTTTGTTGTGTCCGAAACGCAAAAGCTTGATTGGGCAGATCTCTTCTATTTGGTCACACTTCCAATTCATTTGCGAAAACCTCATATCTTTTCTGCTCTTCCTCCATCTTTCAGGTCCACACCCTTTTGAAATAAAATCAATACATACTACTATATGCTAAAATTTATTAGTTGCAGACTTGCAGTTTTGAAATAAAATCAATACTACTATGCTAAAACTTACTGGCTGCAGTAACGCCAATTTATTTTTGTGTTTCGCTGCAGAGAGACTGTGGAAGCTTACTCAGAGGAAATGGGAAATCTGGCAATGAGAATTCTAGAACAAATGGCGAAAGCTCTTGGAATGGATTTTAAGGACGTAAAAGAGAATTATGAAGAAGGATGGCAATCAATGAGAATGAACTACTATCCTCCATGTCCACAACCAGAGCATGTGATAGGCTTGAATCCTCATTCTGATGCTGGTGGCCTCACCATTCTTCTCCAAGTTAATGAAATTGAAGGCCTACAAATTAAAAAAGATGGCAATTGGATTCCTGTTAAACCCCTTTCTAATGCTTTTATCATCAATATTGGCGATTGTCTGGAGGTAATCAATGCTTGAATTTCTCTTTTTTTTTTAAATTGTATTTCTAACTTGTAACCTCACAATTCTGAAAATGGCATAAGACTAAAATTTTGATGAATTTTGCAGATTTTGACCAATGGAACATACCCAAGTATTGAGCACCGAGCAACGGTGAACTCAATCAAAGAAAGGCTATCGATTGCCACATTTTATAGCCCAAAATTAGATGGAGCTGTAGGACCAGCACCAAGCCTTATTACTCCTCAGACTCCAACAAGGTTTAGAACAATGGCAGCTGCTGATTTCTACAAGGGATATTTTGCTCGCGAACTACGTGGAAAATCATACCTAGAAGTTGTCAAGATTCAGGATCAGGAATACAATAATGTTTGAATTTTGGCAAACCTAATTGTATAATTTTATACTATGACGAAATAAATTTCATAAAAAAAAAGCAAAATAAGATTAATGAACCTATGTTAGAAAAATCTGTGGTGCACACTGCATAGTGTGACCGACCTGACTTTAATAGCTAAAATCAAATAGCAATGTTACTATGCAACAAGCATGTTTCTCGTAATAATCCTACTGGTTTGTCTTTTATTTTTTTTTTTTTTTCTTAAATTATTGAAGTTCCAAAATCATTATTAAAAAAAAAAAAAGTTCCAAAAGTCTAGGTTGGGCTAAAATATTTGAAGCTCAACAAGCCCAAATTATGAACTTAAACCTTACTGCTATGGCCCAACTGATTTATGAATCATTCACTTCACGGCCTTTACGATTATGAATTCATCTTAATAAACTTCGAGCTTTATTAGCTATTGCTTACGGGTTCGCTCCCTCACTCATCAAATTATAGCACTATTTTGATTATTATATATGCTAATAATACATAAAAGGCAAGAAGACTTTTCAGGTTTTTGATTTATAACTCTTTTCTTAATAAATTCCTCAATTTTATTTTATTGCATTAAATCTCTAAATTTTTATATTAAAATAATAATATTATTTCAATATACAATTCAGTCCATAAAATATAATTTTTTTTATTCTATACTGACAGTTGTAGAGTTAGGTCTGCCAATGTGTCAGGCTAGGACGGAGATTAGTGATAAATCGGCATATCTGCCCTTAAATTAAGTAGCCTTCTAGCTATCCAAGTGTTGTTTGGGCTTCCATTTCTGGGCCAAGCTTCATTGGGCCCCAGACATCTAGATCGGGCCCTAATGGCAAAATGTTGTATGATGTCCTATTGGGTACAATTGGACAAGGAATAACTAATAAATAAATTTAATATTTATACATTCAGTATAGAGAAAATAAAAGACTAACTCGGTGGCCACAGCAGCCCACACCCAAATCATGTTTGGTGGAGACTACTCTAATATATTACTCCTTTCCTCGTACAAATATATATACACTTTTTTTTTTTATTGATATTGTTGAAATCATACAATTTTTTAATATATTTCTATAAAAGAAATGATTTTTTTATAAGAAAATCATTGTTTAAATTCTATCTAGTCAAATTTTATAAATCAGTTCAATAATAATTATCATTTATGTATGTTAATCATCATTTCACTCTTTTTTTTAACCAATTTTGTATAAATAATAATATATTATTGATTTACTATTTAAAATTTGCTTAGATCGAATTTATGCGAGAATTTTTTTTTTTTTTTATATTATTGTGTCAAAAGACGTAGTTATTTTTGTTTCTAGTTCTTATAGCTTATAAATGAAATTTTCACTGTGGAATTAGACTTTGAAAATTATGTTGAATTTTTAAAGTCATAGAATATTATCTTTTCTGGAAGGAAAATTTCACAATTTAGCCCCTAAATTTTAATATTTTTATATACTTGATCCATATACTTTAAAAACTACACGTTGAATTATTAAATTTTAACCTTTTTTTTTTTCTCAAATGTATTAAAAAAAAGTTGATTGATATTGTCGGAATCATACAATTATTTAATATACTTCTATAAAAGAAAAGGTTTTTTATTGAAAAATTATTGTTTAAATCCGATTCAGTCAAATTTTATAAATCAATTAAATAATATATTGCCATTTATGCATATTAATCAACATTTTACTTTTTTTTAAAACCAATTTTGCATAAATAATAGTATATTATTAATTTAGTACTCAAAACTTGCTTAGACCGAATTTAAACGAAAAGTACTCTTTTTGATATTGTTGTATTAAAAGAAGTAGTTATTTTTGTTTTAAATTCTGATTGATTACTGATAAATCCAAAAATGTCTTTATCTGTAGGAGAGAGGGCGATCCGATCGGATGAGAAAACCCTGCAATAAGAGGAGCCCGGTCGGACCAGGCGTGAGCACTCCGAAGCTTAAGTTAGTAGCTTAGAGAGAGAATGTGCTTTAGAAAGATAATATCGTGAATTCAATACCTGGTGCCATCGTTGGCTGGACTATTTATAAGAGATAGTCGAGGGGCACTTGAGTGCCTAAGGAGTGATTACTGGCTGTCAGAGTAGGTATCCGGCGACATGACAGGGAGCAGATAGTAGGCATGGGCGCTACCTTGTGTCAGGCGGCTGATGGGACTGGCGGTCACATCAGCCGATCGGGCATGTGTGTTGCCTAGGAGCTCGTGTCTGATACCTTTAGCTGACGGGTTTTGGGCCTTGCCAGTTTGAGTGGGCCGACAGGATGGGCCTCAGAGCAAATGATATTTGCTGGGTTATCACTTGTCCCCCCTCGACAGGTCCGATCGGGCATAGATTTGCCTTTGTTGGTCCGCTCGGATGGAATTAGTTATGGAGATTCCCGATCCGAAGACGCGTACTGGCGCGCTTTTTGAATTTGGGAGGCGCTTTTTCTGAAGCGACGCGCCTGCTGAGACAGCTGTTTTCCTTTAATGTTGTGAGCGTACCGAGGGTGACGCTTCGTTCTTCGCAGAGACATAATGTCCTTTGACACGTGGCGCTTGCTGAATGGCGCGTTGTTTGGCGTTTTTGAGAAGCTTCCGTCTATAAATAGAGGACTCTGTGAATCATTCTTTCTTTACTTTCAAAATCTCTAGCGAAGCTCTGCCAAAATCTTCCTTTGATTCCCAGCTTTCTGCAACTACTCTTTACTTCTTCTTCGAATTCCTTCGAGTCTTTTTCATCAAGTAAGTAACTTTTTTCCCTTTTTGCTTTCTTTGCGATTTCCTTTTTCTTCTCACACCCATTTCATTTAGAAAAGAGAGTTGCGCCTTTCCTTCATTCTTTTTTTTTTGTTGAAGATGGCCTCTAGTAGTGCTGAAGCATTAGACACAAGTTTTTTAGAGTTGTATGAGAACAAACCAGCCGCCGTGCTGCATTCTCGCCTAACCGCTGCGGAGGTGGCCCAAATTCCCTCCAAATACGGCCTTCCTGACGAGATATCAGTGTTGGCCTGTCCTGATTCAATGGCGGTGACTGAAGGGCCCTTCGGCCAAGATGGCGGAGAATGGTTCGTTTGCCACCTCTGGAGCCTAGATGCAGGCCTGAGGTTCCCGTTGGGCGCCTTTGAGATGGCGGTACTGAGGGGGTATGGTCTCGCCCCTAACCAATTACATCCGAACGGATGGAGATCGGTGGCGTGCTTCAAAATTCTTTGCCAAATAGAAGTGGTAGCACCGACCCTGGAGCTTTTTACTCACTTCTTCTATATTTCGGGTCGAAGCGACGGAACAGAGTATTTCTTTACAAGCCGTCCGAAGAGGAAGTTGATGATCGTCCCCACCTCCATGAAAGGGTACAGAGAACGGTATTTCTTGGTGGGGAGGATAGGCGGATTTGGGGTACGCCTCACCCGATCGGCCAGGGTCGAGATTTTGAAGGACCTTGCCGCCGGTCAGGAATTGTACGAGAATGACATAAAGAAGTTAATGGCCGCCGTCAGCAGGAATGAAGGGCCTTATGAATCCAAATTCCTTTTGCGTGCACTGTTGGGCTCTCCCGGCTTCGAAGACGCTGAGAACGTACAACGTGAGCGTTAGGATCGGAGAAAACCCAATCATCGTGCATCAAATCATTAATTGCACTTTATTGATGTTTCATGAAGAGAATTTGCGTATGAAAAAAAAAAAAAAAACTTATCTAGTTTATTTTCTGTTGTGCAGCTGAGATGGCTGGTGGGAATGAAGCCTCCAAACAACTTGGCGATCGGATCCGCCAAAAGCGCGAGGCAGAGAAGAAGGCCCAGGTGCAGAGAAAGAGGAGGAAATTGGTCCTCGCTTCCGAGCTTCGAGCTTCAAAGGGGGCGACCGGTACCTCTACAACGACTCCGGCAATCATGGCCGTTCCAATTTCGTCAGCACCCCCTGCTGCCACTACTGCGCCGACCTCCACAGCTGCTGGATCAATGAATGTGCCTCAAACTGAGGCCTCTCCTCGGCCGATGCGTCGCCGGTGCCACACTCTTTGAGACGAGTCCGACGAAGATGATAGGCCGATCGGGTGCACTTTCCGAGAGGTAGAAGAGGCGGCCAAGAAGAAGGCTAAGGAGGCTGCCCATAAGAAGGCCGAGGAGGCGGCCAAGAAAAGGGCTGCTGAGCTGATCACCGAATCGGATGCTCGGGTTATAGCCAAAGGCAAGGCCGTTCAGCGTGGCGAGTCTCCACGACGCTCTTCCGATCGGCGACAGGTTCCTATGAAGGACATTCTGAGAGAGAACTTTGGCGATGACTGGTCGGTGAGCCAGGCGGCTAGTTTCATTTGCCGGGGTCTTCTCCGGGATGACGATCATCGGGATGCTGGCGACGCCAGTCAGCTCAGCAGGGAAACCCATGCTATTGGCCAACAGCTAATAGACGTAAGTATTTTACTGGCTGTTTCTGGTGCTCGTTTACACCTTGTGTCTGAACCTTTTAGTCTTGATTCTGTGTAGGCTGCCAGGAGGACACAGCGGCTGCACATGATGGCCCATCTGTGGAAGGGGAGGGCCGAGTCAGGCGCCGTGGCCAAGGCGGAGGCAAACACGAGTTGCAAGGTTGCCAAAAAGGAAGCTTCCGACCTTCGAGCTGAGGTTGCCAAGCTAGAGGAGCGGTATGCTGCCTCTCAATCGGAGACAGTGGCCCTAAGAAAGGAGACCTACCAGAGTGCTCAGGATCTGAAGGCTCGGCAGAGCGAGGCCGATAGGCTGAAAGGCGAAGTTGCCCGCCTATCTGCGGAGGGTGCACAGCTAAGGCGGTTCGAGGCAGATGCAACCCGACTGGATGCCGAGTGCAGAGAGTTGGCTGCTGAAAATGCCAGGTTGAAGGCAGAGGGCGAGCAGCTTCGGACAGAAGTGGGGTCCTTGAAGAAGTCGGAAGGGGAGAGGGAGGCTTCCTTCACGAAGATTCTTGAACTTGAGCTTGCCACTCAAAAGGAGCGCCTGATTGATGAGTTGGCAGATGCTCAGGTGGAGCTATTGTCCCGACTAGTCCATGAAGCTGGGCGGCGCTTCCCCGGGGTGGATCTGTCATGGATGGACGACCCGGCATCACTGCCTGCTCCTCCAAATGATGATGACGACGAAGGAGCTCCCGAGGGGGAAATCACCGAGAGAACTTATGGAGAAGGCCCTTTACTTCCGGAGACTATTCAAGAGGTTCCCTCTGAAGTGGAGCCTGCGGCGCCTCCAGTCCCCGAAGCCAAAATGGCGGTTCCTCCTGCGCCTGAAGCCGAAATGGAGGTTCCTCCTGCGCCTGAAGCCGAGCCGGTGGCACCTTCTTCCATTGGGCCTGTCTCTGAAGGGGGGGGGGGGCAGTATCTGTACCGTCAGCTGCCGACCCTTCTCAAGCCACCATCAATCCAATCGTCGAAGAAGTCGCTGATCCTCCTGGCGAAGTGGAGATTGTAGATATAGATAGTTAGCTTAGGAGTTTAGATCAGCTTTACTTTCTCCTTTGTTTTCTATCTTTGTAACAGTTATTCGAAAATTGTATAGTGGAGGCATTTGTATTAATAAAACTGCATATTTCTGCAAGTCAACGTATACATAAGTTTGTACTAAAATTTGCAATTCTATCGAGCTAATTAAAACTCGTAACTAAAATTTGCATTAAATTTCACGAGTACTTCCTGAATTTGAATAACGTCAAAGCTAAGTGACCGATCGGGTCAATCTGGCTTTTCAGATCGCATAAAATTTGCACCATTTTGCTAAGTGATACTCATAAAGCTGCATAAGGATTGCATAGCTGAGCTAGATGATACTCGTAGAATCACACAGTTATTGCGAAATCGAGTTGAGTGATACTCGTAGAACTGCATGAGAATTGCATAGCCGAGAATACTCGTAAAATTGCATAAAAATTGCATAACCGAGCGAGAGAGGTTAGATCCTCTATAATATGGATAATGCTTGGGGAGGTAAGATCCTCCATCACGACAGATTCGCTTTTGTAGCTTGAGACGGGCATCAAGCCTAACGTAGAACGCTACACTATGCATTAATTGAACAATTATGAAAGAAGGAACCTTTTTATTAATCAGGCAATTGCCAGGTTCTGATACATTACAAGACATGGTACTTCTTGAGTACTTCAACATTCCAGCTTCTGGGGACATCTCGCCCTTCAACAGTTCGGAGCCTATAAGTGCTCGGGCTTAGGACTTTAGATACCTCATAGGGCCCTTCCCAATTTGGCATTAGCTTTCCCACTCCAGCGTTTCCCGAGCCTAATTCTGCCTTCCTGAGTACCAGGTCGCCTACATTGAAGGTTCTAGACCTTACTTTAGCATTGTGGTACCTGGCTACTCTTTGTTTGTAGGCAGCGATCTTGGTGTAGGCGTCCTCCCTCTTTCCTTCTATGAGATCTAAGTCTTGGCATCTCTCTTGAGTATTCGTCCGTTCGGAGTAGAGAGCCAATCGGTAAGAAGGGAGGCCGACCTCCACAGGAATCATTGCTTCGGAGCCGTAGACAAGGGAGAATGGCGTTTGATGAGTGCCTGTTCTTGGCGACGTTCTGTACGCCCATAGGACACTTTGCAGTTCTTCAGTCCAGTTGCCTTTGGCTTGACCCAGTCGCTTCTTTAATCCCTCCAAGATGGTCCGATTGGAGACCTCGGTCATTCCGTTGCTTTGGGGATGAGCGACTGATGTGAACTTTAGTTTGATGTTCAAGCCTTGGCAAAAGTTTCTGAAAATGGAGCTGTCGAACTGCTTGCCATTATTTGCGATAAAAACATTAGGTAAGCCATACCTGCAGATGATGTTCTTCCATGTAAAGCTCTTGACCTTCTCGGCTGTAATGGTGGCTACCGGCTCAGCCTCAATCCACTTGGAGAAGTGGTCTACTGCTACTATGAGGAACTTCATCTGCTTTTTGCCTTGGGGAAAAGGTCCCAAGATGTCCATCCCCCATTGGTCGTATGGCCATGCAATTCCGATCGGCTGCTGGTCTGCTGCACACTGCCTTATAATCCTGCCATGTATTTGGCATTACAGGCATGTCCTTACTTTCTCCTGGGCATCTTTGAGCATGTTAGGCCAGTAATATCCCGTCTGAAGGGCTTTTCTTGCCATGGCTCTGCTTGCCTCATGCGCCCCGCATATGCCTTCGTGGAGCTCTCTGAGGATATAGTCTCCCTCTTCCTCCGTCACGCACTTGAGCCAAGGATGGCTGAAAGCTTTTTTGTACAAATCACCGTTAATGATGGAGTAATTGAGAGATTTTCGAGATACCTTTCGAGCTTCGTCTTTGTCCTCAGGCAGGCGTCCTGTCTGAAGGAACTGCGCGATTGGGCTCATCCAGGTTTCATTCTCTTGATCGATCTCCATCATCTCTGGCTCGTCTAACGAGGAGGAAGTCTGGTCGACAACGGCAATGTTTTCTTCTATGACACTTTGTGCGGAAGCAGACATCTTAGCTAGCCGATCGGCTTCTGCAGTTTGGTCTCTCGGGACTTTCTGTAGCACCCATTCCGACCCAGCCTCTTCCAGTTTTGCGAAAGCAGTTTTGACTTTGGCCAGGTACTGGATCATCGTGGCCTCACGTGCTTCGAAAGTCCCCAAAACTTGACTGGTGACCAGCTGGGAGTCGCTCCTGATGGCTACTGACTCCGGTCGGATGGCATGGAGCAGTCTCAGCCCTTGAAGGAGCGCCTCATACTCTGCCATATTATTAGAGGCTTTGAAATTAAGCTTTATGGCGTACCTTATTGTGATGCCCAGAGGGCCTTTTATTACTATGTCGATGCCTCCTCGAGTGTCGTTTGCTGCGCCATCCACTGTCATTTCCCAGTTTTGTGGCTTGGGCTGACTTTGTGGTTCCTCACCAGCAAATTCAGCTATGAAATCTGCTAAAGCTTGGGCCTTTATTGCTTTTCTGGGCTCGTATCTGACATCCCAGGACTGTAGCTTAATTGCCCATCCCACCATTTTACCTTCCAGATCGGGCGTCTGGAGTATCTTTCTGAGAGGATGACCCGATCGGATGACAATTGTGTGCGCCTCAAAGTAAGGTCTTAATTTCCTCGCACACATCATGAGGGCAATAATGAGCTGCTCAACCGGCCCCTTTCTGAGATCTGCACCTCTGAGTACTTCACTTACGTAGTACACTGGTAGCTGTTGGGTATCTTCCTCTCGGACTAAAGCACCTGCAACAGCTTCCATAGAGGTGGCTAAATAGAGGTATAAATTTTCACCTGGTACCGGTCGGCTGAGCAGCGGCGGGTTGGTGAGGAATGCCTTCAGCTCTTCGAAGGCTTGCTGGCAGTCTTCCCCCCAGACAAAAGTTTCACTCTTCCTCAGCTTCTTGAAAAAAGGCGTGCAGCGCTTGGCTGAAGAGGAAATGAATCGTCCTAAGGCTGTTATTCTTCCGTTCAGCTTCTGGACATCTTTTATGCTCCCGGGGGGTTGCATCTCGAGGATGGCCTTTATTTTTTCTGGATTCGCCTCAATCCCTCTTTGGGAGACTAGGAATCCTAAAAATTTTCCTGATGGCACCCCGAAGACGCACTTCTCGGGGTTGAGTTTCATCTGGAATTTATTCAAGGTATCAAAAACTTTTGCCAGATCGGCTGGATGTTCCTCGGCGCTTCGGCTTTTGACGATCATGTCGTCAACATATACTTCAACGTTCTGTCCGATCTGGTCTTTGAAAATTTTGTTCATCAGACGCTGATATGTGGCCCCAGCATTTTTCAGTCCGAACGGTATCATCCTGTAGCAGAACGTCCCGTCGTTAATAAAGCTGGTTTTCTCCTGATCCAGGAGCCACATCAGAATTTGGTGGTAGCCGGCATATGCATCTAGAAGAGAATAAATAGCGTGGAATGCTGTGGCGTCTACCAACTGGTCTATGCTGGGCAAGGGGTAGCTGTCTTTGGGACATGCCTTGTTAAGGTCAGTGAAGTCGACACACATCCGCAACTTGCCAGACTTCTTCTTGACCAACACCACGTTAGCCAGCCATTCGGGGTAGTCTACCTCTCGGATGGTTCCGGTCTTGAGTAGCCTATCAACCTCTTCGGAAATGAACTTCCTCCGATCGGGAGCGTACCTTCTTAGCCTTTGGCGGATCGGAGGGAAATTTGGGTCCACATTCAACTTGTGGGTGATTATTTCGGGGTCTACGCCAGGAATATCTTCTGGCTTCCAGGCGAAGGTCGCTTGATTGATGGTTAAGACATGCATGATGGCTTCTTCAGTTGTTTTATCCATGCTTGTCCCCACCTGAACATTTTTGCCTTTATCTAGCGACCTGGCCTTTGTGGCCTCTGCTGGGTCCATCCTGGGCCTTTCCGCCTGCTCTCGTTGCTCAAGGCCGGGCTCTACGACCATTGCTTCTCGCTGTTGCTTGATCATGGTGATATAAGCCTCCCTGGATGCTTTCTGGTCACCTCTTAAGATAGCGACGCCTCCTGCGTTTGGAATCTTCATCACCATGTAGCGGATGGAGGTCACAGCTCCTGTCTGGAAAAGCAATGGCCTGCCGAAAATAGCATTGTAGGCGAACGTCATGTCAATAACCATGAAAATTACCTTACAAGCGTGAGCTATCGCCTCTTGGCCGAGCTCGACAAAGAGCTCTACGGATCCCACTACGGGGATGGTGGCGTTGCCCAGACCGATCAAAGGGGTGGCGTTCGGCTTCAGCTCTCCGATCGGCAGTCTCATGGCTCGGTAGGCCTGGAGAGTTAGGACGTTGACAGCACTGCCATTGTCCACCAAAATTCTCTTTACGTTGAAGTTATTTATCCGAGCTCTTACAACGAGAGCGTCCTCATGAGGGAACAGGACGTCTCGTGCGTCTTCGCTGAAAATGGTGACCGAGGCAGGCTGCTCTGCCTGGCGGGAGAGGTAAACGCCTTTCCCTTTCCCTTTTTTGGGAAGATATTCTCCATAGGACGACCCTCCGGTGATCACGTTTATCACCCCTGCATAGGGCCTGCCCGGATCGGCGTTTCTGGGGTTCTGGCGCTCATCGTCGTCTGAGTCAGGATCGTCCCTTCTAGGCTTCGGCTGTCTGCAGGGTTCATTCCCTCTGGCCGGGCCTATGAATCTCTTGAGGGCCCCGCGGCGTATCAGCCTTTCGATTTCTTTTTTTAGCGAAGTGCACTCGTCGGTTAAATGACCGACGTCTCTGTGAAATTCGCAAAATTTGCTCGGGTCCCTTGTATCCCGGCTTCTTCCGGAGAGGTCTTTGGGCCAGTTGACTTTGCGGTGTTTCTCTTTGATCCACATTAGCACCGCGGTTGGGGTAGCATTGAGAGCGGTGTACGTCCTCTCTGCCTGATCGTCTGGACGCGGGTTCCGGTCTCTTCCCGATCCTCTAGCCTGGCTCGAGTGTTTGGAACTTGAAGCTCCGTCTTGGCCTCTAGCTGTCCGATCGGAAGTGGGGGCTCTTTGATTAGAGCGATTGTCCGGGTACTGTAGGCGGTCCAAAACGCTGGTCCTTCCTGCCCTTTTGGACCTAAGGGCATCATCCAGCTGGATGTGTTGCCCGGCCCTCTCCATGAGTTCGGCGAAGCTGGATGGGGGTCTTGTTGTAAGTGACTCGAAGAGTGGTCTGTCAGTGATGCCCCCTTGTAAGGCGGTGGTCGCCATCTCCACACTGACATTTCTTACTTCAGACATTGTAGCTTGAAACCTGTCGATGTAGTCTCGAAGACTTTCATCGGTTCTTTGGTAAAGGTTACACAGGTCGTTCACCGTCTTAGGCGCACGTGTCTGCACGATGAACCTCGTGGTAAACAGCTCCTTTAACTGTCTGAACGACGTGATAGATCCTAGAGGCAGCTCGTGGAACAACGTTAATGCATCCGCTCCCAAGGTGGTAGGAAAAACCCTACAGGCTATTCTTTCGTCATAAGTATAGACCTGTACCTTGGTCAAGTACTCGGCTAGGTGTGTGGTAGGATCGGTTCTGCCTGTGTACCTTTCCATGACCACATCTCTCCACCTGGGAGGGAGCTCAGCATCAGTGATTTCTTTGCAGAAAGGGGAGGCAGTGTTCCCGCAAGTGTTTCCTTCGAAAGCGCCTTTTCTGGGCGCGATGAAACCAAACTGCTTGAGCTTCTGCCTGAGCCACTGGTCCTCTTTGCTCCACTGGTTCTGTTTACTCAGTGTCGTGGCGGTGGACTCGCCCTTGTGCTTTCGCATCTGGCTGCGGTTTGGAGTGCACATGTAGGACACATCGTCCCTTATGGATGGGGTGGCAGACCTGCTGCCATAGGGGGAGGCCCTACTCGCGGACACTATCTGCTTCCCCTTGTCCTTCCTTGCTGGGGTTCTGACCGCGCTTTTTCGGGTCCCCTGAGCTCGAGACTCGTTAATAATGATTCCCTTGTTTCTGTTTCTCCTGAAGTCTTCACCGGCGAGGTAATCCTCTTGGGCTCTTTCAAAAACAGCTGGCATCTTACCTCTTTTCAGAGTTTGGACGATGCTTTTCGTAAAATCACTGAGAATAGCGTGCATGTCTCTCACAGTGATGGGGGTGTCCTCTGGTTGCCTTGTTGCGGCATCATCGAATTCGGGAAGGAGGTTGGCCCTTATGGGGGGCCTGGCGGGCGCTTCCCTCCTTCTCGAGGTGCCTGATATGGCACGAGTGTTGTCATCATGGTCAAGGTCCATGGGGGCTGTATTCTCGTTGGATCTTGAGTTTGCCATCTCTCAACGAAAGCACCAAATGATAAATCCAAAAATGTCTTTATCTGTAGGAGAGAGGGCGATCCGATCGGATGAGAAAACCCTGCAATAAGAGGAGCCCGGTCGGACCAGGCGTGAGCACTCCGAAGCTTAAGTTAGTAGCTTAGAGAGAGAATGTGCTTTAGAAAGATAATGTCGTGAATTCAATACCTGGTGTCATCGTTGGCTGGACTATTTATAAGAGATAGTTGAGGGGCACTTGAGTGCCTAAGGAGTGATTACTGGCTGTCAGAGTAGGTATCCGGCGACATGACAGGGAGCAGATGGTAGGCATGGGCGCTATCTTGTGTCAGGCGGCTGATGGGACTGGCGGTCACATCAGCCGATCGGGCATGTGTGCTGCCTAGGAGCTCGTGTTTGATATCTTTAGCTGACGGGCTTTGGGCCTTGCCAGTTTGAGTGGGCCGATAGGATGGGTTTCAGAGCAAATAATATTTGCTGGTTTATCAATTACAAATGAAATTTCCACTTTGGAAATAAAGTTTGAATATTATATTGAATTTTAAAAGTCAAAGAAAATCAGCTTCTTTTGTTGTGGAGAAATAGAATATTATCTTTTATAGAATAATAATATGCATATTGGCAGTCAACATTCAGCAACTCATTGTTTAAAATTATAAAGTGATGGTATGCTATTATTTGATTTGATGTAAATGTCTAAGAAACGTAATTAAGACAATTATTTTACGTAAACTTAGTGGCAGTTGAATACTAATTCAAGTAATTAGTGGTAGTTGAATACTAATTCAAGTATACTACGTAATTGCTGCAGAATTAAATTTGTATTTTTTAATGAAAAAATCAGCTTTTCCACCAGTTGTAATAAATTTTTTTTTTGCTTAAGATGGGAAAATGGAAGTAAATTATTGCCTTTCCTTTCATTAATACGAGAAAAATATTTTGTTTTACTCAATTTGATAAACAAGATAAAAAAATTATAAGTTAATAATAATTTATTAAAATCTGAAATTAATAATATTTTGTGCAATCAAAATAACTCAAAATAGAAATAATACATTTATTATATATATAATCAAAATTAAATAATATTTTTGTTTTATTTCAAAAAAATTTGTAGGTTAATAATAATTTATTAAAATATGAAATTAGTAATATTTTGTGCAATAAAAATAACTCAAAATAGAATCATTAAAACGAAAATATTATTTAATTTTGATTACGTATATAATAAATATATTATTTCTATTTTGAGTTATTTTGATTGCATAAAATATTTCTAATTTCAGATTTTAATAAATTATTATTAATATACAATTTTTTTGAAATAGAATGAAAACATTATTTAATTTTGATTATGTATCTAATAAATGTATTATTTCTATTTTCGGTTATTTTGATTGTACAAAATATTATTAATTTTATATTTTAATAAATTATTATTAACGTACAATTTTTTTTATCCTATTTATCAAATTGAGTAAAAAAAATATTTTTTCCATATTAATAAAAGCAACGACAATATTCAACTTCCATTGCAATATATATATATATATATATATATATATATATATATATATATATATTATGCACAGCAGCTTTTCCATGAAAAAAAAAAAAAACAAATTCAATTAGGCAGCAGTTGCTTGCCACAACTTGTAAAAGACCCCAAATCCCTAAATATTTTTCAATACACTCTAAAACTTAAATTATTTATTTAAAAAATATTATTTATAAAAAAGTCCCGGCATTAAGCATATAGAGCAACTCTATGTATTTGTTCCATTAAAGAGAAGATTTCAATTACTACATTTTATAATCAGGAGTATATCCAGAAAGTTAGTCCAATGAGATAAAAAAAATAAAAATAAATTATTTAAATATTATAGTGGAGTCAATTTCAAAAAAAAAATAAAAATTAGAAAGGTATTTTTTTTCTAATTAAGGGTTAATTTTATAAAAAAAAATTAAAATTAGATGATTTTTTTAATTTTTTAGTTAAATGGGTCAATTGATTCCACAATAAAAGGCAGCTACGCCTCTCTCTGTAACCCTAAAGTGGATGTAGAATTCGGTCTAGCATGCATGCACCAGCAGTCGAAATATTTTTTCTTCTGTTTACTTTAGGAAAAATGCATTTTCAAATTTCTAAATGAATAAGTTTGAATTTTTAAATTTTCATTTGATCATATCAGATATTTAAATTTTTATTTTAATTCCAAATAAATATTTAACAAAATAAAATAAGAGTTTATAAACCAAATTTATACTAAAATTATATTATTATTTTATTTAAATTTAGTAACTGTGAATTTAATGTGAATAAAAATAAAATTTTAAGAATCCAATGTGATTAATTATTTTTCTCTTGACTCCCACCAAAATATATATCTATATATAAGTAAATATTGCAATAATATATTGTTCAAAACTCAAAAGTGGATTGATTATAAATTATAATTATTTATTTGATTAACTTAATTATTAGTAAAATATCTTAAAAATTACAAATCCAAATAATTACTCAAGTAATATTAACCAAAATGAATCAAAATTCAATAGAAGCAAGAATAAATTTTAATATTGGTTTGGTAATAATATATCAATTTAATCAATTTGAAGAGTTGGTAAGATAAATTACAAAATTGAAAACGTACAAAGCAATTTTGGGTTCCTACACTTTCTTTTGTTAATCTCTTATTTATAATCACTGAATATTTATTTATTTATTTATTTTAACATACATTAAATTCAATTTTAATAAATTATTATAATAAAATTATTAAAATACCTGTTAAATTTTTTAATCATCATGATTTTTATTATTATTTTTTGTTTGAAAAAACAATACGGATTAAATTTAATATTTATACATTCAGTATAGAGAAAATAAAAGACTAATTAGGTGGCCACAACTGCTTGGTGGAGACTAATATATCACTCCTTTCCTCACTTGCTGTCACTGTGGCAGATGATTATATGTTGAAAGTATACCTATAAAATTTGGAAATATAAAAATATATATAAGAAAAGGACACGTTGCTGGTACATAAAAATAATCTTAACTTATTTAATTTAATTATGACACATGCGTGATGGGAAATTTTAAACAATGAGTTGCTGGATGTTGACTGCCAATATGCATATTCTAGAATTGGAAAAACTCATATTTTGGTTCTGAAATATTAAATCTTTATATTTTAAAAATTATACATTGAATTTTTTCGATTATAACACATTAAATTCAAAATGCACGGTACAAATGATAATGTAATATAAATATAGATAAAATCGCATGTATTTAAACGGAATAATATTGTTTTTACAATCTATTTAAATTTAATGTATTATTCTTGAAAAATTTAAAAACTCAATATATAGTTTTTAAAGTATAGGATTTTAATATATAAAAAGGTTAAAATTTAATAATTAAATATATTATTTTTAAAATATAGGGATTCAGTTTTTCCTTCTAGAAATATTCTACATCTCCAAAAACAGTGCATAAAAGTTAATGTGAATTTCTTTGACTTTTAAGATGCAATAAAATTTTCAAAGTCGAATTCCACAGTGGAAATTTTATTTATAAGCACAACCATGATCAGAAAGAAAAATAATTATTTCTTTTAATACAACAATATAATATAAAAAAAAAAGTAAATCTCGTCTAAATTCGATTTAAGCAAATTTTAAATAGTAAATCAATAATATACTATTATTTATACAAAATTTGTTAAAAAAATAGTGAAATGGTGATTAACATGCATAAATAACAATTATTATTGAACTAATTCATAAAATTTAAATTATAAAAAATCGTTTCTTTTATAGAAGCATATTAAAAAAATTATGATTTCAACAATATCAATCAAAATTTTTTTAATACATTTGAATAAAAAAACGTGCATATATATTTGTACGAGGAAAGGAGTAATATATTAGAATAGTCTCCACCAAGCATGATTTGGATGCGGGCAGTTGATGCGTGGCAACAATTTAACGGCTACAATATTAGTTTAAGCTATTGCAATAATGAGTATTTTGCAACCAACAATTATTTTGTTTAAATTTATATACAAAATTAAGAATACTATTTTTAAAAGATGTTTGGTTAGGTTAGCAACTCGAGATATTTGGACTTGGAAAATATTTTTGAATTTTATTTAGAATAGGAAAATAATTCAACTCTATAGATAGATTGTGCTTTGTAAAATACATACTATTTTTATATTAAAATATTATTTAATAATGAAAATGTTAATTACTCCTTCTGTTTTAATTTATATGTCATTTATAAATTTTTCACTTAAACTAATAAGTCTATTAATGTCCTAAATTTTAGATAAATTTGTAATGTTTTGTCAAAAATATCTTTATTTATTTGAGTATTGACCACTTAATTAGAAAAGATAATAAATGATAATTTAGAAAATTGGAAAAATAACTAATGAGGATCAATATGAAAAATTAAAGTAATTTATTGTTTCTTTAAACTTCTCGATATATTTTCAGACAAAAAAAAGTTAATTAAAACGATAATTATTTTTTAAGATGGAAGAAGTGGTGTATATAATGGTATTATGAATTGCAGGACAATTATATTCATATGATTATCCATTTAATTAAGCACACGATTAATACTTTAAATATAGACAAAACACATCCTTGGGCATTTGAATTTTGATATTCTTTTACATTAAGTTCCATTATTAAATATAATTATATTGAGTTCATTTACTTTCAATTTTGGTCACACTAGTAGTGGGTGAAACAAATGAATTTCATAAAATTTTATGTAATTCATTTGTAATTTCTATTTTTCATGTTTGGAATGCAAAAAAAAAAATAATAAATAATAATAATTTTTTCACCAAATTCCACAAAAATAGGTGAAATTTACAAATAAATTTCATATTTTTAAGAGTTAAATTTGAAAATACTATAATACCATGTTTATCATTTGTTGAAAATAAATTACTGTTGTGTAACTAACGTTGTCCGTTTTTCTTCCTTCCCACCACTGTTCTTCTTTCTCTCCTACCACTGTTCTTCTTTGACCCAAAGTCACCATCACCAGATTTTAACTTACCTCCATTAGACTTTCATCAACCTGCTTCATTGGTTGTAGGTATATATGACTTTTTTTTCTTTTTATTTTCTATTTTTACTAAATTATGACTGAAAAAATTGTCATATCAGCTTTTATAAAATGCAATTAATTACTCTATTTGAATTTGAATAGTAAATTTTTAACGGCAGATTAATCATCAATATTGCTTTTCGGCTCTAGCCATCACCAGATTAAATATCTAACAGAGAAAAACAATGTCATTATTCAAAAGCTATTCAATTTAATTGTTTCAATAAATATTGAATATGACTATATTACATATATATATATATGATTTTTCTTTAAAATTATATTATTATTGATTCAGTATTTGTCAAAAATTTTAAAATGATGATTAATAGTTATTAATTTTATTTATTTTGAGTAATTGAAAGAAAGTATCGAGATTAACATTGAAAATATTTCAAAAAATAAAATAAAAATTAATTTATTTACTCATTTATTCCAAACATAAAATAAAGAATTTATTTTTAATTATATATTTTTCTAATTTTATTTTAAATATAAAAATTTATTT
This sequence comes from Excoecaria cochinchinensis, assembly GCA_947683425.1. Taxonomy (NCBI): domain Eukaryota; kingdom Viridiplantae; phylum Streptophyta; class Magnoliopsida; order Malpighiales; family Euphorbiaceae; genus Excoecaria; species Excoecaria cochinchinensis. Next base: position 6,294,935 of record CANTUQ010000064.1, read on the forward strand.
ACAAATTAATTTGATAAATATATTTTATAATTTAAATTTATTTATTTATTTTAAACGAAGTCTCGATACTTATTTGACAGGATTCGCGAGGTGAAATAATGTCCTTTTCACTAGCAATTTTAATTGTTCGGACAGCGAATTATGTATATTTCATTATTTTGTGGAGTAATTGAAAAGCAGCCTTTGTTTGACTGTGCAATTTTAATTAGAGTATTGGCGTTAACTATTTAATTTAACACATGCGGAAAAAGGTTCAATACTTTGGAAATGTATTGGACAGACACATGTCCACTCCATATGCTCTATCCGGCTCTATAAATACACTAACTTCTCTAAGCTCAATCTTCCACACTCTCATTTCCATTCTTTTCTTTACTCACTACCAAAGAAACAATATTATCCCTCACCATGTCTTCTCAATGCACCTTCCTCCGCCTTCTCTCTGCTGCCCCTGCTGCCGCTACTGTCTCTCCTAACACCACCGCCCGATCATATGTCCCCCCCATTCATCATTCTCCTCCTATTCTTTTATGTGGTAATGGTTCAATTTTCTTAATCTTATTGGATTATTAAGTTAAAACAGTTCGCTGATAAAGTGATCTAATTATTAAAAATAACAAAGAAACTTACTTTACTTGATTTGCAGGTGCTAAACACAAAAGACTTACCTCTGATATTCGCATAAGATCCACTGCTGTATCGGAACCTGTCACTCAAGGTAAAACGTAACTTACATGTACAATTATACGAACCAAAATCAAGTTTACTTATTCCAATATAATTTTTATGTGATTTATCTTAATCTAAAATCATTTTGCAGAACAAACAAATAATGTGCTTCAGTGGCATGAGATTGTGGAGGATGACATAGATGAGCAAGGAGCAAAGGTGATTTGGAAGTGTCATTTTTAATTTCTTGCCAATTATTCTTCATAATATATATATATATATGTATAGATGGATTAAATGAGTTTTTGTATGCAATTAAAAAGGTTTGTCTATCGGATGAGATAAAGAAACGGGTGGATAGGATTAAAGCGATGTTAGAATCAATGGAGGATGGAGAAATAAGTATATCAGGATATGATACAGCATGGGTTGCTCTTGTGAAAGATGTAAATGGAAGTGATGCTCCTCAATTCCCTTCCGCTCTTCAATGGATAGCCAATAATCAACTTTCTGATGGCTCATGGGGTGATGCTCATAGATTCAATGCCTATGACAGGATACTCAATACATTAGCTTGTTGTGTTGCCTTGAAATCATGGAATATACACCACAACAAGTGTGAAGCAGGAATGAAATATTTTAAAGAGAACTTCAGCAAGCTTGAAGATGAGAATGCTGAGCACATGCCCATTGGCTTTGAAATTATTTTCCCAGCACTTCTTGATCTAGCAGAAAAATTGGAGATTGAAGTTCCCCAGGACTCTCCAAGATTCTTGAAAGAGATCTATGATAGAAGAAATCTAAAGCTCTCAAAGTAAGAAATCTATTCTAATTTTTGATATAATATATAAATATATACATATATATAACCATGCCTTGATCTTGGGACTTATAGGATACCGAAGGACATACTGCACAAAGAGCCCACCACACTTCTCCACAACTTGGAAGGAATGACAGACTTGGACTGGGAAAAGCTTCTGAAATTGCAGTGTAAAGATGGGTCATTCTTATTTTCTCCATCCTGTACTGCCTTTGCTTTCATGCACACTAAAGATCAGAATTGCTTGGGATATTTAAACAACATCGTCCAAAAATTTGAAGGAGGTAACCTCGAATACAAGCTTTCACTTTCACTGTTTAAATTCCTCAATTTGCAGTGCAATAAATTAATGCATTTTTTGATGAATTTCAGCACCTGGTGTTTATCCTGTTGATTTATTTGAGCACATCTGGGCTGTGGATCGCTTGCAACGCCTTGGAATCTCAAGATATTTCCAAACACAACTTAAAGAATCTATCGACTATGTTGCCAGGTACAATTAATCAGCAATTAATGCCATTTGAATTAATTTGAAGTATTAAATTAAAACATTAGTCATTATTTCATTTTTCTTTTTAGATTTTGGGAAGAAGATGGAATCTGCTGGGCACGGGATTCGGCAGTTCATGATGTTGATGATACAGCTATGGGATTCAGGATGCTCAGATTGTACGGTCATGAAGTTTCTTCTGGTAAATACATACATATATATAAAAGCAGCTTAATACATTGGATCGTTTTGCCTGCCAACTTTTCAAAAGATTACTCAGTTTGACGTAGAATTTCCCTTCCACTGAAAAAAAGTGTGTGTTTTTAAGTCTACATGGAAAAAGTTGCTTGCTTCTCTTTTCTAATGGAAGGAAAATTCTATCTCAATATTTAGGAATCAGTTCAGAATGTTAAATAGTTTTTCAAAAAGTTTAGAAGCCAAAATGTTTCTTATAATTATTTATTGATATTATTAAAATTAATGTATTGCAGATGTGTTCAAGCATTTCAAGAAAGGTGATAGTTTCTTCTGTTTTGCCGGACAGTCGACACAGGCTGTCACCGGAATGTTTAATCTGTACAGGGCATCTCAGGTTTTATTTCCCGGTGAAAATATCCTTGAAGAAGCTAAGGAATTTTCTTATGCTTTTTTAAAAGAAACTCAAGAGAGTGAAGTATTGGATAAGTGGATTATAACCAAGGACTTACAAGGAGAGGTATATATAGTTATATACTATATATCATATGCATTTGTTTGCTATTATAATTAATATTAAATATATATTTTCTTTTACAAAAAATAAATTAAGTCTCTGATAATTATTAGGTTAATTATGCACGGGATATTCCGTGGTACGCAAGCTTACCTCGAGTGGAATCCAGATTCTACATAGAGCAATATGGTGGTGAAGATGATATATGGATTGCAAAGACTCTTTATAGGTAATTAAATTATTCATGAAACTTTAAACAAAAGGAAAAGCTTAAATTTAAAAATGATACTAAATAGCCTTTTCCAATTGTAGGATGCCATTTGTGAACAACAATGAGTATCTTGATCTTGCCAAACTTGACTACAACAATTGTCAAGCATTGCATCGAGCTGAATGGGTTAATTTTCAAAGGTAATTTTTTCTTTTTTCTTTTTTTATTTTTTTTAAAAAAAAAGAAAGAAAATCATGGACTCTGAATAGATTTGTCATTAATTAATTAATAAATCTAATTAAACTCTTTATGATAATCTAATGAAGAATTTTTCCATAAACAGTTGGTACGAAGAGTGTAACTTGGCATTTTTTGGGGTAAGCAAAAGAGCTCTTCTCTCAGCCTATTTTGTAGCAGCAGCCAGCATATTCGAGCCGGAGAAGGCCAAAGAGAGACTTTCATGGGCTAAAACCACAATTTTGCTAGAGACTATTCAATCTTATTTCCAAGAAAATGGCAATTCGATCCTGGAAAGAGCAGCATTTATTCAAGAATTCAAAGACGGTTTTGCAACATCAAGCCCTCTAAATAACAGGTATATTATAAATTTGTTGTAAAAGGCTAAATATACTCATATGTGCTATTCAAAATATATTACATTTTCCCTTAAAGATTTTTTTTTTAATTAAAAAAATGGCCTTAAAATGATAAAACAAGCTTAGATAGGCTCTTTGTTAATTTTGATATAATAATTTTTTTAAAAAAGAAATTTTTGTATTTTATTTGCATGCAGGAAATTAGAAGAAAATACAAGACATCAACTTGTTAAGATATTACTTGAAACCTTAAATGACGTCTCTTTGGACATAGCCACAGCGTACGGGAAAAATATTAGCCATGATTTACATAATTGTGTAAGTTACCAATAATCTTATTATATATAACAATCAAAATTACTAATTATATATTTATAAATATATAATACACTCCTTGGTTTCAATATTATGTTAATTAGCTTTGCTATTTTTGTTTTTTATTTTTTTCTATTGCCAAATATAGTGGGAAAAGTGCCTATTGAGATGGAAAGAGGACGGAGATATAAGTAAAGGAGAAGCAGAATTGATTGTTAAAACTATAAATCTCACATCAGATAATAATTTGGATTCCAATGAGGTTTCGAGCCAATATGAAAAGTTGTATCAACTTACAAACAACATATGCTATCAACTCAGTGAACACAAGAAAAATAAGGTAATTATTTAGTGACAGGAAACATGATATTTTTCTATCATAATTAACTTAGAATCTTCATAAAATTCTACATTATGCCTTAATTATTTATTATTTTTCAGGTATTTGACAACAAGAAAACCACAACACCAGAAATAGAGTCTGAAATGCAAGAACTTGTGCAGATAGTGCTTAAAAGCTCTGATGGATTGGATTCCAATATGAAGCAAATATTTTTCACAGTGGCCAGGAGTTTTTACTACATTGCATTATCTGATCCTGGCACAATTAATTACCATATTGCTAGAGTGCTTTTCGAAAGAGTGTATTAGCTTGTGAACTAATTAATCCAGGATTTTAATCTTATATTTTATTTTGTATTCATCAATCTTGTTTGTATTTTTATTGATTTTGTTATTTTAATTTGTATTTCAAATACCGAATAGTAAATAAACATTCACCAATCACCATTGATGGTAATTCACTATTACTTCAATTCATGAAAAATCTTATCAATTTAATTAATTCCACGAGCTACTAATTATTTCCCTAAAATTTAATGTTTTTGTTTCTCTTAAATTCAATTTAATTAATCCTTCAATTTCTATTATGCTCTTTTGAGTCCGTAATGATTATTTGTTATTATAGTAATTTTTTTAAAGATTAAATAAAATATACTATGCGAGACCTATAATTTGAGATCTAAAATAAATTGAGTATTCAGTTGAAAATTTACGGTAATCACTACAAAAGAATATTGTAATATTAAGCAACAATATTTTCTGATTCTTTGAAATTCGTTGCTAAAAGCTACTTCGCAGGGCATTCCAAGCATGACACATTAACTTTTCGCTATAGCCTACAGATATGAAGTCCGTCGCTAATCCAAATGTTGGATAAATTTGTATGCTGTAAGGTACTGAAACTTTTATAACTTTAATTACATCATTTATATATATAATACAATATAATTAATTTAGTATGTATATATAAATTAAGTATAATTGTTTAGTTGTAATTATATATAATGAATAATTATTTTATCACGATATGTATTATTTGAATTATAATAAATTCATGCATAATATTGAAAAGTTGCATTAGACTTTTGAATTTCTTGTACAATGAATTTTCAAAAAGATTAATTCAAATATTAATATTCTATAATTTATTATTTGAAAATTTTTAAATTTTATTATAATTATATTGTCCAAAATATATTTAAAATAGCATAAAAGTTGAACTTGTTCAGTTTAATTTCATCATTCATATTTCAATTCGCTTTTATTAGATGCCAACTTATCTAACTCACCGAATAGTGTGTATATATGAGATATATAATTATTGAAATTTGAATATCTGACCTCTTATCCTCAAAAAATAAAAAGTTGATTTATGTTAGCCCAAACGGCAATTATTATTTATACCATATAGATTAAAGAAATTTAATCAATTATAATTTTCATAGTATAAAAGGCCAAATATATAAATAGATTTTCGAATTTGTTAAGCCCTAAAATGCAAATCAAAATGAGAAATCATTCACCATTCACAGATTAAAAAATAAAAAATAGTTGATTTCCTATGTTGATTAAATCCTAATTTTTGTGATTTTTTTAATCAAATCTGAAAAATTTTCCATGTATATCGGCTGCAAATTTGCAATCCTAGGTTACATGGGTGGGTGTGGACCCGGAGCTCTAAAGCCACCAAATGGAGATGTGGGTGTTAATGGGATGATCAGTGTCGTTGGGCATGAACTTGTTGAGGTTTCGTCAAATCCACTTGTAGATACATATAAGCCAAAGTTTGACATTAGCCACTCGGTGTGGACAGTAAAGTGATGCCAAAATATAAAATGGTTGGCCAACTTTCTATATATATATATATATATATAATATGCATAAAATAAATTAAAAAAATTTAAAATTAACAGACAATTCATGGTGGAAGGAAATAATTTATTAGCAAAATCTGATATGACAATGACCAAACAATTTTTAATAGTTTGCCTGTAATGCACGTTGGGGAATACTATGATCACGTTTTTTTTTTTTATTTTTTCGTTTTTTTTTCTATCCACTCGAGAAGATTGTCCAACCACATTTTCATGTTATTGGAGCCTTTGATTTATTTATTTATTTAACATCCCTTTCTTACATTATTGACCAAAATCTGAAGCATATAATAGAGTGATATAGTTCCTGAAAGCACGAGGCAGAGGTCAAGAGGCCGGAGCAAAGGAAAGATCCTTGCACATGCCCTTTGATGGTTAAATTAAAAAGGAGATTTTTAGAGAAAAAGTCATGAAAATGTGGAAAAAAAACTGACGTGTGGACAACAGTTGTGTGTATAAGATAAAGAATTTTGGGAATTGTACCTAAAATATGTTTTTGGATAAGAATGACGGGTATAAAAAAATGGCTAAACATATACATACATATACACATATACCTACAATTATATACATATACACTAATCTGCCAGGTAAAAATTCAAATAATCTATCACATACTATATATATAAGTTATCAACATCCTGAAATAAGATTATTTTTCTCTACCTGCTTTTTAATTTATACTATATGTGTTTAAGATACTAACTTGACTATCCAAAACTTTTCTTCCGGACCCCCACCTGCCCCTTACTTTTTTCAGATGAATTTGTGGTTCCACCCATCAATATCTATATATTATATATGTACCTGTGGATTTTATATATGTAATTAAAAGATCACAGGTGAAAGCGAAAAATCAACTGTCAAGAGCATGCTGACATTTTTTAGTGCCATGATCCTTATATTCATAGCCAAAATGTCAAACAATAATAATAAAATCAAAGAATATTCTAAATACGTAACTTTGATTGAAGGTGTGCATCGGTCGGGTTCAGGTCAACCCGAATAACCCAAATCCCGAAATTTTACTAAAATCATAATTCGAACCGACTCTAAATTATACTATGGTCCCGAACCAAATAACCCGAAAATTTTCGGGCTCCAAACCGAATAACCCGACCAACCCAAAAATTCAACCATTTGAAACAAAAATAAAACTCAACAAAAAAAACTCAGATCTCAACCACATCTAAGCAAAGAAAGAAAATCAAAAACACAAAAAATTTCAATTCAACTAAAATTATGTCCCAAAAAAAAAAATTCAACAATCTGAAAAAAAAAAAATTAAACCCAAAAACTTAGATCTCAACCACATTAAAGCAAAGAAAAAAAATTAAAAAGACAAAATAATAAAAACCTGCAATATCTCACGCAAAAAAAAACAAAGAAAAAAAAAATTAAGATCTTTGTTTTCTCGTAGCTGGATCTGGATTTTTTCTTTATTTTTCTTTTTTTTGGGTCCTCTTCGCTGGATAAACAGATGGTGTGTGTGAGGGAGAGAGAATGTGAGAGTGGAAAGGAAAAAAAAAAGAGCTTTATATATCAATTTCGGTCGGGTTCGGATTTTGACTGTTTTAACCCGACCCGATCCAAACATGAAATGTTCCAAATTTACATACTCAGACCGAACCGAATGCACCAAATAATTTTAGCCGAATTGATATTTCGGATAGGAATTATTCGAGTCGGTTCGGGTTTTGCACCCCCTAGCTTTGAGAGTAAAATCTTGCACCTCTCATTCGATATCCAACTCACTGCCTCACATTCTTTCCGTATATATATACATGGTTAATAATGAAGATTTGAAGAGCATAAGAAGAGAAGAAGCTTAGCCTAGCAATAGGAGGAGTAAAAGAGGAGCAGCCATGGAACCAGAAATTAAAACTCTCGGAAGCTCTCTACTGGTGCCTTGTGTGCAGGAGTTGGCTAAGGAATCACTGCTCGCGGTTCCGCCGCGATATCTCCGCCCCGATCAAGACTCTTCGGTCATACTCAATACTGATTCTCTGCTACAAATTCCGGTGATTGACATGCAAATGTTATATAATGAAGAATTCATGAATCTTGAATTGGATAAGCTCCACAGTGCTTGCAAAGATTTGGGTTTCTTCCAGGTATATAATTATCTTTTTTTTATATATTTCTGTCTTTTGTTTTTTTCGAATAATATATATGTATATAGATTGAGCATGTTGCAGCTGATAAATCACGGAGTTAGGAGTTCATTAGTGGAGAAAGTGAAGGTGGAAATCCAAGAATTCTTTAATAAGCCAATGGAAGAGAAGAAGAATTATTGGCAAAAACCAGAAGAAATGGAAGGATTTGGACAGGCTTTTGTTGTGTCTGAGGAGCAGAAGCTTGATTGGGGAGACATCTTCTATATGATCACTCTCCCACATCATTTGAGGAAACCTCACTTGTTCCCCAACCTCCCTCTTCCATTCAGGTACTTCTCTATTCAAAACGCATAAACACAATCGATAAACTTAGTATAGTTATTAGAACTGTAACGTCTTATGTTCAAATTTCAATCAGACTCTTAATGTTACATATTCAAACAAAGACTTGTATTTAATTTATTTAGTCATTCGAACATCTTAACTTTTCCAATAACTATAATTTTTATTTTTTGTTACTTTTTTTATAAGGGACTATCCAAATGAATTACGCTAAGTGTTGAGTTTAAGATATTTGATTTTGAAATTAACCGTACGTTAAATTGCATACTCAGGAGAAATGAAAAAGCTTGCCTTGAAAATCCTAAGCCTGATGGGAAAAGCTCTAGGAATGGAAGCTGGAGAAATGGAAGAAATATTTGAAGAAGGATGCCAGAAAATGAGAATGAATTACTATCCACCATGTCCACAACCTGAGATGGTGATGGGTCTCACCCCTCACACTGATGCAGTTGGCCTCACAATCCTCCTCCAAGTCACAGTTGTGGAAGGCTTACAAATTAAAAAACATGGCAATTGGATCCCTATTAAACCACTCCCTAATGCTTTTGTCATCAATGTTGGAGACATTCTTGAGGTCATACTCATGTCCATAATTACTTCCTAATCTTTCTTTTAACTAAACCAAGAACAAGAAAATTGCAATTCATCTAACCCCTAAACTTTACAAAAATATGCAACCAAAACATGAAAAAGATATATTTTTCTAATGAACTTTATTTCTTAAAATATGCAGATTGTGAGTAATGGAATTTACAAAGCACAGAGCACAGAGCAACAGTGAACTCGGAGAAAGAGAGGATTTCAATAGCTACATTTTATAGCCCAAGACTAGATGGAGAAATGGGTCCAGCAAGAAGCCTTATTACACCAGAGAGACCTCCATTATTTAGGAGAATTGGTGTTGCTGATTTCTTCAAAGGTTATTTTTCTAGAGAACTCCATGGAAAATCATACCTGGATGTCGTCAGGATTCAAAATTCAGATCCTAAAGACCACTGATTTACCTTCATTTTACCTGTACAATAATTGCTAAATTGAGTTGATCAGTCTTATTGTACTTTATTTGATAGGACTTGATAGCAATGCTATCATCCAATCCCACATCGGCTGGAGATGAGGTTGAAATGGCCCTTATAAGGCCATGGACACCCTCTCCCTGCATAGGCCTTTTGGGGCAAAGCCCCAGAAACAAAACCGTGAGAGATCCGGCTCAAAGCGGACAATATATGCAGTGCCCGGTGCTCCCGATAAAGTCAGAAATGGTTTTATCATTTGGTGCTTTCATTGAGAGACGAGGGGCACGAGGGCCAGCGCCCGATCGGCAGTGTCCAAAGCGGCCAGTCCCCACAAGCGGCCAGCACCCGAAGACGCCCTGAATACCTCTTCGGGAGGGGGAATAGTGATAGCAATGCTATCATCCAATCCCACATCGGCTGGAGATGAGGTATAGGCCTCCCCAAGAGCGGAACAAAACCTTGAGGGTTAGAGGGCCACAGCTCCCCAAGACGACCCAAAGAGGACAATATGTAGGCGGGTGCTCACCCTGAGCTGTGAAAGCACCGGCGGTTGAGTGGGTCATACCCTCTAACCCCCTATAGGCCTCCTCAAGAGCGGAACAAAACCTTGAGGGTTAGAGGGCCACAGCTCCCCAAGACGACCCAAAGAGGACAATATGTAGGCGGGTGCTCACCCTGAGCTGTGAAAGCACCGGCGGTTGAGTGGGTCATACCCTCTAACCCCCTATAGGCCTCCCCAAGAGCGGAACAAAACCTTGAGGGTTAGAGGGCCACAGCGCCCCAAGACGACCCAAAGAGGACAATATGTAGGCGGGTGCTCACCATGAGCTGTGAAAGCACCGGCGGTTGAGTGGGTCATACCCTCTAACCCCCTATAGTCATTTTAGGACAAAGCCCCATAAATAAAACCGTGAGGACTCCGGCCCAAAGCGGACAATATATGCAGTGCCCGGCGTACCTCCCGATAAAGTCAGAAATGGCTTTATCAGGACTCTTCAAATTTGGTTTGATTTAAATTATTATAATCTTGAGCATTCTATGTGGGAATCAAATGAATAAAAAGAAAATATTAGTTAAAGTTATTAAGCTTAAGCTTGATAATATTTATGCTGTCCTAAGGTTTTGAGGTCTCGAATTCCTTGCAACTAAATAAATAAAATCTTATATTTTATAGGATAAAAAGTTATATATTTTCCCTCTGTAAATATATAAACCAATTATATATAGTAAATCAGTTCTTGTCCATGATTTTACTGCGATATAATTGATTTTTGTTAAGTGTCTAATGTTGTATGTTTTAGTCTGTTTTTTCTCACTTTTATGCACTTAATTTTAGCTTATATTAGTAACAATTTTCTTTTATTAACTAATTATTATTATGATATAAATTCAATAATTATAAATAAAAATAAGCCAGTAATTAAGGCAAGCTGAAATGGTAGTAACACCACTTCAAGTAATTAAAGATTAGAATCTTTTTTTTTTAAAAAAAATCAATAAGCAAGTATGCCAAATGATCAAATATTCAGAGTTCCTTGTACTATTAGGACTGATGATGGAGAAATATAAGGCATCCTTGCCTATATAAATAGGTCTTCTTAATATATGCTTAATTATTAGAATATGTTAAGATCATAAACAAACAGACGAAATTGCCCTCGCAAAATAGTCGGAGTTTTTTTTTTTTTTTTAAATGCTTAACTCCGTTAATATTTAATGGAAATATGGACAAAGTATCTCAACTCCGTTAATATTTAATGGAAATATGGACAAAGTATCCTAGTTCATTTTTCAAAATAAAATGCAGAATCAGTTTCAAATGCTATAAAATGCTATCAACTATAGACCACCTGTGGTTTGTTTTACAGCGGTAACGAGCTGGAGATTGGCGAGCGTTTTAACAAAGACCAGTTGTTTTGTAAAGCGACTAGACGTCTCTTGACATTTTATGGAAATTGGCAAAAGACTGTTTCTTTCAACTTTCGAGTTTCAAATTATGTCATTAATAAGCTGCAAGACGACAAATTATAATCCAGACATCATAGAAAGCCAAAGGGATCATTCATAATATGGTGAATTTGTTGTCTAAAACAAACATCTTTTTATTCATTCATGAATTTTTTACATGAACCTGGATTGTCTATATATCTTTCAGGACTCATAACTGAGCTAATCAAATGAGGAGCTCAGTTAGCTAACTTGGCCTAATCAATCTTGAGATGTTACATTACACAACTCAAACGTTACAGTCCGCCATTGTAAATCTTGATCGAGCATTTATGATCCAAGCATTAATGAAGAGCATTATATAAAGAGAAAAACCTTCTGATATGTACTACGCAATACACACCTCTTTCCTGAAAAGAAGCCACTATCTTGATGCTGGGATATTCCTAACTGGCCTCCGATGGGTATTATTTTCTCAAATAAGCATCAAGAACAAAATCAGTGACCACCTACCTACGAAGAACAACTTGGTGCACTGAACTGTTATCAATGATCAAGCACATTCTGCAGCAAATTTTTGCTATAAAATTGAGGTTCTCTGACTATAATAACTAAACTAAGCATGTGAACTACTAAGAAATAAGGCATTCATTCAACTCAGTGAGAGATAGAAGAATCAGATGTATGAAGATAATCGCACTAAAAGCAATCAGAACATAAATAGAAATTAGAACATTTTTTATACCAGCTCAAAATTTCAAAACACTAAAAATTTACAATAACTGTCAATATTTATACATTTACCCTATGCTACACGGACCGATGGCTTCATTCCCTACTCCAAATCCAAATTATATTAGTTCATAAATTCTGCAGTACCCTATATTAATTAATATTTCATTATCAATTTTCAAAGGGAGGATGATCTTCAACTTCATCACTATTGTCTTTGAACCTAAAAACAAAAAAAGAAACAAATTGAGTTATGATGCATGCCTTCAAGTACACAACATAACACAGAATACCAAAATCTATTTACACAAGTATTAAAGGCCAAAACACCATTGCCACCAATTGGAAACACTTAAAATAATTAGCCGTATATTGTCAAACAACCTCCCTTTGCCCTCAGACATGCATGTGCATGCAGAGCGCACACCTTCCCCCTAGGTTAAGAGAATTTAGGCCGCCACAAAAGAAAAATGACTAGTTGCATTCACTACACACCCCTTGCAGTTCATTCAACTCATTAGAAATATAGACAAAACAGAAGGGACTGATAACTACAATAAGTTGGCTCAAAACAGACCTATTTAATCAAAGTTTTTCAAAGTTTAAGAAACCCACCAATCTAGGGTTTCATTCAATTGATTAGAAATATAGACAAAGCAGAAGGGACTGATAACTACAATAGATGGCTCAAAACAGAGCAATTTAATCAAAGTGTTTCAAAGGTTTAAGAAACCCTGAACAAGAAATCCACATTTTGTTTAAAAATTTTCCGGAAGTCCCCCATAGCCAACAAGCAGGATCCACCAATTTAGGGTACCATATCCTAATATAGAACATCATATAGTCTCAATTTGCAGACTCAACAAGCAGAGCAGACTCATTATGTCTTAGTATTCCATCACCCAAGATTACCTAGGAGCTGCATATGAGTATTGGTAATTTGCAATGGCCAAATAATGCATCAATTGTTCAGAAACTTCAACTATGCATATAAAGTACAGCTAAAACAGGCGGACTTCCAATCACATTGACCATGCCTTGCAACAAGACCAATTTGAATCAAAACAAAGTTAAGCATAAATTGGAGAATTTAGTAAATGAAACAAATCCCAGACAAAGCTGTCAAAGAAAACTTTTGCATCGGGTCTCCAAAGGCCTCATTTCCATACGCTAATTTTTGTACATAACCTGGATAAACGTCTACATTGTTGGATGACCTAATTGTGGCCCATTCTTCTAAATATTACACATATTGCTGCAGCAGTTGCTCATCTGCAGCTGAACTGGCCTCAAGACACTTTTTTCAGATGATCAAATATTATCATATAGCAGATATTTCTACTCATTCTTCACAACTAAAACCTGAACATTAAAATCATGAATTCCCCAGTCTATGGCATCCCTCTCTAAGGATAAATGTCAATACATTGTTGGTAAAATATCATCTAATCATGTCTTGATATAACATAAGTACCACAGAAAGTTCTGCTCTATAGACAGCATGACCTAATTGTGGCCCATTCTTCTAAATATTACACATATTGCTGCAGCAGTTGCTCATCCGCTGCTGAACTGGCCTAAAGACACTTTTTTTAAATGATCAAATATTATCATATAGCAGATATTTCTACTCATTCTTCACAACTAAAACCTGAACATTAAAATCATGAATTCCCCAGTCTATGGCATCCCTCTCTAAGGATAAATGTCAATACATTGTTGGTAAAATATCATCTAATCATGTCTTGATATAACATAAGTACCACAGAAAGTTCTGCTCTATAGACAGCATGACCTAATTGTGGCCCATTCTTCTAAATATTAAACATATTGCTGCAGCAGTTGCTCATCCACTGCTGAACTAGCCTAAAGACACTTTTTTTAAATGATCAAATATTATCATATAGCAGATATTTCTACTCATTCTTCACAACTAAAATCTGAACATTAAAATCATGAATTCCCCAGTCTATGACATCCCTCTCTATCTCTAAGGATAAATGTCAATACATTGTTGGTAAAATATCATCTAATCATGTCTTGATATCACATTAGTACCACAGAAAGTTCTGCTCTATAGACAGCATGTCTAAGAATCCTAAAACCCACAATCAACACTAGACAATTGGTTAAGCCAATTACTCAAATCGCATACCAAGCCTACTCTTTTTGACGAGCAATTCACCAAGTGAAAACCACTTCACTGTCTACCATGAGATAGATATCCCAAATAAAGCATATCCAAGATTTTTATTTTCCAATTACTGTTATACGACTCTTACAGGTGTTCTAACTTGAGAGCTGAGTGCTATAATACCACTGAACTAAATCTCATTGACACCCAAACAAAGATTATTGCAACAAAAGGTTGTGCAGTTTTTTTTTTATATAACACTAACTTCATTAGCATAACCAATCACTCAATTTCATAAGAAAACACTCAAAACCCAAACACACGTTTAAGAGTAAAATCAAAACAGGACCCAAAATTTGCGTTTTATAAAACAAACAAACAAACACCAGCCCGCTTCACCTCTCATAAAATAAGAACTAAATAGAACCCCAAAAGCCATTACAGTCTAAACTTTCAAAATCCTATTTAAAAAAATGAAATCTTGAAGGTAAATAAAGAAAAAGGAGAAACCTTTGGTGGGGAGAGCAGCTTTCAGAAAATTGCAGAAGCAAGAGGGGAACACCCTGAGCTTGAAGCAGAGTTAAAGATGCCATATTTATGTGAATAAAAACCCTAACTCTGTAGAGAGAGAAAGAGTAATGTGAGCTGGGTTTAAGCAAACTGAAGATTGAAAAGAGAGGGAGTGGGGCAGGGTTTAAAATTGTTGCACGGACATCGAGGGAGAGACAGGAAGGAAGTTTTAGTGTTTGCATGTAAGGACAGTGAGGCTCTCTCTTAAGGATATTAATGGGGTGGGGGCTTTTTTGCGTATCCGAGGTCTTTCGTACTCTGTTTGAATCTGAAACCCCCCGCCTTTCTTTTTCTTTCCTGCTTTTTTACGCTCTTTCCCTGCGCGTCTTCTACACTTACCAATCAGATATTAGGTTTTCTATTTAATCAAAAAGTTGTTATTATTATTATCATTTCAGTTTTTCTTCTGCTCAAATGAACCTTTTTGACTACCATCTACAGGATTTTGAGATTTTCTGCATTTCTAGTCAAATGCCAACTCTGTAATTATCATTTTAGTTATCAGAAAACTACCCATTTAGGCTTTTATTGCCATTCTTAACCATCAAATAAATTTGATTTTGATATTCTTATATTTACCATTTTTTGATATATTTTTGAAATTATTTTAATATCAAACATTTTCAATTTTATAATCAAACTAATTTTTAAATTAAAATTTTACATTTAGAATTAATTAAATTATATTAGTTGATTCAGTTTTTGGATACATGTATATCTTAATATTTGAACCTAAAATGACATTCGGTTTTTGAAATTTTGATTTATGAAAAATCAAACTGAGTACAATAAATCAAATTTTATATTTAAAATCGATCTCTAATGATATCGAATTACCTTTGGTTTGATTTAATTACTGGTTTGGATAATTTCGAAAGAGTGGATTAAGGTATTCTTTAAATAAAAATGTGGAGGAGTGAAGAGATTAATGAATTGGGAAGGTATACTTCTTGTTCATGCTTAAAGCTTAAAAGGCAAAAAGCAAAATGGGACAAATGCTTTAAGGTGACAAGAGAGGTCTCCCTGTCATTAGCAATTCAGACAACGATAACTGTACCTTTCTTTGTAATGGGATGTCCTATATTAGGGCTAATCCGTTGAATTTTTGGGATCTTCATCTCTATTCTTTATGCATGAGGTTTTTTTTGGTCAATAATCTCAAGCATCAATGCAATCCTTTTACTGGACACAACTTCCTTTAATCGAATCCAGCAAAGTGACTAAAATTTCTTGGTTTCTTACAATCTTTTCGTGCATGAAGCAAGGAATAAAGATTGTTTGTTTTGTTTGTCGTTAATTTCCACAATTAGTTTAATTGCCCTAAAAATAAAAGTCTCTTCTTTAAGCAAATTTCTTAATCGCAACTTTAGTTGTTTCTCTTTTTGCTGCAACGAAGAGTTTGAAAATGGTAGAACTCTGAAGATGTATCGCCCAATAATCTGATCTGATTATTGGATATCTAAAAATGAATTGGTAGGCTGGTTAATCTGAGATTAACGTGAAAGATGACAAAATTCTAATTGGAGTCGAGAAAACCTTATCTTCATAATCATTAGGTTAGGCGTAAATGAGCTATAGTAACTCTTAAGCCTTGATTAAAGCCCACCAAGTAAGAGGGTGATAAATGTGGCCTTATCATGCAATGTAAGTATGGACAAGTTTCAATCTGAAATTTACCTTCAAATAAAAATATGGGTATTTTAAGAAAAAATGTAAATGGTATCACCACTTGATCAAATAGCCAGCACTCGATTAAAAAAATATAGGATATTTTGAGTTTGATTCCTTCTAATGGCTATGCCTTTTTTGTAAAATAAAATAAAATGTAATCAATTATTATGTGAGAATAAGACTAAAGTTTATTTCTCTTACTAGGACAATGTTTATTTCTTATTTTAGGATGTCAAATATAAATGGTTGTTATCAAATTATGGTAATTGGTTTGGATTTGTAAAAAGCACTAATTTTATTGTATGTATAAAATTAATAGCTATAATCACATAATGGGTTCAGATTTTCAGCTTATTAGTCACACTTACAGGCCATAATTAAATTCCAAGCCCAATGTGTGTCATGTTGCTAACTTTCTTTCATGGCTTTTGAACTTGTATCCTAATGGAATTTGATTTTTTTAATTTTATTTGGTAACAAAAGAATATCCTTAAATTGAAAATAATTTTTAAATATGCTTAGAAAACGTATTTTTAATTATTATATTCATATTTGATTCAAAACTTTATTTTTATGTGTAATTTTGTATGTTTTAAACTACTTATTTAATGAAAAATGAACAAAATGAGAAATATGTGAATGTGGGCTACATCTAGCCGAGCTCGGGTTATGAACACCAAGTCCAAGCCCGATCCAATGAAACAACCTAGGGGTGAGCAAAAAAACCGATGGACTTGGTTAACCGGAAAAAAAATCCGAAACCGAACCGATGGATTGGTTAACCGATTGTAATGGATTGGTTAATGGTTTTTGACTCATGTGACTGGTTAACCGAACCGAAACCGAATTTTTGATTAATTTATTAATTTTTTAATAATTTATAACAATTTATCCTAATTAAAGGTGATCATATACTTTTTTTTTTCATTATACTAATTATTTTAAATTTTTAAGTTTTTTTAATTGGCTATTAGTAAGTATAACAATTTATCTAATTAAAAGTAATTATGGACCGGTTAATATATTTACTTATTAAATATTAATTTTTAAAAACAAATTTGCTTATATCCACCAAATATTTTTATTTTAACAACAATAATGTTATATTATAGTGAAAAAATTTTAATTTTTAAGTATTTTGAATATTTTAATTTTATTTATGAATATATTTATGATTATAGTGGTTAACCGAAAAATATTCGGTAACCGATCCGAAAATCCGAAACCGATGGACTGGTTAACCGATGGTAATGGACTGGTTAATAGACTGAAATTTCAAAAAACCGATATTAATGGACTGGACCTCATGGACTGGTTAACCGACCATACTCACCCCTAAAATAACCTTTGCAAAGGATTTAATTAATTCAGTTTTAAATTACACATGGTTTATTAAAAAAAAAAGTTATTACAGAGTGATTTCTAATAAATAGAAAACTCTGCATACTTTAATTGTGTGATTTCTTTTTTTAATGTAAATTACATTTTCATTAATAATATAAAAAATATAAATAAAATTATAAAATTTTAATGTATACAAGATGTAAAAAAAATTAATGAAATTACTAAAACAAAATTTTAAACTTTTACGACAAAAATAGTAGATAAAATAACTTTTAACAGAAAACTCGACTTTTAGCAAAAAAAAACTCATTTCATTTACCTTCTATAGTAAAATTCTGAACTACCTTTCATTCATATAGGATGATAACTTCTACTAGGGAATATAAATAAACTTAAATTAAGAAAGATAATAGCTTCTAGATAGGACAAATTTGACTGTAAAAATGTAAATTGTATTCAAATCTAATTAAAACAAATGAATTAAATTTACAACAACATAAATAAAATCTGGATAAATAAGAAAACTAAATCTGATATCATATATAGTTTATTGAAACAAAAATGCAAAACAAACTAAAAAAAATCAAATGAACACAAAATTAAAAATAACGAATAAATTCAGATTTGTAACGATTATAAAGATAATTGAAAAAAAAAAACACAAGAGAATTGAAAAAACATATCCAATGCGACTTCTTTATTAATTAGCTGTATCTAGATTCTAAATGATGATAATTTGAATAGGGTTCATATTAATACTTTTGGAGTTATCAGTGGAAGTATTTTGAGTTTTTACTTTAGAGAAGAAAACTTAAATATTAAGAAATATATTGAGTTTAATAACCTGAAAGTTCAATTGTTTCTCCAAATATAAAAACTATAAGTTCATAAACAGTAAATAACTAAATATCATCTCCAAATTAATTAAATCAAAATTTACATATACAAATTAAGTAAAATAAATCAAACCAAATAATATTACAGCCTAATAATCTATTCAAACGTATGGTTTTATTTCTGTTTTAGGATAAATATCTTAACAGATTATAAATCTACCAACAATGGCAACAAAATCCATTGAGTTTATTTTTAAATCATACTCTTAATTAATTTATATTCTAGAATACTACCAAAAAAAAAAAAACTCTTTTCTTTTGTTTTTTGAATTTATTTTTCTTATTTTTTTTTTAACGATCTTATCTGGGAAATTAAAAATTATTACTAAGGAAAATCTTAAAATAATTTTAAGATATGATTTGTTCTTTCATATTAGGATTGAGACAAAAAAAAAATATTTTCGATATCCTGCTTCTAGAAATATATAAAGATTTTAAATTATCCCAAACAAAAATAATTTCATTTATTATTATTATTTTTTTTTTTTTGGTAAAGAAAGGTGAGCTACGCTCACAAAAACAAAAACCTAACGAATATAACTAACTCCAGCAGAGTCATGATACAACCAATTATTCATCCCAACGGGAGGGTCATGAAGCACATGATAACCAGGAGGGAATCCATAACCGAGATGAGAAAGATAATCAGCTGCGAAGTTGGCCTCTCGGTGAATGTGCTTGAACGAAATGGAAAAGAAATAGTGGGAAAGACTCCGAATTCTCTGAACAAGAGAGTTGCAATAAGGGTTGATAGCACAGTTACCACAAATCATATCGATAGCCATTTTATTATCACATTCCACTTCCACATTCCCAAACTCTTCCTCCTTAGCTCGGCACATCCCATAGAAAACCCCCCAGATTTCTGCAAGAAGAATGGGACAGACACCAAGCTTAACAACAAATCCTGTACTCCATCTTCCCTGATAATCCCTCAACAGACCTCCACAAGTAGCAAGACCCCCCACTGAATCCACTGAAGCATCCGAATTAATCTTGATAGAATTTGTAGGAGGATGGGACCAAACCACAACAGAGAGACTGGACTCGGAATTATTATCCAAATTAAGACGATTAATAGCATCCAGGCAAGAAGTAGCAAATGTGAGCACATCTCTAACAATCAAAAGGGAGGGTCGTTGATAGTTTTTAAAAATAAGACTATTTCTATTTTTCCAAAGCAACCAGCATCCAATGGCAAAGAACTCAGGCCACAAAACACCCTCAATCTGAATATCTTTTAGCTGCAAATTAAAGAACACCCAGTCCTTGAGATGGCTAGCCTCCATAAACGCCTCCATAACATGAGCAGGGAGAACCATACTCCAGAATTGAATCGCACCTAGGCAATCCCTCACCACGTGCAAACCATCCTCTCTATGGTTACTACAAATCGCACAGTTAGAAGAAGAAGAGAAGTGACGCCTTTGTCTCTCAGCATTAGTCATTAAACCATTATTAATCAACAACCAAAGGAAAATCTTGATCCTTTGGGTGATTTTAACTCTCCAAATCATATCCCAAAGATAACCTTCTGTACTCTCATCCCCCTCGGTAAGAGAAGAGTAAGCTGACTTAACTGTAAAATCACCCGAAGAGGATAGATCCCAAAACATCCAGTCCGTATCTACTTGAGAAGAAGGGGGATTAACCGCTGCTATCTTGAGTAAAGTATCATTACAAAAGTAATCTGCAAAGAGATCCCAACTCCAGCCGTGGTTGTCATTAACAAAATGGGAAACTGAGAGATTAATTAAAGAAACCTGAATAGGCTTAGTAGCAAAATGAAAAAGCGGGGAAGTGAGCCCAGGGACCCACCTATCAAACCAAAAATTGACTGTTTGACCATTTCCAAGAGACCAGAAAACATGTCTCTGAACCAGGCCCCAGCTCTTGCAAATTCCTTTCCAAAGAGGCGTGCTTTTGCAATGGCGAACAGGGCAGCCCTTCAATTCTGGATTGAACTTGTACTTAGAAGCAATAACATTTACCCACAGAGAGCTGTGCTGAGAGAGTAACTGCCAAGACAACTTCATGATAAAAGCAGTATTAAGAAGAGAAGGGTCACGCAAAGCCAAACCTCCAGCACGTAAAGGCATCAAGACTCTGGACCAAGGCACCAAAGCTACTTTGCGGGAATCGGCAGAACCACCCCACACAAACTGCCGAGTGATGCACTCAAAATCAGCACAAAGAGTTAGAGGAATCACAGAAGCCTGCATGACGTAGGAAGGCAAGGACGCCAGCACAGATTTGGCAAGAGTGACTCTCCCTGCTATAGATAATTGAGAACCATTCCAGCTAGCTATTTTGCTCTTCATACGATCAAGAATGAAATTGTAATGCTTTTTGGTAATTCTGGAATGGAGAAGAGGAATCCCAAGGTATTTACCCAAGTCGAAGACCTCTTTGTAACCCAACCGGCGGCTAAAAGCACGTCTTTCCCTTGAGCAAACATTTTTAGAGAAGAAAACAGAAGTCTTTTGAGCACTAATCTTCTGACCAGAAGAGACACAAAACTGATTAAGCACATTGTTAACAATATCCACCTGGGAGATGTCCGCTTGAGCAAAAAGAATAAGATCATCTGCAAAGAAAAGGTGGCTCAGAGGGGGCCCATTCTTACTGAGACAGATGGGTTTCCATAAACCATTTGCAACGGCTTCGAAAATACCATGGCTAAGCCTCTCCATACAAAGGACAAAAAGATAGGGAGAAAGAGGGCATCCTTGCCTAAGACCACGGCTGGAACTAAAAGGTTCAGATAAATCTCCATTCCAGAGAAGCTGCATTGAACTGGTAGAAACACAATCCATAATAACCGAGACTAACGCAGCAGGAATGCCAACTTCTGAGAGAGTATCTTTCAGAAAGGCCCAACTAATCCTATCATAGGCTTTTTCCAAGTCTACTTTGATAGCCATAAAACCAATCTTACCTTTCTTAATCCTCATAGAATGGATAACTTCCTGGGCAATAATAGTATTCTCTGTAATGTGCCTACCAGGAACAAAGCTTGTTTGAGTAGGACCAACCAATAAAGGCATGAGATTTTTTAGCCTATGAGCGATTGTTTTGGTAACAATCTTGTAAAGAACAGAACACAGAGCAATGGGGCGAAATTGAGTGATATTCTTGGGAGAATCCACTTTGGGAATAAGGCAAACCATAGTTTTATTCATGACAGGATCCACTAAACCGCCATTCAGAATCCTACGCACTTCCTTACAAACATCCCGACCCACCACATGCCACTGAGACTGGAAGAAGCCCGCATGCAATCCATCAATCCCAGGAGACTTCCAAGGTTTCATAGAGGCCAAAGCCTTCCAAATTTCAAAATCTGAGACCTCAGTAGTCAGCTCCCTAATTTCATCCTCAAGGCGAGGAAATCTTCCTTGAAGAGGGTAAAGAGGTCGATCTTCTCTATCTTCAGCATAAAGCTCAGTAAAAAAATTCACAGCCATTTGACACAGAGCCTGAGGGTCATCAACCCAGTTCCCATTTGCATCTTGAAGGAGCTCAATCCTATTCCTCTTTCTTCTTCGAATAGTCCTCTGATGGAAAAAGGAAGTATTCTTATCACCCCATAAAATCCAATCACTCCTAGATTTCTGGAACCAGAGAAGCTCTTCTTGAAACAGAGTCTGATCCAGCTCAGCCTTTAACTCATATTCCAAATTCTCAAGATCAGTGGAATTTCTATGAGCTAGAACTCTTTGCACCCCAGCTATCCGAGCTAAAAGATTCCTCTTCTTCTGAAAAATGTTCCCAAAGACCGATTCATTCCAATTCTTTAATCTTATAGAAAAATCTCTAATAGCAGACATAATACCCCCATCCACCCTCCAATTATTGAAAACAAAATCCTTGAATTCTGGATGAGTGAGCCAAGGTTGTAAGAAACGAAAAGGGCGAGAAGCTATCGGTCTCGTATAACTGCTCAAGCGCAAAAGAAGAGGTCGGTGGTCAGAAGCCAATCTAGCAAGATGCCGAATACTTCCCTCAGGAAAATGAAGCCTCCATTGGCTATTACAAAGCCCACGAGCCAACCTCTCTTGCAAGTTCCCCCTTTTCCAAGTGAAATCCGGCCCAATGTAACCAATATCAATAAGGCCCGAAGCGTGAAACCAGTCAAAAAAGGGAGTATTAACACCCGATCTATTTGGAGAGCCTCTGTCAAGACCGTCTGTACATTCGTCCGACCGGCCGCACCACACGTATTCGCGATCGGGAACACTTCCGGTCAAGACTCACAGAACTTTATACCCCCCTTGTACGATTTTGCCTTTCGTGGGATTCGAACCTAGGACCTGGGGATAAGTCCATTGATTCCTAGAATCCCACTACCATTAGGCCAGTGGCCTAATGGTAGTGGGATTCTAGGAATCAATGGACTTATCCCCAGGTCCTAGGTTCGAATCCCACGAAAGGCAAAATCGTACAAGGGGGGTATAAAGTTCTGTGAGTCTTGACCGGAAGTGTTCCCGATCGCGAATACGTGTGGTGCGGCCGGTCGGACGAATGTACAGACGGTCTTGACAATAAAAGGCGCCTTTTATTGTCAAGACCGTCTGTACATTCGTCCGACCGGCCGCACCACACGGATTCGCGATCGGGAACACTTCCGGTCAAGACTCACAGAACTTTATACCCCCCTTGTACGATTTTGCCTTTCGTGGGATTCGAACCTAGGACCTGGGGATAAGTCCATTGATTCCTAGAATCCCACTACCATTAGGCCATTCGTTCGACCGGCCGCACCACACGGATTCGCGATCGGGAACACTTCCGGTCAAGACTCACAGAACTTTATACCCCCCTTGTACGATTTTGCCTTTCGTGGGATTCGAACCTAGGACCTGGGGATAAGTCCATTGATTCCTAGAATCCCACTACCATTAGGCCACTAGCCTAATGGTAGTGGGATTCTAGGAATCAATGGACTTATCCCCAGGTCCTAGGTTCGAATCCCACGAAAGGCAAAATCGTACAAGGGGGGTATAAAGTTCTGTGAGTCTTGACCGGAAGTGTTCCCGATCGCGAATCCGTGTGGTGCGGCCGGTCGGACGAATGTACAGACGGTCTTGACAGCCTCCCCTTTTCTCATTGGCAAACAGTAAAGAGTTAAAGTCCCCCATCAAAATCCAAGGATCACTAGTACAAGAGTTCACCTGATGAAGAAGAGGCCAAAGTCTGTTCCGGATAGAGCCCACAGGATGAGCATAAATAGCAGTGAAAAAAGAGACAAACTCATTATTTATACTGATTCTCAAATGAACAAACTGAGAGTTATTAATAAGAACATCAATACACCAATCATCCTTCCACAAAATCCAAATGCCCCCACTGAAACCAGTAGCTTCAATTCTGTGAGAACGAGGGTAACCAATCCTAGAAATACACTTATCTGCTGCAATACCACTAATGCGAGGCTCCAGAAGCACAATCATACTAGGATGATGGCTTTGGATAAAACACTTTAGCGTTCGTAAAAAGGAGGGGCTTTTGGCACCCTGGCAATTCCAAGTAATTACAGACATAAGATCAAATAAAAAAGTAAGCAAAAAAGCCATCAGTCTTCCCGAAGATAGGGGTCAAGGGGCCCCTCTTCTTCCTCAGAGTCCTCATCCTCCTTACGGGCTTCTTTGCTATTGGCATCATGCTCAGAAGCATCAATATTCATGTTGAGCTTACCAGCTGAGTTAGTACCTCCTACTAGATCTGGTGGTCTACTATCAAATTGCCCCACAGGATGGGTTGAAGCAGGAGCGATCTCCATAGCATCCCCTAAGGAAGAAGAACTAGCCACACCAGCCTCTACTCTCATTTTACCCACCACCGAATGATGCTCCGGATTCAGAGTTGAAGGCAGAGGAACAATGTTGTCTGAAGAAGAATATTTACTTTTGAATTCAAAAAAATCCCCAAGAGTGGTCCTTAAACCGAGAGCAGAGTTATCCTTAGATTTGGCCTTATATTTGTTCCCACGTGATGAATTAACTTTTCTTACTCCCCCTCTACCACGAGCATTAATAGAATCACGTGAGTTAAAACTCCCTTCTTTATAAAGACTTCTATCACTGATGTGAATATTGGCTTGCACAGAGATATTCTCTTTGTCCCCATTAAAATCGCCTGCAATCGCTCCTTCATCCTCATCTAGTATAGAAAAACGGGATCCTTTCCCCTTAGGATCAGGCTGTCCCCCTGATTTAACGGCGTTGGATCTGACATTCCTTTTCCGTTTTTCCACAACCATCCATGCCCCAAACTGACCTTCTTCCTGAACGGCACTGCTCTCAGAATTACTCTTGGATATTGCACCATTAACATCGACCACTTTTTTATGGGGACAATACTCTTTAAAATGTCCAAACCGACCACACTGGAAGCAAATTTCTGGCAAATTTTCATATTCCACTTTCTGAACCTCACCATCAATCTCAATCATAGAAATCAAAGGCTGGCTAAGATTGATAGAAACTGCTACCCGAGCAAACCTCCCTCTATTTAAAGCACTTGTATTATAATCAATCTTAATAACTGGCCCAATTGCCTCAGCAATAGCAGTCAGAACATTACACGAATAATATTGCAAAGGTAGTTCTGGAAGACGAACCCACACCGTAGTACAATCCACTGTTCCATTCGAGACTCTAAACGCAGGATTCCATTTTTGCACTAACAAATATGCACCATTCACCACCCAGGGTCCCTCATATAACGCCTTCCTATATTCACGATCATTAGAAAAATGAACTAGGAAATATCCCCTTCCTATATCAAGGATTCTAGCATCAGTTAAATCCCAAAGAGATTGAATTCTTGTGCTCAGCGCCTTATACCCAATAGATCTTCCCAATAAATTAACTACCACAGCTCTTCCAAGAGTATTTGAGAGTTTGTTCCTCAATCCCTCCGAGAATTGCACTACAGGAAAGGAACCCGATCTGTCAATATTAACATCTCCCACGTCAATATTCACTTCCATTGTGTCAAAAACATCCTCCATAGAGGATTCCAAAGCAGATCCCGCCATGAGACTATCCCGATAAGCAGAAGGGTTGGAAGAATCCGATTTCCGCTTAACTTTCTTAGTGACTCTATCCGCATCAGAAGGAGGAAGAGGATGCTCACTTGACGACATTTCTACGTTACTTAATTGATATTTATTATTTATTATTATTATTATTATTTATTATTTATTATTATTATTATTATTATTATTATTATTATTATTATTTATTATTATTTTTTAATAAAAGATTTACGATAATATTTAATTACAACTTTAAATATAATTAAGAGAAATGGAACTCGAAATATATATCACTATTATTCATTTATTAAATTTTTAATTAAGAGTTGGATCTACCTACGTGCATGTCATATGGAAATCAATATAATTCTGCATGCTTCTGGAAAGAAAAAAAAAAAAAAAAAAAGTTAGACTATGAAATAACTGCATACATTAGTCTAAACGACGGCCAACCTGTAGAAAATTTTGAAAACTTAATTGCTATAAATAGATTAAAAATTATTATTTATTACTTCACACATAATATATACATAAAATTACTCTTTCTGGCTTCTCTGTCGCCTTCTTTCCCGTTTCTCCATCTCTCTCTGGTATTCTTTGTTTTTTTTTTTTTTTGTTAATTTTTTTGGCTTTAATGTTGATTTATTTTTTCCTTGAAAGCGTAGAAACGTGGAGAAGGGAGCAATGAGCAGTCCTAATGGAAGGGAGCAGAAGGTGGCATTGTATAAATTGTTCGGTTTTGCCGATAAAGTCGATGTGATATTAATGATTGTTGGTTCAGTTTCTGCCATTGCCAATGGGTTAGGTCCGCCTCTTATGAGTGTTGTTTTTGGCCAAGTGGTTAACTCCTTTGGCTCCACTGATCCATCTGATGTTGTTCATGTAGTGTCAAAGGTCAGTTCTTTCCATTCTTTATTTCTTGTTTTTAGAGAATTTTACGTTCTTGATATGTTTGTTGTTAAGCAATATTGATATAATTTTGGAATCTTGATTATGACTCCTTTTCCTTTTTATGGCCGATTCTTGATAAATTATCTCAGTTTCAATTATCATTTTTAAATTTATTCAAGTCAAATTAACGAGAAACTAAAAATCAAGCCGATATTTATGATCTGTAATGCATTTTCTTTAATTTTTACATTAAACATATTTAAGGCGGATTTTATATAACTTCAATAATATGATTTACCTTGTGCAACTTGCAGGTGGCACTAAAGCTGGTATACTTGGGTATTGCTACAGGCATAGCTGCATTACTACGTAGGCCAATTTTTTCTTTTTCTTTTTCTTGTCTGATTCAATTCGCTGAAAGTTAATGCATGCTCTAAATGTTAGTTCACTTTCAAATAATTTGCTTAAGATATGTCTAATAAAGTGTCCTGTAAGGCCTAAGATTATGAATATCTAATGATATTGTCAAATAATGAAAAATAAAGAGTAGTCTTTTTCCTGGCTATTGTGAAATTTTGCAGTCTGAATAATTGTTTTAGCCTTATTAATTATATGTGCTGCTAATTAACCAAATCTTTCAAGAAGTTCTGAAATTGCAGACTAATATGCTGAGTGTTAAAATGATTGCAGAGGTTGCATGTTGGATGGTGACTGGAGAAAGACAGTCTGCTCGAATTCGAGGTCTGTACCTGAAAACCATATTAAGACAAGATATTGGCTTCTTTGATACCGAAACAACGACAGGTGAAGTCATTGGCAGGATGTCTGGTGACACTGTTCTAATTCAAGATGCTATGGGTGAAAAGGTAATGAGTTTTGTTGAATTTTATTTTGTTTTATTAATTGTGTACGTTTTAATCAAATTCATGATTTAATTGACAGGCTGGGAAATTCATACAACTAGCATCTACATTTATTGGTGGCTTCCTTGTTGCTTTCGCGAAAGGTTGGCGTCTTGCTGTAGTTCTACTTGGTAGCATTCCTCTTCTTGCTATTGCTGGTGGTACTATGGCAATGATCATGGCAAAAATGGCAAGTCGCGGGCAAATTGCATATGCAGAAGCAGGAAATGTTGTTGAACAAACTGTTGGAGGCATTAGAACAGTACGGATTAAATCAAATTACATCATTTCCATGTTACATATACATGAATTTTTCGCATTTTTGAACTTATTTTTCTTGTTTCCAAGGTCGCTTCATTCACTGGGGAGAAGCATGCAATTCAGAAGTACAATGACAAGTTAAAGATTGCATATAAAGCTACTGTTCAACAAGGTTTAGCCTCAGGATTAGGAATTGGATCAATGATAATGCTTGTGTTTAGCACTTATGCACTTGCCATATGGTATGGTGCCAAGTTAGTCATGAATGAAGGTTACAGCGGTGGACAAATTATCACAGTTATTTCAGCTATCATGACCGGTGGAATGTAAGTACTTACATGTTTTATTGTTAATAGAGTACACATATTTTGATTGTAAAACAAAATCTTGCTTGTGCTCACTTTGAATAGGTCACTGGGTCAGACGTCTCCATCTCTGAATGCATTTGCTGCAGGGAAAGCTGCAGCATACAAGATGTTTGAGACCATTAAACGAACACCGAAAATTGATCCCTACGACACTAGTGGGACTGTACTGGAAGATATCAATGGTGAAATTGAACTCAAAGATGTGTATTTTAGATATCCTGCCAGGCCTGATGTGCAAATCTTCTCTGGATTTTCGTTGCAAATTCCTAGTGGCAAAACTGTAGCTTTAGTCGGGCAAAGTGGAAGCGGGAAGTCAACTGTTATTGGCCTTGTTGAGAGATTTTATGATCCTGAGTCAGGTGAAGTCCTCATAGACGGTGTAGATTTGAAGAAGTTGAAGCTTAGTTGGATAAGAGAGAAGATTGGGCTGGTTAGTCAGGAACCAATCTTGTTTGCTACCAGCATCAAAGAAAACATAGCTTATGGAAAAGATAATGCAACTGATCAGGAGATCAGAACTGCAATTGAGCTTGCTAATGCAGCAAAATTCATTGACAAGCTGCCTCAGGTTTACATTATAGTTTTTTTTTTCTCCTGCAAATTGTAAATGCTTTACTCATCTGTTCTCCTAATAAGACAGAATAACAAATTTCCTTTGTATTTCCAGGGGCTTGACACAATGGTAGGCGAGCATGGTACTCAGTTGTCAGGGGGACAAAAACAAAGAATTGCTATCGCTAGGGCTATCTTAAAGAATCCGAGAATACTCCTCCTTGATGAAGCAACAAGTGCATTAGATGCTGAGTCCGAGCGCATAGTCCAGAATGCATTAGACAATATTATGACCAATAGGACAACTATTGTTGTTGCACATCGTTTAACAACGATTAGGAATGCAGACATCATTGCTGTTGTCAACTCTGGAAAAATTCTGGAGAAAGGTAATGTTTTCAAAGTACTGCTATACAGTTCTGATCCCAAGATTTTCAAGGTTAATATTTGGTTAAATATTCATGTCAGGCACTCATGAGGAACTAATACAGAATCCTGACGGTGCATACAGCCAGTTAGTTCAACTCCAACAAGGCGCTAAGGAATTAGTACAGTCTCATATCACGGATGATGATGATATAAGAACTAGTTTTGCAACACATAGGACCACTTCTAGGTCAGGGAGCATGAGAAGTTCTATCCATTCTAGGTCAGGAAGCCGACATTATTCTTTACAGACACCGATGAGTCGAGCTTCATCAGAAAGAAACCAATCTTTTGCAGTCACTGACATAGGCTTAGGAATGGTTGGCCAGATAGATATTGTTGAGACAGAAGACCTTGATGACCAGAGTGTTCAAGGAAAAGAGAAGCAAAAAGTTTCAATGAGACGGCTTGTCTACCTGAACAAGCCTGAAGCACCAATGCTGTTTCTTGGATGTATTGGTGCAACTGTCCATGGTGTTATTTTCCCAGTATTTGGCCTTTTACTATCATCAGCCATCAAAATGTTCTTCGAATCTGGAGAAGAGATGAGAAAGCAATCCAAGTTATGGGCACTGGTGTATCTAGGCTTGGGCTGCCTTAATCTTATAGCCATACCAATCCAGAATTACTTTTTTGGAATTGCAGGAGGTAAACTGATCGAAAGAATTCGTGCTCAGACATTTGATAGAGTTGTACACCAAGAAATCAGCTGGTTCGATGATCCTGCAAATTCCAGGTATGTTCAGTAAATACCAAAACACTGGCATGTTTCAAATTCTAACAGAATTGTGACACCTCCTTATTTTGCAGTGGAGCAGTTGGGGCAAGATTATCGACGGATGCTTCAACGGTTAGGAGTCTTGTTGGTGATTCCTTGGCTATAGTTGTCCAAAATATTGCTACAATCATATCAGCATTGATTATAGCATTCACAGCCAATTGGATTCTAGCGTTTATAATTCTTGCAGTTTCACCCTTGCTTCTATTCCAAGGGTATATGCAGGCAAGGTTTTCCAGGGGGTTCAGTGCAGATGCCAAGGTTAATATTGCTCAAAGTTATTTTCTATAGCATCGAAAGCGAACTTCTGTGAGTTCGTTACTGATATTTTACATTTTGCAGGTGATGTATGAAGAAGCAAGTCAGGTAGCCAATGATGCAGTTGGCAGCATTAGAACTGTTGCATCATTTTGTGCTGAGAAGAAGGTAATGGATTTATACCAAAAGAAATGTGAAGGTCCAGTAAAGAATGGTCTTCGGCTTGGACTTGTTAGTGGTGCTGGTTTTGGCTTCTCATTCTTTGCTCTTTATTGCACAAATGCATTCTGTTTCTACATTGGATCTATTCTTGTGAGACATGGGAAGGCAACATTTCCAGAAGTTTTCAAGGTAAGATGTGAACAGACCTCTCTAACCTCCTTTTTCTTGACAGTCAATGTTATTACTGTTCTAACTTTCCATGTTTTTCGCAGGTTTTCTATTCATTGACAATTGCAGCACTTGGAGTTTCTCAATCCACAGCCCTTACTCCTGACAAAAGCAAGGCAAGGGATTCAGCAGCTTCAATATTTGCCATTCTTGATAGAAAGCCCCCAATTGACTCGAGCAGCGATGAAGGAATTACACTTACACAGATAAAGGGAGATATTGAGCTTGAACATGTCAAATTCAGATACCCAATGAGACCAGATATTCAAATTTTCACAGACTTATCCATCACTATCCCCTCTGGAAAGGTACTTTTCAATTCATTTAATACTTGCATTTTGCAACATGAACTTTGGCAATATACCAGTCTTATAATCTTGCTCTGCAGACTGTTGCTTTGGTTGGTGAAAGTGGGAGCGGAAAATCAACTGTAATTAGCTTGATAGAGAGATTTTACGATCCTGATTCAGGTCGAATATATTTAGACAATGTGGAAATCCAAAAGCTAAAACTACAGTGGCTGAGACAACAAATGGGATTAGTAGGCCAAGAACCAGTACTTTTCAATGAAAGTATCCGAAACAATATTGCATATGGCAAGCAAGGAGATGTCACCGAGGAAGAGATCATTGCAGCAACAAAAGCAGCAAATGCACACAACTTCATTAGTTCATTACCTCAAGGGTATGATACTTCAGTAGGCGAACGAGGAGTGCAACTATCCGGTGGACAAAAGCAGCGAATTGCCATTGCAAGAGCAATACTAAAGAACCCAAAAATCCTTTTGCTTGATGAGGCAACTAGTGCATTGGATGCTGAATCGGAACGTGTAGTACAAGATGCATTAGACAAAGTTATGGTGAATAGGACAACTATAGTTGTAGCTCATCGGCTTGCCACCATTAAAGATGCTGATATTATTGCTGTGGTGAAGAATGGTGTGATTGCTGAGAAAGGAAAACATGATAATCTCATGAAGAAAGCAAATGGAGCTTATGCTTCTTTGGTTGCACTTCACACCAATCCTACATAAGAGAGTATCATTTTCTGCTTCCTTTACTGCTAATGAAATATGGAGAATGTAAATTTTTAACCAAAAGAACAGCCTCGCATAAAATTGATAGAGATAGACAGAATTGAGCAAGCAGTCATGTGCTAGAGGAATTATTTGGCTATTGCACTTGTTTTTTGGAATTTATTCATTCAATTTTATTATTGGATTGTTCATTTGTGGATTGTTCATTATTTTACAAGTTATCCGTCTCAAATCTTCCATCTCCAGGGGAAGTTTACAAGTTAATTTGTTTAACACTACATCAAACAGCTATTTTTATAGAAGATTATAATTATATAGAGCTCCATCATTCATAAATATATATATAGAGAATGCAAATAATTAAGATATCATAATGTACCAAAGTGAAAGAAGTTCAAAATGATTTCATGTTCAGTTTCCTTTTGCAGGAACAGGTGATCAACTTTTCTTTTGATTCCAAATCAACACAACCTTTAATTGATGATACATGAATTTTACTTGTGCATACATGTCTTAGTTGCGAGATTTTCAATGAAAGAATATACAATCAAAAGAATCAGATGCAGACTGGCGTTGAGTAATAACTTCTTCATTTACTCCATCAAGCTCCAGAAAGACGTCTAACTCTAGGCTTCAAATTACAAGATATAAAACAGACGAGATGCTGTAGAACTGTATGGAGACTAGTAAACTTGAGCAGCCCCATTGTTGGTGGGAATCCTCTGACGCTTCTCCACGTATGCAGAAGGAAACCATCCTGCTTTTCCTTTACATTCTCCTTCTGACCATCCAGATGGGCTCACCTGGAATTAAACATCATGTCTCAGAAACAAAAACAGATAAATAAGATGTCTACAAAATTTTACTCCTTCCTACTTCGATTCACAGCAAAGTCTAATCATACAAAGAGTTTCATGTTTTCCATAACTGGAATCTATGAAATAACTAGATGTATTGCTGCATTCATATACAACATGACAACGTAAAATGTGGGCATGCATCTCTTGATCTTAGACACAACCTCAAGTAATTTCTCCTAGTTCCTTGATAAATTTTCTTATGATATACTTTGAGTTTGCTAAAGGAAATAAAAAATAAAATGAACAAGTTGTGGAGCATAGATGATTCAGTATGACAGAATAGAGAGAGAGAGGAGAAGAACTATTGGACATGAGGCCCGATAAGGAAATCCACATGTTTGAAGTTTGGTCTCGTGAACATAGCATATGAACTTTGTTCTAATCATTTTCATGAAAATTTCAGTGGATTTCATTGTTTCCTTGGTAATTGGAGAATTACTCCATAGGTTCCAGATGCTAGCGTTCGTGCATGGACAACAAGATCCATGCCTTCTGATGGATTCTCCCTCTTAAAAAAGCATGTCATGGATATGTAAAAGTTGACCTGTAACAGGAAGCAAGGACGGACTCTTGAAAACTCATATATAGCAATATCTCAGTGTGCCTGCTACCCTAAACTCAAGACCAGATGGCAATTTCTGAATGCAGAACCTAGAACTACCTATTTGTTGAGAGAGTCCTTTTCTTATACCCTAATGCATCTCAAGTGAATGCAAATATACCTTTCTAACAACAACGTAATCACCCACTGCCAAGCTCAGCTCCTTCTCTGTTTCTGCAGCGAAAGAATGGGTCGCCTGCAAGAAGTGAAAGAGACATATTCTAATTCATGTTCTTACTGTCTGCATATGTAGGCTGGTGAAGAATGACAGAAAAACAGTGGCTAAATTAAATTCTCAATCCTATTTCAACCTAGAATATAAGTTAGCAATGGCATTCATCAGTTGGTACCGTGCACAAAATTCTGATTTTACATTGATTGTATCTTCATTCTGCATTCATCTAGAGGTATAGTAAAGATATATAAGAAGCTTAACACTTTAGCGAAGTATAAAACATTTGACGCACAAAGCACCACCTGATGTATTAGATTTACCAAAACAAAAAACCTAGTGAACTAGTTTACTTCCCATCTGGCAAAGAAGGTTAAGGAGCCAACCCCTACATTTCTAGTTTTGCCAATGAGAATTGATAATAGATATTACATCTGCCAAGTACTGGAAAACGTTCGGGTCTCTACATTTGAAAGTACAGGTCTTTAGGATGGCACTGGGCAAAATTCAAGAATCTCACTTGTTACCCAAATGTGCAGAAAATAACCTTAGAAGGACCTAATTAGCAATACTGGGCTCCCAAGGACAGCATACGCAGCAAAAGATGAAACCAAGAAGGTCCAACCTAACCTGTATCTGTATTATAGTCACTCCCTAAAAACTTTGCAGTCAGTGAGATTACAGGTCAATAATAGTATCCACATTGGAATAATTTCCTCAAATGCAATTAACCAGATCAATCATTGAGAAAGGAGTGTAGATTACATGATATTTTGATATGAAGCTCTAAAAGAGCATTTTCCCTTGAAGAGAGTCGCAAATCCACCTGGGTTAGGACAGCTGACTACCACTAAAAGTCAGACTACTAGTACGAGTGCACATTGTGTGATACAGGAAACTTACCTCAGCCAAGAAGTACATGGTTTTTTCCGAGCCATTCTCTAATGGAGTTACAGGAGGAGTTGTAATTACTGGAGGAGCAGCCTCTTTTCGTTGTTTCTCTGAAAGCATCTGACACAAATTCCAGGCCAGGATGTAAGCTTATATATTCCTTGTATTACATGTATGAAAATCTCTCCCCCAAAAAAAAAAAAAAAAAATTAGTCTTGAACTAACCTCCGCTTCGACTTCGCTGAGAATAGCTGCAATTCTGAGATGGTAATTCTTTTCTCCTTCAACCTTTCAAATTTTAAGCTTAAATGAATCTGAATCTCCAACATAACCAAAAAGCTTTGAACTAGAGAATCATATTGACAAACTTATATCCACACACATACCATGGCAACAAGCCTCTGGAAACTCAACCTTTCTTGCTGTGATCCAACAGCAGCCAAAGCAGCTGCAGCTTCTTTACCGAGAACAGCCATGTTTGCTTTCAGCTCTTGCATCTTTGCTTCTGCTGCATGCAGCTTTGCAACATTTTCAGGAATTGGAGATTCCTTTACTCGTGCTTGTCTTCTGGAAACCTCTGCTGCCTGTTTGCTTTTAATAATGCATACAAGTTATGAGTTTATTTAGGTAAATGATAAGGCAAGGGAACATGAAAGACAACATCCAAGAATAAGGATACTGTGACATAGTATATTTTTGATACATGAGATGTCCAGTTTCTGATTACCTGCGCCTCTGCTTCCTGCCTCATCCGACTATAACGTTGAGCAAGATGGCGAGCATCTTCCAGAGGTGCACCTGTAATCATTGCTCGCAGAGGATCCAGAACCTGGAAGAAAACAATTAGAAAATTTTGCCTTTTATCTTATAAAGAAATCACAAATAAACGTCAAAGTGGTAGCTCCTATCAATATAGACAACCAATTGACATCAACGCAGACACCAAAAATCTAAAACAAAATTACAGTTAACAATCAAATGAGTGTAAAACTTATCATCTAATTTTAAAGAGAGGACTAATTGAGGGCAGCTACTAATTTGGGAGGCAAAGGCAATACCCTTGAAGAAAAAAAAAACGCAGAAGATCCATTAACAAGGATCATCTGCATCCACCATAGACCCATAGGTGCACTAGTATGTGTAGGAGGTATGGGTTTAAGTAGTAGGAGAGAAGAATGGGAAAGGCACCTAAAGTGAGAGCTGCCCAAGGTGGTTAAAGAAAAAGAATTTAGTGTAAGCACAACGAAACAAATAGTGCCAAGCCAAATTAGGTTCAGACTCAGGTCCATGGAAAAACAATGATTAAATACCTAAAGGATGCAAACCAGTTATGCAGAGTGTTAAAATGTCAACCTGTGAAGACAATAATCTATTCAAGTCTTCTTGCTCCTTCTCGACATGTTTACGAGCATCACCGTATATGGCTGCAGCCTTAGCTAATATGTTATCATTGGCATTCTCGGTTCCATATCTGCAGCAATCCTCAGACAATTTGGTTCCTATCACCGAAAAAATTATATCCAATAAGAATAAATATAAATTTACTAATATGAATAACATGTAAAAAGAAAAGTAACCTCTTATGAAGCAAAAAATTAAACTCATTCTCTCCTATTTTATATTATTTTCTGCTAATAGACTAAGATCAGATGGCATATTAACTGACTTCAACCTGCTTCAATATGTTTGTACCCCATGGCTGTAAATGTTTCTGCCGCTCTAACAATATCTTTCTGAAAATCCTGCAATACAGAGTATCATACACATTTAGAAAGCAATAACAGCTACTCCCTCCATTCCACCAATTTGTGACTTCTTACACATTTCACCAATAGTAAGATAATCATTGATTTTACTTAATTTTATAAAAAATCATATTGAAAGATTAAGATGCCCTCAACTTAAATTAGAATGTTTACTTTTCTGATGTCACTATTATCCAATAGTGTTTCTAAAGGATAAAAATAGTAAAGGAAAGTGTAGAAAAAAGAAAAATATTAATGAAATTATTAAATGCTTTGTTGATAACATAACAAGGACAAAGTTGGAATGCACAGAATAAATTTTATTTTACAAAGTGACAATTTGGTGGAATAATTTTTTTTTTTTCATTGCAAAAAGTGACAAATTGGTGGGACGAGAGAATATAAGAAATTGCCAAGAAAAATAAATAATAAAAAAGCGTGTGCACTATCCTAGAAAGCCAAGAGAAGAACATCATGGACTTAGTGAACTGAGGAAAGTAATAAAAAAAAATGTAAATCACAGTTGCCCCTTTCATTAGGTTTTGTTTCTCTTGAAACTAATACAAGCAACAACATTAATGCAATGTAGCCTCCATCTTAATCATAATATCTTCTCTCTTATGCCTCAATTGTAGTATTTCAAAGTAGGAACTGCCAGGTTCAAAGTTACCAATTGGATCAATAAATCCAATTTTCCAATTCTCATCAAAACAATGAACAGGTAGCAAAGACAATAAAAGGGAAAAGAAGATATAAAATGTGAGGAATGTGCTCTATGTATCTCAACTTGTAT
The DNA here is from genome assembly GCA_947683425.1 of Excoecaria cochinchinensis. NCBI lineage: Eukaryota > Viridiplantae > Streptophyta > Magnoliopsida > Malpighiales > Euphorbiaceae > Excoecaria > Excoecaria cochinchinensis. The sequence goes on from CANTUQ010000064.1 coordinate 6,331,702, forward strand.
CCTATAGAGTATCCTATAGAGAAAAGCAGATTACGTCTTAATTACAGGGAGATTTGTTGGTGGTGGTGTTAAAAAGGCTGTGCTGGCTTCATGTACCTAGAAAGCCCTACATATATTTTCTTTCCTTCCACGGGCTTGATAGTCCAACCAATAGGCCCCTTCATCTAATGGGTTGAGGTTCAGGTAAACAAATCAAAATCATATTACATTATAAGCTGTACTCTAATGAAAGACTGCAATTGTCCAAGATGAGATATGCACATGATTAATAAGCTCATGTATCTGTTTTTGCACCAGATGCTCAGAGTTTAGAAATCAAATTAAGGTGTTGAATCTTCAAATTTTTCAATGCAAAAATTATTTCTGCAAACATCAAAATTAAGATAACATGCTACCGTCATCCATGTTCCCATTCTTTCAGACAACTATCAAAAGTTATCCATTTCTCTAATAGTTAATTTCAGTAGCAATATAGTAAATCCATTTGCAATAATTATAGCATATGCCCCAAGTACGTGAACTAATAAATTTTAAAACATAGTAACTTTCAGTTTATATTGAAGGACTAGGAAAGAAAAGGAAAGAAACCAATAGTAAAAATTTAAAATTGATCTGTAATCCATAGAGTGCAAAACCATCACACCTTCCCTGCACGAGTTGTCCTGTACAGTTTCTCTAACTGTTGATGTCTCTGCATCTCAACCTCATCAATAACCATCACATCTGATCTCTCGTAACCTGTCGTGCTGAACTGTTTTATGACAGCCTGAAAACCAAATTATAAAAATTAAATAGAAGTATGTAAAATGTTACAATGAATTATAAAAGTTTTCCAGAGCATGCAGCAATATTATTTCATTGAACTCTCAAAACATCATAACATAAAAGGTTACGCCTCTGAGTTTTGAATGCACAACGTTCAGTGTCATGGATTATGGATTCAAACTGCATGCTCCACCCAAGTACTTGGAATCAGGATTGAGTTCAGCATTGCCCATAAACATAATCCGTGCATTACATGTTGCAGATACATTAAATCTTATATGAATAAATCACAAATGCAAGCACATGGGGGTGAGCTAGAATTTGAAAATATGCAGAAGGTTGGAATAAAAGAAAAAGACCTGCATTGATTGAAATACTAGAGTCAGTTAAGGTGGCAAAAGGACCAATTTATAAACTTGAACGTGTTTCTTGAATGCGAAGGTATACCAAGCAATTTACTCTATGCCAGCAAATCCAAGTCAATTATTGATACTACACAGTTAATTTGGATGAAACTTGTAATATATCTAGAAAAACAAAATGCACATAAATTTCCCAAAGTGAAAACTGTCTATGTAATTAATCTTCTATTTTTGATAGCTTGCCCTCATGCCCTGCAATCCTAACCCCCATCTAGTCAAAAGAATATTTATTTTCAATTTGCACAAAATTAACCCCAGGAAGAGCCATAACACCGTCGGTGGTTGAGAAAATCAGACAATGAAAACAAGTGGCAACTTGGGAAAAGAGGAATGAATTCTTCAACTATTTTAAAGCTAACTTTCTTTGTTATGCATGGTTCTTTAAAGACTGAAAATAGGATATTCATTAAAAAAAAAAAACATTAAGATAGTTGCATGGTTCTTTAAAATGGTACAAGGAAATTCAATGCAAGAATCATTAAGATAAAAGATAAGTTCTTTAAAAATTGACTATTTTTCCCTCTGTTGTAGGTGTTCCAAAAATGTTTTTACGAATTAATGAATTGGATCAAATTGAAAAATACAAAGATTTGTACAAGTTATACCCTCCATTACTACTTTGTGATCGAATAAACAGCTCTAAGAATGAATGAATCAGATCAAATTGGAAAATGGAAAGATTTGTACAAACTGTACCTTTCATTACTACTTTGTGGAGAATCATTATGAATATGTTAGGTACCTGTGACTCAATTGGTGAAATAGTATCTCTCTCAAGTCTAAAAAGAAGCTTACTTTTAAAATTCAGAACTTACTGAAATCAAGAAAAGTTTGATGCAATGTATAAATCTTGCTGACTTAACATTTTATAGTTATATATAACGATTGTTGAAATGAAATCCACTAATAAGACCACACCAATAAACCTCAATTCATACTGTGTGTGACATGAAGAGAAGACAGAGAAAATAGATCATATATCCTAGGAATTTTACCGCTAAGAAGACCAGATTAAATTGTATATAAAAAAAAAAGAAAAAAAAGGTTCACCTTTTCATTCTATTCCATCTAAAACCATCTAAATAACACAATCAACCATTCATTCTCTCTCTCTCTTTCATTTGTGCTTGTTTTTCTATATAAGTAACAAACTGATTGACACATTTAAGCTAAATTATCTTACTCCTCACTCGTTAATGGAAAACCCAAAAACAAAAAGCCAAAATTATTAACTGAGGAACAAAAAGAGATAAATTAACAAACAAAAAGGCCAAAATCAAGAAAAATAAAGTGTTAAAAAAAGGGCAATAGAAATTACTTGTTGTTGCTTGGCAACTTGTTCTCTGAACTTGCTGGCCTGTTTCCTTAAAGCATCCATTGTCAGCTTAACGCTGCAATTACGGCCTTGAAGATTACAAAGCTTGAATCTTTTTTGTTGGATCAGAAAAGAGTAAGATCTGAAATGGGTAAATGTGGAAGCGCCACTGTCATACTCCAGCTAAAGCTGCTTTTCTCTGTCTCCTCTTTCTCTTTGTAAAATGTAAATTGTATTTGTAATCCATCTTTAGACTTCGTCAAAGTAAACAGCTGTTTTTGGGCTATTTGATTTGGGTCAGCCCAACAGCCCGTACTACTTGATTGGGCTTCCTGTAAAAGGAAAATTTATGGCCCAAAACTGAGTACCAAAATTCGGTATTATTTTTTTTTTAAATACAAATGTAACGATTGTCTAATAGAAAATGGAAACGCAACCAACCGTGTTGGTTCAAGTGGTAAAAATTTTTAATTCTCGTAAGCGAGATTTACGGAAAGTATGTTATTGGCAGGGGCGAGCCACTGTCGGTTCGGTTGAACCGAACCAAAAAAATCAAAAATTGAAATATTAGAATTTATATAAGCCGAACTGAAATTATATGAAAATAGAACTAAAATTTTCGGTCAGTTTGGTTTGGTTAACCGAAAATCTAAAATTATAATTTAAAAAATTATACAAAATTACAAATCATAAAATTAAAATAAAAACATTCAAATTGAAAAATGTACATATATAATTTGAGTTCAAGCTCCTTAAATTGATAAAAAAAATACAAAAATATTTTTTATGTAAAAATTGAATAAAATAACATACAATATTGAAATTTCTGTTTTTTTGATTTTTGTCTTTTAAAACCGAACCGAATTAACCGATTTATAAAAAAATTAAATCGAAACCGAACCGAAAAATCGAATCGAATTAAAAAAATCAATCGATTTGATTCGATTTTCGATTTTACCCGAATTTTGCTTATCCCTAATTATTGGAATGACTGTTGGTTTTATAACGCCTTACTTTAAATTTACTGTACAGTTAAATAAATTGAAACGAATACTGAGAGGTTATAAAATTAAAAAGTAAAAAATGTATATAAGATTTCTTAATAAATATTTTTCTAATTTTCTTAAAATATTTTTATGCATCATTCAAAATAGAAAGGTTTCACATTATATGCATTGCATTTAGTGGGATCTTAAAGTCTTGAACTTTTATTATTTGTGGAGATTTGATTTGAGGTGACATGTGATTTCATGGACTTTCTATCTTTCAAATTCGTTGCAGTCTACGTTTTACACATAAGTTGCCGACGTGATCTTTTATTAGTAGTTATTTATAAAGTGCCGACACAATTAATTACCTTGCACTCTTTGAAAATATGCATTCAATAATAATATTCTTTTCATTGCGCTTTATTTAATCTATTTCCGTCCATTTTTTTTTTCACCCACCGCTATAATATTTGAAGATTTTATTTTATTTTATTTAAAGCGAAAACCTTTAAATTTTAAAAAATTATATTAATTATGTATTTTATTATTTTATTTTTATATACACTAAAAAATAATTAGTATGATGAAAATGTATAATTATTAAAAATTAATAAAATAATATTTTAATAAATTATAATAAATATTTTATAAAATTGATGTTAATTAATAATTTTTTACTTTGTATGGGTAGTTGAAAATTGTCGTTTTAAGTGGATAAGAGAATTAATAATTGTAGCTCAATAGTAAACATTTTTAAGAATCAGTTTGGCAAAATTTAAAAAAATAAGTTTTTCAATTGATAAAAGTTATATTATAAAAATCTGTATTACAAAAAATAGATAATTATTTGGTAAATAAAATTCAAAATAACTTATAAATTTAAAAGTAGTTATCAATTATTTGGTAAATAATACGATTAAAAATATTTTTTTAAATAAAAAGACAAAGAATGATATATATAAATTTTAATATATTATATTTAAAATTTCACTAAAAATAATAATTATTCCTACTTATTTTCATTTTTTTATTTCACTAAACTATTAAAATCATATATTTTCATATATAATTAAATAAAAATAAATATAACATACAATAATTTAAAATATATATATTGACTTCTAATGATTTTGGGTGATAAAAAAGGAGAATAAATAAAAAGAAGAGTTGAGTCATTTTCTACATCATATGATAAGATAAAAGAAGAGAAAAAATAGTTTTTTTATATTAATTATAATTATTATTATTATGAACTAAAATACAAATATTTTTTTTAAAAGAAATACTAAATCAAATGTCATTAAAAACTAAAATTCAGTTTTTTTGAAAAGGTTCGATCTCTAATTTTTTCTAATAGAATATTTTTTTCATTTTTTACAAAATTAATTTTTTTAAAAGTAGTATTAATATATATTTTTATTCTATAATTAGTTTTTTATCTTATAATCAATTTTTTTATCATTTCTAAAGCAATGCCAAACATGCTCTAAATGTTTGATACATTAGTGATTACTTTTATATGTTAAGTTTCCGTTAGAAATATGTCTTTGATACATTACATAATATAAAGAATTAACATATTTGTTTTATATTTGTTTTTCTTTTTCTAGAAAATAGGAGGCAAAAGAGCAAACAGAGCTACGTATGAACTACTCTACTAAAAGCAGCTCTAGTAGAATCAGGAACGATTGCTGTCATTTATTGAGTGGAGTCAATTAATCCCATTTAATTAAAAAAAATAAGACCTTTTAATTTTAATTTTTTTTATAAAATTGACCGTACTAAATTAATAAAAAAATTAAAAAAATACCCTTATAATTTTATTTTTTTTAAAAATTGACCCTACTAAATATTTAAATAATTTTTTTTTTTTTTTTTACACCACTAAACCAAATTTCTGATTACACTCCCAAGTAAAATTATCTAAGAGGGTCAAAGAAATGCTATCGGAAGGAGATGTATGCCAAACAAAGAGATCATATTGAAGAAAGGCCCGATTGGCTATGAAATCATTAGCAAAACTACTCTCACGTATGATGGTGAACTCGAACTCTCCACGCCTTGCTCAAGAGCCATCTGAGATGGGTAAAACGCTTTATGCGGCGAATGGGGAGGAAAGCAACCAGTAATGACATACACCACACTTCGGTCATCAATCTGCAAATCAAGCAGCTTCCATTTCCTATCCCAAGCTTCCTTAAGCCCCATCAAAACTCCCTAAAGTTTTACTTGAAAGGAATTGCAGCACTGCAGCCTAGCAGAATAGCCACCAATCCACTTCCCATGGCAATCTCTGGAAATGCCACCAATTGAAACCAAATTCACCCCACGCCTGTAAGCATCATCCAAATTGAGAACCATCTAATATAAGCAATATAACTTAGCTTCCTTCCTTCTCCAGCCCATGAATTGCATCCACAGCTGCTTGGTAAAAGAGCACAACAGTCTTAATAAAATCTAGTTTTATTTGAAAAGGAAGCAACTGATCGCTTTTGTAAAATAGGATTTTATATATATATATATATATATATATATATATATATATATATAGTGCATGTATGTATGCTGGTGTGTATATAACTACTTTACTATTAATAAGTGCATGTATGTATGCGGGTGTGTATATAACTACTTTTTTTTTTTGGTTTTTCACCGTGCGGTGTCCTGAAAATGCCCCAACTATGAGAAATGCACCTTTAAGCCCGAAACCACATCCAGACTAATCATTACTCGAGCCGTGAAGGTTTATTGCGGGAGGTTAAGGTCTGACCTCAGGTATTTAAAGCGACTCTATATAACTACTTTACTATTAATAATGTCATTATTCATTAATCTTATTTATATTTATAAAAATGATTTTTGATAAAATAATTAATAAATTTATAATTGTTAAACCAATGCCATAGTCAAAATAAACATTAAAACCATATCAATCATTAGCGGATGAGAATAAACTCCAAAATATAAATTTTGGAAGAACAATTAATTGAAATATTATATAAAAAAAACTAATTTAAATAAGAATCAATTAATAGCCATTGATTAAAAAAAATTATCAAACACTTTTGTAACAGTTAATTGGCGCAAAATATTATTATACATCCCAAACCTTCAAACTATTAGCAATATACAACTCAGTAACAATGACAACTGTGAGAGTCAATGGAGTGATAAGGAAATTGAAATTCAAATCAAATGGTGAAAGCTCTCACAACAATTCCGATATCAACGGAGAGATGTTGGGAAATGAGATAATTCAGAAACAACAAATTCAAACCACAATGATAGTTTGAAAACTCCATCGAAAGAGCTGTCCATATCTGATTGAAAATTTACTGATTCAGTGTTATTACATTAGCTTCTTTTTTTCCCCAATTGTCATTGTTGTTGAGGTGTATATTGGCAATATTGCTAATACAAACCAAAAATCCCGTTAAACATCTCAATACTGTAAAATATTTTTGTAATTGACTAATTATGTTTTAATTAATTAAATTACAGAAAAGTGACAAAATATATATATATATATATATATATATATATATATATATATATATATAGATGTATTTAGAGCATCAATATAAAAATAAATTGGAAAAAATAATATATTTCTTCCTTAAATTTTGAAAAGAGACCATCAAAGTTAAAAAGAAAAATTTTAAAAATGATACTTAAAATTAAACTGAATTTTATTATAGGGTTGTCAAATGGGTCGGCTCAAATGAGATTGGGTCAGATAAGTTTTGGATCGGTTTGCGGAGGTCCTCAAGTCAAATCCATAATCATCTTTTTGCATCATAAAAAAAATTTTAAATTATTGATTTTAATTTTAATTTCATTTTTTTATTCTTTATTGAATATCCATGATATATTTTTAAAAAAAAATGGACTAAATTCTAAATCAATAAAAATAATTATATACAAGAAAAAAATTACAGAGTTAAAACCATATAAATACAAAGATTTAAAAAAAAAATATAAATACAATTATATTTATATAAAATAAAATGGTATTTCAATTAAGATGTAAGAATTATCCCTATGAATTATATATGTATGGAAAACTACATATAAAATCTGATTTACCAGGCATTAAGTTTAAATGCAAATCCATTAATCATAATTATTAAAATTAAAATCCATATATGTATTTAATTAGACTGAATAATTGCACGTACCGATTTACACTATGTTTTAATTGCCACTTTAACGGTTTTTCAATTTTTTTTAGCTCAAACAACTTATTCAAATGGAAAGTTGAGTACAATGGGAGATAAATTAAAAAAAAAAAATGTGTCCATCTATTTGGTAAGGATTGAGGCTGTGTGTATATATATACTCATTTGTTGTCCCACTTTAAATAACCACTTTTCTATTTTTTTTTTCACTTTAAATATCTTTTTAAAAATTTGAAAAAAAAATTATACGTCTACTTTTATTTATTACTCTGTTCTATTTTATGTATCACTTTTAAGTAAAATTTAAATTTCATTTATTTGACACTTTTAGATTTCTATTGATTTCTATTGATACTTTTACATTTTCAATTGAATTTTATTTTATTTTTCCAACTTAATTTCCTTTTCTAATAAAAGTTGACTAATTAAATTTAAGTTTGTCAATTGAATTACTCAATTTTATCATAGATTTGAGTTTAATTAATATTTTTTAATTCTATGATAAAATTGAGTTTCATTAATATTTTTTAATTCTAATGAAAATAACAAAAGTGATATATAAAAAGAAACAGATGGAGTATACTTTACTATATTTAATAGAATGATAAATTTAGTTTTGATCATATAAAAATTTAAATGTTTTACTTGAAATTAAAAAAGGCAAATTAGTCAATTGCTAGTACTTTTTCCGTTCCAGAATACTTGATGTTTTTTTTAGAGAATTCTATATTCCATTTTACATGTCGTTTTTAAACTTTAAATACAATATTAATTTTCTTTTTTTAATTTTCAATACAATATTAATTTTCAATACAACATTAATTGCTAATATTTTTTCCGTTCCACAATACTTGACGTTTTTTAAAGAATTATATATTTCATTTTACATGTCGTTTTTAAATTTTAAATACAAAATTAATTTTATTTTTCCAATTTTCAATACAATATTAATTATATATTTTATTTTCAATGTTATTCAACAAATTAAATTTAAGTCACAATTTTTGGAGTAATAAAAATAAGGGTAATTTAGTCATTGTTCACTACATTTAATTTTAAATTGAAATCTGATTAATACTCGTTAATTATATTGAAAATAATAAAATTAACATATAAAATAGAATGAAAAGAGTAGTAGCTTTTTATAAAATCAATATTTTCCAATAATTTCAATAATTTTCATGTTAAAGTAAAAGTGATCAGTTAGTGATTAATTATCGATGATTAGTGATTAGTGTATAATTTTTTTTTTTTTAAATAAAGTATTTTCTCAATTCTATTTTATGTGTCACTTTTGTTATTTTTACTAGAATTAAAAAATATTAATTAAACTCAAATTTATGATGAAATTGAGTAATTAAATATACAAATTTAAATATAATTGATTAATTTTTATTGAAAAAAACAATTTGCAAAAAAAAAAAAATTTAGTATAAGTTTAAAATTATTATTGAAAATTTAAAAGTGTCATGTAATATAAAATAAAATGGAGGGAATAATTAATGGATCAAAATTGCCCACAATGCAAGGAGGTTGTTGAGGGCTGGACTTGGTAGTATTGGTACCTTACTAACAACCCATCTCATGAAGGTAGGCAACGTTTGGTCATCAATATTCCACACATGCAATGTCCTTCTCAATTGCCAAGGATCATTAAAGCAAGTCATTAATTGATATTAATTTCCCTATCTTCTTCAAAGTCTAATAAAAACATAAGAACTAACTATCCAAGGATTAAAATGCATTTGCTCCTTCCCATACTTTCTTATACAAAGTTTAATGTATAGATGTCCAAAAATAGATTGAATGAATCACAACAACATTCAAACTTAATTCATATAGTTGTATATTTTATAACATGATATGCAATTCAAATCCATTTTTTTATATAAATTAAATTAAAATCTAATAGTAACTCATCTAATTCATTTTTGAACACTTCAATATAATAATTCAAATGCAATAGAATCTGAGTAAAAATTAAAAAAATATGTATATTTTATCAAGCATTAATATTTCACCAATTGTGATTTCTTCTGAGTTTATATTACTTCTCAAAATATGTAATTGGTTTCAATAGAGAAAATTATCTAAGTATGTAGAAATGAAAATATGAATTATTCAATATTAAAATATCTTTTTATAATTATATATTTGAGGGCGGAAGATGAAAATTGAACTTTGGTCCATTGAATAAATTGTTAAACTGTTTGAATTACATGTAATTCTCTTAATATTGAAAGACGGATTATCCTAATATGATGTTAAATTAAACATACACCTAACTCAATTCTAAATATTATTTATAATTATATATATATAAATATTGAATGCATTACGTAATAATTATTGAACCCTTTTTTTTTTCCATTTAACTATCGATATTATATGCATTTGAAAGTAAGTAGAAAGGAAAAAAATGTACTAGTAATCAGTAATAAAATAAATATTTAATGAACATTTAATTATTTTCATCGCGTGATTTTAATTGCAAATAAAATTATTATTTGTCAATAGAATAAAACTAAAATTAATATGGTTAAATATTTTTTGATAGAATATTGTTAAACATTTAATTGCAAATAAACTTAAAATTACAATTTTTTAAAAACGTTTGCGTTATCTTCTCATTAATAATCCGCCACTTATAACGTTTCTCACTTAACTACAAATCTTGATGACATTATTTATAATAAAAATTTAAAATCCTATAAGTAACTTCAAAAGCCATTATTATCTCTTATTAAAAAACCACATTTTTAAATGAATTAAAATACTTAAATATTAATCTAAAAAAATAAAATAAAATTCAAACTTTTATCACTTAATTTAATACAAATGAAAAGGGAAAACAAAAAGGACGAAACCAAACATGTGACACCCTGTCCAAAAACAAATATTTTATTTTTCAGTAATTTTTTCTAAATCCATCTCAATTAATCTAGAAAAAAAAATCACCAAATAATCCAAAAGTACCAATCAAATACAAAATAATAATAATAATAATAATAATAATAATAAATCACATTTTCAATTATATTCATGGCAAATTCTAGACCACCCACCCTCTTCCTTCAATCAAAATTAAATCCAAATTTCCATGTACATACATACATGGCTGCCCCACCCTATCTCAAAGGCCAAAGCTTTCTTTAATTGCCTTTTTTTTTTTTTTTTTTTTCAAATTTTCAATTAATTAATTAATTTTTTAACAATTTATGAAAATATGAACACAAGATGATTTGAATTTGAATTAAATGCCATGGCCAATATACAATCATTTTTAGTTCAACAAAAAAAAAATGGTACACTCATTCACTAAACGCCACATGGCCATGAAATAAGGCTACTTTCCTAATTATCATCACTATAGCGCAATAAAAAACAAGAATTTAATTAGGGTAATAGAATCCTGGATGAGACAGTGACGAAAACGAATCTAATGAAACGCCATAAAAATTGAGTCTTTTGCCCATTCATCTTCTCTACCTGTAAGTCTTACCTATTTTTGTAGCCTTTTACAGAGGTTATAAGGAGACAATCCACGATCTGGGTATAATTTTCTTTTCTGTGTTTGGCCCACGAGAAGCAAGAAAGGACCGATAAATCATGCCATCAGCTTCAAAGAAGAGAAAAGCAGCTAAGAAGAAGAAGGAACAGCAAACTCTCAATGATAATTCCAACAATTCTTCTTCAATCAGCGATACCCACCCTCAAGGTAATTTTTTTTTTTTTTTAGAGTCTTTACTTTTTTTGGCCATGAGGCCCCATCACTGCATTTCTGTCCCTGCCAATCTGTCTCTCAATTATTTACTTTATTGCTTTTCTTTTAAGTGGTGTTTTTGTGTGTTTTGTGAATCTGAGGAGTACTTGTTCGAGGGTCTTGTTCTTTTTGCTTGGGTTTGATTAGATTTATGCTTATCAGTTAATTGGAACCAATGGGTATTTGCTGATACCCCTTGCTTTCGTTGTTTTCATGAAGTAATTTATATTTGCAGTGCATTTTTATCAGTCAGGATTAATGGGTTTGTTTTGTTTCGCTCTTTTTTAATACTTGATGTTTGGCTTGGACTCTCTAACTTTCCCTTTCTTCTATCTGCTTTGATTGGGATTCTCGAGTCTTTGGGTGTTTTGGGAATCTGAGTTAAAATCATTTGTTTGCCCCTCGTTTTGCCTGGTTATATAAGAAGCATGAATGGTATTTGATTATGAATCTCCTCCCTTTTCATTATCTTAAATCATCTGGGTTCTAGTTACCATTGTTGTTTTTATTATTATTCTGGGTGCGGAGAGGTGGGGTAATGGTATTTGTTAACTTTCATTTGGAATTCCTTTACATAGTGCCTAATGTTAATCATTATAAAAATATTATACATATAATAGGCGTTTCCTAGTTCCATTTTTCAGATTTTAGTGGCTCTTTCTCCTTCAGAAATTTTGACTGTTAACTTTGTGTTTTAATCAAATGGTTTTAGGAAACGATGATCCAAAAAGCCAGGATGAGAGGGACAGTGATGGCGGTGAACTAGAGTCACAAGCATCGGAAGATAATCAAAATCAACACCGTTCACTCAATGAGCAGAATGAAGAATCTGAGAAGAGGCCAGCATCACAAGATTATCAGAATCGTCTCCCTTCATCCAACGAGGGGAATGAAGAATGTGGGGAAAGAGTGCAGTCAACATTCGTCACTGAGAACAAGCCAATTGATGTAATAGCTCGGGATGAAGAAGAAAGCCAGAAAACTGTGGTGGAGGATGAAAGTATTGTTAAAATTGAGAGAGAAGTGAACTTTAAGCAAGATATTGAGAGCTTAGACATCAATGTGGAGCTTTTTGAGTCTGCAAAGGATTTACATGAAGGAGATGGTAAGAGCTCTAGCAGTAGTAGGTCTGATGATGAATCTCGAGCTTCTGACAAGAAATGGGAGGCAGAAGCGCATAATTCTGCTGTGGATACAATTACATACCATAATGTTGAAGACGAAAATCCTCAAGAGGTGAAAGGGGATACTAGAATTGAAAAACCACTTATTGAAGCTAATGGTGATTCAGTTATGGAAACTACCCCTGCCATTGATTCTGTAACTTCTGTGGTGCCCATGTCGGAGGTGGGGAGGTGTGTCATTGAAGGGGCTCAATTTCCGAATCCAGATGTTTTGGATGTGGTGGAACCTGGATTAAAGCCAAATGAGGATAAATTGTCACCTAAGCCTAAAGATGTTGCAGCTGGCTTGGTACAGGAGGAAAATGAAGAAAAAGCTTTTCCTGTCTTGGATAAGAATGCTAGGGCGGGGCCATCAAAGGTTGTCGGTGCTTCCAATTTAAATGGAAATGAGGATGAGATGTTAAAGTCATCAAGTGCTCAGACTGCTTTTGAAGAAAATGTTAAAGATTCTGAGCATTCGGATGCTAATGTAATTAAAAATGAAGGTAAAACGTTGGCTTCATCAGGTGCTCATACTTCTGAAGCTAATAAGGATGTGGATAAACCCAAAGGTTTTGAGGCTTCTGAGTATAATGAAACACAGGTATTTCCCTGGCATTTCTCTGATACGAGTTTAATCGTTATTTTTCTCTAATTTGTTATGTCGCATTAACAAGTGCTTGTGTTGCTCTTTTTTTTTAATTGCTATGCAGCCTCTTGTACCTGCAGCACCACAAATAGCACAGAGAACCTCATGGATAAGTTGCTGCGGATTATTTGATGTTCTTACTGGCTCTAACAGATAATTTCAGGTTAAAATTAGGTATTTTTTTAATAGTAGCCTTTATCCATAAATAACTTTAGTAACATAATTTAGAAGATTGCCATTATTCAGGTCTTTGGATCTTGATCTTTGCAACATAATACTTGCTTGCATGGTTACCAATTTTTAAGTATTTTATGCATTTCTTTTAGTCTATATCCTGTTAAAGATGCACTGATGTTTCTTATGATTTCTCACTTGGGCTATTTATTTCATTAGGATGATAATGTTGCAAATCATCATCAAATGTCTTCTCAGCTATTTAGATACTGCATAGCATGTTGTGCATATGCAAGTAACTCCACCGTCATTTATGTTATTTGTGATTGCCACCAGTGTGGCCATGCCAGCTTCATTTATGCCGTTTTGTTTATGTGGCTACCCTTTAACTCGACCTTTGTTTTGTTATGACCATATTTGCAAGGCTGCCTAGTTAGTTTCCAACCTTGGAAAATAATTCTGACGACATTGCCCTATTGTGCCACTTTCACCCCTAACACGATTTTCCTGATTTATTGCCTTTTGGATTCATTGTTAAAGTAAACTAAAATGTTTTCTAACTTCCATGTCCATCCTTTGAGGTTCCAATATCCAAAAAAAAGAAAATTTAAATTATATATATATATATATATATATATATATATATATAGCTATCATTGTTATTGTTGTTGATAATATGAATGCTTGGTCTATGCAGATAGGTGATTTGTCCTGAGGCTTGATGGTTGTTTTTGTTTTTTCCTTGGGATTTCCATTTAACAATGCGTGATATTATCGAAGGATATGAATATGAAACCTTTATTTCTTAACTATTTCATATTTTCTACTATGGTAACTTTTAATCCTCAATGCTTCAAACTTAAAACAAATGCATCCAGAAACTTAAAACAAATGCATCCAGAAAGATAATAATGATTTAGTTTATCTCTATTTGACAAAGCTTGGGTGAGATATGCTGGAGTTTTTGGATTTTGTCATTACTCTATCACATTATATTTTTCCATATGGTCTATTGTTTTGCAATGACTAGTCATTTATAATGTATTATCAGCTTGTTTTCTCCTTTCTTCTTATAGAATGACAACTGTGGCAATCATATGATTTCCCTAGCTAAAGGGAATCCAAATTGAACTATGTATAACATCTTGATTCGCTGTTGATGCAGAGATGGAGCATTGTGGTGCTCTGGTAGACCGGGAAGCATACAGGGCTAGAGGAGGGTTTGCTTCATAAAAGTTTGTAATAGTTCATACTGAAATATTGTCAAAAAGTTTTCTCTGAGAATAATAGGCGAGAAATCTACATAGGTGAACAATTATATACATTTTGCAAATAGAGTTAGTCTCAAATTGGCAAGCAGCTTAGTTTGCCATGCTTTTGCTACATTTTCTCGTGTGTTGATTCTGCTGTGTGTTAATAGACAGTGTGTGATATCATCCCCATTCTCTGCATTAGTTCAGACAGAAGCATGACGGTAATAGTACTAGTTTTGGTATGAGATCAATGTTTAGTGCTATTACTATTTTTGCATTTTCATTCCCGGCTTTGTTAGTTGAATTTGTGATGACAGGATCATTGCTTTGCTCTGTTTATTTATTTTTTAAGTGATTGTAATTGATACTTTTCTTGCACAGTAATTTATTATTGGTTTGGTTGATAAATGAATACATGGACTCGATGTAGGCAAGAAATTTTCTCTTGCTCAAGTGATTATTTGTATCAAGGCGATTGTCCTCAAAAAGTTTATATTTTTATTTTCAGAAGCTAGAAGTGGGGATTTAGAAAAATTGGGGGCTGGGGATAACTAATCCATTGGGAACTCAAACCAATTCCATTTTATTAGATTAGTACAAATCCAGCAAATAACACCAATCACAACAGAAGATACTATACAAACTCCCTGGCTATAATAATCTCTCTCAAAAGAGGAGAGTGTATAAAACAAATGAATAGAAAAAATGAAAAATTGGACACACGATGCATATAGGATCCACTTTCAAGTTCATCTCCTGATTGATGAAGCACCATGTATGGCTGCTATGTATAGAAGCTGGGTAGCTGAAAGGATGATAAGAAATGCTTCCATGGTTCTCTGAAAAAAGAGATAAGAAATGTTCAATAATCTTATTGTGGATAAATGTAAAACTTCACATATTAATCTTAGTTAAAACAATCTGCAAAAGAATTGAAATAATTGAGGCTCTTACCAGACGAGCATTTCTGATGTGGAGCTCAATCTCTTTGCAGCCGAAGCTGTACAAATAGAATTCATTGTTAGTTTATGTTAAGACCATCTTAACTAAATGGCATAATTGCATATTCAGACGCCTTTCAGAAAATCATATGAATACTATTAAATTTCTTTTGCTTACACGATGCTAACGTATTAATACTTCTTATAATTCAAGTGCCTTGTTATTATAGCAAAAGATGTCTAAAAATAAAAATAAAAATTGCCAAGTTCAGGCGATTGTATGGTTATTGAAAAGTTGAAATATCTAGATGAATTTTTCGGTGTCAAGTTCAGCAATGGCTTACCCCATGGCGAGAAGAGTGAGAGACCAAGCAATGGTAGCAACGGATGCAGCTGCTGGCAAGCTATCAGCATTCCAAGTACGGATGTGGTTAAGGCCAGCAATTGCAGAAGCAGCCCCAACAACACCAGCAATCAAAGCAAATGTCACAAAGAAGCCAGTGGCTGCATTTCCCATTGGGAAGTATATTGGCGAGAAATGTGCTGGCAGGTCAAACCCAGCTCCTGCAATTTGCAACTTTATCAATATCACATTAATAAACATATTCAATTTAGAATCGAGACTCAACTTTTTAATTACTTCTTTCGACATTTATAGTTGGATACCTATAATGAAGCCATGATCAATAGCTCTATTGACAGCCCAACCACCAATACCCAAAACTATAACATACATGCAGAAATTCAAGACCAAAAGCAGTGAGGCTACTGGTTTCATCTGACCATTGGCCATTTCTTTTTCAAATTTTGGGTACTAAATGATAAGGAAAGGCTGTGGAAAGGGTAAAGAATTGTTTTTTTTTTTCTAAGGTTTTCAGGACTGCAAAAGTGTTAATTACATGTGTTTTGGGGTTGAGGATGGGTATTTTATAAGTGGAATTACATGAATTGTCCTTTTAGGTTCTTTGCTTGTTAAGGCTGTTGGTTCCTTGCTTGTTAAGGCTGTTGGTTCCAAAGGGTTTATGTGAGGTTGTAAAGGTTCGTACTTCATGCTCAAGGCATTGTTGCCCTTAGGAACCTTAGATTCTTTCTTGGTTCACATTTTCATCTTATTCTTTTTTGGTATTCTATTCTCTCTAATTGGGTACATTCCTTATTAGGCTTTGTTTCATTTTTTAGTTATTCTTTGGATGTTATATTCTTTGACAGTCTAAGAGGTGCTGACCTGTCTGCTTATGTGGACCCCAAATCATCTCTCTGAATTTCTGACATGGCATTTTCTTGAAATGTATCAAAATTAGAAAAATGCAAATTTAAAAAAAAAAAATAAAAATGGTGCATTTTATAAAATTTAAGTTCAAATTTCTTTTATAAACCAATTATTTCAATATTTACCTCGTGCTTATAGCGTACACTATTGAAAAGGTTGTCTTCAATTACGGATTACCTCAAATTTCTTTCATAACTATTTAACAAATATATTTTGATAATTTAATAAATATTTAAAGTAAGACAAATACAATTTATAAAATATAATTACCTCATTTACAATCAAAATTATTTTCAATATCTTTCCATTATTAAAACAATATTCAATTGATTTTTGTCGAATAACTCTATTATTAATAGTCCCATTATTTTCTAATGGTTGAAAATCAACAATAAAAATAATAGCGAAATTATTTTGAAACTTAAAAAAAAAAGAAACAATGAAATAATAATAACTTATATTATTTTGAAATTTATATTTTCTGTTTGAAAAAAAAAACATCATTTATATGTTTAATATGACTTGGGAGAATAATTCTCATGAATGTTTTTATACAATTATTTGTAAAATTTTATTAGTAATTGAACTTGTGAAACTTTGATCTAATTTATAAATTCGATTTGATTCGTGAATAATTCATTTATGATATATAATAAAATTTAATTTATTTATAATTCAATACATTTATTATGCGATTTGATATATTTATAACTTAAAAACTTTTAATCCATTTTATGATTAACCCGATTATAATATATATATATATATATATATATATATATATATAAATTTAAAAAAATTAAATTGCTACTTTGTAAAATTCTAAAATAGATTATTGTAGTCTAATATTAATATTAAAATTGAAATCAGGGTTATTACTGTATAAAAAAAAATTTCACCGCCATTGGTGCTAAAAAGCTTACTCCCAGAGAAAATGGTATAATTTCGCGCCATGTTTCGGAATTTCATATCTCAGTCTGAAACTTTCCCATTTTCAATTTGGCATCTAAAACTTCCAATCGTTCTTACTGAGCTCTCCGTATGCTTGCTGGGTGTTCGGTATTGCACTAAAACAATCGTTCCCTCCCATAGAAGAACATTACTCTGTAATCACCTAAAAAACCAGAGATTAGATCAAGCCCGCACTGTTTTTGACAAAATGCAATTTCCTGATTTGCATTTGTACACCATGATGATTTCTGCTTATTCGAGAAACAATAGGCTGATTGATGCATTAATGCTGTTTGATAAAATGGGTGTTAGAGATATCATTTCCTGGAATTCAATGATAAAAGGATGTATAGATTGTGGAGATTTGACTCTCGCTAGGAAATTGTTCGATCAAATGCCTGAAAAGAGTGTCATTTCTTGGACAACGATGGTAAATGGGTATTTGAAGATTGGGAGAGTTGAGGAGGCTGAGATGTTGTTTTGGGGTATGCCCAAAAAGGATGTTGCAGCTTGGAATGCAATGATTCATGGGTATTTTGAGAATGGGAGAGCTGAGGAGGGTATCATTTTGTTTGAGAAAATGCCCTCTAGGAATGTCATTTCATGGACTTCAATGATTGGTGGACTTGACCAGATTGGGAAGAGTGAAGAGGCTTTGTTCATTTTCGCAAAGATGATGAATTCTGGTGTTGAGTCTACTTCAAGCACATTTGCTTGTGTATTGACTGCTTGTGCAAATGCAAGGGATTTTAACTTGGGCGTTCAAGTTCATAGTCATACCGTTAAATTAGGAAACAGTTATGATGAATTTATATCAGCATCATTGATAACATTCTATTCGAACTGCAAGGAAATTAAGAATGCTCAAAGGGTATTTAATGAGATATTGTCTAAAAATGTGGTTATATGGACTGCTCTTTTGACAGGGTATGATTTGAATTGCCAGCATGAAGATGCATTGGGGGTTTTCTGTGACATGATAAAGATGGGTGCTCTTCCAAATCAATCTACATTCACCAGTGCTTTTAATTCATGTCGTGGACTAGAGGCCCTTGATAAGGGCAAAGAGATTCACACGATAGTCATTAAACTGGGTTTGGAAACTGATACTTTTGTTGGTAATTCTCTTATAGTCATGTATAACGAGTGTGGGAACATAAAGGACGCCGTTGATGTATTCAAAAGAATTAGTGAAAAGAATGCTGTATCATGGAACTCAATTATTGTTGGAAGCTCACAGCATGGACATGGCATGTGGGCACTGATTTTCTTTAATCAAATGATGCGTGCATGTGTAGACCCAGACGAAATCACATTCACTGGATTGCTTTCTGCTTGTAGCCATTCCGGGATGCTACAGAAAGGAAGGTGCTTTTTTAAGTTCATTAGTCAATATAAACCTGTTGAACTGAAGCTTAAGCACTATGTTTGTATGGTCGATATCTTAGGCAGATGCGGGAAGTTGGAAGAAGCAGAGAAGTTAATTGCGGATATGCCTATGAAAGCAAATCATACTATATGGCTAGCCCTTCTTAGTGCTTGTAAGATGCATTCTAATTTAGAGGTTGCTGAAAGAGCTGCGAGAAATATTTTTGAACTAGAACCACATTGTAGTGCTGCTTATGTTCTGTTGTCTAATTTATATGCTTCAGCTGGTAGATGGGCTGATGTTTCTAGAATAAGAGTGAAGATGAAGCAAGGAGGAGTTGTGAAGCAACCAGGGTCCAGTTGGGTAGTTTTAAAAGGAAGGAGACATGAATTTCTCTCTGGAGGTAGGTCCCATCCTCTCAGCAAGAAAATATATGAAAACCTAGACTGGTTGGGAGGAAAATTAAAAGAACTGGGGTATGTTCCTGATCAAAGATACGCTCTACATGATGTTGAAGACGAGCAAAAGGAAGAGATGCTGTGTTATCACAGTGAAAGGCTTGCAATTGGATTTGCATTGATTACCACTGTGGAGGGAAGTACAATAACAGTGATGAAGAATCTCAGAGTTTGTGGAGATTGCCACTCTGTCATTAAGCTTGTTTCAGTCATTGTAGGCCGTGAGATTGTTGTCAGAGATTCTGCTCGCTTCCATCACTTCAGAAATGGCAATTGTTCTTGTGGGGATTATTGGTAACGCTGTATAATACGCTCTGAAACTCCAGGGCGACTATTATGCCATACAGGCACATTAAATGCTGTCTTAGTCTGTAATGTGCTATAGATGGATGATGTTGTGGAGTTTCTTATGTGAAAGTTGAGAAATCAACAAGAGTTTGCTCTTATACATACGTTAGCAGCAGTCCAGTGCACTGCCGATGATTTTAAACCAGAATGATCTTGTCAAATCCTCAAGAAGATCTCAATGATCATTGGACAGTCAATAATCATTGGACAGCTATCATGCCTGTGTGCTGGGGATTCAAATCAGAACTGAAGTTTGAATGTTGAAAGAGTCAGATTGTTTTATCCTGTGATAAGGCACTTTCAAGAGTTGGTGCCCTTAATGATTCATCAGCCAGATGAGTTTTAGTAATTGAATATCAAGAAGAGGAATAAAATGCAAGTGCAATCGGATCAGCATTTTTTGCAAAATTCTGTACTATTGAAAATGACTGATGATTTTATAGGAAAGGTGGGGGACTCCTATGGCAACAATTAGGATATGCATAAGGCAACATATAGATTGCAAATCCGTCAGATAGGAGCCAATCAATTTTCTTTGTAAGGATAGCTGAAATGTTGAAGTCGAAAATGTTATTTACATGTCATGATGCCAAATTTATTTTCATGTTGTTTAACAAACCTATGGTAGCAAAGAATGTTTGAAAATCCAAAAACTTCCCATCAATTGCCATGAATTTTTTATGCTTTAGCTATTATGGACCAGTGTTAACAGAGTAATGAAACTACAACTTGAATTTGCCTGAGCTTTGCCATTTATCAAGCCAGAAACTTCAGTTCGGGAAAGTGAAAATTCAGTGGCAATTTGATCTGTTCTGCTCCTTTTCTTTAAAGAAAATTAGTCAAATAAGTAAACATAAACAAATTATCTAATTATCAGCATTCGAATAATAGGATAATAACAATAATACATGGAAGATCTGATGATTTCAGAAAAAATAGAACAAAAAAATCTAGGCCGAACCGGCTTTTAAGTACTTGTACCCTGTACTTCAAAAGGTGGTACACTTCTAATTCCATTCAATAAAAGATAACAAGATTTGAGAGCTTCTTTCTCCCAACGGAGTGAACAAAAACGATGATGCAGAGTGCTACTGCAACTTCACTTCTATGCTATTCAACACTTCCTCCTTCTCACCATTCATGCCTTTCTCCAATCCAGACCAGGGTTTCTCCCAAAGTTTTCCCTTTCTCGTCTTCACTGTTGTTTCTCACACCACTGCATAACTACCTTCATGCTCTCTCTCCTCTCCACAGCACAGGTACTCTTATCTCTTTCTCTCTCCGTCTATTTCTTTTTGATGATTGTGATTCTTTTCAAAGAAATATGATGTGGGAAGTTTTCTTAGTCTTCTTTGTGTTAGTTTGGTTAAAAGTTTGCATTTTTCTCATAATTGGTGTATTATTTTAGTTACTCTTCTTAGCTTATTGCCTTATTCTATGGAGAAACTAACAGCTAAAACGAAGTTGAATTTGCATACATTTGTTTTATCTTTTTTTTTTTCGATAGTGGTGACTGGTTGGTGTTAATTGGTTCTTTTTGCTGCCTCAGCTATTCAAGAGATTGTTGAAACTGCTGAGGGTGTATCAGAATTCGTGGAAGTCGGGTACCTATCAAGTGTTCATGGGCTTCAAGGGGAAATCCGTGTCAAACCTAGTACTGATTTTCCAGAATTAAGATTTTCCGAGGTAGTACGTGGCTGGAAAAATTTAGCAGTCAAGTTATAACTTCTATATTTTGGGTACTTTTGCATCATTGTTGTAATTTTGATGTTTTATTTTAGCCTGGGAGAAGATGGTTAAGACAATCAGTTTCTGGGAAAGAATTGATTCAAGAAGTAACGTTGGTCGAGGGAAGAGGACACCCTGCACAAAAGAGTTGGATACTTAGGTTTGGGGGAATAGACACAGTTGAGCAGGTAAGCAAGCAGGATGAGTATGTGTGTTTTATTGTCTCTCAGCTTACTTAACCTTTCTAGCTTTCTCACTTTAAGATATTTATAATGAATATGCATAATAAGTTACTGAGTTGATATGACCTTTTATCTGTTGGCTAGATAAACACTAAAAATTTCCTCTCTGAAAATCTAATGCTATCCTATGCAAATTTCTCCTTGTGACGGTATAACATTTTTATTGAAATGTGCGGGAAGAAAATTCATTCGATTGATGGATCATGAATTTTATTGTTTTAGCACGTTTGTGATTGTGGGCTATGATTCTTCAGGCTAGGCAACTTGTTGGGTCCACTCTGCTTGTGAAAGAAGAAGATAGACCAGAGCTGGAAGATGGAGAATTTTACACTTGCGATCTCATTGGCATGAAAGTAAATCTCAAGGTTTGAACATTTTGAGGCCCTATAGTTTGGATTTTGCTAAAAGAAGTTCCCTGTCTTTGGGGCATTTAAATATGTGACGGGGCCTTATGTTTATAATTTATGATTGCACACTTCTTTGATTCATTATGTAAACAGCTTGTAAAAGACTACAGCATTTAAAGACCACTGACGTTCAATGTTATCTTTCTTGTGTTATTTGCTTGTTCCTATTGTCATTATACGTATAGATCTGATTCTATTTTTCTTGAATGAAGTTTGGCTGCTGCTTAATTTTCTGCACTTTTTTTTCTTGGTTTTCATTCATGACACCGTCCTTTCTATTCCTGACTTCAATTATACTTGTCCTTTTCAGGAAACTGGTGAATGTGTAGGAATTGTTGTTAATGTCTTTGACAGTGGAGCAAGTGATCTTTTACAGGTCATGCTCTACCCAAAGTTAGATGTGCCTGAGGAAGCTGAAAAGCCAATGACAGCAGAAACAGTTTTATCTGGTCCCCTTGTTTGGGTACCCTTTGTTGAAGCAATTGTTCCAGATGTTGACATGACTAAAAGAGAAATGTGGATTACACCCCCAAAAGGACTGCTTGAGTTAAACATACGCTCTGATGAAAGGTCCAAGAAAGAAAGACGCCAGCTTGTGAGGCATACTACTTTACACTGTACTCGATTCCTTTAGTTACAGAATAATCATTAATCTCTCACTATAGCTTATGGACATGCAGTTTTCCATATTTTTATATAAATGTGGTGACTTTTTCTTCAGGATATATTTGACAATGTCCATTTTCTCATTTCTTCCCAGGTCTTAGAATAGGGGCAATAGGTTGTTTATTTCAATAGTCTTTTGTGGTTTCCACCATTCTAATCATATGTTACTGATTTTGAGTAAATCCTGTGTTCTTGTTTTCTATTTACATGTTCACTTTTTTTTTTCAGCTCACCAACTTGCCGCTACTATTGAAGCATAAAATTTTGTATCATGCTGTGCTTGTAAAGCTGGAACTTCCTTTTTATGTCGTCATGTATAAGCATTTACTTCTTGTCAGCTATTAGACTTCTGATTTCTTTTTTATCTCCTAAAGGGAACCTGTCTTGTCTTGATTTTTTCCTTTTCCCTACACGGTTGGTTAAGTTGTACATATCCAAACCAATTGCGCAGACTTCCACTTATATATGATTTATATTTCAACTAATTAATGTTCTATTGGAAGAGTTTGGCTTTTGGCATAGGATTAGAAGTGAAGAATCGATACAATAGTGCTACTTTTATAAAGCTTGTATTAGATATTTTTATCAGTTTTATGGTGAGATAGTTTTCATATATGACATTATTAGTGGTGCATATTCTTCTTTGGTTGTTGCCTTTGTCACTGATTCCCTTCTTGGTGGAATATGCCTATTGAAGCAACGTACAGTGACAGGATGGTTTTTCCAAGAATAAATTCCCTTCTTGATACATTGTAGGAGTGGAAGGAAAGAAAAAAGTTTCAAAGACGCCTTATAGCAGCAAAAAAGAAACTGGCTGAAATGGAGCAAAAACATGTGTTTGATGGATTAAGATATGGAGAAAAATCCCAGAGGAGCTTACTAGCAGACCAGATTGTTGGTGTGAATTCAAAATTGCTTCAACAGGCACTACAAAATTTAGAGATACCCTCCAAGAGGTATTTTATTTTTAATTAACTAAACATGTGTTTGATGGACTAAGATGTGTATGCGGTTATTTTGATCTTTTGATCTGAAGCAATTTACAGGCCTATTTGCATAAAGCACTAATATATATCCATTTAAATGTAGAGAAAATCTCATATCCTATAGTTACATTGTATCTTTACCCATATAATGCTTTTAAGAAACCACTTCCATTAAGTTGCTGGTTTTGTATTCCACTTATGCCCATGAGTTGTGTTATTCTGCCAGTCTTATATTTGTATTTATTTGTAGTCATTGGCTAGTTCATCAACCATTTGTACCTCCTATTTATGGTTGGATGTTTTGAACCAAACCTTGGATCTGCTTGAATCAGATGGAGTGTGACCGAGTTAATCAGTGCCACAAAAACCAAGCTAATAAAAAATTCACTGAAGCTATCAAAGGATTGCCTCGCTCCCGATGTAAGTGGAGCGAATTTGACAGCAAGTTTCAATTTGCAAGAAAAAGGATTCCAACTTTTATCTGAAGGCAAAGTGGGTATCGTTTTAGTCATGAATGGCATTGTGGAGAAGGAAAATGGTGATAACCCTGATATTGTTTGCTCTGAAAGCTCTGAGGATTTGATCTTTTCCTTGCTCCAGAGATCACTTTCAAATGATCAGACAAGTTTTAAGGTGCTACTTATTCTTGATACCTCATTTATAAAGCTTTTCGAAGTTATTTTATATGAGGGGAAGAAAATCTTCTTTATTATTTTATTTTCAACTTAACAGTGCTTCCCCTTCCTTCAATTAGACAGTGAAGCACAAAAAGTTGTCTAGAAAGATCATCAAACACAAATCTAGAGAACATTGCTGGTGATTTATTAAGTTTGGTTTTAGAGTGTGTTTAAAGATTTAAAGTTGCTTGATATTGAGGCAGATCTAGCCTTAGACAAAAGGATCTAGAGACAGAATTCAGATAGCGACCCCATCTAGTATGGGCTTAGCTGCTGTTGCTGTTGTTGTTTACAAGAGCAATTAATTTCAAACTAGAAACACAAGTTTTCAATATGATCACTTTAGTGATTCAAGTAGTTAATTAGTGTTCTCTGTCATCATGGACTTTTTGATATGGACTTCAGGCAGAATTGGTTGATTGTTATTTTTGGAATTGAAAAAAAAAAAGATAATAACATGCATTGCAGATTATTTTTTAGGGAAAACTTTTTGGGCAGGAAGAAACTAATACTTTGATAATTATAAATATTACATCTTACTACTTGCTTGCTTTAGACAGAAACACTTTGCAAATAGTTTAAAAAAAATCTTGGATTTTAATAAAATTCTCTGTTTAGTTGATCATTTAATACCTTTTCCTCGTGCTTGAGTTGGGTACAGTTAAGAGTTTGAGTATGATGTGCCTCATGGTAAATTAATAATCATATAATTTCTCTCATCCTTTCTGTTGTTTATCTTTCTTCAGAGATTTTAAAACGTAGTATTGACAAACATGCATTTATTGCAGATGGAAGACCGTGCATCTGTGCCTCTGGTTTTTGTCAGTCCTGCAGAAGGAATAGAGTCTTTGAAAAGGCTGTTTTTAGATAATGATTACTTTGGATTTGATACCAAAAAGGTTAGTGTCAATGCTGAATTGTTGTTAATTTCAAAACTGATGCAGGAACTTTCAGTTTATCTTTAAGCTAACATTAAAGTAAAGCCAGCTATACTGTATCTTGATTTCATGATCTAAGAGACTGCGTTATGCTATTATTATATTATATTTTATTCTGTTGGTGAGTCTATAGTACTCTTTGTTGTGATGGAATAGAACCGCATTATATGGGACTTCATTGGTAGTATTTATCAAGTGGATTGCATTGATAGCCTTACTATCCCACCTAGTTGTCCTTCGCCTATAAAGTAGAAGCGTTGGATTATTGTTTTAAGATTCAACCTGGACCGATTGCTGTGCATTTTGAAGTCTTCAGTTCACAGGCTTTGACAACCACAACACTTGTGTATCAATTCAATGTCATTCAGTATGTCGCATTCAGGAGTCTGAATCCAAAGAATGCCAAAATTTGTGTAGTGGCCACTTGCATGCAACAATAAGTTGAAGCTATTTATTAGCTGAAAGTATAAATAATTGCTATTATCGACAAGTGTCCTATTTATTGCGTGCTTTAAAAGTTTCAACCTTCTCAGGTGTGGTTTCTGGAGGAAGAGAAGCTTCCAGTTGTTAACAGTTCTGCAGAAGAAGAGAACAAGCACAAAATATTGATGAAGTCGCCATGGGAAATACTTGAATCACCAATTGGATCTGGAGGCAATATTACCTTGCTTTCATCACACAACATTCCAGAGAGTTTCAGCGAACTGGGTGTGGAATATATCGAGGTTAGATATTTCCTAAAACGTTTGTAGGATTAATATTGCTTAGCATGATTTCTTTCTCAAACGAACGTGTATAATGTTTTAGTATGCATCCAGCACATGTCTTGTTAAGCTATCAATATAGCATTATAGTTCTCTCCCTTGGTGTGCCTAATGCGATTTCAGTACAATGAAAGAATAGAGACTTGTTATTTCGGAATTGTTTAAGGCACAATCTTGAGTTTGTGGTACAGATAGTTTTTGGATATCATTTGTGTATTATATGCTTCAATCCTACATGCGGATACAAATGCAGCTTTGCAGTGTTTTCGTGTCATAATAATTTTCGAACTTCTTGCTTCCAGGTATGCAATTTCGGCGAAAATCATGTATTTGGGAATGCACCACTTGTAGGGTTTGTTAATTCATGCAAGGCAGATATTGGGATCCAAGTCTCAGAAGATGCAAAAGATTCAGAAGAAAATTTTGACATGGTATTCTCCACAAGTTTTATGAATTCGATGAAACTGATAGATAAGCTCCAGTTCTGTTCGATTTCACAACCAAATTCATATGTGAAGCTGGTTGACAAAGAATGGATCAATGTTATCCCATCATCACCAAACTCACATGAATTTCATTGCTCAATATACAGTTCTTTGAATGTTTGTCCACTTGATAGGATTTGTGTAATGCAGGTAACAGAATAATTACATTCTACAACTTTAGGTGTACTAGCTTCTTTTCATCCAAAATGTATCAAAGTTATAGGCAAATCATATATCATATTATTAAGTTAATTAATATTTTCTTTTCAATCTTCTGATGTTTTACATTAGGAGGTAATTGACAATAGGCATGGCCCCTGGTCTGAAATTAGACCGGTCAAAACTGATCCTAAATCAATACAAAATATTGAACCTTTGTTGAACCATATTGTAATCTTTAACAGCCCGTAATTTATAGAAAATTAATAATCTTTTTTAAAGTTAGAAGGCTATTTTAAAAGGAATTCGGATGGTAAATATTTATCCGATAATGGTACAAGTCAAATTCATGTTTGAATTGAAATTGGAATATAGATAGGTTATTTTCTTCTCAATAAAATAAATTTATATTTGAAATAATTCTATCTAGATTAGAGAACTATGTGCAAATCCTTTTTATTAGAATTTTTAATTTATACAGAAATTAATTGTAATTCAAACAGTTAAAACTCTACGTATTCTTTTAATTGATCATATTTTAATTTCATTTTTTTCAAATTCAAAAAATTAATTATAGGAAAAAAATCTTAAAAATTATAATTTAAATAATGGATAAGGCCCAGTCTCCAAAGACCACTACTGCAAGCCCAAATACTGTTTGAGAAACCCATTCTCCACCGTTGATTTTCCGTACTAATCCCTAATTCTTGCTCAACTGATAAGAAACCCTAATCCACGTACTCCTTTCTGCTGCTTATATAAAGCTCGAGCTATCCCTCACATTTACAGCATCGGCGGCGTATCAAAACCCTAATTTTTGTAAGCCAGCTATTTATTATTCTCTTTTAAAAGTTCATGATTTGAGATCTCTTCGTTTGCTATTATAATTAACAAAATTTTGCGCTTTGTCTTTGTAGGAGGCAAGTAAAAATGGCGGTGCCATTATTATCCAAGAAAATCGTGAAGAAGCGGGTCAAGAAGTTCAAGAGGCCACAGAGCGATCGCAAGATCTCCGTCAAGGTATATAGCTTCCAGTTTGTTTCTGAGAATACAACTCTTTAGTCTTGTTTCTCTTGTGTTTGTTTAATGTCTTTAATCTGGATTTCAAAAAGGAAATGATGATAGTGATTGTCGCCCCAGTCTTACTTGCATAAGTTGATGCAAGTTGGTGATTGACATTTTTATCTGATTCCTTATCTTTGTTATTTTTGCTTTCGTTTTCCTATTTGTTTTTCCTCCAAGTTTATATAGTAAATGAATTGTGTTTCTGCAAATGAGATGATGATAGTCGATTGACACCCAGTCTTACTTATGATTCCATATGGTGAGCCAGTGATCGACTATCTGATCTTTATAAGGCTTAAGTGTGAATTTCAAGGAAAAAGGATGTGATGATACATTTTTTGACACCCAGTCTTACTTCCATCTTTTGATGAAAAGGTGGTGATAAATTTATTACTTTTATCTGATCCTTTTTAGTGGAAATAAACTTTTCAAATTTGTATTTTTTTTAATGTAATGGCATTTACCCTTAATTTAATTGGGGATTTGTTTGTCATATTTCTTTTACTGTATTTATGTGGGAGATGAGGAAGCTATATGACACCCAGTCTTACTTCCTATTGGAAGGTGGTG
Source organism: Excoecaria cochinchinensis (assembly GCA_947683425.1). Classification (NCBI taxonomy): domain Eukaryota; kingdom Viridiplantae; phylum Streptophyta; class Magnoliopsida; order Malpighiales; family Euphorbiaceae; genus Excoecaria; species Excoecaria cochinchinensis. The sequence goes on from CANTUQ010000064.1 coordinate 6,360,397, forward strand.
ACAAATTTCTTTTTCTATCTGATTCCTTAAAGCAAATGAAGAAATTTTCCTCTGGGTTTGTGAGGGAAGGGATGGTTGGGTTGTTTACTCTTAAAATTAAAACTGACAGAAAAATGGATATATGCAACGAGGTGTGATGATACTTATCCACCATGTCTGCTGTTGAGTGATGAACACTATACATGCACTACCATCTGATCTCTGTTGCATTTAGTTATTTTGGTTTTAATTCTTTTAAATGTTACTTTAAAAAAACAGTTCTTGAAGTTGATTTCTTATCTTAGTGCAATCTGTGATGCAAATTGTTTATTTATCCTGATTTGCAATGATGATCATAAAATAAATCACCATCTTTCGGCTGAGATTGCAAAGATTGATTAACACACTTGTTATGTGATTTTGATCACATTGATCCTGTATTTATTTTTCGGTTTTCTAATTACTTTGCCCGTGGTATCTAATGTCCAGTCTTGTATTGTTCCCATACCTGGGCATTTCGTTTTAAGGGCAGACACAAATTCTAAACAGGTCTTGCGACACAGTTAGCTGTCTCTTCATGAGCTTTCTGTTACTATTTCCCTGCTTACATTTTCCCCCTTGGAAGGCATCTTTTATCCTTTATAAAATTCCTCAAGATATATCAACTAAAATCCTGTTGAAACTTAGTTGATATTTTATCTCTACAGTTGAAAGACATGCCTGTTGTGGTGAAACCATTTTTGGACTAATCACAATTATATCATTTATTTCTGACAGGAAAACTGGCGCAGACCAAAAGGTATTGATTCCAGAGTACGAAGAAAGTTCAAAGGTTGTACTCTTATGCCTAATATTGGCTATGGCTCGGACAAAAAGACCCGTCATTATCTTCCAAACGGCTTCAAGAAGTTTGTTGTCCGCAATGTCAATGAACTTGAATTGTTGATGATGCACAATAGGTGAATTTCAGTTTACCAGTTTTTGCCAGGGAGAATAATAGTTTATTCCTTGGGATGCTTATGTTTACGTGTTGATGTCTTCAGGACTTACTGTGCTGAAATTGCACATGATGTATCAACGAGGAAAAGAAAGGAGATTGTGGAGCGAGCTGCCCAACTTGATGTTGTTGTCACAAACAAGCTTGCTAGGTTGAGAAGCCAGGAGGATGAATAACCTGAAATTATTAGAAATTATGAAGTTGTGTAGAACTGAGAACCATCTAGTTTGCTTGCCAATTTTGGATATTTTATTGTTTCACGGTTGATGTAACTTGGATGACTAATACAATCTGTGATAAGTTTTCAAGCGCCATATCTTCTGTTCGTTTTCATTGTGGAAATCTGCTTCCAGGAATGTTAACAATGGTGCTCATTGAAGGATGTGAAGTTTCTGCCCATCCGTGGAATAATTCAACATTAATTTTTGTAACAAACGTTTGGGAGCATAACAGGTAGATTGTGTTGGATTATATAGCATCATACTACTACAATTAAAATTGTAGGTATTAGACTTGGGAATTCATCGATGCTGAGTGGTACTTGTCCTGGTACATGTACTTTATGTGATCGTATATTTAATAGCATATTTGGGAATTCACTGCTTAGAGCAAAATTGAGGTTTAAATACGCCCATGTCATTCAACTATTGTAATTTTGCATCTATGGTTGTAATAAAATGATTTATGACGTTATGGTCACTCAATTATAATTTATTTGCATTGGTGGTCACTATAAAGGTCCACTTGTTTTTAAGTCATATCCCAATCAATCCTTTAAAATAAAGGGTTTAGGGCAATCTTTTATTGGAGTAGCTTGGCCAATCATGCAATGGTCAATGTTTAGAATGATTTTCTTTTCTCCTTTTATATATTATATTAATATCCAAACACTAATTTTTAATTCTATTCTAGCCCCTTAAATTGATTCCACAACTTGTACAAACTAATATATGAACATGTTCATCGTTTCCACTAATATCATTCCCAATTTTCTTAGAAATCAAACAATATTTCTGATTTCTCCCCAAATCCAATTCAATCTCCTTCTGAGAGCATAAATTATCCTGTAGAAACTGTAGATTTTTTTTTTTTTTAAATGTCATTTTTGGTAAGAAATTACAAGTCCGAGTTGGAAATTCCAAATTTCAATGTCGTTGGGCCATTCAACAATGTTAAGTAAGGTGGTCCATTATTATGTTGGGCTAGCCCTTTGTAGACCCAACTATTAATGGAGTCCATTATTATTAGGTTATTCTCGTCTCACCCCATGCACATTATTTGTTGAGGAAATTACACCAATTGTCACTTTTTTTCATTTTATTTCAAAAATATAACTACTTAAGTTTTCCTTTCATAATTATACATATTTCTTAAATATATTTCATAAATGTCATTTTATTTTTCTTCCAACTATTTTCTGTTCTCTCTCTCTCGCCTCCGCCCTCTCGCTCTGGCTTCTCCTCCTCTTGCCCTCTCGCCTGTGCCTCTGCCCTCTCGGTCTCATCTCTGCTCCTCTCGACTGAGCCTTCATCTCTTACCAGTGATGGTTCATCGAAACAGATTCGAACAGCGGACAATCTTCGAATCGTCGCTGATGTAGTAGCTCGTTGTCAGGAAATGAAGTTTAAGGTAACCTCTCTCTCTCTCTCTACATTCTTTTTCGCTCATGTTTGGATTGCTCGTTTGATAATTGTGAGTGATTATCTATTTGGAATCTGTTAGTATATATTTACTGTTTGTAAGTTGATTTTATGAGGTTTTTTCTTCTGTTTGGCTGAGTTTTGAATGACAATTTCGCTTGATTTAGTTTGAAAAGCTAGTGCTTTGCAGCTGCTTGTATGATTATGATCTCATCTATGTTATTTTCGATCCTCATGCTTTCAATTGTCAATATAGTTTGTGCAGTTTTGAGCAATTGTTGGATTGAAGGACCATTTGAATCTCATACGAAATGAATTTAATGTGCAATACTTTCTGGATTTTTCAATTATTTTCTTAGAATTTTCGCTTATTGTCTTTGAACTGTGCTTTTTAGTTGAAGTTAGTTAATGTGCGATCAAATGATTTGGATTCTGTTTTTTAGCTAAATCAACTGAACTCGTGAGAAGTAGTAGTTTCGCTAGCTAAACTTAAAAATCGAGTAATTTGATCACTAAATGCAAGTTCAAATTTCATGAAATTGTTCAGGTGGTGAGAAAGAGGCGATCCAAGGTCTGCTGGAGCTTCTCCGATGATCCGAAAGTAGTTCTTGGTCTGCCTGTGACAGTCCTCCACAGCAGAATCAATAGAGGCTTCCTGCTTATCAAGCACTTCAAGCGCGGCGTCAAGTGCACAATGGTGCCGACTCGCACAGCCACATTCTGTCACAAGTCGGCACAATGGTGCCGACTCGTGACAGCCCCTTTTTGTTTCTTTTGAAATAGTTATCCTCCTATTTATGTATTTCCCATGTCAAGTTTGTTGTTTTTACTTTAATTTATTATTATATTATGTATGAGAACCATGAAAACGTGTGAATGAAATGGAATTCAATATGAAATGTGTTATAATATATATTATAATATTAGTTATAATATATACATAAAAATAGGTATGATAATCTAGTTTTTTTTTTATATATTTTTAGTTTTATTGTTGTATTATTATTTGATATAGTGCATAGCATAATAAGAGATATATAATGCATAATATATTGTGTATTTACTAGATATATATTGAGCGTATATTAGATGTATATTGTGTGTATACTAGATATGTACTAGATGTATATTGTGCGTATACTAGATGTGTGCTAAATGTATATTGTGCGTATATTAGATATATACTAGATGTACATTGTGCGTATATTAGATGTGTATTAGATATATATTGTGCGTATACTAGATGTACATTGTGCATATATTAGATGTGTATTAGATGTATATTGTGCGTATACTAGATGTATATTGTGCGTATATTAGATGTGTACTAGATATATATTGTGCGTATATTAAATGTGTATTAGACGTATATTGTGTGTATAATAGATGTATATTGTGCGTATATTAGACGTGTACTAAATGTATATTGTGTGTATATTAGATGTATATTGCACGTATACTAGATGTATATTGTGCGTATATTAGATGTGTACTTGATATATATTGTGCGTATACTAGATGTATATTGTGTGTATATTAGATGTGTACTAGATGTATATTATGTGTATATTATTATGCTTTAGGTGTCATTTAACTTTTATAAGGCTTATTAACTAGAACAATAAATTATGAAATCTCAAACCTTATTTTGTTTATTATGGAGTTAAATAGATATACATTATACGGTTGGAATCTACAATTTATTTGTTGGAATATGCAAAATTGGTAAGTACTCATCTACAATATATGTGTTCATGTGAAATGGCAACTTATATATTGTACATTGGTACAAAACGTGACTGACAATTTGAAATTTGCAATATGATATTTGTTCACATACTGTTCTATTTATTCAAATATGAAATCTGCAGTATATTTGCTTATAATATGACTTATCAAATTAAATACCAAAACCAACCACAACCTGCTCTTCATAATGATTTAATTAAAATGCATCCATTTATTTAATTCAATATACCAAACAAATGGTTCCAATCATCAAAACAAAATCAAAAAGATAAATCTTACATCATTATACCAAACAAATGGTACAAATCGTCCAAAAATAAGATGTCTGAATCTAATCTTTAGAATACGATTTTCACAACCACAAGTTCTGATGCCACCACCATCACTATGTGAGCATCCACATCAACCTTCAAGAAGGTTACATTAAGCATCTTTTTGGCCAAATCCATTAGAATTGGAAACATGACATGACATGATCCACACCAAGAAGCAGTAAAATCTACCACCACCTGTTATCCATATAGAGCAAAACAAACAAATCAATTAAATAAAACTTCTGGTAAACAATTTCATAGAGTAGGAGGATCTTTACACTAAAAATGAGAGGGGAGATATATATTGTGCGTGATGTGTACTAGATGTATATTTGTGCGTATACTAGATGTGTATTAGATGTATTATTCTGTCCTTGTTTGTTTAGGAAGATATTATTCAATTCTATTTTTGCCTAGAAATATAACTTCTTTAAGAAATTTAGCACTAGATTGAGTTGAATGCTTTAAAGCTTTAGAAACACATTTGGTCTATGAATGCCCATGTTTTTGATACTTTTTATTCAGATGTTTCAGTTAATAAAAGAAGTTTAGCAGTTATGCTACCATGGAGTGCATAATGCAATCAACCCTTAGTAGTTGGGAATTGTTCACTCCAGCCCAGCAACTTGTATTCTGTAGGGAGAGGGAAGAAAAGGAAAAAGAAAAACACTAACTGTACAAGAACTATAGTGTGATAATCAACTTGAAGAACAAACCTCTTGCAGAACAGGATTCCCTTCAAGGTTCAGTTCAAGAATGCCACAAACCAGAGTTTCATCATTCTTAAGTTTATATATATATGTTGCTGTTATTCCGCAATATGACAGGTCAAGTTTCACAGACTCTTGAGGCCGACTGAACAATGATTCAGTTAATTGAACTGCCCCATCCTAAAATTAACATCAATTTCCAAACAAGAGTAACAAACAATTGGTCCCCTCTAGAATTTTGATGAAGTGTTTAAATTAACTTACAGTTCCGATGCCAGTGCTCCCAAGCATTAGTTGTGACAAGCATGACTTTTTAGCAAGTTGGCAAAGGCTATCAGTGACAAGCCTGTTTGTCTCCAATCAACCAATTTAATCACCATAAATACATTAAACATTTCAGAACCTACTTTTCATTTTTTTCTATATGGAGACAAAACGACTCTTGAATTGTGTAATATTTTTAATAAACGTGTTTATAATATTATTGTAATTATTTTTTTCCAATATCTTATGTTAAATGCATTTTGGTGTGTTTCCTCAGCAAAAGGTTAATGAACAACTCTATAAACAGGGGACTCAAATTCTTGCAAGTAGATATGCTCAGGTTCTATACAATTTCCCCCATCAAGATTCAATACTAGCTGTAGCTGACATCATATATAATTAAGGTCGTTCTCTTTCCTCTGTGATATATTTATTTAATTATATCCCGTAGCCTAAATAAATATCATTATTTTTAATAGTAATTAGTCTCTCAATTTTACTATTTTCCTAATTTAAGGTTCATGTCTTTCTTTATGCAGGCGTAATATACAACTAATATACGCGTAATATGCACCTAATATACAGCTAATATACATCTAATATACACCTAATATACGCATCTAATACACATCTAATATATATATAATATACATCTAATATACGAATAATATAAATATAATACACGTCTAGTATACAGATAATACACATTTAATATACATCTAATATACATATAATATACACCTAATATACATATAGTATACACCTAATATACGCATCTAATACACATCTAATATATACATAATATACATCTAGTATACAAACAATATACATATAATACACATCTAGTATACACATAATATATATCTAATATACACCTAATATACGCACAATAGACACCTAATATACGTACAATAGACACCTAATATACAGCTAATATACACCTAATATACATATAGTATACATTTAATATATGCATCTAATACACATCTAGTATACACATAATGTATATCTAGTATACAAACAATATACATATAATACACATCTAGTATACACATATACATATATATAGGAAAAGCCTCTTATTTAATAAATCGCATAAAAATAGAAATGTAACAGTGGCCATCAATTATATGACCACTGGCACAAACTATAAACTAACCTCTTTGTATCTTCGAATTCTATTTGCAAGTTATGCACAATTCCAAGTCCTTTCCAATCTTTCGCTCTCTCTTTTCCAGTTGGAGGTGTCAATAGAACTCCTACCTCTTTCTGGAACAAATATACAAGGTTGATTGAAAATGTAAGATAGATTGCAAATGATACAACAAAATAAATAACTAGCGGCCATAATTGTACCCATATGCTCAAGTGCAAGAATTTAATAAGTGATCAAGATGTTCCTTGATTGTGATCAATTCGTCAAAATGAAAGCGAAAAGAGCATGGTGGTAAGTCTTAAGCAGAGACTCAAATCACCTGGTAAAATTCATCGACTTCATCAGTAGGTACTATATGAATTTGCAAAGCTTTGGGGCCATAGAATATTAAGCTTGTTTCTGGGAGAACCTGAAAGTACCATAACTCATAACATTTGGATCCTTAAGAATGGAAAGACATGAAAATCCCAAGCTAACAATAAAGAATTCCTAAAATCACAAGACACAGACCTTCAAGACATCAATTTGCACTAGACCTCCCCAAAATATTGAAAACCATTCAAGCCATTATATTCAAATTTCTCTGCCAAACCATTTTTCGAGGCCACCTTTGCATTCTGGTATAGCAAAGTAATGAATGAGAAAGTAGAGTGAGAAGACCTAATATTGAAGGCTATTTTGAAGAGAACATACAGGAAAAAATTGACCCCTCAGACGACTTCGCAGAGCAAGGATAGGTAAATCATCTGAATGAACCACTGCAGCTTGCCTGTGGTGGAGATGAACTCCAAGTGTGTCAAATAATTTCTACGAAAGAAAAAGGTAAGGTTAAATTTTCAGAAGCACTAAGAAAGAGAGGGTTAACATGTCTAGCAAAATCATTCATAAAGATATATTAAACAAAATAACTATGAATATTGATTTTACAGCCTCACATAGCGAAAGACTATGGCCAACAAGATGCAATCACGAAGAAATAGAATTTAAATTAAGTTGTTATTAAGGGACTTACTGGTCACGTTAGTAATTATATTTACACTTTTCTGAGCAGCAAGTGCCTTCAACTTGTTTCCAGTAGCTAATAAAAGCAAGCTCTTTAGATGCTATTTTTGTTCCTTAGGACTAGATGTTTTCGTCAAAGCTTCTTCGAAAGCAACCAAATCTTGGGATGTTATGCAAGGAAGAGAGAGTAGAACCTGAGAAAATAACAGAGAGACATACTTCAGTGAGGATGTTTAGGACCTTCCAGATCCAAAACTATGCCACAGATAAAATTTTACTCCAGTGCACTAAAATACCAGCAAACAAATGATAGTTTACCTGTCTTGGCGCTGGAACTCTATTACGAAGATATATATAACCTGCTACTTCTATCTTTTGTAACTTCACCTGTTACTTTTTGATCCTCAGAATTATAATTCACAGTGAAAACAAATTAATATCAAAATTCAATAACATAACCGCAATTTTTTCTTCCTATATATTTCTGTCTTATATCTATAAATACCCCAAAAAGAATCTGATTTTTTTTTTTTCTGTTTGAGCAGTTTTCTTGTGACAAACCTTAATTTTGCAGTGAATGGAAAACTATAACTCAACTACCAATTTTTAAGTACCTTAATTATAACTTACTTGTCTATTGGTTTCCCACAGTAGAACAAAACTGGAGAACAAGTATACAAAATTGGTGTCGATCAAATTAAAAATTCAATCAAAATTGTTTAAAAAATGAAACAAGAGTCAAGATATAATTAGTAAATATACTGTAAGGAAAGGAAAAAAATCAATTACAGAAATGAAAACCCTTAACTTTCCCTTGCCTCGTGAAAAATCTGCTTCGCAATGATCTGTTAATTCCACTTCAAATCATAACTTTTCTCATCTCCAACGTACAAGGGCAACGAGGAGGCGGCGACGAGGCGAGGAGAGGAGGCGGAGGCGAAGCGGTGGCCAGGCGAGGCGAAGGCCAGGCAGAAGCGAGGAAGAGGTGAGAGACGGCGACGTGGCGAGGCAAAAACGAAGAAGAGGTGAGAGGTGAGAGGCGGCGGCGAGGCGAGACAGGCGAGGAAGAAACGGGAAAGTGAGATAAAAGTGATATTTTTGTTTCATATTGCACAAAAGTGATATTTTTGTAAAAACAAATTGTATAAATGAAATTAGGATTGGTTTTTTTGTTATTTTTATTTTTTTTATGTATAATTATGTAAAGAGCCCTTATTTATTCACTTGCTGACCAAATAATTTGTTATCAGCTAAAATAAAATCATTTTTTACAATCAAATTTATATTGTTGAAAATCAACTTCATATACTCATATATTATTAATTTACCATAAATGCATCCAATTGATCTGCCTGTTTGATGAAACTAGGTATTATTATTAAAATTACGATACGATCCTAGGCAAGTATTGAAGCTTATTACCATTGAATTTACTAATTTTTTACGACTTAATTTGTCGCTACTTTATTATTTGATAACATTCGAAAAAAATTCTGAAACTTGATACCTACAAAAAAGAGTAAAGAACTTCTGGAAATTTACGAATATTTCGACAGTCAAATCAGTATTTGACTAAAAAAAATAATGAATAAATCATGAAAAATAGAGAGAATCGGATAAAATGAGAAAAAATAATACTTGAGTAAATAGTCAATTTAGCTATTTATAGGGTTAAGAATTTCCGTACAGTTATGCCTCCATATACAATAAAATTCTATATCAAATTAAATTAGCTTGTTATCATTATTATATTAAATTAGGGTAATTTAAATAGTAAAAAATGTATTATTTTGCCCGCAACATTTATTTCCGTCGCTCTATTTTACCTTTTCAAGTTATTTTTGACCTTAATTTTTTATAAGTGATACAACTATGGAGACATTTTTCAATCGTTTTTAATAATTATAAAAATATTTTAACATCATTTTCGATAATTATGCATATTTCTTCAAAAACAAACCTGGATGAGAAAATAATAACCTTTTCTAATTTTGTGTTAACTTTAACAAGTTGTACACTACAGCCCCACCAAGAACATAGAAAGATGCCATTGATGGGTAGTACAAAAGAAGATAATTATATATAAATAAAAAATTCTAAAGAAAAATCTCATATTTCTAAGGATAGGAAGTAATGATGAGAATTGAGAAAGGAATAAGCAAAGATGACAAATGAATATCCACTTTGGATATAATTAATAGCTTTCACACGTTAACTTATTGACGTTGAAAGGTGACACCACCATAAAACGACACCGTTTCTAACTTGTTTAGCAACCATAAATGTTTAGCTTCTAATTGTCTCTTTTACACGTATAATTATGTTTTGCCAAGCCTTTGATGGCAACCCTTTTTTTTATTATTTTTTTTTGGATTTTTGCCTTTTTATTTAATACATCACTAATTAACAAAAACAAATTAATTAAATTGCTAAAAAAAATATTCATTAAACTTTCTATCTTAACAAAAACCCATGATTGTTTCATGCATAATATAATATAATATAATATAATATAATATAATATTGTTTAAGTTGAATAACATATCGATAATTGGGTGTCTATGTTATGTATCACATTTGAGAATCTTCTATCTTAATGGCGCATTGATTTTAAATTGTTTGAATATTCATTTGAATTTTATAATTTTAAATTGATTTTTTTAAATTTAATATTTAAACTTTGAATGACAAATAAAAGATTCTCGCTAATGTAGCTATGGATGTTGGTCTGACTAATAAAAAGTTAAAATTTTCTTAAATGAAGTTTCAAATTTAATTACTGGTATACTTATAAATTTAATAGGATTCAGTTCATAATTAATCGGTTCTATAAACTTAAAATAAATCGAAAAATGATCATTAAAAAAATAGTATTAAAACCTTAAAATCAAGCATAAGCACATTATTTCCTTAAAAAAAAAAAGAGCAATCATAAGGATGCTTGTAAGGATATTTATAAAGTGTATGAGACGAGAGCACAAAATACAAAGAAAGGTAGGGCCTCTCTCTTATTTTGTTTTATTATTATTATTATTTTATTTTGTCATAGAGAGTAAAGAAAAAGTGAATATTTTTTTTTTAAAAAGAAAAAATAAAATTATGACTTATGTAATCGTGGCATATATAGAGACTAATGCCAAATATACATCTGAATTTGAGCTAAGTGACAAGTTGATCAGAAATTTTGTAAGTCAAACTTTTCATGAATCAAAGTCTTTAAAGCAAAGATTTCTTGAAGAAATTTTCTAATTTTTGTTTCTCAATTTTCAATTGAAAATTACACCAACAACAATCTTTTGCTTTCAAGAAATCATTTATTCATAATTCCAAGCCAACTCCTGGATTTTGCTTACCGTATATAATTGGATTCTATAGAGATGCTTGGCTTTTAGGTATTATATATATATATATATATTTAATTATCTATAAATTATTTTAGAAGTGTTTAGTAAATTTTCAATTAGTTGTTGTTTTAAAATCTTCATTTTAAATTCCCTTTTCATCAACTAATTACCGATTCATTTTTATTTGTTATTTAGAGTATAATATACTGTAATTAATTATAAATTTTTAATTATTTTACATCAATATATTTTTATAAATAATAATTGTTCACATATACAAAATAAATAAATAATAATTTTAATTTTTTTTTTACCAAACACTTATAATATTTTTCGATTATCAACTAATACGAACCGATAAATCAGACTGTCCATAATAATTTGTTTATGTATGTTTATTTTAAGTGGGTCTCAATGTATATGCTTACATTTTAACTTAAGTGCAGGAAAAGATGTTTGTTTGAGTTGGGTTAGGATACAAGCCAATGAAAAAGCTCATTTGTTAGCAAAAGTTTGGAATTTGTATGCTATACTGGAATGCATGTTTTCTTTGTCTTTCTTCTTTTGTTTGAAACAATTTTATTTCTGTTTATTTGAAAAAAGCATGTTGACTTATTTTACTTTTTATATTATGTTTTTTTTTATTACTCTTAAGTTTAAAAAAAAAAAGTTAAATGAATAATAAAATACAATTTTAAATTATTTTTTAAGTAAACATAGTTAAACAGGGCCGGGATCTACAAATATTTATTACAAACAAATAAATATATAAATGGATTCGAGTAGCGAATGCCAAAGGTACTAAATTCGTACTTTGTCCAAACCTGCGATGGATTCCATTTTTAATATTTAAATCCATTCCATACCCTCTATAAACATAGCATAGCGAATTGGGTACCCTAAAAATCGGACTTGCTGCCACCACCATACAAATAAAATGTAGATTTATGCACATTCATAATTAAATACTCCTTTTGTTTTATAATTTTTATCCATATTTTTTAAATTTGTCTCAAAATATTGTGAACTTTTATTTTTATATCATGGTTAATCTATAAATTGTAGCATATCCAATGAGAGTTCCAAGTCCCTCTTTTAGGGAAGGCACTTTAGTGTCGCATCACATTAAGTGAGGCTCTTAAAAAAATGTGACTCCCTCCATCAATAATAAATTCCACTTGCGGTCCCATTTTTTTAATAAAAAATTTAATATGTCTATTAAATTATTTTTATAATTAATTTTAATTTTACTGTTTAATTTATGGTCGGACAAAATATATTAATGTTTGAATTTTTTTAAAATAATTTTCAACAAATAAAATTGCAAAAATTTAGTTGCAGAATTTATAAATTGCAATTATTTATTGGCGGCAGAAATTATATAAATTGAAATACTTTAAATTTTGAGTGAATAAATTCAATTTTTGGGTGCAGAAATTATAAAATTGAAAAATATTGGCGCACATAATTTATTTTGAATTGATTTCATATTGTCTTCCATGTAAGTACCCATCCCAGATATCCTGAACTCTACAATGGCAATTAAATTGTGGGCCATCCCACGTTCTGCTGATGTGTCCCCGTCCCCGTGTTAAAGAAGAGAATTGATCATGCTCTTATTAGTCTTATACCCCTATTTAATTTTAATCTTTTAACTCAAATTTATATTTTAAATGCTATGTTATTAAATTATTAACTATAATTTTTTATAGTTTTAAAAAATATTTAATTACTCATTTTAAATTTTACGAGGGACATAATAAAAAAATATAATAAAAAAATGGTCTATTAATTATAATTACTATAAATTTATAATTTGTGTAAAAAATAAAAGTAGATAAAAATTATGGAATGGATAGAATAATTAACTAATAATAAAAATAAAATAAATCACAATTAAAAAACATATATTATTAGATATATGTTAACTTTCCATTATATTTATCATAAAGCTAATAAAACTGCACTTGTATTTAGTTTTATTTCTTGTAATTTTCAAGGTATTTTTCAATAATACTATTTTCTAGGGGTGAGCATGTTCGGTTAACCATTCCATTAGCCCTATCAATTTTTTGAAATTCCAGTCCATTAACCAGTCTATTACCATCGGTTAACCAGTCCGTCGGTTTCGGATTTTCGGATCGGTTACCCAATATTTTTCGGTTAACCACTATAATTATAAGTATATTCATAAATAAAATTAAAATGTTCAAAATACTTAAAAATTAAAATTTTTTCACTACAATATAATATTATTATTGTTAAAATAAAAATATTTAGTGGATATAAGCAAATTTGTTTTAAAAAATTAATATTTAATAAGTAAATATATTAACCGGTCTATAATCATATTTAATTAAATAAATTGTTATACTTACAATAGCTAATTGAAAAAACCTAAAAAATTTAAAATAATTTGTATAATGAAAAAGAAGTACATTATCACCTTTAATTAGGATAAATTGTTATACATTATTAAAAAATTAATAAATTAACTAAAAATTCGATTTCGGTTCGGTTAACCAGTCACATGAGTCAAAAATCATTAACCAGTCTATTAATATCGATTTTTTCAAAATACTAACCATTAACCAGTCCATTACAATTGATTAATCAGTCTATCGGTTCAATTTCGATTTTTTTCAGTTAATCCAGTCCATCGATTTTTTTCGCTCACCCCTACTATTTTCTATTTGGATGGAAAAAAAAAAACCTAGAATGATGTGACCCGGCCTTGAAAATTTTAGATGGGCTAGAATCAACCCCTGGGACCCGACCCGTTAAACTAATCCAAAGCATGAACAAATTCTACCTTCCCTTCCCTCTGCTTCCCCGTTGAACTTAACCTGTTAGACAAATAAATCACCACCACTTATTAACGGCCACCGTTCGCCACCATTCAACCTGCGAATCTGAGTCCAATTCAGGTCACCAGAGGTTGGTTCTATCTTCTTTATTTTCCGCAATTTCTTTGCTGCGATTTCTAGGGTTTATTTTCTTTTGAATTGTTTATTAGTAACCCACTCATTATTTGAATTTTTCCATCTTTTGAGGATTTGGGTGTGTGGTATATTATTGAAATTTGTTTTCTCTTTTGGGTAGTTGATTATTATGACTTGTTTCCATGAATCCGATGAGCTGCATGACTCTCTCTTCTTCTCTTGGTCTTTTGTTGATTCCGTGGTCTCATTGATTAAACCATCCCAATCTGCAGCTCTTCCCTGAAAATAAATATTAAAACCAAGAAAAATAAGCAGAATCCTTAAATCTATTTTTTGGTGTTTAACAAAAATAATTAGGAATAATATGAAATTACATGATCTTCCTCGAATTCCAATTTTGAGCACCACATTGTCCAAAAAGTTGCCTGAGTTTTTTCAACTTCAGCAGGTCTTCAGTGACCTATATGACAAGTAGTAGAATTTTTGCTGATTTTAGCTTCATCAGAAGAATTGGTAGCTGCCGTGGCTAACTAAGAGTGCAATTGTTGTCAAATTCTATTATTATTTTTGAATTCTCTTTGTCATCAAATGCACCTGAAAAAGTCCACCACAAGATATATAAGATATATAAGGGCATAAAAAACAAATTAAACAGAGTAAGAAAGAAAGAAAGAATTGATGGGATTGGTTTAGTTGTGATTTTGATGAATTCTCTTACTGATTTTGACTATTGAAATAGTGATTTTATGTTAATTTGTTCAATTGGGATGGATAACTTGGTTCATTCAAAACATGATCTTTTACTTTGTCGTTTCTTATTAGATATCAGTTGATGCAGTTATTAGCAATCTTGATAGTTTGCTTTGTTTAATAGAAGCGCAAGTGGGCTGTGATGGACAACATTGTAGATTCTTTAAACAATGCATATCAGGACTTTATAGGTGCAGCAGCTAATGTACTTGAGACCAAGGAAGTTTCTGGTGGCCAGAAAACAGCTACCACAGATGTTGCATTGGAGAACTTTAAGCAGAAGTGGGAGCTGTTTAGGGTGGCATGTGATCAAGCTGAGGAGTTTGTTGAATCTGTGAAGCAGAGGATAGGATCAGAATGCTTGGTGGATGAGGCCACTGGATCTGTTAGCGGGAAGTCAACAACAGGCCTTCCACCGATTAGTGCTGTTCGATTGGAGCAGATGAGTAAAGCAGTTCGATGGCTTGTTATTGAGCTACAGCATGGTTCTGGGGCAGCTGGTGCTGCAGCTGGGCATGCCCACACTTCCGCACCCTTTGATGCTCGATTTTCTGAAGATGCACCTCAATAGGTAGGTCTGCATTTACCAATTGTATTTGCACTTCTTTTTTAGTTCTAAACTTGCCTGATCACATCAAATTGCTGGAAAACAATGGGATAATAGTTAACTGCTGCAGTTGCATGAGGGAGATTGTGTATTCCTTTCTTCAGTATATAGATGAAATTTTCTATGTGATGAACAGAGATTGCTACCTTTTTAAGCTTGATGCAGTTTTACTGTAATATGCATTTGTGTCAGCTCTAATGTGGCATGTTTATTGATGCATCAAAATATTAAATTGGTGTGGCTTTTATCTATTGGTGTCTGATATACCCATTAGTCTTATTGGATTCACCAGAATTTTATTCCCAAAATGGGTGATGGTTGAAGGGATATTTTCCATTAGGGAATTAAGTTTGATATTTAACATGAAATATGCCATTCTAATTAAATACAGAATATGTAACTTTCTTAACTTTTCACACCATTTCTCTCTCTCCTTCTCTCTCTCTGTATACTGTATATCACACACACACACACATATATGATAGTAACTTTAACAATCTTCTTTCTTTCTCGTTTCTGCTCTCTTCTATCGTCCTTCTTGTGTTCTGCTGGAAAATTAAACAAAAGAGAAATCAAATTTCTCTATCTTAGTGACCAATTTATTTGAACCTGATAGCCATGGCCGCAACTGAAAGGATGGATGAGCATAATTTCTATTCTGATTTTAGATGCCTATTCCAGGGCAGGTTGCAACAATCTAAAATTTTTTAATGTTCATAAACAATAATTTGTTATTTATTTATTTATTTATTTTGAATGGCCAAATCAAGTTTTTCAGTCTATTGATTTCTACATTGACCAATGTTTTATGATTGTACTTTTTTTTACACCTCTCTGTTTCCCTGTTTAACATCTTTTTACTCTCTATTTTTTGAAAATTGTTATGTGCATATTGAATTTTTGTCTTTAAATTTTTACTAGCACTTGAAACTGCGAAAGCATTCTGAAATCAAATGCAAGTGCGTTTTACTTGTCCAATTATAACTATTGCAACCCAAAGATTTGATGACAGATACACCGCATCATCAATATTCTGTGTCTCTCTTGTTAATAAATGTACTTCTTATACATGGCTTACAGTGTTTATTTTTATGCCTGTTATGGATTTCGTTTTACAGATTTTTATTCATATATACAGGGAAGAAGTGATCTGGATTCAATGAAGATAAAGAGGTGCCCGCAGTACGTTTGTGAACAAACCAGATGAGGTAGTGTTAATATTGGAAATCATAGTGTTAATATTGGAAATCATGCTTTTATGCTTGGCTGGATACAGCGATGATGTGGAAATATGCATGATTCGGGTATGTTGGACAACCAGCGCTGTTGTTCTTTTCCTTGCAATGCCAAGTTTTGCTAGAATAGTTGGTATTTTGTCTATGTATGCAAGTATACTCCCTGGATTTTTCTTTTTCCTTGTTCTGATGGTGTTCTTTAGGACATATAGTCATGGAGAGAGAGCTCTAGTTCTTTTTAGCTCGAGTTCTTGCTCTGTTTTTATGGGGGGTTTGACTTCATACTCTAGTCAGTTATTCTGTTGCTCACTGATACCTTTTAGATATTTTTAGGGTAATTTATATGTGAAAGGAGCTGAAAGTTGAAACTCAGTTTTAATGGAGTGATCAATTTTTGAGTAAGAATTAGAAATAAGTCTTGTTTATTTGTTTTATCTTTATGTTCTATACTGCAGTTGGAATGGAGAGGTCTTTATAATTTTCCTAATGAGATCTTTATAATTGTGCATTGGTTTGTATGTACATATAAATTACAAAGTGATTAAGCTCTCTGTATTTAAAATTCTTTACACTTGTAAATTCAACAACTTTTTTTGGACACCATCTCTGAAGGCCTATCTTACTTTAAATGCCCTTGAGGTTCAACCGAAATTGGGTGTATTATACTCGAAAATCCGATCCGAACTCGTCATAAAGTAGTGACTTGAATACAGATCCAAAATTAATTCGAATGATCCGAAATTTTAAATATCGAATTTGAAATTTGAAAAATCCATTTGAAAATATCTGAAATTCGATTTAATTTGAATTCGTGATTTTTATGTTATATTTATTTATAAATTATATATATATATAGAAAAAAAATGTTTAATCATTTAAGTTTTGAAATGTAAAACGTAAAAGAAAAAGCAAACAAAAAAAGTAAAAAATAATAATTAAGTGGCGTATATTATGTATATTGTATTTATTTTTTTTATTATTTGCAAATTATCTTTCTCGATTTTTTTTCGCTTTATGCCCTAATTTACTATTGCTATACTACTTACGGCTCATTTGTCATTTTTTGTTATTGCTGCCGCTACTGCTCGTTGTGTTCTTTTGATTTTTCTCTTATTAAATCATAACTTTTCAAACTTGAAAAAGAGTAATGTCCTAAAAATTTCAAGTTTATTCCAAATTGTGAATAATATTTTTCGAAATTAATAGTGCCATTCGGAACATGAATAATATTTTTTTTTCCCAAATTATGAATAGTGCCATTTGAAACAAATATGATAATCGAATTTGAGATAAAAATAAATTAATTTAAAGTGTTAAAAATTGAAATTAAAATTTAAGTAACTGTTTCGTACTGAATTGTAATATGTTTGACGGGTAGTTAAAATTAGGAGTGAGCAAAAAAACCGATGGACTTGGTTAACCGAAAAAAAATTCGAAACCAAACCGATGGACTGGTTAACCGATTGTAATGGACTGGTTAATGGTTAGTGTTTTGCAAAAATCGATATTAATGGACTGATTAATGGTTTTTGACTCATGTAACTGGTTAACCGAACCGAAACCGAATAGTTAATTTATTATTTAATATGTTTATATTTATTATTTTTTATTATTTCTTGATTTATCAAATTTTCAATAACGAAATCAGAATATATTCGAAAAGTTATATAATAATTTATACTAATTAAAAGTGATCATGTACTTTTTTTTCATTATACTAATTATTTTAAACTTTTTAAATTTTTTTAATTGGCTATTAGTAAGTATAATAATTTATCTAATTAAAAGTGATTATAAACCGGTTAATTTATTTACTTATTAAATATTAATTTTTAAAAACAAATTTGTTTATATCTACCAAATATTTTTATTTTAACAACAATAATGTTATATTATAGTGAAAAAATTTTAATTTTTAAGTGTTTTGAACATTTTAATTTTATTTATGAATACATTTTATAATTATAGTGGTTAACCGAAAAATATTGGTTAACCGGTCCGAAAATCCGAAACCGATGGACTGGTTAACAGATAGTAACGGACTTGTTAATTGTTAGTATTTTGCAAAAACCGATATTAATGGACTGATTTTTTTTTTGGGCTCATGAACCGGTTAACCGGTCCTTGCTCACCCCTAGTTAAAATTAATTAAGATACTCAAAAATTAAACTGACTAATATGATGAATTATATATGATGTCAAATGTGTATTTTAAGTATGAAAAAAATTATTAATGATGTCATAATATATTTAAAAAGAAGTTTAAATTACAAGGAAGGAAAATGAGAAATTTTGATGCCCTTTAAATAAAATAGTAATATATCTAATTATGGCCATTGGTTTAATTGAATTGGAAAGATTTTTTATGCAGGAAAGATTGTAAGCCATTGGATAAAATAGTGATCAAGAAATCATAACCATCCAAAATAAAAAGATAAAAAAAATAAAATTAAAAGATCATGTCCCTTGAATGGAGAGAGCAGATTGCATAAGGACCATCTTCCATCACAAACAAAAGGACCTTGGGCAAGAAAGTGATCAATCCTGTTACAAGTTCGAGGAGCAAATGACCGACTGCAGAAGTAACAGTACAAACGAAGAGCAAAACAATCTGTTAGAACTAAGTCCAGTTTGAAACGGTGCAAGCAGCCACTACGAAGATTATCGATTATATTATAGGTTTACTATTGGATTATGCTACTAAAGAGAAAACAGAGGACTCCATTGCTAATTTAAGCTCGAAACGCATAGCTAATGCCTCTGAAATATAGGTAACTTCACCCCATTCATTCCAAAATCCACCACACCTGAGCCAACCGCACCAGCATCAACATTCATATGTACTTAATCATTGAATCTCATCACATGGTTCACATTTTAGTTTTATTTTTTTTAATGCATGGTTCGCCTTCTATTTGAGTAATTGAGAATTCTAAATTTTATATTTATTCAAATAGAATAATATAATATTCATCAAGTTTCTTTTTATTTATTATTTTTAAATAAAATTTAAATTTTATTTATCTATTACTTTTAAATTTTTAATATAATATAATTTTTTTCAATAAAAATTTATCAATTAAATTTAAATTTATATATTAAATTATTCAATTTTATCCTGACATTTTTTTTTCAAAAAATTTCATTACTTTTTTTGTAAATTACTTAATATAACAGATAAGCAAATTAAATGTGGAAATTCACACCTTTAGGAAATGATACTTGGCTAAGTTGGAAAATTCCAACACATCATCAAGGATGATGTGGCAAATCATTATCCTTATTTATTAACCCCACCCCATAAATTAAAAAAAAAAAGAAATATAAATATATATTTCTTACTTATCCTAAAAAAATAACAGTATAAAATTAATAGTTACCAATTGAAAGAGATTACTAACTTTGACCGAAATGTTCTTTTGCCAACAAAAAGTAATATTTTATTAGTAGTATATTAAGAGTATATCCTACCCGGATAAGCCATGGGGCACACCAACCCTAATAATGGCAATAAAGAAATTATTCTTAAACTTTAAGGTCTAATTATTAATAATTTTTATCCCCACTTCCCCGGTGATAGTAAATTATTGTTTTACGAAAAGATATTATTAGTACATTACCATTTTTTAATTATTTATTTATTTTATGAAATTGTTTTTTTTTTTTAATTTTTTTTATGAAATATTAATTTTCCTTGACTCCACGCCACCACGGACACCAAAAGAGATTTAAATACAGTTAAATCACCCTCCACATTCACAACGCAACACAATCTCTCTCTTTCTCTCTCAATCATTCTCTGCTCTTTTTACTCCTCTCGTCCAATCATCGTCACTTTCTCTCTCTTGTTTTTAGAGAGAGAAAGCTTGTAGTCAGAGTAGTAATTTGGAAGTGGACATAACAAATCCTCTCTCTTCACGTCTCTCATCACGTCCCCCACCCTGTCTTCTCTTCTTCTTCTTCTTCTTCTTCTTTTGTGCGCTTTATCTGTGATCGTGGAGAGCTTGCTGCTTCAGTTAATCTTTGTTCGATTTTTTTAATTACCTCATTTGGGTAAGTTCTTTTTAGCCCAAAGTTTTTTTCTTTATATCTATTTATTTGCCTGTTAATGTTAATTGGTTTGTTATTGTGAGTTCGATCGAATTGATAATAGTTTTCCTGAGTCAGAGTCTGTTTATTAGTGTTTGATGTTGCTTGGTTTATTTGATTTTCTTCAATTTGAATTGCAATTCGAGGCTTTTTAGGTCAATTAGGAATTAGCTGGAAATAAATAGAAATTGAGCTCCTCAGGTTCTTCTCTCCCTAACCAACCCCACCTTCTTATGGTATCAAGTGGCCTGGTGCTCTTCTTTTTCTAGACTGGCTTTCTTGGGTTATTGGGTTGTACTGTTTCGTAGTTTTGACATACTGAATTGTTTGTCTTTATGCGTCAAGCTGATGGCAGTTACATGCTCTTCTGGGTTTAGTTCAAACTTTTATTACAATAATAGTTTAATATTAGCTTTTTGAATTAATTATGTTTCCATTTGATTCTTTTGCCCGGAAAGGTGGTCTAGTAGCTGTATCTCCGCACTGGGGTCTCAGGAGTTATTTATCCCCCTCACACAAAGGAGTGGGGGTGATGGTTTTGCTCTTTTATCACTATGTTTCTTCTCTTAATCTCAGTCCAAATGATTTTGGTTCACTTGATTTTGTATTTCTATATTTCCGCTCTTATTTTTTTCCCTTCCAGGATGTTTGTTTTCCAACTGCATTAGTGCTTTAATTACCAATTTCCTTTTTCTTTGTTTAGTTTGTCTCATTATGATTTGCTCAAGTTAATTTATATCTTTGGTTGTTTTGCTGTTCAGTAGAAAGGTGATGCCATGATGCAGTCTTCTAATAATTTATCTCCTGGTAATTTTTGAACTCCTTTATCATGTTCTCCTGGTGTATGAATTTTTTCTTTATAATTAATAGACTCTGTGAATTTTGTATGGCTAGCTCCCCCTAAGAATCCTCCAGTCACTATACCTAAGGAAGTGGGAACTGGTGACTTGGCGATTTTAACTGGATCTGACACCTCCCATGCTCCAAGCGACACGACCCTTTTTTCTAGCTCGTTACCTGTTCTTCCACATGAAAAGTGTATGTGCTTGCTGTACCTTGAAGATCTGATATCTCTGTAAAATTTTGGGGATTCTAACCTTTGTTTTGGTCATCTTACAGTGAATTTGAATGGGACAGAATGTGCTCCTCAATCTGTGGATGATGCCTTACCTGGTCTGGGTAAACTTCAACAAGATGTGGAAGCTGTTGATATACTTGAAGATGTTGAAAATCATGCACTTGGAAGTTTGCTTCCTGATGATGAGGATGAGCTTTTAGCTGGCATAATGGATGATTTTGACCTGAGTAGGCTGCCTGGTTCACTGGAGGACTTGGAAGATTGTGATCTTTTTGGTAGTGGAGGAGGTATGGAACTTGAAAGTGATCCACAGGAGAGCCTGAGCATTGGCATGTCAAAGGTAAATTTATCTGACGGTGTTATTGGGAACGGAATGCCCCATTACAGTCTTTCAAATGGCGTGGGAACTGTAGCTGGAGAGCATCCATATGGTGAACATCCCTCAAGAACGTTATTTGTTAGAAATATTAATAGCAATGTTGAAGACATAGAACTGAGAACTCTCTTTGAGGTAATTCGTTTTGCAGACAGAAATTCCCTCATTTACATGTGTAGTATGTTTATTTACTAGCAACCAATTTTTTAGTCAGCTGACATCTGAATTAGGCCATTAGCATTTATAATTACGATGTTATGTAATTGTGTATAAAGTTTGACATCAATACAATTCATGAGAAGTAAGCATTCTTCTGAGTTCCCCCTGTCAATCCAGCAGATGAAATAGCTTGATCACTTTTGCCTGCTCTAATGTTAATGCTGCAGAAAAATGATGTATTTGATACCTTTGTGAAAGTTTTAACACACTTTTCAACCATATCAATAGATCACAGTAAATAAAGTTACTGATTATTTCACTAGATGACTTTCTCATGTTAAATTTTTCAAGTTTCCTGAGTGAAATACTCTCTAAAGATAGTAATAGTACTACCTGGTTGTCTGCTTAATTGCATTAAGAGTTGGTAGTCTGCAAGTATTTCAACATTAATGAATAATTTCTGAATATTGGTAGTCTGCAAGTATTCAACATTAACGAATAATTTTTGAATATACATTTTACTTATAAGGTAACGTGCTATTGAGACTTGAGATAGTAAGGAAGATAGTTTCAGTGTATTTATGACTTCATCTAAATAATGTAATTTAATTATTTTATCTGTTTGTCTTGTAGCAATATGGTGACATTAGAACTCTCTACACTGCATGCAAACACAGGGGTTTTGTGATGATATCTTATTATGATATTCGTGCGGCTCGAACTGCTATGCGTGCATTGCAAAACAAGCCACTAAGGCGAAGGAAACTTGATATTCACTTCTCAATTCCAAAGGTTTATATTAGATTTCGAAATACTACTGCTATAGTTTTCTGTGTGTGATTTGACAATTTCTTTTTGTCTTAATTCACATCAGGACAATCCGTCAGATAAGGATATGAATCAAGGGACCCTGGTTGTTTTTAATCTGGATCCATCAGTTTCAAACGAAGACCTCCGACAAATATTTGGGGCTTATGGCGAGGTCAAAGAGGTGAAAAAGTTCTTTGGATAGCTTTTTTACTTGTTTCCCTTGCTTTTCCCTTTGCAATACGGGGTTAACCTTTATGCAAATTGGTCTTTTCTGTACAAAAAATAGATAAGGGAGACACCTCACAAGAGGCACCATAAGTTCATTGAGTTTTATGATGTTAGAGCAGCAGAAGCAGCACTGAAGTCATTAAATAGGAGTGACATAGCTGGTAAACGTATAAAGCTTGAACCTAGCCGCCCTGGTGGAGCTCGGCGAAAGTAAGTATATTCTTTCTGCTTGGTTTTGAATCCAATTATTATTATTATTATTATTATTATGAACTGCATATGTGCAAAAACTTTGACGTGCTTTGCCTAGGGGATAGAATAGCTGGAATAATTTATTGTTGGATTAAGTGTAAAATAATTGCTTAACTTTGGACTTGAATTTTGATGAATCACCTACTTTTCTTTTGTAGCTAATTCTATCCTTGCTAAACTTAATATTTAGGTCAAATATACTGACACTGTAAAATGGTTGTTACTTTTGCCCATTTATTTGGGAACTTGAAAAATCAGAGCTCAGCCCTTTCCGGCGCTCTGTCTCTGCCTCAATCATTCCCTCATCCCCAACCATTCAAACGAATCAACCAAAAAGCTTGAGGGATGCAGTGCTGCCAAAAGCCAAATTGGTTCATCTGAAATCCTTTTTTATTAGTTCTGAATGCTCTATGCAAACAAATAAAAAGTGGAAGTGTAGGAAGAAAGTCTCAAACCTTTTATTAACTTCTCTATTTTCCCATTGGGTTTCTCCTGTTCTAATATCAAGTATTTGTTGTCTTACATTGGTTGTTGCTGTAAAAGTTTGAGACTTTTGAATTGGGCATTAGCTTATATATCCAATAGAAAACACTACTAATCCTGTAGAAGATTAAAGCTTTTCAAACAGAACACTAAAAGAAATTCATAAATGAGATATCTTAGATGCATTAGTTTTTCTAAAGTCTAGGTAAAGAATAAGAGTAGACTAACATTATATTCCCAATCTAAAGTCAAGTATTTACATCACAGTTGCATTGCTGCTGCATTTAATGTAAAGAAGGGATGGGGAGGAAAGTGAATCCCATGCAAAACAGCAAACTAACACCAGTATCACGGTGTTGGTGATTTGGGCTTAAATGTTTTTTCTTGAAGAAAAAACACACTGTTGAGTTCATCTTAAAAAAAATAGGGAATTAAGTTTACTTTTTGCTCATAGTTAAAGGGCTCTTTTAGCCCTTTTGCCTTTTCTATTTGGTTTCTATTTTTTCTTAATTCCATCTTGTGAATGCCTCCTTATGTGAGTTAAATTATACAATTCACATGCCATTATCTTTCTCTATTGTAGCTACATTTGAAGAGTAATTATTTTTCATTAATAAGCTGTTGTGATTTTAGGTGGTGCTATTGTTTGGCAAGGTGGATATCTAGACAGTCGTTGCATTTCTTTAAGTGCTTTTTTAAAAAATATATATATATATATATATATATATTTATGTGAAAAAATTTTATCTTCATCATTTGCTAAGGTGTCATCGTAAATAAAATTGTTGGCTTTGTGCCTTCTACCTTTCAGCTTGATGTTACAACTGAATCAAGAACTTGAACAAGATGAATCTCGGAGTTTTCGGCATCCTGTGGATTCACCTGTAACAAATTCCCCACCAGGTAGGTTTGATATGCGTTAGCTGAGTTATTTTTCTTTCAAAGCTAAAGTGAATACAACATTCATGACAGGTAATTGGGGGCAATTCAGTAGTCCTATTGAGCATAGTCCTCTACAAAGTATCAGCAAATCCCCTGTATTCAGGACCTTAAGCCCAACCACTGGAAACCATCTGCCTGGTTTGGCTTCAATTCTTCACTCTCAAGGATCAAACAATGTAAAAGTTGCACCCATTGGCAAAGACCAGGGAAGGGGCAGTCTTGTGGAGCATAAAATTGCAAACATGAATTCAGCTCATGAAGTTGCATTCCAACAGTCGCATTCATTGCCTGAGTCAAAGTTGAACCAGTATCATGGAAGCATATCATCTTTTGGGGGTCCGTCAACCTCGAATGGATCTGTTATGGAGACATTATCGGGGCCACAGTTTCTTTGGGGAAGCCCAAATCCATACCCAGAGCACTCTACTTCCTCTGTCTGGCCAACAACTTCAATTGGACTTCCTTTTTCTTCTAATGGGAAGAGCCATGGCTTTTCATACACAAGTCGGCATGGTGCTTTGCTTGGCTCATCCCAGAACCATCATCATGTGGGTTCTGCCCCATCTGGAATTCCATTGGAGAGGCGCTTTGGATTTTTCCCCGAGTCACCTGAAACTTCATTCGTGAATCCTGTTAATTTTGGAGGTATGGGTTTAGGCCATAGTGATGGAAACTTCATGATGAATATGAGTGGTCGTGCTCCAATGAATGCTGGCATTAACATCCCCAGAAACTTGTCCGAGAATGGCTCAAGTTACAGAATGATGTCTTCACCAAGGCTTAGCCCCGTGTTTTTAGGTAACGGTCCATATGCAGGAGTGTCTCCCACCACGTTGGAGGGTTTTGCTGAGCGCGGGCGGAGCATACGGGTTGAGAATAGTGGGAACCAAGTAGATACCAAGAAACAGTTTCAACTTGACTTGGAGAAGATCATCAGTGGGGAAGATACAAGGACAACATTAATGATAAAGAATATCCCAAATAAGTAAGACCTGTCTCACATATTGGTGGTTATCTTAGGATTATAATATTGAACACTAGGTTTACCTATTTCTATTCTTGCATAACACAGATACACTTCAAAGATGCTACTCGCTGCCATTGATGAAAATCACAAGGGCACTTATGATTTTCTCTATTTACCAATTGATTTTAAGGTAATTTTATTTGGTCTTTGAGAAAATGTTTCTAACATATTTTTGGCTTTTTGTTATTTAACTGCAACTGATGGACATTTGTTCTGTTGTGCAGAATAAATGCAATGTGGGTTATGCATTTATCAATATGCTCTCTCCTTCGCACATCATTCCATTTTATGAGGTTATGTTTCTTTCTTAAATCTAGGTGTTGTTCTAATTGCAAATACGCACTGTGAGTTATTTTTTTTTTTCTAATTTGTGCAGGCATTTAATGGTAAGAAGTGGGAGAAGTTTAACAGTGAGAAAGTTGCTTCTTTGGCATATGCTCGGATCCAGGGAAAGGCAGCCCTTGTGACCCACTTCCAAAATTCAAGCTTAATGAATGAAGATAAGCGCTGCCGCCCAATCCTGTTCCACTCAGATGGGCAGGAAGCAGGTGATCCGGTAATATGATTAAACACCATAGTTGGAAGTCTATGCAAAGTGTGTGTGTGATTCTTGAACTTCCTATGACAAGGCTTTCTTCCTTCCTTTTGCAGTTCTAGTTGTGGGGAGTGGACTGATAATCTCTATGCAAATGCTTTTATTATCACTTGCACACAATGATGCACCTGCACATGTAATATATGGGCATGTTGGCAGGACGTGTTACTTTGTTTGGTAATGACTGGGCTTGTATTTTTCTTGGCAGATTGTCCTGGAGCATTTGTCATCAAATAATTTGAACATCCAGTTTCGTCAACCAGATGGTTCACATTCAGGAGATTTTCCGGGAAGCCCTCCAAAAGGTGGCTCTAGTGAGAAAAGTTAACAATAATTTGGATGGAGATCACCCCAGGCCTAAATTGATGGTCGGCTTGAGGTGCTAACCCCTGCGTATATATCCAAGTGTATAAATTTAGGATGAGATTATTAGAGAACGTGCTTTTGCAGATTTTGTATAGTATTTTGTGACGGCTTTACAGCAGCAGTGAAATTATTTGAGCAGCTCAGCGGTTCTGTAATGGAGGGAGAGCAATGTGAAATCGCTGGGCAGGGAAGTTGATAGGCAGAAATGAGTTCTCTTGCTGTTGAGTGCACATATGGCTACTTTGTGCATGACTTTTCTTTAGGCTAATGTTTTGTGTTCTGGGATATGGGGTTCATACCTGCATCTGCAAATATGATGTGTATAAGGATAAAATGTATTCTGGGGAGTTTTTAGATTTTGAGGTTCATGGTGTAACATGGGGGATTTACCAAATAATTGTATAGGGGGTGAAAGACTCCATTTGGATAAGACTCAGAACTGTTCTTGAATTATTGTGTGTTATTTTGTATCCCAGATATGCTGTCGAGACCTTTCAGTATGCTGTTTGTGTTTATTATAGTCAAAGCTCTTTGCATGTATTACAAACGGATGCATTTTTTCAATAATCCTGACAAGCTTTAAATGGACTTAGATTGTCCTGTGGAGCAAATCTGCAAATAGCAAACTCATTAAGGCTATTCTTTTCTGCACTGATTGTCTAAAAGATGCCCAAAAGCAATATGGTTTCTCAAGTAATAATGAAAGCTGACAAAAATACACATTGTAAGTTAATATCTCTTGACATTCTAATTGAGCTTACAAGGATGAACCTGAATCTTGCTGGAAGACATTTGGTTAGATGAGATAGTGAATGTACAAATTGTACAAGTTGCTTTATGCTAGCTTACAGATTAGGAATTACATGATTAGGTGATGGAAATGATACTGCATAAGCATGCTTCCGTTGGAAAAGCAACTAAAACCGTAAAAAAAAAAAAAATCTGATGTCCTCTAGAAATTACCATGAAATCTCGATGTCAAGCTGTACTTACAGGAGTTGAGAGATATAGTCTATCGATACAGTATATAGCAGCAGGAGATACTGGACAGAAAGTCAGTTCATTCTACTTGTTTCTGCTTGCTTTTGCTTTGCTTTTGTCTTCCTTTATTCAATTGCATTTCGAGGTCAATGAGGAAGAAACATTTATTACGGTCTTGTGAATAGTGGGCACGACCATTCATTTGATTAAGTAGCTTTCGAGACAGGTTTAGCCCGAGGCCTTCTTGTGTATTCCAATGATTTTCCTCCTCAAATATATCTTGGATCAGAGCGGGAGGGAGGCCCAGGCCGGGGTGTGCCATTCTACATGCAGCAGGCAAAGATCAATTTAGTCTTCATTTCACTTGTGATAGTGGTAACTTTTAAGGAAAATGTATATGATAATTGTTGCCAAAGAAACAAGAAGTCAAGGTGGCATCCATTCTCATTTCCATTTTCTTTTAACATGGTACCATAACTCATCAAAAGATCATAAAGCCACTCAAGAATAGCTTCAAACGTGGTGGAAATAGCAACATAATTTAACAGTTCCCCATGGGCATCAAAATGTATTTTTTGTATACATTAACAAATAAAAATGCTAAGGTACCTGATCTGTAGACGCATAAATTCATTGCCATCCTGTATCAGCTTCAGACCAGGTGAAACCTTAATTTCCACCCAGCCATCTGGAGAAGGTGAATGAAGAACTGTGCACTGCAAGAAATCTGACAAGATCAGCTGGAGCCTAATCCGGTCACCGTAAAGATACAATGTTCTGATTTCATCTGGAATCTCATGAAAAAGCTGCAAGTTCCTTTCTGCCAGCAAGATCATGACTTGACTAATGATGGCATCTATAACATTTCCGAATAGAAATTCTTCCATCTTCAGCTCGATATTGCTGCTATAACCAAGATACAAGGTTGGTTTCCTAGTCAGTATTGTAATGTGCATTCGAAAGTGTATTAGAGGTGTCCAGCATACAGAATCTGAATAAGGGAATCTAGAACTGAAGTGTTAGTTGACTAACAGATGAAAATAGGAAAACTAGAACATAACCATTGTTAGCAATGATGATCATTTTGTACATAGAAAAGAATAAGTTTTAGATACTAATCAACAAGTATTGTGTGCTCTTATTAAGGTTACTGTTTTTCATTTTAAATTTTGCAGGTCATAACTGGAAAAGAATTTTAGTAACAGATAACCTTTAGGAAATAGAAATATTTTATTGTTGTGGTTATAAAATGTAGGGTTAAGATCACTTTTTGCCAATCACATAATACCAAACGTTCTGTACTTTACGGATAAAATACTTACATTTTAACAAATTCAGTGGCAAAAAAATGTCCATTTTAAAAAATATGATGGCAAAATCTTTCATTTTTGAAACTTTAATGGTAAAAATAATAATAAAAAAAAAAACTTTAATGTCCATATGACCTTGACTCTAAAAATGCATCGAAGTCAGAGGTACCCATTTTACTGAGGTTCATTTGAGTTGATAGGTTACTATTACTATATACCTAAAACTTTATTTTCAGTGGGGGTGCATCACCTATGTACAACAGGAGAAAAAACATGAAATTTGTTGCATCCATCAGCTCAGTTTTCACTTTATTTTTTTTCTTTCTCCTGGAGCTTGTGATTTATTTGTGAATGTGGTTGCATTGTGGCTATGCATATATTTCACCAACCATAACACTGATCAAATAATGTAATCTGCATATTCCTCGATGACGTGCATTTGAGAAAGCATGAAATGCTGGTTTGCTATATTAAAGAAGCATGCATATTCTACTAATACATTATTTCAGGATGAACTCCTTTCAATGAAGTACGGTATTTTTCTTGACACATAAATATCCATTGCTATCAGAAACCATGCTGTTTCTGTTGTCAATGTGCCATGTAAATTCTGAATCAACCACAATGCAAAAAGGAATAAAATTAAACACAAATGACGAATGCACAAACAAGTAGATCATGAATTAAGGAGACATACCCTTCCTCTAGCCTTGCAAAATCCGTATCCTCAATTATGGCCAGGATCTGTTTTTCACATGCATTGCTTGTTTCAAGGAATTGCTTCTGATGTTCTGATGTTGCTGTATCCTCCAGGAGTTTGTGTGTAAATCGAAGGCCATTCATTGGATTTTTCATTTCTTGCCGTATGTAAGCTAATTCTTTAAGTTTTAGAAAGCTTTCTTGATCCTCTTGCTTGTGCACATTTACGGCCTGTTGCAGGTCAGGCTCAATAACCTGCAAGAAGCAGAAACAGCCAATTACATTACCTTCTGCATCCGTCCTCTTGTTTGCTGCTAAGAACACCTCCACAAATTTTCCTTGTCTATTGAAAAACCCAAATGGAAACTTCTCGGTATCTTGACCACTAATTCCTCGATACAGTAGAATCATAAATTTAGTTAGAGTATCTTGTCCTTTTAGCTGACATAGGCCTCCAAAAATCTCCCCCGGAAGCATTTTACCTATGACTTCTTGTCTTGGTGTGCCAGTCAGCTTTTCCATGGCAGAATTCCATTCACAACAGCATGCATTTTCATCAGAAGCAAATATAGGTGGAATCAGTGGACTCGGAGTTTCTATGATGGCCTTGTAGTCTCCTTGCAACCGGAGAAATTTATCCATGGCAAGTTTCTCAGGAGTGCTATCTTGACCTACAAAGCACACCCCTATTACATTGCTTGCGTAATCCCTACTTGTGCAGGCATTGACCACAAGATATACAGCAGAGTCTTGCTGATGTAGATCGAATTTCCGCAATTTTAACTCGACATTTTTGTCCTCTTCCCCTGGATAAGATATATGTCATTTTGTAATCATACTTCTTATGAGAAACTAATAATCAGAAAAAAGAACTGGGT
This sequence comes from Excoecaria cochinchinensis, assembly GCA_947683425.1. Lineage (NCBI taxonomy): Eukaryota > Viridiplantae > Streptophyta > Magnoliopsida > Malpighiales > Euphorbiaceae > Excoecaria > Excoecaria cochinchinensis. Next base: position 6,391,359 of record CANTUQ010000064.1, read on the forward strand.
TAAACGAGTAAGCTTTAAGGTGAAAAAGCATAATACATATAACTGGAAAAAACATGAATTTATACTGGGAGTATATCAAAGCTATTATTCAGAAAATATTAATGCAGTTCAGCTCAATATGACTGTAGTCATCAGAGTCCTCCGGTCATCAAATAAGAAAGACATACCTTGCAAAGCCCGGTACAGCAGACTTTGAACAACACTGCACGAGTCCTTGTGAACAATTTCATGAGCAAGAGACTTTCCCATTGCTTTGTTGGTTTGTAATCCAGTCAATTCTGCAATTTTGGCATTCCATCCATTGATGAGACCTGCTGAATCAACCCCGAAAATCGGTGCTGTAGCTGTTTCAATCAATCTAACCATTTCACATGCCACTGAACTTAGTTCCTCCATCCCTTGTGCACTAGTGTAGGTCTCCCGGGAACAAACAATTGCCTTTGAACCACTTTCTTCTATATCCCGAATTGAATCTCTCATTATTAGCTGTAAAGAGTGAATAGCATTAATTTCTGAAACCTCCCAAGGCAAACTTCTGCTCTTTACCACCTCAAGAAAAGCATTAAACGATGATCTCGGGTGCATTCTCTGACCATCATCTTTATGTTGAGGATGATGCTTCGCTCCACCCCATTTAATTTCCTTGGCAGTATGAGACCTGAACCAGAACAAAAAATCTCCTGAAGTGATTCTAGCAGTAGCCATGCCACAAACAGCATCACCCAGTAATGCAGCACCAGGATAACCAGCATCTACCAAACTATCACTACTCAATCCAGTCGAATCTCCATGAGTGTTGAGCAGCCACTCTGCAATGTCATTCACCTGTGATTCAGTAGGAGTTATGCCCAGTAACCAACATCTCCCTCCATAGAACAATGCAGCTCCATCACACTTCACAAGATCCATAATGTTAGGGGATTGAGTAACAATACCAAAAGGAGCATCTCGGAGAAGCATGTCGCAAAGTAAAGTCTGAGTCCTGAGAGTCTTCTTCTCCTGTAACTGTCCTGCCAACTGAAGTTCCATATTGATCTGTAACCCCAACGCCTGCATTAGGAATTCACACGCATAACGGAGTGCGAAAGGGACATAGCGTGGCGAAGTATGGTGGCATACAACCAGCCCCCAGAGCTTGGTTGAATCATCGCCATTTACAATAACAGCCATCGCCAACGAAGCAATGGACCCCATATTGGCCATGTACTGTATGTGGCAGCCATGGGGTGATCGAAGAGTGGAATTGACCAAAGAAAGGGGTCTCTTCAATTCTTCACTTTGAATGACCCTAACCGGATTGGCATGACAATCACAAATCATTCTAACTCTACTCTGCTTAAACAAGAAACGTGCTGCTTGGGGAATATCTGTAGCAGGATAGTGCAAACCCAAGTAAGGTTCCAAATCAGACCTCCTAATTTCAGACACAACTTCCCCATGCTCATCATCATGAAACTTATATACCATAACCCTGTCATACCCAGTAAGTTCCTGAACATCCTCCGCAACTGTGTCACACAGCAAACCAATATCACCACCAGGGAGCGACTGCAGCCCAGAAATGGCACGAACAGCCAGTTTCTGTGACTGAACAGCGCCAGCAAGAGAGAAAGTTGGATCAGCAGAGCTTGCAGGTTCCAGATCAATCACAATACCCACATCAATCCTATGCAGTGTAGCATAAAATGGCTTCTGGGTAGTCCTAGCATAAACCGAAACTGGATTCGACAACGAAATCTTCCTAGAAGCAGCAGCTTTCGTTAATGAATCCCCTGATTGAGGGGTGAAAAGGGTTCTTGCATCAATTCCAATCAAACCCTGTGCTTTCATGGCCTCGAGTTCAGAACTTGAACCCAAACCCAACAACTGAAAGCAATTCTCACTGAAACCAATGATCCTAAAAGTGGGTCCTTCAATTGCAAGCATACAACCAAAAGATTGAATAAGGCCACCCCTTTGAATTGTCGATAAATAAGCAGTAATTTGCTCCTCAGGCACACTTTGAGGAGCAGAAAGAACAGATTTTGAGTAGTCAAAGGACTTACCAGAAACATCAGATTGCTCAAACTCAGCTAAAAGGCCAGCATCTGCACTGTATTGGGCAATGGTGGCTTTACTTTTATCATTTGTAGCCAAAGGTCTCATATTGCTTAGTTGATGTTGAACGAGTTGCCACGCTTCTTTCTCTGCACTTAAGAATCCCATCTTTTTATAGGAAACAAAGCAGATTTCTTTAAAAGCTCATGTGGATGTAGATTACAATGAAGAAGAGGAAGTAGGTGGACCTTTATCATCACTGTACTTGTTGCTGCTCTGTTTCTTTGATTTTTGGATGAAGAAACTAACTTGCACAAGTCCTTTTCATTTTTTTTCTGTGTGGACTTTACCTTATTCTTTTTCTGAGAAATTGCAGATTAGTAGCTGTTAATCTACTAACCTTTTTTTTTGTTAGTATGTATTATTTTCTTTCTGCGTTCTGTGTTCCCATGGCGTCCCTGCAATGTCTATGGCGAGTCCCCACTCTGTAATCTTCTTGGACTACAAAAATTCAATGTAGATCAAGGAAAACCACTTGCTGTAATAAAAATCTTCAAAAGTTTGTCTTTGTAACTGTTTTTCAAATTTCCTTAATCTTGTAAATTCTTGTTTACTGTTCTATATTTTCTTTGCATTCTTCATAATCTGATGTGACAAAACATTGGAAAAAAAGAAAAAAGCATAAGCCATTTTGAAAAGTTCTTACCTTTGAGCTTCAAAATGCCATGGGCTATTCTTTCCCATTGGAATGGAATCTGAAGTAGAATCAGATTCTATTAAACTGGGATATCAAAATTTTCAAGATTACTGGTGACAATTATCATTATTAGTGAGATTCAATTGTGAATGTCATAAAACCTATATCCATAAATTGAATTTATGTTCAACAGACTTATAAAAGAGTCAAAATACTCACTTTCAGTAATATCTTTATTTATATATATATATATATATATATATATATAGAGTGACGTAACCATAAATTTGATTAAGTAGAGTTAAAGATTAATGGCCGATAAAAAAATTCATTCACATAAAAAAAATTATTAATATGATAATAATATATATAACAATACTTATAATATTACATTTATTTTTTATGAGTTTTTATATTTTAAAAGTATTGAATAATTATTTTATTGTTAATACTTTTAAATATATAATTTTCAATATAAGTAACTAAACAATTATTCAATAACTGATTCCCTACTTAATTTTGTAGATGACTTTTCACTATATTTATAGCAGAAAATATCATTTCAATAGTTGCTATCACGATTGTTAATATTAGTGCTAATTTTACAAGCAAATAAACTAAAGGGTATACTAAACTTTTTCCTATCTTAACTAACAAATGAGCAAAATTGTTAATTCCTTGCAACATCAAAAAATCATAATTGAATAGCATATCGGTAATATAATTTTTAAGCTAATTGTCAAGTGAAAGAAATTGTATCGGTGAAAAATCACGAGAATAAAACCGAGCAAGTCGAATTATTTTTTTTTTCTCAAAAGAGGAAAATGCATTACTACTAATTTTCTTTTATATTTATATTCAATTATCCACTTTACTTAGGGGTGAGCAAAAAAACCAATGGACTTGGTTAACCGAAAAAAAAATTCGAAACCGAACCGATGGACTGGTTAACCAATTGTAATGGACTAATGGACTGGTTAATGGTTTTTGACTAATGTGACTGGTTAACCGAACCGAAACCGAATTTTTAGTTAATTTATTAACTTATTAATAATTTATAACAATTTATCCTAATTATTCATTATACTAATTATTTTAAAGTTTTTAAGTTTTTTTAATTGGCTATTAGTAAGTATAACAATTTATCTAATTAAAAGTGATTATAGATCGGTTAATATATTTACTTATTAAATATTAATTTTTAAAAACAAATTTACTTATATCCACCAAATATTTTTATTTCAACAACAATAATGTTATATTATAGTGAAAAAATTTTAATTTTTAAGTATTTTGAACATTTTAATTTTATTTATGAATATATTTATAATTATAGTGGTTAACCGAAAAATATTGGGTAACCGATCCGAAAATTCGAAACCGATGGACTGGTTAACCGATGGTAATGGACTGGTTAATGGACTGTAATTTCAAAAAACCGATATTAATGGACTGGTGCTCATAGATCGGTTAACCGACTATGCTCACCCCTAACTTTACTATCAATTTTTCCATTTATTTCTATTATTATTGTTGTAAAATATAAATTTATTGTGATTAATTTTTAATAAAAATATTTAAATATATTAGTGAGGTCAATTTTTAATGGGATAATTTAGTGGAGTTAATTTTGAAAAAAAAAATTACCAATGGTATTTTACTCATTATAATAAATCTACGCTCTTCTATATATATATATATATATATATATATATATAGGAGCGCAGCGAGAACACACTCAATTTATAAAAGTTTTAAAAATATTTTTGGTAATTTTTTTTAAATTAATCTTACTAAATAATCCCATTAACAATTGATTTCATTAAAAATTGACTCCAAATATTTCTATTAAAAATTAATCTTAATAAAATATTTTAAAATTTTAAAATTTTTTTGTCAGCGATAATTATTGACCCCACTAACTTTAATTTCTGGCTACATCTATGTATATATATATATATACACTTGAAAAACTCATAATAATATGATATCAATTTGAGGTGCATTAAGATTTTTATGATCAAATGCTGTTGAAATACAAATATCGAAGAATGAAAAATTGAAACTTGAAGGGTTGAATCTAGAAACGCAATCTAAAATGGTAGTACGTAACAAAATGTAGAGAAAAGAATGAGGTAAAATACAGTTGTTCTTCTATGGGGAGCATGAGGTGTCCCGCGATAAGGCATCAATGTGTACACGTAGGTCATTATTTTTGGACAACTTACGTTGAGGCCACGAGTTTTGGGAAATTGTTTTGTCTTTGTCATATATTCATTTTAATTGCAAAGTGGGCCAAGTATTTATCCAGACAAGATAACTCATAACAATTTTAGGTCTTTATATATATATATATATATAATTTTAGGTTTTTTTTTATTTATTTAAAAAATAAGTCTTTTTTTGGCACTAAAATATCTAATAAAAGCCTATTTTTTAATTAATTTATTTAAACCGACTTTATTTTCTTTAGTTCCGAAATTTACTTGAAATTTGAAATTCGAAATTTCACAATTCTAGTAAAAAATTAGTATATTTAAATTAAAATTCATTAGTTTGCTTAGGGTGTGTTCGGAATGGTTATATTTTTTGAATTTCTGTTTTTTTAAGAAAAAAAAGCTAAATGTGTTATGTTGATATGAAAAATTTCTATTTTTATTAAATTAAATAGAAGTGATTCTAAATAATAGGTAAAACCTCAAAATGTAATTTTTATTTATAGTTTTTTGAATTACTGCAATATTTTAGTTCCTTTTTTTATTGAGCATAGCCTATTCAACTTTTTTTTTATAATATTTTTCAATTATTTCTTGACATTTGCTATAGCAATTATTTAATTATTTTTACGATAGACACTCATAAATAATTGATATTTACTAATTGATAAATCCAAGAATGTCTTTATCTGTAGGAGAGAGGTCGCTCCGATCGGATGAGATAACCCTGCAGTAAGAAGAGCCCGGTCGGACCAGGCGTGAGCACTCCGAAGCTTAAGTTAGTAGCTTAGAGAGAGAATGTGCTTTAGAGAGATAATGGTGTGGATTCAATACCTGGTGCCATTGTTGGCTGGACTACTTATATGAGATAGTTGAGGGACACTCGAGTGCCTGGGGAGTGATTACTGACTGTCAGAGTAGGTATTCGGCGACATGACATGGAGCAGGTGATAGGCATGGGCGCTGCCTTGTGTCAGGCGGCTGATAGGACTGGCGGTCACATCAGCCGATCGGGCATGTGCATCGCCTAGGAGCTCGTGTCTGATACCTTTTGCTGATGGGCCTTGGGCCCTGCCAGTTAAGTGGGCCGGCTGAATGGGCCTTAAAGCAAATGATATTTGCTGTGTTATCACTTGTCCCCCCTCAACAGGTCCGATCGGGCATGGATTTGCCTTTGCATGGTCCGTTCGGATGGGGTCGGCTCTGAAAATTTCCGATCCGAGGACGCGTACTGACGCGCGATTTTGAATTTAGAAGGCGCTCTTTCTGAAGAGACGCGCATGCCTGGACAGCTGTTTTCATTTAATGCTGCGCAGGTACCGAGGGCGACGCTTCGCTCTTTGCAGAGACGTAATGTCTTTTGACACGTGGCGCCCGTTGAATGGTGCGTCGTTTAGCGTTTTTTGAGAGGTTTGAGCCTATAAATAGGGGACTTTGTAAAGCGCTTTTTCTTTACTTTCGAAATCCCTAGCGAAACTCTGCAGAAATCTTCGTTTAAATCCCAGATCTCTGCAACTACTCTTTGATTCCTCTTCAAACTTTTTAAGTCCTTTTCATCAAGTAAATAACTTTTTTTTCCCTTTTTGCTTTCTTCGTGATTTTCGTCCTTTGCTTTCTTTCCATACCCATCTCATTTAGAAAAAAGAGAGTTGCACTTTTCCTTTCATATTTTTTGTTGAAGATGGCCTCCAGTAGTGCTGAAGCGTTAGACACAAGTTTTTTGGAGTGGTATGAGAATAAACCAGCCGTCGATTTGCATTCTCGACTAACTGCCGGGGAGGTAGCTGAAATTCCTTCCAAGTATGGCCTTTCTGGAGACATAGCGGTATTGGCCTGCCCAGAATCAATGGCGGTGACGGAGGGGCCCTTTGGGCAAGACAATGGGGAATGCTTCATTTGTCATCTTCGGAGCCTGGATGCGGGCCTGAGGATCCCCTTGGGCGCCTTCGAGATGGCGGTGTTGAGGGGGTATGATCTCGCCCCTAACCAACTACATCCGAACGGTTGGAGATCGGTGGCGTGCTTCAGAATTCTTTGCATAGCCGAATCGGTAGCGCCAACTCTGGAGCTGTTTACTCACTTCTTTTACATCTCGTGTCGGAGCGACGGTACGGAGTATTTCTTTACAAGCCGCCCAAAGAGGAAATTGATGGTCGTCCCCACCTCTATGAAAGGGTACAAAGAACTGTATTTCCTGATGGGGAGGAAAGGTGGATTTGGGGTGCGCCTCACCCGATCGGTCAGGGTCAAGGCTCTGAATGACCTAGCCGTCGGTCAGCCTTCGTACGAACAGGACATTAAAACGTTAATGACCGCCGTCGCTAGGAATGGGAAACCTTTCGAGTCCAGCTTGCTCTTGACTACCCTGTTCGGGTCTTCCAGTTCTGAAGGCGCTGAGGATGTAGAACGTGAGCATTAGGGCCGTGAAGAAAACATTGCCATTATGCATCATAATGCATTGCATTTTATTTATGCTTTGTGAAGGTATTTGTGTACGAAAAAACTTATCTAGCTTATTTTTTGTTGTGCAGCTGAGATGGCTGGTGGGAGTGAGGCCTCCAGGCAACTTGGCGATCGGATCCGCCAAAAACGTGAGGCTGAGAAGAAGGCTCAGGAGCAAAGAAAGAGGAGGAAATTGATCCCCGCTTCCGAGCTTCGAGCTTCAAAGGGGGCGATCGGTACCTCTACAATGACTTCGGTCATCTCTGCCATTCCGATCTCATCGGCACCCCCTGCTGCCACTACTGCGCCTGCCTCTACTGCTGTTCGGCAACAGACTGGACCTCGGATCGAGACCTCTCCTCCGGGGCTGCGCCGTCGATGCCACATTCTACGGGATGAGTTGGATGAGGATGATAGACCGATCGGTGCCACTATCCGAGAGGTAGAAGAGGCAGCCAAGAAGAAGGCTGAGGAGGCGGCCAAGAAGAGGGCTGCTGAGCTGATTGCAGAGTCGGATGCTCCGGTTGTAGCCAGAGGCAAAGCCGTTCAGCATGGCGAGTCTCCGCGACGCTCTTCCGATCGTCGGCAGGTTCCTATGAAGGACATCCTGCGAGAGAACTTTGGCGAGGACTGGTCGGTGAACCAGGCGGCTAGTTTCATCTGCCGGGGTCTTCTCCGGGATGACGATCATCGGGATGCTGGCGACGCCAGTCAGCTTAGCAGAGAAACCCATGCTATTGGCCAACAGCTGATAGACGTAAGTATTTTACTGGCTGTTTCTGGTGCTTATTTACACCTTGAGTCTGAGCCTTTTAGTCTTGATTCTGTGCAGGCTGCCAGGAGGACACAGCGGCTGAACATGATGGCCCATTTGTGGAAGGGGAGGGCCGAGTCAGGCGCCGTGGCCAAGGCGGAGGCGAACACACGTTGTGAAGCAGCTAAGAAAGAAGCCTCCGACCTTCGAGCTGAGGTGGCCAAGCTGGAGGAGCGGTATGCTGCTTCTCAGTCGGAGACAGTAGCCTTGAGGAAGGAGGCTCACCAGAGTGCTCAGGATCTGAAGGCTCGGCAGAGCGAGGCCGACAGGCTGAAGGGCGAAGTTGCCCGTCTATCTGCGGAGGGCGCGCAGTTGCGGCGGTTCGAGGCGGATGCAACCCGACTGGATGCCGAGTGCAAAGAGTTGGCCGCCGAGAATGCCACTTTTACGCCAAATTACATTTTAGTTCCTAAACTTTAAATTCTTTACACTATTATCATTTTAATTACACTTTTCACTTAATTATCACTTGTTTTCACTATTAAGTGTAAAATTACCGTTTTGCCCCTAAACTTTTTATTTCTTTCACTTTAGCCCCCTTTCTACTTAAATTCTCTTATATCACTATTTTAATCATTTTAAGTGCATTTTTACCTTATTGCCCCTAGTATACACCTGGTAGAAAATCTTTGAACCGGATACATGGGACGTGGACCCGACAGATCCACTATACTTAAGAGTGATCCCGAAGGAGCCACTCAACACTGTCATTGAACAAAAAAAAAAAGTAACGAATAAAATTAAAAATTCAGATCTGTACTGATCTGAAAATTATTATAAAAAAAAAGCAAGATAAAAGAAGAGAGGTGAAGAGTTGACGCCTGAAAATGAAGTGACTGCAGTTCCAAAATTAGGTTAAGAAATTAGTGGCTATAGAACTAGAGAAATAAATATGAATATTTTTTGTTAGAAAAAAACTAATCAGTGAACATAAACGTCTTTTTGCTTATGTTGCCAATGACTCGAAGGGATATTAATTTGTACCAAAAACTTTTTACATGTGGACCCATTAATTTGTATTCATTTCTGATTCTACTTTACGTGTGTGTTTTCGTCCACATAAAATCTCTTTCTATTTCCATTTTTTCCCTACTATTTTTCCATTTTCAAAATCATATATATTCATCAAAAATCAATGAAGATAGAAGAATTTGCAGTTGAGATATCTAATTGGAATCTGGGGAAAAAAAAAAAAGAGATATCTAATTGGAATAATATCAAAATTAGATCAATTGAAAAATAATATTTCAATATATATATATGTTTCATATAATAATATTTATAGTAAAACTCTTAAAATACTGATATTCATAAATAATTTAATATTGATCTAATATCTATATATGTTTTTTAAAAATCACAATTCAAATATTATAATTATAATGCAAAAACTAACAAATTAAGTCTTATAATTTTCATCATTTTTAGGTTTTAAGCTCAATGAATAGTCCGCACTAAACACTAGATAAATAGCTTACCAGTAAAACTAAACAGAGTATTCAAATTAACACTAAATATATCCAAGAAACTATTGTTCAACTTACCCCAGTCCGTCCATAAATTCACGGACTTGGGACAATTACATTTATATATAAACCCGACTTCTTCTTATCAATCCAGATCATTTCGATTCCATTAGTAATGAAAATTCGGAATATCACACATTGATCAATCAAATAAATATTAAACAAATAAAAAAAAGATCGATTTTTTGGGATCATTCATTTCTTCAAACGGAACGAACAGAGATAGAATCAGACCAATTCATTCAAAAGTCCACTTATTAAAGAACGGATTTGAATTTTAATTGTTAATTGCATGCTTAATTCAGCTTAACCCGCAAAATATATATATATACTTAAAGGAAAAAAAATGTTCCATTAAATGGTCAAAATCTTTCTTTCTAAATTTTTAAAGATTGATCATGCTCATGACACGAAATCGAAATATTTAATTAAAAAAATGAACACTTACGGTCTCATCTCATCCAATAAAAGTCAATTATTTATATTTCTTCTAATTAATATTTGCAAAAAAATTAAAATCAAACTGTTCAATAAGATAAATTGAGAATATGATTACTTGAGCCAAGTAATAAGCAGCATAAAGTTTATATGTTTTAATGAGTTATATTTATTAATATAAGCTTAATACATATATTATATATAGCTCCATATCCATCAATTTTTATCACTGTGCTCTATATTTTTTAAATCGATTTAATAACTATATATATATATTGCAAAAATAAACATATGTACTTGTATAATATTGAAGTCAATGCATGAGACAAAATAATATCTATTTCATTATATGTAATTGCAATTGCAAATGTTTAGTTATATAAAAAATATTAATACAGGTGTCAGATATATGAATAAAGAAATAGTAGGAAAAAATTAACAAGTGCAGTAGTTATTAGGCCTTAATGTAACTCTTACAAACTTCATCTACTTTCGTTAGTTACCTCTTTGTATTTTCGAAAATGATATAAAACGATCTTGTAACTTCTTTTTTTTTTTAATTGAGTTGTAGGTTTATAGCAAAAAAATAATAAAAAAAGGCATTTATGTGAGTAAAATCAAAAGCCATAATCAATCTTTTTCTTGCCTCATAATAATAATAATAACAACAACAATAGAAAAAAGAGTTAAATTTGCCTCAAATATTAAAAAGCTATATATTTGTGTTTAAGTTTGTTTTGGGCTAAATTTACCTTGAATTATTAAAAATAGTACACATTTATCCGTTAACCATATTTTTGGGCCAAAATTGCTCTTTTTATTGAGTAACTATATCAAATTTGCTACTGGAAATAACAAAACTATAGGTAAGCAAATAAAAAAAATAGATAGTAGATTGATTAAAACTGTTGGTTATGTTGGAATTCATGCATCACATACATCGCGAAATAAAACAAAAAAACATACGTACAAAGAATGATTTACTATAAAAGATGAGAAATCATAGCTAACGGATAGTAACAATTACCTTTTCTTAGATTTGAACAATTAATAATCTTCTGTCGGGTTATAACAAATTGCCGATATTCAATCTTCGAACAAAGAAAAGATAAAGAGCCGGCACAAAAAAATATACATCAAACTTGAAATTTCAAGAGAGCTAGTATGGAATTTCGGATAAAAATGAGAGATATCGTTGTGTTTCATAAACTCTTATGAAAATCTTAACCTAATTTGAATACAATGATACTTTTATATGATCAAAATCACAATATGATCAAGTTTAGGTTAAACTTTAAAGGAATGTATCATAGAACCATTTGAATGGGTTTAAGTGAAAATCAAACACACCCATTTAGGTAACACTCTCAGAAAGCTTTAAGAGGGTTTTTCTAACTACTTTTTCTATATGGTCCAATTTACTTTAAACTAGCTCATTGCTAAGGCCCTCATAACTATTATGCTCCATTAATAAAGTCCACTAAGCTTAAGAGGAGCCATTCAAGGCCCCCTTGACCATTTCTCTATCTTTCATGCGCATAGAGCATAGTAAGATTCTTTCTACTTTAACATTTGGGTTTTTAAGCCCAAATTTGGTTCCTTCCATGTCTAATTACTATGCAATCATTTTTTTCACCATGGCTCTATCTCATTCTGGTTTGATTATAGACTTGTGTCAACTCACTACTTAATCAAGTATGTACGATCAAGTCCAGAATATATTGTATCAAGTTAATATTTTCTTATTACCAAAATACTCTTTGTGAATCTTATTCACATTTGCATTAATTTTAGCTAGAGATTTCAAATAAAAAAACTTCACAAGATGTGTGAGATAAACTCTCCACTATAATCATGAGTGGTGAATCCTATATTAATCACTTAGCTACCTTCAAATCGTTCAAGCTATATATGCTCAATCACCAAACTATGTATACCCTTTGATAAAAGTAAAAGTAATGAAGTCAAAACAAAACACTTACTATATCTTAGTGATCTCAAGTTTTGCACAACTAATATGATGAAATACTTCACAGACATAGATTATGTATTCATGTGAAGTTTCTCATGATAGATCTTCAATATACTTGTTCTTTTAATAAATATTAAGATGTTAACTTTAAACATCACAAGGTTTACAGCTCGTGCGAACTATTACGTGACCTAGTCAAATAGTATAACCTGTATTAGTCTATCAGTATTAATAATATCATGCCTTGTTAATACTATAATTAGGGATAATTTAAATATTAATACATTTGCATACAATAGGCATCTCATTTCATGCTATTTATGATTACCTTTGTATTGTGTTTAGATACTACGGACTTCATCACTATATAGTTTTAGGACTTATGCAAATAAATGTAAGAAATATGATGTACTAAATAATGAAGAATGCCTTTTATTATTTTTAAAAAAATCATTATACATTTAAAATATTCTTATTACATATGAGTTTTAGGGCATATTTCTAACATGAGCCACATAAGTTTGCTACATGTGGACTATAAATTGACATTCATTATTAACTCTCAGAAAACAGTTAAAATTTTTGATGTTAAACTTGTCAAAATAACCGAATTTTAAGCAAGCAAACATACACTATTTGATTGGTAAGAAATTTTAACATTTTTTCGAGAGTTAAAATAAAATATCAATATACACGTGTTGAGTTTATGTGATTTTAATTAGTCTACTATCTGCATTTTTGTTTGCTTATTACCTGCAATTATGTTAATTTTAGTGGCAAAATTAAACTAATTATATAATACCGAAAGTAATTTTAGCACAAAAGCATATTTAAAGTACAAATATGTACAATTCTCAATACTTTACGAGTAAATTTAGCCTAAAACATACTTAAAGAAAAAATATGTACAATTTTTAATACTTTAAGGATAAATTTATTCCTTATCCCGAATAATAATAATAATAACCCCATTCCACAAAGATAAGTTCAAGAAGCAATGAAATTTAAAGAGGTGATGTTTAATAGATGTGGCTTTATCATAAGATATTGCATAAATATTATGCACACAAAATTCAATTTTCTTCTTATTATAAAAGAGATATATAATGTTTTAATTAAATATTGGATTAATAGACTAACAAATATAGCTGCTTTCACTTTGGCTAGGACAGCTATTTCATTCGGTTTTTGTAATATCTCATTTTCTAAAGAAGAAAAAAAAAATGAAGTATTATTGACTTTGGACTTAAATACACACGGGTGCAAAGTGGTACGGTGGCCACGTATACAGAATTTATTTTCCTGGACCGTCAAAGTCAATATCAAATTTTATATGAGTTGATTAAATCTTTTCTCCAAAATAAAATACCTGTTTTATAGCATAAAAAAATCAAATACTTTTTTCTAAACCAAAAAATCAAATACTTTTAAATCATTATAATTCTTATTATTTTTGTATTCGATAAGTTCTGAAATATCAAAACCAATAATGAGATGGTTATGAAACAAAATAAGCTGCAGCCGATCCACGGTAAATAATTGACGATTTACAAAACAAATGAAAACTAACTCCTTGCCTGGAGATTAACACTCTGATACTTAAGTCAGAAAGAAACTTAGAAACTTAAAGAGAAAACATTAAGAGAGTTTCTCAATTAAAATTGTGTTATCTAAGTACAATAATATTTATATGAATGTAAAAATCTACTTGAGTGGTATACTTTAATATCAGAGTAAGTTGCCGAAGATGTAAGAGAAAGTAAATAAGAGGACAAGATAGTGGAGTGTGTCAGTGAATTGACAAGAGGTGTGTCATGTCAGTCCGATCGTACGTGCTATGCTGACGGCTTATTGATTTCCTTGGATGTCTTGTGTCACATATCTGAATTTTATGGTTTTAGGCATGACTTTAATCTTAATTTAGCCTGAAGATAATATGTATTTTCAGTGTTTAATTTGAGAATAATTTTTATTATTAACAAGTTGATTCGTTAATTATATATGTTGTATAATTCCACAACCATCCTCTAAGGTTGAAGTATATAAAAAAATAAAAATCAAACCCTTTGAATCATAATCGATTTTAATTCATTATTAATTTTTGAACTATCAGAAATTTATAAAAATTAAAATAATAAATAATTATTTAAAAATAAAAATAAAAATAAAAATAAAAATTATATTTCTCGAGTTTGTTTTTCCCTCGTCTATTTCCAAGTTCCAACCAAAATACCTGTTTCGTGGTTAAAACCACGCGCCACACACTGGGAGTGAATACTTTTCCCTCTCAAATTAACTCTCTTTCCGCGAACTAGCACGTGTCAACGCGTCAGGCTGAGCTGGTTCAGCTTCCACGTGGCATCAGCCCACCGGTCCGAAAGAATTCAATCTCAGCCGTCCATTACTCTCTTACGAAGCAGACATCGCCTATGTCTTGACCGTTCGTGGAAGTTAAGAGAGAGAAAAACAAAACCAAAGTCTCTTCCCTTCACTTCTTTTGTTTTTATAAGACAGCTCAAGAGAGAGAAAACTCAACTTCTAGAGAGAGAAACTCTCTTAGTTTTAGCTTCACAGGTAATTTTTATGTCTGTATACACATGAAAAAGTTGCATTTTTTAGGCCCTTGAAAATTAAAAGTTCATTTTTATTGTTCCAAATTTCAAACTTTTATCAGCTGAATTTTATCTTCATGTACTGTTCCTGTAGCTATTGATCTCTTTTTCTTCCAGCTCTGGTGTTTCTAGCTTAACGGTAATGGTTGTTAGTACTGTATAACTGTCGTTTTGAGCTGGGTTTGTCTAGGGTTTGTATGATTGCTACTAGCTTTTGATTTTTGGTTTTGTGGAGTCCTTTTGGTTTTGTTTTTCTTCATTTTATTTGAAATTTGAGCTATGCTTGCTGATTCAATAATTGGTTGACTTTCGTTTTTGGGTTTTTACTTGAAGATTTATGGCGGTTTCTGAAATGGGTTTTGGGTTCTTAAGACTTTTGGTGGGGAGTACTTCTTCTTCTTCTTCTTCTCTCTCTCTCTCTCTCTCTCTCTCTCTCTCTCTCTCTTTCTCTCTATCTATCTTTATCTCTCATCCTGTGATTGAAATGAACTTGTTTATTGTAATAGATTATGTTCGTTTGACTGTAATTATCATTTATGCTATGGTAATCTGATAGATAAATTCCATATCCATACAATTGAATCAACTATTGTTCTGGCGGTTTTTCTTCTGCAAAAATGGAAAAGGAAAACTTTATGTCCTGCTTTGGTTTTTTAAAACCATGATTTGATTTGTGGAAATTTAGACTAGTATACATAACCTATGTACCTGTCTTTTTTTCGAGTTTTGCAAGTTAAAGTTATATATTTTATTTATGCGAGAAAGATGAAATTGTTAAATTATGTAAATATGAGGTTATGTATTGACTTTAATTAAAATTTTAAAGATTTAGATCTCTTTAGTTGGTCGTTTGATAGAGGAACTCCTAATTTTTTTTTCCCTCCCATTTCTCAATATTGATTTCAAAATGAACTCAAATTTGATATGAAAATTAACTGTGTGGTCTTTGTCTTTGTTCTCATGATAAAGTCCAGAACCTCTGCAAATATATTGGTTTAATGGAATTGTTTAGTTTTTCTTCCTTCAAGAGGACTAATTTTGAATAAATGGCTGCTTATAAATTTATTCAGCGACCTTAAAGCAATACCATATTATATTGCATTATGGATAGCATTACTGTACATGCTTTGTGTGATCTAATGGAATTTACTAATCAGTCTGATATGTGAGTTGCTTTGCTTGTGTGTGAATGACTCTACCTGTGCTTGTACTGAGTAATAGCAGCAGTTCCCATTCAGTTTTAGGAAGGTTTTCAGGATTATTTTAGTCCCATTAATCTGTATTTTGATTTGATTCCCATATGCAGTTACACATAAAAAATGAGGTTATGGTGCTTTGCTACCTTTTTATGTGATTCTATGCTTTTCTCCTTGTTTCTCGGTACCTATATGTATGCTGACATTTTCCTTGTTATTTATGTGACAACAGTCTCGGCTGGTGCTTGATTGCGTAGAGGGGTTCTGTTTCCCCACTGATGTTTCCAAGTCGAGATTGTGGTACATACTACAGGAACATATCAAATGCCATCCTTAAAAATGAAGACCAAACTAAGCATGGGTTCTTTAAGAGAAAAAAGTTGTCTGAGTGTGTGCCAAAAGTCTAGTATGATATCTAAAAGATCAAGTTCTAATCTGACAGTTTCTAGAAGAAAAGCAGAATTTGATGAGTGTATTCAAAAATTTCAGGATGGATATGGTAAGCCACTGCACTTGAAGAATGCTGTTGTGTCACATACAAATAAAATATGAGAGATGTTTTGGTCTCTCTGTATCTGGCTTTGGAATTATTTATTTTTGGCCTGCTTTCTTGTCATACTTGATCTGTTTCCATTGCTTAATTAAAGGAAAAGTATCCTAATTATCCACCAATTTGTCAAAGTTATTTGTGCATCAATTTTACAGTTTCTATTTCAATGTGTTCCAGAAAGTGTCATAAGTATTACAATTAAAGCTGTTTGCTTGTCTAGATTTGTGATTAGTAATGTAGCAATTTTATTAATTTAATGCAACTTCTAATATCAATACTTCTTGTTCGTTCCATCAGGTAAGGAAATGTACCTCCAGGATATTGAAGGTGGTGATCCTCAAGAATATCTAAATGAAGATGATCCTCAGTTTCAGAAGCAGTCATCCAGTTTTATCGATTCTGGTACTATGGGGAGGATGGTAAGGTTTATATAAACAGTAGTTTTCTTGTTTTCATTTAATTTCTCTATTCTATATCTCATTCACTGATATGCACACACTTATTGCTGGATAAGCTTGGAAGATGTGTTTTATAATACCTAAAAGGACACATAAAATTGGGTAGTAAGTTGATTGAGAAATTACTCAACCTTTTGTATAAGGGTTGTGCTCCCATCTTTTTGGATCATTGATAAATTGCTCTCACCTGTTTTGGTTAAAAGGATTCTGTCATCTTCTCTTGCCTCCTGACTAAGACATTCATGATATTCTTTGTTATATATGGTCTGTGTTTAGTTTTACCCAATCCAATGCTTTACCAATTCCAGACCAGTTACTGATATTTGGTAGTTTAGGCAATGCATGAAGATGCTTTAAATGCAAAAGGGTACGCAGAAAATATGGACTTCACATTCAGGAACTTAAAACTTGAAATTTCTGTCTTCTACTTGTGTACAAATGGACTAATTAACTGAGTATGGATGTTTACTGTTGTTCTTGTTTTTAATATAGTCTCAATTTCAACTCCTTGATCTGTTTGGTAGTGTTTTCCGTGGCATGATAGTATAATTGATTCATGACACAGCTTGCTAAAGATGGTTCATTGCATTGCAGGAATCTGCTGTTGCCTGTCCATCAAATTTGGAAACAATTTTTTCCCCTGTTTTGGAGCCTGTTGAAACCCTCAGTGTGCCAAATATTGATAATGATGCAGGTGTGGCTTTGTGTAGTGGTTGAACACATAAAATTGACCTACTTGTGAGAGTGTGTGTGTGTGCGCGCACGCGCGTGAGAGAGAGAGAGAGAGAGAGAGAATATTATGTAAGTAGAAGCCATGCTAACAAATAATTGATGAACAAACAATAATTTTAATGGAAAATGCATACCTTTAGAAGTCCTGTGTTTTGAACTAGAGCTATGGAAGTGTTACTGGTTTTCTCAAGCACTGTATGCAATATGTTCATGCTTCTTCTACTTTTTTGGCAGGGAGTAACAATGACCTTAATGTGCCAGGGTCAGGAGCTGATGACAGAGATGATAACAGAAGCTCCTGTGATTATCAAACATGCAATGTATCGGATTTCTTTATTTCTGACATGATTATTGCTAGCATCCCATTGGATGGGAGTGCCATTGATGATGATATCAATGATACTAATCCCTTTCCTGATTATAAATGTGTGGAGCAAAGTATGTTATTTGATGCAGCCGAGGAATGCATAATGCTCCCTTTTCTTGAGGATACTGCCAAAGTGAGCAATTCCAGTGATATGAAATCTTGCGAAGAAGGGATGGTAGACCCTGATAATGCTAGCTTGTACTTTGCAATTAATCAGATAAAATCCTGCAACCAGGAGTCTGATCTTATCACCGACTCGGATCAAGCAGAAGACTTTGATCCTCAATTTTTCATCAAAAATTTACCTGAACTATCTGATGTGGAGTCAAATGGTGTTCCTACTATACATCCAAAAGAGTCTTGGAGAACAAAATCTATAACCCTTGTACTTGATTTGGATGGTATGAATTAGTTGTTTCTTTTTCATACTGACTTGTATGTCTTCTCTGTTTAATCTGGTATCTTTTTTCTATTATATGTCTCATTTTTTGTTCTACAATATTTCAATTACTGCGCTAAAAAGAATGTTGGAGAAAACATTCGCATGCTAAATTGATCACAATGTGTGAGCCATGTCCTCTATTCAACAAAAAAATTATGGCTTTTAACATCATGAACTCTTGCTATGTGCCAGCTAGCAGCCTGGGTGTGCAAGGAAAACCTTCAAAACTTACAGGATGGCTTATTGTAACTGCTGCGTTTAGATGTCTATGGATTAAAATGTAGTTTAAAAACTCTGTGGGTAGCTTTAATTCGTTTAAGAAGCTTGACGGCTAGAGTAGAAGAGTTAGAAACCTATAAGTTCAGCTTTCCAGTATCCTGCTTAGCTTTTATTTGTTACTGTTAGTTATTGTTGCGGTAAGATGTGGAATTTTATTTGAAGTTTCCTTGACTTTTGTCTTGTTAAGGTAGGACATCCAGGGAATCATTTTTTTGTGTGTAATAAATTTTTCAAATCCTTTTTATACTCTTAATCAAAATCTTAAGTTTTTTTAGGCTCCAAATTGTACTGTTTATGGTCTTATTTTGCTTTGAACTTGCATCCTTGTTCTAGATTTTTTATTTTTTAATTTTTTTAAAAGAAGGGTGGGGGGATAAGGTTGGTTGGTGTTGTTCTTGATTATTACAGGGTTATGAGAAGTTGATGACCTTAAATAGTATATTTTTTTTACATAAAAGATAAATTCTTACCTCAATATCTCTCACAATTTGCTTGTTAGTTTGAAGGGGATATATGGGAGAATTTTCTATTCTTTTATGGATAATTAACTAATAGCTTTTTACATTTGTTACTTCCTATTAATATTATTATGTACTTTCTTGGTGCTTTATATTTTGCAGATTATGTAAGCTTGAATAATTCCTATGTTTTAGGTGTATTTCTTGTATTTTTGGAAAAAAAAAAAAAGATTTCATTGCACTGAAAAAATATTGAAGTGTTTATTCAAGATATATTCTGTACATGCAGAAACCCTGGTCCACTCTACATTGGAACATTGTGATGATGCAGACTTCACCTTTAATGTGTTTTTCAACTTGAGAGAGCACACTGTGTATGTAAAACAGAGGCCTCACCTTCACACGTTCTTGGAGAGAGTTGCAGAAATGTTTGAAGTTGTTATCTTCACAGCTAGCCAGAGCATCTATGCAGCACAGCTTTTGGATATACTGGATCCAGATCAAAAGCTTATATCCCGAAGGGTTTATCGCGAATCTTGTATTTTTACAGATGGAAGTTACACCAAGGATTTGACAGTTTTAGGTGTTGATCTTGCAAAAGTTGCAATTATTGATAATTCTCCTCAGGTATTTCACCTGCTTATTATTTTTTCTTTACTTTTCTTACTTGTTCCTAGTTTTCTCTTTTTGAGATATGGTGGTTATTAGTTGTTGCCATTGGTTATGTTTTTTATTAGATAAATGGGTAAAAATAAGACTAAGTTGGGACACCAGAAGTAGATCTTAAATATAATTCGCCTTTGCTCATCTTTTCAGTTATGCCCCATAACTCTAATTGGAAGGGGAAACAATGATTCGTGACAAGATGAATGATAAATTGAAAAAGAAAAAAAAAAAAAAACTCTCTGTTCCATTCACTCCTGATTGTTTAAGCCTTGGTTTCTTTTGATGATTTCAGGTTTTCAGGTTGCAAGTAAATAATGGGATCCCTATTAAGAGTTGGTTTAGTGATCCATCAGATTGTGCACTAATTTCATTACTTCCCTTCTTAGAGACCCTGGTTGACGCTGATGATGTCCGTCCCATAATCGCAAAGAGATTTGGTAACAAGGAATAAGAGCCTCTCTTTACTTGCTTGAATATAGATCCTCATCCCTCCAATTTATTTTTTTACGCAAAACCTGTCTCTAATATAGATGGTCCAGTCTCTTTTTCATCGAGCTTTTGAGGTAATTAACTATACAATAAACTACGATTGTCTTATTGTTGAGTCAGCTCTTGGTTCTAGTTCCTTCTCCTTTCTCATTTCAGCTGGCAACTTTGAGCGGAACTCGTTCTAATTTTTCTGAAAGGTAGTTGTAGAGTATGCCTGTTTCAATTTTATTGTACAGTTGAAGTTGCAGTGAAATTTATAAGAGGGTGTATATGAATTGTTATCTTGTTAAATATAGTTTTGCAAGCTCTTACTACCTTTCTTAGTTAGTAGTCAGCGCCCTTGACAGTTATGTTCTTTGCTACTGTGATACTGACTTTGTCCTAGCTATTGGAAACAGTCCAAGTACTTAGAAAAAGTGCTAAGAAATCAGATTTTAAGCCTGAAACTTCTAGGAATAATCCCCCAACTTGCATTTACTCCTGCGCTGTATTAATTGAAACTCTGTCCATGCCTCTTTCTAGATACTTCATGAATCATAGAGTACAAAATGTGACTCTCTTAAATACCTTGTTCAAATCATTGATTATTGATGTAGAAGGAAATGTTTTCAAATATTCCAATCAACTATGCTCAAGTGAACGTTAATGAAATAGTTTATATGTTCTAAACGAAGTCTAAGAACAATAATAAGTAGTTTGTCCAGTATTAACTTGAACTCAGAAGGTTGACATCTTTTGGTGTCAAACAATGGGAGTTCAAACTTTGAACATAGTTTTCCTTAATTTTTCTTGTTATCCCTACTAGAGTTGAAAAATAAGTCTTAGATGTGCATGGAAGTGGTATTAATGCACGTAAACACTTGACTGGTTGTGTTATGAGCAAGTTCAGTTATTGAAAATTTGGTAAGTTCTTTATGTGTGAGTATTGAGAGGGAATAATTTGGCAATTTCTGTCAAGAACTTTTCCTGTTGAAACCTGGTTTGTCAGCAGAGACAATTATTGCTGAGCATTTTTCCTGTTGACGTTTGACAAGGATAAAAAAGAAATAGCCGTAAAGGAATATGATAGAGATTAGAGAAGCTTAGATGTTGGCTTCATACAAGTGTTCTTGATCTCAATTATTCTCTTATTATGTTAACCCTTATGCTTTATCAATGAGGTAACTGAACATACTGTTTACTTAGCTTATTATGCAGTTCTTTTATTTATTTATTTCCTGTATTTTTGTTTTTTTTAACAATTTTTCCTGTATCTATGTTACTGTAGTCTGGTACCTTTTGTAAATTTGTGTACTCTTGTGTCCTTAGGCTATCGACATGGTTTATAATTCTGTAATTGCTGTCAGTATTGTTGGAGACCTTGATACTCATAACAATCCTCATTCCTGAAACTAAATATCATTCATGTGTATTCTTATGTTCTGCTGCCTTTCATTCAGTTGAATATTTGGAGGCGGCAGGTTGCTAGGTAGAGTGTGATTACAAGCCTAACTTTTCTGTTCTAACTCCACAAATCTTAACTTCTCATACTCGTCTCCTCTCTTGCATATGTACTTAGTTCTTATGGACCAGGATTGCTACTCCAGTTTTTTTTTTTTTTTTTTCTGATTCTTAATTAAGATTCCCCAAATTCAGAATTATCTGTAGAATAGGTGCTGCATAACTAGATAAGTTGTTGGTGTTGGCATAGAAAGTTAATCTTATCCATCATTTAGATATACTCTTATTGCAGTGTGATTTTTATGGCACACACATGCGGCATACTTCTTGTAGATCATACAGATGTTGATTTGGGCTTAAAGCTTCCAAGTCTAAGAACTAGATTTGGAGTTAGTTTGTGCATTAAAGTTTGGAAAATCGATAGGTTGTTTACACAGGCAATTCCTGATTTGAGAACAGTTCTAGGTCCTTTTGGAAGCTACTAGGCAGATTGAGAGAGAGGAAAAAAAATAATTGAGGAGCCAATGCCGCAATGCCTGCTTTTAAGACAGAAAGGAAACTGTGATGCAGTGTCTGCTGTATAAATACCGAGCAGTGTCTGTGATACAATATGCTGAATATTATGAGTTCTCTTTATAATTTGGCATGCCTTATCTGCAGGTCATGTGAGGAACGTACTATAGTATCTGCTAATTGCAAAATGTAGGTACGTTGAGTTCAATTGTTAATATCTTGTTTTCGTACATAAAAGCCAGATTTTGTTAGGCCAGGGACTTGTTCATCTTGAATTTCCAAAGCAATGTTAATAACCACTGGTTGTGCAGTCTCATTTGGAGATGATACATATCAAATTTTTTCCTTTGTATTAATTTACGCCTGGTTGGCGTCTTCTGTTTCGATTAACAGTTGTTTATTTACAATATCTGAGAAGATCAAGCAGAATGTAAAACATGTTTAAATAATCTCCAGATTCAGGTTGTAACCAATTTGGAACCTTTAACTTTACTGGTTGCTATTTGTTTCAGCACCTATTTAACTTACCATTGCCAAATCAGTTTGTTCAATGATTTATGCGTAGGCGTCTCGACCATGTGGAAGTTTTGTTTACCTGTGGATTGTGTATGAATATCAAATTTTCAGGGGTCATTTTCGCCAATGGATGGCTATTATTTGATATGGGTAGGCCAAGATTTTGTTAGAACATGGTTGTATGAAATGGCTCGATCAGATTTATTTCAAGCTTTTGATCATCTCTCCAGTTATTGACTAAGCTAATAATAAATTTTCAAGGACTACATTTGTTTGGAACATAAAATTGATTTTTAAATATTTCAGTTAATATAAATTATTGACTCAATTATTCATATGAATAATGATATATAGATTTTGGTTTAGGTAAAAATTTTGCAATGATGGTCACCTAAGCGAATGGGTTGGCTTAAGATACGTGGTGGGGTTGTCCCATAATGGCAATCTTATAAATTGCCGAGGGAAGATAGCTTACATAAACATTCTCATGGCTCGGTTTAGAAGTGCCAAATTAATCTGTTCTGCAAAAACTTTACCATAAAAATAGAATTCAAATATTATTCTAACTATTAATGTATTTTATATCTATAGATAGAATAATACAAATATTACTCGACTCGATTATAATCAAACATAAACATGCTATGACCCGATCTAAAGCCCTCAACCCTATTGGGTTGCCATCGATAGCTCGCCCTGAAGGTTTCCTATTGAGTTGGGTTTGAATGATTTTAACATCACCCATTGGAAGCCCGATTCCAATACGATCACAGCATTTTAACCTCGATACAAAATAAAATTGTATTGCAAAACTGATTTTGGAGATCAAATTTTCATAAACTATCCGTTTCAGTTTTTGCAAAAATTTTAAAATGTGATTTTCACGTTTAAAACGGAAAAAAAAAAAAAAATTCAACATTTGGTTTTTAGAATTTTGTTACTTTATCTTTATTATTGCTACCGTCATTACCACCATATCGCTACCATTGCTGCTGCCGCACTGCCATCGCCTCCACTGCCATCACACCGCTGCCGCCACCACTGCTCCGCTACTGCTGCCACCACCACAATCACGCCGCCATCGCCTCCACCGCCATCACGCCTCCACCGCTACCACAACCACACTACTGCCGCTCCGCCACCACATCGCTGCCTTATTCATCACCATCACACCGCTGCCGCCTCCACCACAACAATATTGCCGCTGATGCCACTAATACCACCAAAATTATTATTATAATATACATTAATAATTAAAAAAATATACATGAATAATTAAAAAAATATGAAAAAAAAATTAAATATATAAAACAGTTTTTTAAAAAATAAATAACAAAAACTAAAAATAATTTTTGGATTTTAAAAATAAAAAACAAAAAACGTACAACTTTAGGGTGCGTTCGGGTAGGTTTTTGTTTTTGGTTTTTTGTTTTTTTTTTCAAAAATAAAACAAAAATTCGTTCGGCAATTTTTTTTCGTTTCAGTTTTTGTAAAAATTTAAAGAAATTATTTTCACATGTAAAACAGAAACTAAAAATCTTCAAAATGTAGTTTTTAGGATTTTGCTAATTTATTTTTATTATCGTCGCCGCCCCCACCACCACACCGCTACCATCATTGCCGCCTTTACTGCCAACACCACGCCTCCGCCACCGCCGCTGCCGCCACCACGCCTCCGCCATTGCCGCTGCCACCGCCACCGTTGCCACTGCTGCCACCACCACGCCTCCGCCATTGCTGCTGCCACCGTCACGCCACTGCCACCGCTGCCGCTGCTGCCACCACCACGCCTCCGCTACTGCCGCTGCCACCGCCACGCCCCTGCCACCGCTGCCGCTGCTGCCACCACCACGCTTCCGCCAACACCGCTGCCGCTGCTGCCACCACCACGCCTCCGCTACTGCCGCTGCCACCGCCACGCCCCTGCCACCGCTGCCACCACCACGCTTCCGCCAACACCGCTGCCACCACCACGCCACTACCGCCGCCGCCGCCACCACAACCACACCGCCTCCACCACAATCACACTGCTACCGCCGCCGCCACCACGACACCGCTGCCGTCTCCAGCACCACCACCAGCCACCGCCGGCGCCGCCACCACCACTACCACCACACTGCTACCATCTCCACCACCACCACCGCGCCGCCGCTGCTACCACCACAACCACACCACCGTCACCTCTACCGCTACCACACCACCGTCAACTCCACTACCACCGCTACCACCACACTGCCTCTACTGCCACCGCCACTATCAAAATTATTATTATAATATACATAAATAATTAAAAAAATATGATAAAATTTTTAAATATATAAAACAGTTTCTAAAAAATAAATAACAAAAACTAAAAATAGTTTTTAGTTTTTAAAAATAAAAAACTAAAAACCTGTAACTTTACCGAATAAGAGTTTGTAATATATGCATATGCTAATCTATCATTAAATTGTCACATGGAAATCCAATACAGGCAAGGAAATTGGATAACACAAACAAAAATGGAGCTCTAGCTGTGTTTCAAAATTTGTAAATATTCAAATTGACCAAGCAAACAAAGTGCACACTTTGAGCATCTTTATTTTATACTTAATTTTATGAAATTTGATAATCCTCAGGAGCCTACACTACTAACGATAATTCAAATTCCAAAACAAATTAGGAGAAAAGTATCTTTTACCTCTAGGGAGTTTTCTAATCTGGCTTGAATGGAGACTAATGCATAGTACATTACAAATCTAATACTGAAAACAAAAAAGCAACAATATAGAAAAAGATAAAATAAAAACCTAGAATTCTAAGACTTGTATAGTTTTTTTTGATAGAAAGAGGAAACTTTCATTAAGAACAAGAAACATCATGAGCTATAAGATTAACTAAAAAGGGAGGACACTCAATCCAAATGAGTTCCTCACAAGACCCAGTGTCAAATATTACCAAGGCATGAGCAACCTTGTTAGCCAGTCTACGGGTAAAACTCCACGAACAAGAAGATAAACGTCCTCCAAAAGCATGACAGTCATTAAGGACGGTCCCAAGCCCAGTTTTATACTTAAACACCTGCAGTTAACTTGTCCATAACCACTTTACAATCCAAAGCCACCATTACATGAAAAAAAGAGAGGTCATAAGCAAGCCGAAGGCCAAAGGAGATGGCAGAAGCCTCAGCTGTGAAGGAGCTTCAATCACCGTGCGAACTTTTGTAAGAGCAAGCAAGAATCTCACTATTATTATCTCTAAAAATGCAATGCTTCCCATCACCCAAAAAACCACCATCACAATTGAGTTTTACAATACCAAATGGCAGCGGGATCCAACGAGTGAGAGCAGAAGCCATTATGTGAAGAAGTTGGAGATGCAGTTGCCCGGGTTCCGATGAATAAAAGCTGCAGCTATTAAAAAAGGAGCAGAAAGATGAGGCCATAAAAACAATTTTGGCTGCATCAACCTCAAAATTATTGTGGACAAAATTATTTCTTGCAGCCCATATACAATAACAAATTCAGCAGAACCTACATAATTCTTCCAAGGAACAAACAGCCATAACATTAAGGATCCATTGAAAGAATTACCAGCACGATCACACAGATGCCGAAAATGGCTTTGAACCCAAACTAACTTCATAATCTAACAATCACGGCAAAGATGTACAAAACATTTCTCCGAATTGCAAAAATTGCTTATGAAACTCAAAGAGGAGACACGTCATTGTAAGACCATTCGGGTAGGTATGATATCTAAACAGGCACGCCAGATGAAACTGCTTATCTTTGGGGCATAGGTAGTTGCCAAATGGACTTCCAAAAAAGAGAATTACCTGACGAACTAGAAGCAGTTGTTGCCCCGTTAAAAAACTTGTTAAAAGCAATCTGATATCCGTTTTTCACCAAATATTCACCAGTGTTTATGGTAGAACCAGGTTAGAGAACTTTGATCCATAGAACTAAGGGGGATCATCATAATTCTTTCAACATCAACCCGCAAAAAATTTTGAGAGATAAACTCCCACTTCCAGCAGTGGTTTTCATAGTCAATAAGAGCAGATACCTTAGCATTTGGATCAACATTATGTGGTCTTGAAATGACCCGAAAAGAGGTGGGTTGTGGTAACCATTTATCATTGAAGATACTGATTGAATCCCGTTGCCAATCTGCCAGAAAACCACTTGCTAATGGACTGACCTTCCCTTTAAAATACTTCTCCAAGTGTAACAGTGTGAGCCACCTAATGAAGCATGCATGAACTCACTCGTGGGATAGTATTTTGCTTTGAGTACGCGTGCAATCAACCAGGAAGGATTTGTGATTAATCTCGACCCCTAATTAGCAAGTAAAGCTTTATTAAAGCACCGAAAATCATGAAATCCCAATCCCCCCTTTGCTTTGGGTTTGCATAACTGTTTCTAGCTACATAAGTAAAGCTTTATTAAAGCACCGAAAATCATGAAATCCCAATCCCCCCTTTGCTTTGGGTTGCATAACTGTTTCTAGCTACATAAGTGAAGTTTTTTCTCATTTGCAATGTTGACCCCACCAGAACTGACTGATTATGGATCTAAGTTCGTCACAAAGTCTCAGAGGTAGGAGAAAACATTGCATCGCATAAGTAGGAATGGCTTGAGCAACAGCCTTAATCAATAATTCTTTACCCGCCCCAGACAAAAATCGTTCTTTTCATCCTTGTAATCGAGCCCAAAGTCTGTCCTTGATTTTACAGAAGATTGCCTTCTTAGATTGACCAATAGCTATAGGGAGACCAAGATACGAGTCATGAGCGGACACTTTTTTTTACTCCTAGTTTGGTAGCCAGAACAGCCCGACGAGACATTGGCACTGCAAGATAACTCGGATTTATGGAGATTGACCTTCTTCCCAGACAAAGTTTCATAGCGTTGAAGATAAATATTTTACCCTTCAATAAGGTAGAATAATGAATCAATGATCAAGCTGATTGATTCAACTCTGCTTCTATTTTTGGTCATTTACACAAACTGGAAATCTATTAATGTTGCTTTCTCATTAAGAACCTTGTTTGATCTGTATTTTTGTTACACATATTATCGCAACAGCAATTTCAGGACACAGACATCTGATTGGTTGAGAAATTCATAATTTACAACCTACTTCCGTTTCTAACATCAAAACTACTCTCACAGATATCCATGACAGACAGTTAAAGAATCGACTTTGGGGAGACCTGCTGTGGAGATGCAGAAGGCTCGACCCTCCCAGGTTCGCTGGTATTATGTGACGCTGTAACTTCATCCTGCATGTGTGGGAAGTGGGATCAGGGATGCACAAAAAAATCATGCCCAGGAATCTGCAAATTATCTAACACTTCATTTGATATAAAACATTGAGCCTTTTCACATGTTTTATGTGGGTTGACTTGACAGAATTTTGCACAAAGCCAGATGTCTAAACATAAGAGCCATTACCCTAAGACCACAAATTTTGCATGAGTTCCTCATAGAGCTTGTCTGTTTATCAATGTCTAATTGAAAATGCTCATCAAGACCTTAAAATTAAAATTATGCCCACAATTAGAAATATAGTATTTCACATACCTGGTTCTGTGATGTGTTACTTGGCTGCTTGGACTGTCCTTGTTCATGTTCGTGAGGACACTGCAGTGGCAAGGGTATTTGCTGATGGTGATAGTGTTGCTGCTGCAGCTGTGACAGCTGACGTTGTGGTTGCAATTGAAGTTGCTGTTGTTGCTGCAAGTAAAGCAAATGCTGCTGCTGTTGTTGCTGAAGCTGTTCCAGCTGCTGCTGCTGATAGGGTATTTGATGTTGTTGAAGCTGTTGTCCCTGTTGTTGTTGCTGAAGATATTGCATTTGCATCAACTGTTGTTGATATTGATGTTGCAAGTGCTGTTGCTGCGGCTGCTGCTGCTGCAACAGCTGCTGTTGTTGCCATAGGAGCTGCTGTTGCTGATAGTAATAATATTGCCACATTTGGTTATAGGCTTGGTTATTTTGCACATTTGCTTGTTGCTCATTAGCCTGTATGGAATATTGAGACATTTGTGATTGAGAATATACAGTAGGTTGTGCAGGTGGTTGAGACTGAGATACAGGAGAAATATTCTGTTGTGGATTGTGCATTGACCAATCTTGAGATGCTGTTTGATCGGCATGAACATTGGATGATGGATATTGACTTTGTTCTTTGCAACCTTGCCTAAGCGGAATTTGCAAAGATCGAGGTTGAGATGGGTAATCTTGATTCACAGGCACATGAGAGCCTTTTTCAGCTCTTGCACGCAGTCTTTGAGGGGATGACTGTCGCTGCTTATGCATTCTTCGATGTGAATGCCCACGATATCCAAATTTAGAGTCCCTACGAAATCTGTCAGAGTTGTTTCTTTGATGCCAGTTTTTACCGCTGGTGGCTGGTTTCTGAGGCTGCAGAAGTGATTGTTCTGTGATATTCCAATTACTGGCTGAAGATGAAGGGCTAACATTTCCAGTATCAGTTTGGGCAGAAATAGTTGCTTGTGTGCTCAATGGACTGGATATAACATGATCTTTATGGGCATTCTGACCACTTTCTGACAAATTTTCAACTGAAATGCTATTTCTCTGCGGTGCTTCATTCTTCAGCACTCTTCCATCTGACAAACTGTTTTCTTGAGGAGCTTCAGAATCTTGAGATGCAGGAAGGATTGGAACTGGCGATTTAGCATCCCGAGTATCCAGAGAAAGTGTCTCCAGTGAAGGAAGCTTCAAATTCTGTTCAAGCTCAGAGTCATGCTCTTTCCGACAATCATTCTCATTAGAGAATTGCAATGAAGCTGGGGCATTTTCAGTTCCATTCACAACTCGATGCTCCAAACCAAGAGACATCTTTGGTTCAGGAATGTTTTCTTCAGTTGGCTCTGAAACTTTGAGAACAACCTGATATGCACTCCCAGGTGCATTGTTGTCAGATTCTCCTGTTCTGAGCACGTTAGTGTTTGCCTTTTCTGATTGCTCACTGATATTTTCCTGTAATGGTGGTTCCTGCTCTGATACCTGATTGTCGCTATTTTCAGGTGTGGGCAGTTTCTTATCTGGCAGGCACTCAGAACTACAATTTCCAGGAGGCTGATTAGGCAGACTGAAAAGGGTTTCTTCTTGTGCTTCCATGGACACTTTCCATTTTCTTGCTCTCAAAGCTGGATGAAACAAAGTAGCCCTTACAGACAATGGGAATAATCTTATGTGCCTATTCCATGCCTTTCTCACATCACAGACAGTTCCACAGAGGTCAACAAACTGTTGCAAAGCAAGCATTAGGAATTATAGTGATCAGTCCAGACAATGGGCATCCTCAGATGCTTGTGTAATAGTTATTAACCATGCACATATGTGAACAGAACAAAACTTTTAGCAAAGACACTATGCAGAAATTATAAAATGAAATGAGTTTCAGTCATATAACCAACAAAAGATGAAGAATCACAGATTTAAGGTAAAGTAGCTCTGCCATCTAATTACGGAGGAAGAAGCTCAGCATAAAATTTAGGACAAAATAATTAGCAGAAAAGAGAAGGCCGTAGAAATGATTTGCAGAAAAGACCAAACAATCTTAGTTACTTTTGTATATAAAGATGGTTTCTTCTACATACATAGATGAAAGTTGAAGCCTTTCGGTAAATCTTTGGCCAAATCAAACTTTAATGCCATGTGACCCTTGCATTTTGCATCATGCATAGTAAATTATCTCCTTTCATAATTTTTTTTTCCTGGTTCTATGCTTTAAATGCAGAAATTCAAACAAAAAAAAAAATTATTAAATGTTGGATAATGAGAATGATTGTTTAATGTCAAATACTGCTTTATAACCTGAGCATAGAAACCTTCTATCTCATCCAGGAAGCTCTTTGCAGACAAATTATTTCCTAGAACTTGTATGTATGAGTGTTAAGAAAAATATTAATAACAAAAATATATATATGAAATGAAAAACTTCTTAAATAGAACATTAATGTTCCACACTACCACTTTGTCCCAGACTAATAGAATGGAAACAGAATTATGAACTTAAAGAGTAAAATTAAACCTCCAGGTATAGTCTTGATATTTCCTCGCCATCTTGCGGGCTCAAACCTTGAGATGCACCTGGACCTGGAGACACAGCATTTGCCACTATTGAATCTATCGCATTTATATGCCTTGACCCTCCGTGCATGATAGCAAATTTTATTAATTCCTGCAAGAGTAAGGACACATGGCAAAACTGCTCAGTGACAACTGCAATTTGATAGGAGATTCCAAAGATTTTATCAAAGACAACCAAAAACACCTACTATGACCCAGCTCTAGGGCTAAACTTAGGTTGACTGTTATGCCTGCAATAGATGCACAACGATGGAAAGAATTAGGAGATTTTATTTATTTAGGAAGTATTTTCATTATGGTAGGAGTTAGGCTTTCCTATTTACTAGTTTACCTTCAAGTTTTCCTATTTTGACATTATGTAAGCTCTATTTAAAGATCAATAAAATTCAGAAATAAAACAAGCAGAAATTTTATCAAAACCCTAAGAGATAGGCAACTCTCTCCAGTAAGTTCCAAGGTCCTTGCTCTCTTTAATAAGTTTGGAGGTACAAACTCCCTTTCACAAGCTTAATTAATCAGATCTGTGATTTAGGAACATAACAATTTGTATTAGAGCCAAACATCAAGGGGCAATAACAACTTAAAAGTAGAATTAAGGGCTCTTTTATGGTAAGTCTATATTGCAAAAAAAGCAAAGTTGGTTGCAATGGAATGCAAATTGGGAACTCAGTTGCAACAAATATTAAGACAACTCCAGGAGCTCTTTGATGAAGCCAATAGTACTGGCAATATGGAAATAAATGGAGGTACATCCAGCTTTAACAATGATGAAATATGTAACTAGGAACTTGAGAATAGATCTGAAGCCTAGATAGAGAATGAGATAGTGCCACAATACATGAAGCTTGAGTCCCCAACCTTTGATGGGTCGAAGGATCCATTGGATGAGAAATTACCCATAAATTAATTAATATAACTGTCTGATTCTAATCTGTCTTATTTGGGTTATCCGTTGCGAATAGGGAAATGGTTTTCAACAAAGAAATTTACCCAGAGAAATCAATGGAACCGTGCAACAAGTTGGACCAATCAGTACATGCATTTAGTGATGTGTTTTAAGAGTCAACTTGGTTGCCACCCATTCAAAATTGTAACCATCCCTTTGAGGACAATCTCTTTTTCTAGGAGGAGAGTAATGTTGCATATGCAGTACAGTAGATGCAAAAAGATAGAAAGAAGACCAACCGAATTAATAATTATATTTTTAGAAGATTTTTTTCATTTAGCGAGTAGTTCTATTATGGTAGGAGTCCTTGATTTTAGTCTTTAATTTTACGTTTTCTTATTTTATATTTTTGCATTTAGTAGTTTACTTTAGATTTTCCTAATATGACAAGTTCTCCTATTTTGACATTATGTAAGCTCTATTTAAATAGCAACAAATGAAGAAATAAAATAAGCAGAATGTTTATCAAAACCCTAAGAGATAAGCAACCCTCTCCAACAAGTTCCAAGTTCCTTACTTCATTTAACAAAGCTCAAACGTGCAAGCTTTCCTTGACAAGTTTGATTAATGGCTACGTGTTTTGATCCTTAATTCAAGATTCATGAATTATGGATCAGAACACCAAGCGATTAATCAACCTCATAAAGGGGAGCTTGTACCATTAAGCTTTATTAAAGGGAGCAAGAATCTTAGGACTCCTTAGACCCAAATCTCTTGAGGTTTTTTGAATAAACTTCTACTCGCTTTATTTTTAAAATTTTAGCCCTTTACAGAAAAACTTGTCAAAATAGGAAAACCTAAACATAAACAACTAAATAGGAAATTATAAAATGGGAAAACCTAAAATTAAAAACTAAAATAAAGTACTCCTAGCATAATAAAGATGCTAAATAAATCAAATCTCTTAATTAATTAAAATTTCCTAAAATTTCATTAGTAATTGGATTGGTCTTCTTTCCATCTTTGTGCATCCACTGCATCCATAACATTACTCAGCTCTTAGAAAAAGAGCTTTTCCTCAAGCACAGTTTCGAATAGTTGGCAACCATATTGGCTTTGGAAATCATCACCAAATTCACGTATTGATTGATCCAACTTGTTGCACAGTTCTATTGGTTTCACCAGGCATATTTTCTTGTCGGAAAGCTTTTCTTCATTTGCAACAGATATACCCAAATCAGATGGAGTTTGGACTTAGACAACTAACTAATACATTTATGGGTACTTTCGGAATCCAATGGATCCTCAAACCCATCAAAAGTTGGGAACTCAAGCTTAATATATTACAGCAC
Source organism: Excoecaria cochinchinensis (assembly GCA_947683425.1). Taxonomy (NCBI): domain Eukaryota; kingdom Viridiplantae; phylum Streptophyta; class Magnoliopsida; order Malpighiales; family Euphorbiaceae; genus Excoecaria; species Excoecaria cochinchinensis. Next base: position 6,424,565 of record CANTUQ010000064.1, read on the forward strand.
TGTCACATTTTGTATCTACATCTTGGATTTATCGTCAATTTGGTGGTCGTAGATTTATCATTGTTAGGGCTACCAATACCTCCATTTATTTCCTTACTGCCGGTTCTATTAGCTCTGTCAAAGAGCTTTTGGAGTTGTATTGATATTTGTTGCAATTGAGTTCCCAAATTGCATTCCATCTCTACCAACCTCACTTCTGTTGCAGCATAAATTTCTTGTAAAAGAGCCCTTACTTCTTTATTTAAGTTGTTATTGCCCGTGGTGTTTGGCTCTAAATACCAAATTGCTAATGTCTTGAATTATGGATCAAAACACCGGATGATTAATCAAGCTTGTAAAAGGAAGCTTGTACCTTCAAGCTTGTTAAAGGCAGCAACAACCATAGTACTCCTTAGAGAGAGACCTAAATCTCTTAGTTTTTATTTTTAGATAAAATCTTGCTTGATTTATTTTTCAATTCTTTGGTCTTCAAATAGAGCTTAGATGTTGTCGAATAGGAAAACCTAAACATAAATGACTAAATATTAAATAGGAAATTATAAAATAGGAAAGCCCAAAATTAAAGACTAAAATCAAAGACTCCTACCATAATAAAAATACTTGCTAAATAAATAAAATCTCCTAAAATGTAATTATCAATTTGATTGGTCTTCTTTCCATCTTTCCATCCATAACGTTGTCATAAAAGCCTAAATAACTACATAATGATGTTTTGAACGTCTCATAGCAACAATCAAAGGGTGTATACAGGTGTTTTGAGGTTAACATAAAATCGTTATTCTTCTTGTCATTTGAAGAGCTCAAAATGCTCATCTAGTAAGGCAGTTTTACCTCTATTAGCAATTTGCAGCAAGGCACATGCTTGATTCCATCTATCAATATGTCTGCTGCAGCATCTTCACTACCAGTAATCTGCAATCAAGAAGAACAATTGGTAAAGAAATATGAACCAGCAATAAGTGGCCAAATAAAACACAGATCAGAAGTATCACATTGCAAAACCTACAAATTCCACAAGCAAATGAGTTGAATGCATTGAGATCCCAGACTCAATTACTTAATTAAGAACTTACAAAAGTGCAAATTCTGACATAATTTCTTTTTTAAAGAAAGAAGACTAAATATTTTGGAAGGGAAATATATGATAAATGAAAGACCAAGCCATGTCTAAATGATTAAGAAAAATGCTTCAAATCTCATAAAAAAAATGAAAAAAAAAAAAGACAATCAAATAATCATAACTTGTCAAAGAGAAACATTTCAACATGCCTGAGAACTTACCATGTATTCTAACCTAAAAAAGTGAATATACAAAGGAGGAAGAATTTGCCACTTTTTCTTTGCGGTTGCCATTTCAAGTGCATCTTTGTATATGGTGGAAGCTGCTATAAAATTTCCCTGCACAGGTAAGAGAAATAATTTGTAAACATTATAAAATGCGACCACTATATATATGTGGATAATTTCTTTTTCCTTTTTCTTTTATAATGACAAATTAATCGATTGATTACATACAAGGCGTTTTTCCATGTTGGCTCTCATCACGACATTTTCAACAAAATCTGTATCTGATTCTGTGCTGCATTGAAGAAAAGCAGCACGAGCATTTGACACATCTCCTACATGCTCCTTAAACCTGGCATTGAACAGATGAAACACTGACACCCTCTGCAATGAATATATAAGTGATCTATAAACATTTCCAGTTATGTATAAAGCAATCAGGTCAAATAATCCCACAGAACCAACCAATAGTTTCAGTATGACATAAACTTGTGCCAAAAACACAAGCAAAAGTGAATGCAGAAAATTCAAGAAATTATCCAGTGTCATCTTCAATATATTTCACATACGTAAAACATTCAAAAGATAAAGTTAAAAAGCAACATGACTGTGCCAAAATTAGGGTCCATAATCTCACTGCAACAGGGTATTGTTATGTCAATGTTCATTACTGCAAGATCTATTGCAACTCAGAAAGAAAACGATGAACAACGCCATAAGAGCTAAGACAAATGGAATAGGCTCCTTCACAGTGGAAAAATAAAATTTTAGTACAGGATATACACCTTAAGATGTATTTGTGTTGCTCGGTCAAGTGCAAAGTTGGCTATCTCTCTTCCTCCCTTACTTTCTATGAAGTCCACATAACGTATCCAGAACTCAGGGTAATCAGCACAAGGAATTAAGCATCTTTCGTAAAGTTTAACAGCCTATAATCAAAGGTAAATAAGGAATATCAGATGCCAAAATAAAATGTGCAACAGGTGGAGTCTCATAAATGCCAGAGAAGTGTAAACCCATACCCAATCGAAATCTCCATGCAACTCAGCAAAGTCCAGATAATCATGCCAATTTTGCAATTGACTGAGATCAAGTGGCTTGACATGGAAATAGGACCTCTTAATACGAGTCTCAAAGAAATTTACTTTTTCATACAACTGAGCTGATTCCTGAAACAGCCGTTCTCCGATAGACACATATTTATGCAGTGCTTTGTGCCTGCCTGAGCCAGTGGATGGGTCCAGCATGTCTTTAATGATGCAAGATAAGTCATCTTGGTTATAAGATATAGAAGCTTCATCATCAAGTGTAGAGTTGCTAATAGATTTCATAGCACCTTCCCAAATTTCCACCAACTTCTTGAAACTGACAAAAACTTAAACATAAGGAGAGGTAAGTAGAAGAGTTGGAAAATAAACCGAGAAAAGCTTGGAAAATCTAATGCCAAGGAAATAAAAAAAATAAGAAAAGAAAAAAATGAGTGCTGCAATAAACAAAGATTACAAGCAAAATCTACAAAAAAATGTTTTGCAGAAAGTTTTTAATGTTCTTCTAACTGCCTGGTGCCATAACAGAATAAAAAAAAAAAGCGCTGAAATAAAACATAAATTACAGGCAAAATCAAGAAAAATGTCTTGCATTAATGTTGTAAAGTGCCTGGTATCATAGATACAGTATAATGAATTCCCAAGAAAAGACATATTTGATGATTGAACTTTATATATCCACATCTGAAGATCTTTAAGCTAGTCTAAGAAATCTGAGAAAAGAAAAACAAATAAGAAAGGCATACTTATCATAGTAGCAATACAACTTCTTGGTTGGAAACCTCAGTGTCTGGATATACAAGTGAGCAAGGGAACTCCAGTGCTTTAGAGAGAACTCAAACTCTATGTATTTATCCCACAAGGAATGGCATAAGTAATCCTTTCCAACAAAGGATATGGCTCTTTTGAATAGTCTGTCAGATAGTAAGGAAACAATTAATTGATCCAAGCAGGAATATACTGCTTAATTGAGCAAGCAGATCAGAGGATTAAAAAACATGAGGCAGAGATGTGGCAACACCAACAAGATCGTGCTGTAATTGAGAGGAATCATATTAGCAGAGACACTATGTATGGTTATAACTATCCACGCATGGTAGCATTATTTCAAAAAATGCATTTTAGATTTCAAGAGTTTCTAATTGCAAGGTCTTTGGCACTACCAAAAATGGTAATAATGCAGTGAAATTGCAGCTTTGAAATTTAGAACTTTAGAATTTGGACTAAGAATTTGCCAATTTTAAGCAGGATTATCTTGCTTCCACTTGCAGCTGGTTGACAATTATTGGGTTAAATAGCCAGACAGCTCTCAACTGTGTATCATGGTACAGGGTAGTTACAATCATCCTGGCTATGTAACTGTGTGAAGAGAATAAAATCTTTCTAGTGGGGATCCAATAACAAAATAAAATTCAAGTTACAGTCCAGTTATTTTGTCAATAATTCTTCATTTTTAATGTACAATCATACTAAAAATCTAATGTTCTTTTCAAAAATTATGCAACTAAAATTTTGCTCAATACAAGACCAAGTAGTCACTCTTGGAAGACTATGCAAACCATAGCATTTGAGTGATATGGCCTTAGGCTCATAATTTAGTGCATATGCCCTTCATGTCCCAGCAAAGCATTCCTGCCTGATAATCGATAAATAAAATCCCATATGTAAATAAGCTAATTTATTTTCATCTCATCCCAAGATGTTGTATTTATAGGAAGACAAGTTTATATCATCAATAAATATTCTACAAGGAAAAGAAGATAAGTCCATTTCTTAAACAGGATAGGTCAAGCGGAATGGTAAGTGCTGCTACCGACCAAATTTTTACAAGCATGGCCTCAGACACCGACAAAAGTAGCAACTAAAAAATGCCAAAATAAGAGGAGATTAATTTGGAATCCACATCCAGACTTCAAGTAAATTAAATTACCTTTGAACATCAGAAGGATCCTCAAAAACCAGTCTCCCAAAATTACAGTAGTCAACCCAGATACCAACACAATATGTTGCTGATGCAACAGCACGTTCAAAGACTTTGACAACCTTGTCAACAGTGCATAAACGTATCTTGTGATCAACATACTTCCTCCAATAACCATAGCATAGAGGGAAATTGGACAAGAAAGAGTCATATACTACACATATTTTCTCTATGTTATCCTGCAACATTATATAGAGTCATTTAGGTTACCAAATTATTGTAAAGGCAGGCATAAATGAATATTTAAATTTGTGATTAAAAAAAAAAGGAATCTTGCCATGCAATTTGATTGTTTGTTATCAAATAAATAAATAGAAACGTTTAATGTCTTAGCATATTCTTCTTGTAAGCTTAAATAATTAAGCAACATATGCATGTTCCTAGAACCAACCTATTTTGAGAACAATCAGAAAAAGAACCTATACCCTTTTCTCCACGTATAATATTTTCTAATGAAAACCTAGTACATAAGATATCACTTCATCAGCTGGTAAAATTGTCACTGGTAGCTAGTTTTTTTAACAGATTCACCTCTAAACTAAACGGTTAGATGCTAAATCATAATACCTACAAAAACTTAAGCCAGCAGAGTCACCCAAACATGAGTACAACCAAGCAGAAAAATTCTATAATGACTACTTTGGAATCCCATGTCAGGCTTGTCCTCACTCTCAAAACCTTTTACATTGTAAATCTCAGAATTGCACCTCTAAAACCTGAAAACATAAAATGAAATGGATACAATTGTATGTAAATTGGATGTGGAACAACTTGAGAAATGAGAACCCAATGTTTATCCAATTCAAGTATTTTATCAGGGTTCAGAAAATAAGTCAAACCTATTAAAAGAAGCATGCGCCAAACCAGATGACAACCAAAATAGGAATGATGTGTAAAAAGTAGCCCATGTGTAAGAAGAAAATTTCATTATTTAATTGCTGCTACATTTGCACTCACTCATGGTCTATCATCAAAAACTAATTTGGAACTTACAGGATATGTTTTTTCAATCTCTGATATAAGTGAAGTCCACTCATCAAAGTGTAATGATCCCTTAGCAACCACTTCATGTAGTTTGACCTCGTCAAGAACAACTGCAAGAAAGAGCAAATGATTAGGCAGTCAATGAATTAGTCATCATATGCTAGCATCAGTTATTCAAGAAAGTTAGCAATTCAAAAATAACGACTCCCCAAAAAAATAGAGAGAAAAGAGTAAATTCTCTTGATTCAGGAATAACTAAAGTCCATTCCAATAGCATCTAGGGAGAAATTTGGGCACCAATAGATAATGTTCAATCCCATGATCACCTTTTCTCGACTTGATTAGGAACCTAACAGTATTAAGGAGATATAAAACAATATAAAAAATTATGAAAAAGGTTGGTTATGAAAGGATAACACAAATTTTGAGCAAAAATCACTGTTTAAAGACCTATAAGTTTAAGGAGAAAAATTTTAAACAAAGGCAACTGCCTATCAACTATCTTTCAATCCACTTCAGTAGAAAGAGGGCAGTGAACTTGCATTTTCGAAGAGGAAACCAAGAAATAGACTCTTTGTCACTAACAATCCTGCTAAAATAACCACACTTGCATATGTGCCACGGAATAGAATGCCAGGTCTGTATTCTCAATTTTCCCTGTCTTTATAAGAGTAATATCCAATTCTCAGTTCATTCAATTTGTCTTTCATCAGACTTCACGTGCAAAAGCTTGAAAAAGAAATAGAAAAAAAAAAATAAAAAAAATGCAACAGAATAGCTCAGAACTTAAACTAGGATTAATTAGGGAGATGATGATTACCAGTAGAGTCTCCTTCCATGATTTCGCACTCCGTTTCATTCTCCATTACTGGAAGGATCTTCAATCTTTCAAATCCTCTTCTATTTTTCAAATATCAGAGAGACACATAGCTACGACAGAGATAGAGGGCTGGGGCAGTTAGGCATGTGAACTGACCAAATGGGCCTTGTTAGTTAGCCTGAAAAGCTTTAGGCCCAACAAGTTGACTAGCCCATCCAGATTGAGGTCCAAGTTCAGCCCATCAACAGTATTTTATTTTATCAGTCATGTAATTTTGTCGATACGTCATTAATAAGTTAAACTATTTCAGTGTGAAAATAATTAAAAAATGATCATTTCCTGATAATCTTTTACATAATTAATACGTCATTAACAGAAACCTCAAATTTTGATTTTTGTTATAGTGATTAGTGACAGAAGGTGTAACACTTTAGCCCATAGCCTTGCAAAACAGGCCTTAAATTGGGGTTTTGCTATAACATGTCTGAACAGTGTTCTTTGTACCTGATCCGAAATTAACGATCCAAAATTGATCCGACTGAAATTGATATGATTTCAGACCCATTTTACATATATAATTTTTTTACACAAGATTGTATAATTACATGAAATCTCATTTCCTATATTTTTAATAGACTAGATTATTATGCACATACATTTTACATAAAAAATCGCATGTAATCCTATCAAGATACATAATTTTTAATTGTTATTTTTTTTATTTTTATATATAATTATTGATATTATTTAATTCGAACTAGATTATTTGAGATAATTAAGACAGGGTTGCGGTTGGGTTTGATGTTAAATAATAAGATTGATTGGAGTTTAGAAAAACATAGAGCTCGTAATTGGATAACTGGTATATCGAGAAAGCTAATGGGAGGGCCCATGTAATTTTATCTAATAATTGGCCGACAGCCTCTCTTCAAGAGATAATTTTCCAATAACACAAGATTTTATCCAATCATAGCACCAATTTTATTATTGAATATCAATGTAATAATTAAAATATCAATTTTCACAAATATTGAATGTTCACAAATTATCAAAAGGATAAGGACACATTTGCCAATAGATCAAAAAAACGAATAGAAAGGATCATAAATGGTTTGGATTAAATTTTATAATATTATTTTTTTAAAAAAAATTCATTAAAAATAACAAATTATTCATGAATAAATTATAAAAAAAGTTAAAATTTATAAAAAAATATAAAATGAACCATACAGGTTATGACGTAAATAAGTTGATCCAAACGAATCACATAATTAATTAAATCGGATAGATCATTTAATTGACTATAGGGATAATGCTTCCAAGTTCAAACAACTAAGATGCTCTATTTTCAACCAAAACAAGAAATATTTTTTTATATCGAGCACCTGAGTGAATAAATATTTATTTTCATTAACAATTAATTAATTATAAGATAAGTTACAATAATATAATAAAAAAACTCTTAATTTGATTAAAATAATTAATTTATAACTTCAATCTTTCAAAATTTCAAGAAAATAATAAATAATAGTCTAAATCTATAGCTGCCTTCCTATATAAATAAACTAGTTCAATCCCAAAAGGAAAGAAAAATGCATTATAGCGATAGAAAATTTAAAGTCCAAAATATGTGGTTAAGGAATTACCAACGGATCCAAATCGTTGGTAAAGAGGCCGTAAGTAACCTTTTTTTAGCGACAAACATCTTAGGTAGCTTTTAATAACAAATGTCCATCTCTAAAATTTAGACAGATTCCATTTTATTTTTATCGTTTTAACATTTATGGATACGGAGAGAAATATTTATCATTAATATTTTTTCAAGAATAATTTTTTTACCAGCAAATTCTTTGGATTTTATATTCAAAGTTGTAGTTAAAGGGTGCTGGTGTTGGCTTAAATTCTCTCTCTTTATCACAGGAAATTGTCTTCAATAAAATAGGAAAAATAGTTGAACAAATACTGAAAAATCGTAAGACAAAAATTTACGTGAAAAACTCAAAAATCGGAGAAAAATCACGGCCGTTGTCAAAAGACAACCAAGAAAAATATTTACTATGTGAAAATTGTTACAACCACACAATAACAAATACAATATTTTTTTTATACCCTCAACACAAGAAAAAATATCCAGAGAGTATCCCAAAAATTTTTTAATAAATCCTTAAACTCTCACTATTTTCTTATTTTCACAAAAAAAATTCACCCCACACGTATTTTGTTTGCTTGAAATTGGAGTTATATAAATTTTGCAAAAAAACAATGCCTATTTATAGACATTTTTATACGCGTATGGACAGCTAATTCATTAGCTATCCACGCGTTTACAATTTGCAAATGCAAACTGCACGGTCGAAAACTTTGACTTTTCAAAGTTTCCTCTTTTTTTTTTATTTTTTAATTATCTTCTTACAGTTGGCTCAAGTTTAAATTTGATATTTAAAAACACTCCGATAATATCAGCACCATTAAGCTATATATAAGTATATATAGTATTTTTAACCTGTAATATTACAGTAATAATAATAACATAAAAAGGTTACTAGAAATGTCAAAAGATGGCAGAAATTGTTTAAAATTACCAAAAAAATCAGCAGCATTTTTGCCATTGTTGGCAGTGTAGAAGGAAAGTCAATAAGTAATAAGGAAGATGAGGAGTTTTTCAGGTTTAACTGGTTGTTCATCAATGCCCATCATAGCCCATATTATTAAAACCGTTACATGCAAACAACTGATAAATACTTTGCCTCTTCACTCTCCATGTTAATTATAACATAAATGTCACAAGTTGTATATAAAGTCATAAACAGCAGCACAAAGCCACACAACCTTCATATCTGCAATATCGTCCATCAATCTTTCGAAGAAATGGCTCAAAATCTCAAACTCATTCTTCTAATTACCTGCTTGTCAGCAAGCTTGAATTACTCTGTCATTGCACGGCCCTTGGCTTCAAGCTCCAACTTGATGGCTCGATTAAAACTAGACAAAGAAGCGTCAAATTGCTGGGATTCTTTAATCCGACTCCAAGCCTGCACCAGTGAGATTACACTTTTCTTCCTCAATGGTGAGATTCAATTAGGAATGAATTGTTGCCATGCTATCCGTATAATTAATGAACAATGTTGGCCTAATTTGATCAATACACTTGGTTTTACCAATGAAGAGAGTGATATACTTGAAGGCTATTGTGTTAAAGAAGCAGTAGCAGAGTCTCCTTCAGAAACTCCAATTACTGTTGCTGTTGAGCCAAAGCAGAATTTGGTTCCTTGAAGTGCTAATATATATATATATTATATGGTTTGGTCTTAGTTTGAAGACTATAATATCAATAATAATTAGCTTTTTTTTTTTTCATTTTTACGAGGTTTGTGCTCTTCTATTTGATGCTTAACTATGTTGCTTTGTTTGGGGTGTGGTTAGTTTTCGGTTTGGGATGTTAATTAATTAAACTTCTTTAAATTTGCTTTTATTTTTCTTATTTTACTTTTTCATATCCATTAAATTGATTCCAATTCTGAATATGACAGTACTATTAATTTATACTAAAATACTAATTTGTGCACAAATAATTTTGAAATTATTGAAATTACACTTAACTAGTTAATTATGTGACATTGGCTTCATAAGACTATGATAAAGTGATTTTTCAATGTCATAATAGTATTAATTTATACTAAAATACTAATTTGTGCAAAAATAATTTTTAATTTCATAAAAATTAGGCTTGATTATGTGATATAAGCTCCATAAGATTATAATATAGTGATTTTTGTAATGTCACGCTACTATTAATTTATAGTAAGATACTAATTAATTTGTGCAAAAATAATTTTGAAATTCTATCCAAAAACGAAATTGAAATTAAAGAAAACTAAAACTGATTATGGTGGAAACCAATTACAAACCAAAGAAATTTTAATAGCACCGTGCTTGCTCTTGAAAACATTTTCCAGCAAAGAATCTTTTAATACACTGGCGTTGAAACAAAATGATTAGCACCTATAGATCATGGCTTTGAAGCCTTTATTCTACCTTCATGCTCTGTTTCCTACTATTTTTACTGCAAGTTAATTAGTTGTAAGCCTATAAATACAGGCAAGTGTTGTTCTGCAATTTCAATTCAATAAACACCTTCATTTTCAGACATATCTCTTGATCTGTTATTGCAATATTCTCCTCTTAAAATCAACAGGTATGCATAAGAGTCCTATGTTGTTCTGCGTTGATAATTAATGTTGTCAAAGGAGAACGTTAATTTATTTGCAAGGAACTAATTAGAAAGCCAAATGATGGAAGAAGAAGATGAAGGTTTGAATTAATGAAACTTCAAAATTACTGGCTGTGATCTTTAGAATAGCAGGTGAAATGCCATGAATTCTAGCTCACCAAGTTACTTTCAGGAGAAATCCAGAATTTGAATATCACAAAAGGTGTCACCTACTTAGTCTGAATCTCAAACACAATCTCTCTAGTTAGTCTTTCGTTATCAAGGGCAGCAATTACACTTCAGCTACAAGAACTAATGCCACGTCTTCATTTCGGCTCAATTTGGCCAATTTTGTCGGGCTATATGCATTTCCTAGATATTAAGGCAATGTGTCATCTATAAGTATGCTTTACATGCATGCATCTGAACCGTCATAATACAAAAAGTTTAATTGTTTAAATATGTACTTGAACTAAATTATTAAAAAAAATAAATTAACGGAGGATATTTTTTATTCTGAAATCAAGATTTTCTCATTATTTTCTTGACCATTTAAAAGCCTGTGATGTGACGGACAGACTAATTAACTTTTGCTTTGCCACTGTCGCACCCTGACCCAGTGCTAAAAGCAAGATCCGTTATGTAGAATCGAGAATCGCTCACGTGGCGGCACACTATTGCTTAAAAGATCAGCGAATGCAACGCCAAAAAAAGAAAGCATTAACGAATAACGACCCGCCACGTAAACAATCATTTCAAGGATATATCCAAACGACGCCGTATAATCTCACTCTTCAAAGCCACCTGTCTACTGGCGTGGCCGCGTGGCGGTGGTTATTTATCAAAACCTGCAACTCCTTCCTCACTCTCTCACTGTCATTCTCTCTCTAGCCTGCAAAATAGTAGAGAGACAAAATCTCAGCAGCAAATAAACATGGCAAGCCTGTGCTTATCTTCGTCAACAAATCGTCTCTCTCTCTATAAGAAGACCACGAAGAACTATATCTGTATGCAAAATCCACGTCACCATTGCAAGTTCTCTTTTGCACTGCCTCGAGTTTCGAGCTCTGTTAGCTTCAATCCTCTGAGGTGAGTCTGTTGAATTGGTTTATCATGCAATTACAATCTCATTTGCTATTGATCGTGTATACGACAGATTTTCAATTGACGGGAAGGACGCGATGTTACCAAAGAATAAGAGAGGATTTGGCGCGGTTTGCTATGCCGGTCCGATCTATACTAATAACCTCCAATGGATCTCCACCATCTCTTCCGTGTATGATTATTTTAGAAACACAATGTATGGCTAGATTTTCAGTTCGCGGAGTTATATCTTAATATTGTGTTTAATTTCGATTTTCAGTGTTTTGATGCTGGCTAAAGGAACTGCGATTCATAAGTCTTTCCTTGTTCCGTTATTAGCTCTCCAGGCACCTTCAACTGTCATTTCATGGATTAAGTAAACTTCTTAGAATTTATTTATTTATTATTAGTTTGCTTGTTTGGTTTTTTAGGTTGTTTATGGTATAAGAGTTTTGCAGGGGTGATTATGGTATTTGGGCCGCTTTCTTAGCTCTTCTTGTCCGTCTCTTCTTCTTTATCCCTGGTAAGTTCTGTCGCTAAATACTTTGATTCTATGTGGGCATATTGGTGTTTGTTGCCTGCTTTTGGTAAGTTAGATATCACTAGGAATATCAACATTGGATACTACTCTCACTTAGGGATATGCACTTTCTTCTTCCATTGACTCATGTTTTAGAGGCACGTAGTTATTCTTTCTTGTGTGAATTTATTATGGCTAATCAAATTGGTAAACAAAGTGGATATGGATCTTTTTAGCCACAACAAGAAATTGGAGGAAAGAAATTGTTTGTGAACATCTACATGAAGAGAAGAATGAACACTATAGCCAAATTTTGTGTAGTTGAACTTTCTCTAAACCCCAAGTTGATGCCTATTTCCTTTGACTCGGCCAGTTGTTGTCCTGGATTAGATCTTTGGTTTGCTCTTGCTTAATGATTTTTATGGTCGATTTTTGAGAAAACGATACCCTGATATTCTGATATTGATATTCCTTGTTATTAGGCGAACTAGAGTTGCCTTTTATGGCACTACTCTTGGTAATTGTGGCTCCCCATCAAGTAATGAACCTGAGGTAAGCATATGCACTGCATAAGGAAAGACAAAAGTATAATTTCTTTTTTTTATTTTCTTAGTTAAATATATTGTTATTGACAGGGGAACCCAGGAGGGTGCTATCATAGCCTTGGTGATTGCAGCCTATCTAGCATTCCAGCATTTCTCAAGGACAGGCAAATTGCAGAGTGCATTTGAGCAAGGTTCAATTGTCGCCACCTTAGGCATCATTTGTGTCACTATCATCTCATGCTTGTTCTTTATATGAATTAACATGAATTGTAGTTCATATTTATTCAGTCTATCTGTAAATTATGGATCCCTTCAAAGGATGGCAGCATAAGCAAATAATCATCGAATATGATCCTTGAATCCCATATATGTGTATGACTTGTTTGAAAGAAATAATAAAATTTCGAGAATTTAACCCCTGATCCATATGATGGGTACAAATACTAATTAATGATCATTTCTCCCATGCGATTGGATTTTATATGCATCACTGTTTTACTTTCTAGAAGCTCAACCAGATGCCTCTATCTGCAAATGTGCTTCATGTTTCCTCTATGCATTCTGGAGCATAAGCTTATCGGTTGTTTAGGAGTATGCACTGCTTAACATCAATTCTGTTTATGCGCATGAGGTGGAGGAGCTTTCCTTGTTCCCTCAAAAGCGGAGATAAATATATTTTTTTTTTTCCACAAAAGAAGAAAAGTGAAGTGTTTTTCATTTGGAAATGTGGACTACTAGTGAAGAGTTTGCCAATTAAATTATACTCAAGACTGTTGAAAGTGCCTACTTTACGTCTTAGATTTTACTTTGCAGACACCAATGGACTCTGATAAAATGAATTTTTAAAGGTTATAAAAGGGAAGTTATGTGAAATTTTCATTGATTGGCGGTACCGTCTCGTGCTTAAGTACTGCCTTCTTGTATGCCTTCATTACATTTTAATTGCTCAATAAGCATACTTGTATAGTTTTCTAAGAAATAAAGAATCTTCATTAGTAAATAAATGTAAAAATTTAATATTTCTTAAGATTTTAGAAGAAAAAAAAAAAACCCGTTACATATTCATCTATGTTTATCCTCCTCTGGGCAAGGCATGGTTAGCAAAGTTATGGCACATGTCTGACCTGTTTCATCATGACGTCAATTTTTCATGATGTTTGGCTCATCACTTCTGCATTTATTCTAAGAATATTTTTCTCCCTTTAATGAGCTATATATTCATTAATTTTTTATGCAAGCCCAACTCATTGCTTCTGCTAATCATAGTTTTCTAAAAGTTTATGGTGCTCTTGCTCTTCTCATTCATAAATAAATTATGTGCTAGCTATTAATGAGTACATCTTTCTTTTCTGTGTCGTAGTTCTAAAGCCATGGAAGCTGATCTAATACTTTATCATGCTACAACTGAAGGGAAAGTAACTAATCTAATTGCCTACAACAACCTAAGACATTCTATGCTCTTCATTTTCTCTAGAATTCTTAATCAACTAATATGCATGAGTAGCAGCAGTATAGCATATAGAATTTATGGCAAGAATGAGGCCTTGAGAAAATCTCGCGAATTTGATTCTCACTGCCTGCATAGAAATTGATGACGAGGATATAGCCATCTAATTTCCTGGAGTAATAAACTAAAATTTCTTTTGCTTAGAGCTGATTTGTAGCAAGAAGTGATCCCATCATAGCTGTTATACAGAGCAGCAGGATACTGCATGAAACAGAAGTGGCTGAGTTGGGTGAGCCTGTAGGTTCTGCCACACCAAAAATTGTTGGTCCTCCAGGTGTGGTCGTCATTGGTGGAGTCATTGTAGTTGGGGTAGTAGTTGTAGGCATTGGTGTTGGATTAGCTGGCGGACTTGTGCTGTATTTGCAAACAAATGATTAACTCTCTTGGCGTGATTTTGGCAATGAGGGATGTCACTAGAGAGGAGTAAAAATTATTACCTAGGTGTCGAGTTGAGGGATGCGAAGTGACAGCTTCCATTACCTGCAATATGTAGATGAAGTAGTCAGGTTGGAAGTTTCAGAAACCCTCATCTGGTGACAGCTATCAAGTTAGGGTTCGAACATCATTGATTAGTTGGATTAACAATATGGGGAAAAGTTGATGTACCAGTGTATGATATTTTGTTCATTGAGATTTACCAGCAATAGTAAGGAAATTTTTGGATGGGGAGGAAGGTTTGCAAAGAGCACAAGGTTTTGGAGTTCGTTTTCATAAACTTTTACTTAGGAATGATTTAACATAAACACAGAGTGAATTTAGGTAAGAAAATATGCTCTTAAAGGTAAAAGATGAATTAAAATGATAATATATCAGGAGGAGCAATTCTTACTTGGGTCAGTGCTGGTAAGTTGTGCTGTTCCACCAAATGAACAACTGGTAGGAACTGGATTCTTCTGGTAGTAATCATTGAAGGCATAAGAAGCATGATCTCTGACAGTGTTAGGATTATAACAAGTTGCACCTTGTTGAATCGCTGAACAATCCGCACCACCATAGCCGCAAGCATAGTCAAGAGCTACCTGTAAAGCAGTCTCCGAAGCAGTTGGACTTGCAATACACCATTGCCCTCCTGATGAAGTTGGATTTGGATTTGCAGTTGGAGTTGGATTTGGATTTGTAGTTGGAGTGGTAGTGGATGGGGGTAGCGGTGTCGTCATGCCAGCAGGTGGTGCTGGAGGGAAGTCGGGTGTTGTCGTGCCAATAGTTGGTGCTGGAGGAGAGTCGATTGGAGTAGTAGTTGCAGGTGCTGTTGGATTGACAATAGGAACTGTTCCTGGATTGTCTAATTGGGTGGCGAACTCAGAAGAGGAGAAAGGTATCCGGTTTTCATGGTTGTCGTCTGTTCTACTTTTCCAGATTGCTTCCTCAGGAGGTGTTTCTGCAACACTTGAACCTGAAAAATTGAAAACGCAATGTAAGTCTTCCTTTCCTTTTATGTTGAAAGAGGAAAATAATCTGCATATTTTGAATCGATGGCAGGAAAATTTATCATAAACAACTCAATTAAGATACTAGAATTTAGAAAGCTAGAGATTGAAACATGATCAGTGCACAAAATAAAACTACATACAATTTATATATATATATATATATATTTGCATGGGTTTATAATTAGGCAATTGGAATAATTTGAAACTTGTTTTCTTAATTCACTGGATTCATATAAGTCTATGTATAGCTGATTTGCATACTTGATATTGATAACCATTCTCCATCCTGTAGGAAACTCCACCTTTTAATCGAAATTATAGAATTCAAACTATTCAGATATCCTTTCCTGGAATAAGAACATCTATAATTTGATGAAGAAAATGCAACAAGATTAAGTAAAACCTATGGGTTATATTATTAGAAAAAGAGAAGTATTTCTATGATTTGCTGATTAAAGGAGCTGAAAAATGAAAAAAAATAAAAATAAAAAATAATAAAAACTCCGTTGCTGATTGTTTCAACAGAAAGTGTTTTCTCTAAGCACAAAACTGCAAATATATTTGAAGATAAACAAGATAGGAGAAAAAGAAAATGCACAAAAATAACTCTATGAAATAACATGAACAGAATCAAACAACACTTCCTTATCCTCGAAACCATAGAAACTACATAAATAATGAAAATCACCTGAGCAAAGGAAAAGATAGAAGAGGAATAAGATTGTGAAATATTGAAGAAAACCAGAACCCATGACTGAAAGCTGATTGTAAAATAAAGTTTCTTGTATGTGAAGAACAATAATATAGAAGCTAAGAGAAGCACCAATGGTAATAATGCAAATAAGAGATTTAAAATCATTGTTGAATAAGATATATAAATAAAACTGGAAGAATCAGAGGTTCCTTGGATCACAGAGAGAAGGGGGTGGGCGGGGGGCGGGAATATCAGAAAACTTGAGAAAGGAGGAATTGGGTAGCTAAATTTTGCAAGCAAGACAAGGTGCAAAGGAGAGGGATCAAATGGAAAAAGGCGAAAAAAGATTAATGTGTTGGGATTTAAATCTGATGCTTAAGAGGCTATTTCCACAGTTAATTAAGTGACTGCCATTTTCTTTTTCTCCTTTGTGCTTCTCTTTTTACTGTTTATGGGACTGAATCAAAAGTTAAAGTTGGATAAGATATAAAAACATATATTTACCATGTATGTATAGCATATATACCATCCCGTGTCTAAAAAAAATTGCCATAATTTTGTTAGATGGCGTGTAGTGTCCTATGTTATGTGTGTGTTAAATTAAATTTCAAAAAAAAACATATATTTACCAATTAAGTCACATTTAAAATTTCGTCTGATGTTAGAGGCGAACAAAAACAAACTAATTTGTTAAGGCCAACAACTAATTTGTACGCCAACAAAGTACGTAACTGTAATGAAATTGACTAGTATATTACATGTTGTTTTTTTTATATATGCGTTAGATGCTGACCCTGGAAGATTTCAATTTCAAAATTTTTCTTTTTTTCTTTTCTATCAAGCAAATAGTACATATTGATTAGTTAAACTTAATTTCTATCAATATGTGCCTTTTATATATTGATATGGTAGATATTTAAAAATCTTTTTTACTCTATTGTGAATCGAAACCTATTTATGGTTTGAAAACATGAATGATTTTTGCTTTTAGTTTATTTTAGGTTTAATAGATACGAAAACACATGAATTTAACTTCACAATTTATTTGAATACTTGAATTTTAATAATAATTTATTATGTATTTATACTTATCGATTTTATAAATAATAAATACAAAATCACACTATTTTGAAAAATTAGAGCATATAACACTCAACTGTATTAATGTGATATTTAAACCATTATGTTTCACATTTACAGTAAAATTGACAAAAATTGATAACATAACGGTTGATTTATTTATCAATTTTGATAAATTTTTTTATTAAATTTTGATATTGTATGATATCATATTGGTGCGATTCAGTGTTATGTATTTCAATTTTTTAAAGTCAATATAATAAGTATAGATATACAATAAGCATCAGCTAAAATTTAAGTGTCTATATAAAATTTGTTGTTGTGGATTTATATCAATATGGACATTATTTATGTATATTAGCATTTTAAAATATTTTTTTATTATACAAATATTATTATATGAAACATATTAAAATTTATACTTAGATTGATTTTGTTTTTAACATACTCCAGTACAGTATCCCCATTAAATTTCTAATCCCTAAATCACTACTTGAAAAGCATGGTAAAAAGTAAAAACACATGCTAGGGTGAAATGCGCCTATTAAATTAACAAGTATTGAAACATGGGCCTAATAAGATGATAATCAAGTAATTGGGCATCTTAATCTTATAGGGTAAGTTTTTAGAATTTTAGTGGTAATGCTTCCTAGGACGGTTCAGTTCTAATCGAAAATTGAGCCACCTAATTCGATTTGGTTGTTTGGTTAATGTGTTTTGTTTTAGTTACTTTAATATATAATATTTAATTTACTGGATCGGTTTGGTTAATAATCGAAATTTTTTAAAATAATATTATTTTATTTAATAATTTTTTTTTAATTTAAAATTAGTTTGATTTTTATTAATAAAATAAAATAAATTCGGTTATCAATTTGATTCGGTTCAATTAATCTAAAAATTCAACTTAATTATAACTGAAAATTGATGGGTGCTAAACCGAGATTCCTCCTGGCATAAGAAAAAACGTAAAGCTGAGGATACTATTACTAGCCTTATTTGGCATAAACTTGGTAAAAAAGACTGCTGCATACTGTGGAGACGGAATCAAACTTTTATTGTTCTAATTGATTTTATAGGCATATACCTCATCTATGTAAATCCTATTTTACCATCATTAGTAGGCTGAGGCTTAACTTTTTCTTTCTTTTTTTTTTCCATTTAGCTAGTATTATTGATAAGCTTTCATGTGTGACTTTAAATTGAATTTACTAATTCAGTGAAAATTACATATTTGTGACAAATACACCTTTTACCATTTTAGTGCAAAGCAATAAAGTGGGAGTTGATCTACTTACCAAGTTATACTTGAGATTGAGTTGCTCACATTTTCTTATAATCCTACATCATTTTTTTTTTCTCTTTTTGCATAGGAAAACTCTAAATCTCCTAATATATTAGACCAATATTTACTGCTGAAATGTTCCTTTCAAAAAAAAAAAAACTGCACCCTCCATAGCTACTTTTTAACTCAATATTGCCTCCCCTTTAAAAGGGTAGATCTTTTGCTTAATAAGGTTGTTTAGTCCAAAATCCATGCTATTGTTATAATTAATTAGACAGTATTATGGAGAAAGTTCAATAATGTATTTGTTTTTATAAAAAGCATACCTGATCTCATTAGTAATCTATACTCAAGAATAATCCATAGGATTCTTTTTTTCTTTAGGCTAACAATCCATAATAATAGAGCAAGCCTTTTCACAATCTTCTGTTACTAGACACAAAAGTTTCATTCCATTCTTTCGCTATATTACAAGAGGGATTTTTTTATTCATAGAAATCTCATACTACCATGGGTGGTGGCCTACATTTAGAGCCTCTTTGAATGACTGTTTTACATCATTTTATAATGTACTGTATCTTACTGTATAGCATTGCGCTATATTTTCTGAGACATAATGCTATAGCATTTTCTGAGATATAATGCTGAGGAATGATTCTGTAACCTGTGTTTTGTTTAATCTTGTTGTATCATATAGTACTGTTTTGCACTAAAATAACATAAATACCCTCAATTATATTTAAATTGAAGGTTATAGTAGGTATTGTAAAAAATGATCAGGGTTAAAATTGAAAAGTTAAAATGTTAGAACGACGAAAAACCACCAAATATGGTATTCAAGAATTAGCCATTATTCATAATTCTAAGACCATGACATAAAATGATAGAATACAATACCATCAATTCATGATTTTAACAATGTAAACAAACATGTCTACAATGTACAATATACATTAATGAACAATGCAAAACCATAAAACGAACAGGATGTTAGATCGAAATGATCTTCTAAAGTATTTTAATTGCCAATTTAAATCTACACAAATAACAAATGCATGTTTTCCCTAGCAGTGACCAGTTAGAGCAACGAGGCTTTCTTTTATCAAGAAATTCTTTGCTGTAAATTTGTAAAAAATTGTCATACACAAACCATGTCTATGGATATTCGGGGAATAAAGTGGCAAATTACAAATTCTTAAACTCCAAAATTCTAACAAGTTATATATCAAAATTCTATATTGCAAAGAAAAGAGGGAAAAAAAATCACTTCCATTTCAATAATAAATTGACAACAGAATTTCGCCCCTCTTAGAATGTAATAATGATCCACCTGCTATAACCTTCTCAGAGGATTTCATTCGCGACTTCTTCTGAAGACCTTTTCCGGTATCTAAAACCGACAGAAACTGAGACTAATCCAGTCTCCACGAAGCAAATCAAATCCATCAGAAAGCAGATGCCTATGGTCAAACATATGCTTTTCAGTTTACAAAAATTGGATGCTTTTTGTCTGTAACATTTGCTAGCTTGATGAGTACAGCAACAATCAGGTCACATATTATATTGTGGCTTTACTTCAATATGCATAAATGTCAGGAAAAAAGCATAATGCAAACCTTAACTTTATCCTTGCCGATTCATGTTGCACCGATCCAGATGCTGTTTAACATCACTCCAAGCTATATATAAAGGTTTCTTTAGATTATATATGATTTTAACTTCCAGAAGAAAAAGAGGAAAAGAAAATATGATGAGGGGTTTTTAACCTGGAATATTTTGATAATCAGGCTCTATTCCGTTGCCATTTATGTCCATGTGATTCGGTGTGACATACTTCCCAACAGTGACGACCACTCCAGACCCATCATGAAGCTCAAAAACCGACTGAATCAAACCCTGAAATGTGCGTTTGCTATTACATCAGATCTTTTAAAATAACCCAGCACCGATTACTACTGCTATTCCTCACTGAGATCTAGCCATCCAGATCCAATGATTTGGATCGATCAATAATTACTCAACAAATGCAAAACATAGCAGTTTAAGGTAGATAGAAGCAGGTGCAATTGCTGTTCCCTTATTGAGCAGCCAGCTCTTGAGATTTTGTTTCAATTAAGAAATATATAACTATGGAAGTTGAAAGGAATGCAAATGGGAGATCCTATACAGGCTGTGACATATATCATAGCAAAAGTATGAACTGTGGAAACACCATAAACAGCATTAATAATTGACAAAAACTAACCTTGCCAAAAGTCCTCTCTCCTACAAGAATAGCTCTACAATTGTCATGAAGTGCAGAGGCAACCTGAAATTAGAGCCTCAATACAGTGTTCCAACTGCAAACGCAGGATAGTCAAGCAGGATTTGGCAAAAGAACTCACAATTTCACTGGCACTGGCAGTTCTGTTGTTCACCAAAACCTACATAAAATGTGATTCAAGCCACGGTCACAAACACACCTACATTTATTCACACAAATAATTTCTCGTTTATAAAAGGAAAAAAAAAAAGAAAATAATTCTCATGAACGAAAGATGTTTCTCATGTTAAGCAAAGGATTTACCAAGAAATCAATCGTACAAAAGACATGAAACTTATCACAGCATATTCAGAATAGGCATGCAATTCAAAAATGCTGCCCTCATGAACACAAAACCAATTGTAATTGGATATTCTGTTGTCATTGTTCACTAACACATTACCGAGAATAAGGCATGTTTCAGATTACAAAACGCCTTCTAGTCATCTATACCTATTCTAACTAAATCATAGAGCTGGCACCCTCTTCTGCCCACAACCCCAAGCACCATAAGAACAGCATTCTCTAAGCCCTGGTCTTCCAGAGGACAAAAAATTATTTTGAAAGCCCAAGGAATTAATCAAGTCTCAGCTGCACCCATTTCAATTATGATAAATTGGTAAGCTTGCTTACATTCTTGGCTAAATCATAAATTAGCCACATGCATCCACTACATAAATATTTCATTTCCCCCTTCAATAAGTCTCAAACATATTCTAGACAAAGTCAAGGTTTCACCTATTTAAAATGAAACTAATATGTAAATTAAACAAGCTGAGCCAAACTGCGGTCAAACTGTTCTGCAATTTAAGCCATGTATCGCTAGGATCATATTTCAAGCAGCCAAGTTCCACAGGCTTATTTTTCTGCTCAGCTCACTCATTTTTCGCACCCAAAATCTAGAACCAGTTTCAGTCCAGTCAAGTCTCTTTTTCATGTTGGACTTCCACACCATGCTTCCATTCATTTAAGTTGACCTTTAATTTTAGCAAATAATAGCTTTTGGGCTTTGCTTGGCATATAACTGATCCAAAAGCAAATGAGAATGAATGGTAAGAAAAGAATAAATAAATAAATGATGCTGCTGAAAGAAAACATTCAATGAGTTTTCAGGAAACAAGCCTAACTTTATTCATTGACTAAAACAGAAGGATTAACTGCTGTTTATATCATAAAGATAATATGGCGTACAATAACAGGAGCTGTAACCATTGGTGAAGTATCAGCAACAATAGTGTTTTGGTACTGGAGATCCCTTCCAACAGTATAGATTACCTGTTCAAACACAACATCAGGATAAAGCCCAAATGGATATAATTATTTCTGAGAAATTAAAATCATAAAATTGAACGCAAGAAGATATAACAGAGCTTAACAGCCAATTATGAAAAAATAGTCCGTGATCCCAACCCTTGTGGTTATATTCTGATGCTCTGAATAACAGCAAAAAAGGACTCACTGGTTACAAAGACAAGAAAAGTAACAATGCTGGTATTGAAGAAAACAGTAGACATATAAGTTGTGAGTATTAACTCTCCGAAGTCCCACAGAAAAAAGATGCATATCAACAAATAAAGCTCTGATTATCAATGACGTTAAATACATCAAATGGAGAATTGCAGGATATTGTTGGAACATGCAAAATGAGATTATTTAAGTTACTATTCCAATCAAAGCAGAAAGCTAAGTTCAAGCCAAATAACATTATAACATGAACAAAACACAACCTCTAGATGGCATACATTGCACTTCTCTAGCAACTTTGTTCTGTTGCAGGTTCTTACGACCATTAATTCAGAAAAGTATATACATCACTTCTAGATCCTAGATGTACCTCTTTATAACTTTCCTCTTTTCACTCTCCAAAAGTAAGCCATACATTTGCATTTAACTTTGTTACACTTCAGGTTCTCACTAATGTTACGATAGACCTATAAATGTAATTGCCAGATCTCAGACATAGCTGCTATCCTCTTTTTCACTCTCCAAGAGTAAGATATGCATACATGTCTAAAGCAGCTAAAAGGAAACTAATTCCAAGGACCTCATGTTCTAACTCAATCTCAGGAAAATAGATCATTGACATGTAACAACAGAGACTAAATTCATAAACAACTCATGCGTTCAACACAGTTATCAAGAGATAAATTATATAATTCAGAAGATGGTTCAACTTCCAGGCTTGCAAGCCAAGTGTTTCTCTTTAGGGATTGACTAAAGTACCTCCAGTCTTGCAAGCCAAGCAGCAAAACCATCCATCATAAGTTAATAAGCGATTTACTGACATGTTATCTGAAAAAGAATAGATCACTGAAGTCCCTTTAGAAATCTAGATGACAAAGAGGAAATCCCCAAAAAGTTGAAAGAAAAACAAACCAATAATAATTTTTGGTGCCCAATGAGCAAAAAGATGACCGGAAAAATTAATCTTCAAAGTTCGACCCTTATTAAAACACATACCTTCTCCCCTTGATTTAGAAAGAGCTTTGAGATCTCAATGCCAGCCTGAAAGAGGCAAAAAGATTATCAGATTAACAAAACTGTCAACTGCACTCAATTATGAGAAGAAAAGTGAACAAACAAAAATAGCATGTAGACTATTAGCATGTCCTTGACTATAAGTATTAACTTGCTGTACATCTTGTAGTATTTTTCAAGATGAGATTTGTGCTATTTAATAAAATACAGAAGATACACGCTTAGACATAAAGGTTTGAAAGTATACAAGGAATTCAAGGCTGTCGATATCTAATCCTAGGATTTAAGAAGTGAGGTTTTCCCTTCCAAAATCGATGTCCTCTCCTCTCAAAGCTATTTCATAAATAGGGAATAGATAAATCAGCAGAGATGAATATTAAGCTAAAGTTGATTACAAAAAGATAAATCAGCAGAGCTGAGCATTGAGCTAAATTTAATTGCAAAAGGCAAGCCATGCAAGAAACCTGTACTAGTCCACCAAGATTATCTCTAAGATCCAAAACAAAATATGAGGCACCCATGTCTTGAAGTCGCTTCATTGCTGCAAGAAAAATAAAAATTATGTACTTAATTCCATTAGGTGAGC
The DNA here is from genome assembly GCA_947683425.1 of Excoecaria cochinchinensis. NCBI lineage: Eukaryota > Viridiplantae > Streptophyta > Magnoliopsida > Malpighiales > Euphorbiaceae > Excoecaria > Excoecaria cochinchinensis. Next base: position 6,448,400 of record CANTUQ010000064.1, read on the forward strand.
AAGAACAACATAGCTTTAAGTATACCACAAAGAAAAATGCCACTAATGTTTTTAAGTTCCACAAAAACATAATCATCCAAGCTATTCAAAGGCTTGTAACCATCAAATAGGGGGGGAATAAGAATATAAAAGTAACAACAAAGGCAATCAAGTTAAGCTTTTAAATAATTTGAGTTAGGACCATTTCAGCTTCAGCAATTTTTTGGAAAAATGACACTGATCAACATAGACTATACCATAGCACCTCATCTTCTAAAATTTCAGATTTGTAATAGCTGCTCTTAATCACTTTTTCATTCTCTCTGTCGTAGAAAAAAAAAACAAGTGGCATAAAAATGAACAAGAACAAATATAATTGTGCAGCAACGTAACTCTGCTGTTTGAGAAAATTCAAAAACAGATTATGCATTGCAAAATCATCATTTCATATATATATATATATATATATAGTTCAAATTAAAATAAAAAGCAGCCACAAAGAAAGATGAAAACAAAAATAGCTAGATCATTCTTCAAATCCAACATTGCAGAACACAGAGTATTCATCAAAGGGAAACAAATAGAAGCATATGGGTGATAATCAATGTATTGCCATAACCCTAGAATACAACTAGTATCACCTAGCCAAAACATATAAACATTTACCAATTACCAAATCTTTTCTAGCCAATGCATTGAACTCTTTTAAGCGCATATACCCAGCAGAAATGGTGCCTTTATCTACTTGTTCCAAACGGTAAAAGACCGGAGTCCGAGCAACAAGCTGTCTCTGAACTTCGAAGGATTGAACAGGCCCACAGTTGCCATGTTTGACCTACAATACACAACATTTAGTCTCGAAATATTGATGAAAGAATAAAACATCATAAAAGTAATATAATAGTGCTTTTGCACAAGACAACTTTGACCTTAATAGTCACAAATGTTTCATTTGGGCCCTGTAACAAAGATGATACTTCAAATGCAGATTTCCCTTTGACATCCTCTCCATTAACAGCTAAGATTTCATCCCCCTAGTAAAAGAAAATAGAGCACAAGAGAGCTCAGTTAATATGGTTCTCATGGAATCAACAATCATTATCCCAAATAGTAAAATTTGTATAATTCAAACCAAGTGGAATAATAAGGCCGAGCAATTAGTAATATAAGATAAACAATGAAATCTAACTATTGAAAACTGTTACAGTAATAATTTCTAACTTAACCAGTGACTTAAAAGATAGTAAATGCTACAACTAAGTATTTATCAGGTCTTCAAGCTAACCGCAATAAATTAGCGTGCAAGGGGTAATACAGTTGAACTTGACGGCAGGTTTGGCATCTGAACATATTGAATCTTAGGAAGAAAGAACCACATATTCATAGAAACCCACTACAAATCAACCATAGCATGATTCTTTCAATTGTGCTAGTAATAGGAGGAGGACTGGGCAGAACTGCAAACTTCCCAAAGAGAGGTTCCATCATTTGATAATACATATTCCTAGAGCTAATGCTCCAATATAAGAAATGTAGAAGCCCACTCCAAAAGTCAGCTATACCCCATACCAGACCAAAAACCTAGTAATTGTCCTCAGTGGGCTATATAAAATACCTTTTTGTCTCAGATTTTATGGAAACACATTTAGTAAAGTGAGCATTGTATGACCATAGCTTGTTTGAGATAATGACAAGGAAAAAAAAAAACTGTTGCTAATCAAAGAAAAAAGTTATCCTCCAAACATAAGCTCAAATTAACAAAACTTAGTGAATTCCAAGGACCAGTGGCAGTTGAATAACTATAAAAGAGGGACACCAAGTGAAAACGATATAGGCATTTTGTACTCACAATCTTGACTCACCTGTCTTACACCAGCAGCATGCGCCGGCCCATCCAGTAGGAGCCCTAGTACCTTCAGTTTCACCGCTCCATTCTCATCCAGAACTTCCCTAAGGTTTATTCCAATACCAGTCATGTCATACCTTGCCATCTTTGAGAACTTTCACAGTGACAAAAAGGAAACATGCCATGCAATAAGAAAACTGAAAAGTCCATAAGTAAAGGCATGAAGTTGAGCAAGCAACAAGTTCCAAGTGCGAGACGAATCATAAAAACATTATAAATTACCCATAGATGTATTTTGCAAAAGAGAGTTTAAAATCCTCCAAAATACTTGTTTAAAATAAAAGATTGAGTAAGATGCAACAGAAACTATGCTCAAATAAACTAAGTTTAGACCCAATATAATGCAGACCAAGTAAGCTAACCTCTTTCTCCTTTCTATTCAATTTTAGAAAGGTCCAATGATATTGATGCTAAATCCTTCTTAACTGCTTGAACCACTCCCATCCTAGGATTCTCTTTCATATAGTGATACATTTAGGAATTGTTCTGAAGAAAATGATAACGAAAAAAAAAAAGGTAACTGTACAGACAGCAAGCAGAGGATGCCTAATTTCTTACTGGCTCATCAATACCTCATGTCATTGTGAGAAAGGAAATTAGCCCCCTGCAGCATCCAGACAGCAACAGCACTTTTTCTGATTTTCCAATAGATGACCCTCTTATTAAGTTACAATATTCCAAATGCATACTTCCAAATGCAAAAACAAACAAGTATGTGGCATTTGGAGCTGGTAGAAGGGCTATGGAGTGGGCTAAACTAATCTTTACATCATCATATAGTCCAAAAGAAGTCGCTTAATATTTCTAGAAACATTCTGAGTGCTACTCTGTTTATGCCTTTATCTAACCAATAATTTGTTTTAATATATATGCACACGTCAAATTCTTAGCAAAATACAAAATTGCAATGTACAGATGACAGTGACTCAATTCTTTTAAACAGAAATGAAGTCTGAGACCAATTACCTCAGCAGGTGAAAGGAAACGTGTATAAGGGTCACCCAAGCTAGCCAGCATCCTCTTTATTATATCATGAGCCTTTGACCTGCTCTGAATGGAAGTGCTTAAAATATCTTCCCTTTTTTGCTGTAAGCAATAGTCAAAGACAGTCCATTTATTGTCCAATGCTTGCCAAACATACAAATTAACAAAACAAACAAGGTTTAATGAAATACTAAATGAAGAAAGGTTAGCAACAGAACTTGGCCATGGCATTTGCTACAAAATTTCAAAAACAGTCCGTTTTTCCAAAGAGACGAGGGTACATTCCGATTCCATCAAATGCCCATGTCGCTTCACTTAAAAAAATTGTTGGCTCTTGGAACGGTACTAACACCCGCTTGATGCCGTGTGACCGTTTGGCCGCTTACCGCGACTCATGGTGTTAGCCCGTTCATTAGAAAACAGTCCGGTCGTTTAACCAAAAGATTGATGACATCATTGGCATGGAAACCAGATGCCGTTTCCCCTTGAGCAAAAATAAAAAATAAAAAAAAAACACTGCTCGGTTTAGTGTACCTTTATTATATAAGGGTGGAGAAGCCACAATCATTTACAACCAAATCTGATGAGAAACAACAACTTACTTCAAACAATAGGTGGATTATTTTAATTCTAAACGAAAGTCATTTCCAAAGAAAGCTCGAAATTTCTAGAGCAGTCTTGTTTAAATGCAGTCTCATTTACTAACAGAACAATGGATTGGCAACAATCTTTTACCACAAAATCTAATGAGAAACGACACTTTCTTCAAACAACCAGTAGATTATTAAATTTTAAATCAATATGAAAATTGAAATTTATACCATCATTATTATTATTATTATTTAATTGCAGTCATGCATTACTTAAAGAAAAACAATATCAGTAATATGGAATCAGCCTTTTTGTACAGATTAAGATTCCATGTGTTAATAAATTACCTGCCAAGATTCAGAAGTCCATCGATGGCGGCCAGTATCGAGAAAGCTATCATTAACAATCTGCCAAGCTTCCTCCACAATTCCTTCATTTGTGACCAATTGAGGCCCACTAATCTCTTCTTGATTTTTGTCTTCTTCTTCTTCCTGGCAAAGCTCGGGCGAAGGAGGCGAAGGCAATTGGAGCTGACCGTATTCTGAGGCGAGGGAAGATGGAGAAGAGAGAATAAAGTTGAAAGAAAGAACGCCAGTTAAGGCTGTGAGCAAGGTTTTCTTGGCCCAATCGGCGGTAGTGGTGCTATTATTATTGATGGTGATGAGTTTAATTGCAGCTTTTGAAGAAGAAGAAGAAGAAGATAGTGAGAGAGGGAGTGTAGCTGTGGAGTTGCAGAGTAAGACCCTCATCTTTGATAGTGATTTTAGTGGTGTTTTGGTTTGGTTGGTTTTTAACATTCAACTTCTGGAGATTCTTCTAGGCTGTGGTCGGATGTATCTCCCGTATCGTTGGAGTCGCATCATTCTGGTGAGTACGATGAGATTAGAATTTTGGTCTAATAAAGAATTAAGCGGATTTATGCGAATTTTCAACCATTTAAGACTAAATACTTAAATTTTATATATTTTTATAAAAAATTTAATACATACTAGTATTTGAAATTCACTTCATAATACATTTAAGACTAAATATATTAAATGGATCTTAAATTTATAAAAAATACTTCATCCGTTCCGTTCCTTATTATCTGTCACTTTTATTATTTTTATTAAAATTAAAAAATATTAATTACACTTAAATTTGAAATAAAATTGAATATTTTAATATACAAACTTAAATTTAATTGGTTAACTTGTATTGAAAAAATTTACAAAAAAAATTAAATTGAAAAAAAAATTAAATTTTATTGAAAATTTAAAAGTAATAGACAAATATAATTTTGATTTTTCTTAAAAGTAACAGATAAAAAGGAATAGAAAAAATAGTATTTTCGGCATTTGAATTTTTTCAAAGCCACATTTAATATTTATATTTTTTAGGTTTAATGTATACTTATATTCTTAATAATTGAAATAAATAAATATTTATTGAGGCAAAAATGCCGAATCCAATTAGTGGGTTATTTGGATTGCTTTTTCTTATAGACTTCTTTGGCCATTTTTAAAATGAAAAATACTCCCCTTTGTAAGTGTGACGTTTTATCCAAATTTTATGGTCGCCATAAGAAATAGAGAATATAATTTTTGTCTAGTAAATATCAATTGTACATATTTTTCTATCATTTTGAATGTGCTCATGCACTAAACGTTATGGCACATCATCAAAAAAGAGTTTACTTATTTCAAAATTAGAAAATAGGAGTATTTAATAAGGCATTTTAAAATTATTGCGTTTAAATGAATTTTATTATAAATTTAAATGTGTCATGGTTTTGGATTTTTTAAAGATGGAAATGTAGCATGTATGATTAATATATCATTAATAATTTTATTAATCAGTTCATTATTTTTTGTTAATCGCTATTTAATTTTAATTTTTATTAGGTTTTTCTGAATCAGTTTATTGGTTAAACATTAAAAATTTTTAACTTATAAATTTAGTAAATTACACAAATTATAAATTTATTTTTTTAAATTGTGTAAATATATCCTTTTTAAAAAGCAAAATGTTCATCCCTTCTCCTATAGAAATACTCACTTTTCATTTTTATCTCTGTGTAAATTTTTGTTAAAAAATATTAATTTTTATCTAATACAATTTACTTTAAAATACAATACAAATAAATGCAATAAAAATTTGTACCTTCTTAAAAAATTGAAATTAAAAAAAAAAAATCCTCCAGAGCATCAAATTCCATTCGATATGAGCGTTATCCAAATCAGTAAACAAATAGTACTACTATATTATTATTTCTTATAAAAAAAATGGTGCCAAGATGCATGGTGGGCCGCTCTGGCCACTGTTAATGGGCCCGACAGAGCAATAAGCCCAATAAGATGGCCCACCAAAATCGTAATTATCGTAATAAATTTGAAGACGGTGAATGTGAGTTAGGTCAGGTACGTGGAGAATTTCAGATTTGGACAAGATATGCTGGGTGGGCCAGTCAGTGGTCTATTATTTATTTATTTACGGATGATCCTATTAATTGGATAAACACAATCATTTTCTTCTTAATAACTTTTCTTAACTCGCCTTAGAAGCGCGTTTCGTTCACTGACTCTATGATTAAACTCTCTTAATGGAGGATTACACTTTTAAAGTTGGTCAAATCACCAAAAGTTGGTCAACTATAATTACTTAAATAATTAACCCCCTTAACCAACAAATGTTAATTGCACTACAAAGTTTATGAATTTTGAATGAAAATTGCTATAATTATTTTTTTTAATTAAGACATATCATTTCCTTCTTCTAATAAACCCTAAAAGTGAATTTGCATAATTTCAAAATTTGGAAAGTATTTAGTTCTAGTGATTAACTTCAAACTAGTGTTATAGATTGGAACGTTCATATTGTGCATATTTGTAAAGAAGACAATCGTTGTGTGGACTGGCTTACCAATTATGAGCACACGCGTCATATATGTTTCCAAATTTGGATAATTCTTCATGCTGGATTGCAGATCATCATGGATCAAGATTATTGGGGAAGTCTGTTTTCTTAGATATTGTTATGTTTAATTTGTTTGCTTAGGGTCGTTGTACCCATTCTTTAAAAAAAAAAAAAAAACCTTCAAACTAGTTAACAGTAGAAGTGGAAAAAAAAAATCAAAAGTTCCGAAATCGAATCGATTTTTTACGGTTTAATTTTAACATTTTCGATTTTAATTTTATGTACCAATTAACTATTAGTTCACGGTTAATTAGTTCATATATATATATATATAATTTTTTTTGTATCTTAAAAAATTTTTTACTTTTATTTCTCTCAAAAATTTACATAAAGTAATGTTTTAAATTATATTTAAATTATTTTTTATTTTTATACCTTAATTTTTTTAGAGTTCTCTATAAAATTTATATAATACTTTAAATCATATTTAAGTTATATAATTATTTTTAATTATATAGAGTAATATTTATATGAATTAATCGATTAACCTTTATATATGTTATTTTTTATTATATATACTTACTTTATAGCATTTAATTATATTTTCTTATATTTTAACATTTAATTTTATTCAAAATTAATCTTTGACTTAGGATTTAGTATACTAATTTCTAACTAATATTAAATTTATTTTATAATATCAGTTATTAATTTGTTGAACATTAAATTTTGCTAATATATTGTGTTTATTTTGTAATTTTTATTTTAAATTATTTTATAAATTTGAAATTGAATTGAAAATTAGTTAATTTTTTTATAATTATATTTTATAAATTTTAGTGGTTAACAAAAAAATTAAAATCGATAAATTAATTAATAATTTTAAAAAATTAATATTAATAAATTGGTTAATTTTTTTAATAAATTGATTAACGGATCCACACTTACTTAATTTCCTTTCACATCAAAACAAAATTCATTAGTGTAAATGAAGTAAAAATTATGAATTTTCATAATGACATATGCCACGTGTTAATCATTTTTTTTGCTAAACTTGTCACCGGATTTATGATGCGTGTCTGCTATTAGTTCATATGTATCTTGTCAAAAAATATTTAATAAACATAAATTCAAAAAATTAACAATTTTACTATACGAACACTTTTGGTTCCTGTATTATATTAACATATATAATATTAGTTTGTATAATATTAGTCTGTATAATATTGACATATATAGTATTAATCTATATTATAATATACACTGTTTAGTATAATATTGTATTAATATGTAATATTTTATAATATATTTCGTATACAATAGTATACTGTATTATTTATAAATAACATTAAAAAATAAGCAAAATTGAGAGCGGCGTCGGAGTTGATCACATTACAATATAGTATTTATTGTATTATATAAACCGAAGGGGTAACAATGTATTATTGTCTTCTGTTTATCAGGAATAAAATACATAATTCTGTATTATATTATGCGTGTATTGATTTTTTTGAAAAATAACCAAGCACTATATATTGTAGTAAACTGTATTATATAATGCTATCCTGTATTTAATACGCAAACATGGCCTATATGTTTGCCATCCATTTCTTATAGACTAACTTTTGGAATCATTCTAAAGTTTTTTTTTTAAAAAAAAATATAATATGTATCAGAATTACTACAATGGATATATATAAGTACCAATATATAGTTGATATTAAAAGTAAATAACTTCTGAATCAATTTAAATTTTATTTTAGAAATAACTGATAAAGGAATAATTTATAGCCATTTATGATAAAAAGAAAATATTTAATAACATTATAGGACCTCTCCAGCAATTTTGCAAATTAGGAACCACTAATTTTATTCTTCATTTTTAGAGATAGAAAATGATGAAATTCGAACTTTGGTTAAGTAAAGAGAAATTAAATTATTAATCATTTAAATTACATGTAATTCTCACTTATTTTTATTCTTAAATGATTGTGTTTTCATAATTATCCATATTATATATTTCATCCGTTCCTTTTTATCTAACACTTTTGAGTAAAATTCAAATTATATTTATATGTTACTTTTAAATTTTTAATATAATTTAATTTTTATTTTTCAATTTAATTTTTTTCAATAAAAGTTGATAAATTAAATTTAAATTTATGTATTAAATTATTTCATTTTATCTTAAATTTAAATTTAATTAATATTTTTTAACTTTAATTAAAAAAATAAAAGTGACAGATAATAAATGAAAATAGTATATTTGAAAATAATGGTTCATTATTTTATGAATGCAAAAATCTGAATCTTCATTTAATGCAATTAATTTCTTCTTCAAATAGTGTATTCAATGTGTGATGTAATTAGACAATGGCAATGCAACAACAAAAGCGTGTTTTCATAGCAATAATTTATTCCCACTACCCTAATTCGTAAATAAAATAAAATAAATAAATAAATAATAAAATAAAAAGATGAATATATAAATATATTATAATAATTATTTAAAGATAACCACGAATTTGGCATTTTAATTTTTAATCATCGTGATTCTGATTCAAGTGGTAAACGGTATGGTTATGGCTTATACAATGTAATTAGTCTTTCGTCCAAAGAGGTTGGGATCTTGGTTCAGTTGATTAACCAATCCGAATTGAAATTTAAGTCGAAATATTTATTAATTTGAGAACCAAAAATCAAATCAAAATAAGTAAAATATTTAAGTTTAGTTAGATTTTTCATATTGAACTTTTAAAATTATATTTCATTCGTTTCATCTAACTTGACAATATTTGAAGTTGTTTTTATTTAACTAAACTTGACAAATTTTAAATTTTAATGATTAATTACATATTTTCTATTTTGCCCTTATATATATATACTAAAAAATAAGTATTTAATAGAGTAAGAATATATAATTAAACAAAATTGATAAAAAGACATTTTAGTAAATTATAATGAAAACTTTATAGAGTCGATATTAATTATTTATTTTTTTGATTTATGTGAAAAGTTAAAAATTGTCAATTTAGGTAAAATGGATGGAGTATTTATTTATAAGACCTATGCCATTACAAATTTTAATAAATTTTCTAAATATATAAACTAAAATAATATTAAAAAATTCCAAATATTAACAACATAATTATATACAATTTGAATTTTATAATAAAATAAAATATTTGATTGAAAAAAAAATCCAATTATATACCATTCAAATTATATAACAAAAACAAATTTAAGCTAATAACACTACATTGAGAAAAAAAAAATAGATATGTACACCCTACTACAAAGAGGCAATAATGAGTTCTCTATCAACGCCTTACAAGTAAATATTCATATTTAAATAAATCTTAACTTGTAATTTTAAGTTTAATATGAAAGTAAAAAATTATTATTAATATATGAGTAAAAATATTATTAAAATGACACTATTTTAATTTTTGATAAGAATTAACTTTTGTTACCATCTTCTATTTTTTTTTATAAATAAAAAAGAGAAAATGGGATTTTGGACCTAAAACCATACTCATGTATATTGAAACTAACTTTTTACTGTTACTTTTTAGATATCCAAAACATAACTAATGTCAAAATACAACTACTTATTATTAACCTATTTTAAGGTTTGGAGTTGGAAGAAAATAATAATCAAATTTACCTAAAATAAAAAGGAATAATAACATTGGGCCTTATTTAGAAAAAAAAATTGCAAATATATACTATAATATAACTAATTGCCTAATTGGGTAGTTCTATTTTAGCTGAAATTTTTATCGGTTTTAAATAATTTGAATGAAATCATAAACCAATTATTATTTTCTAAGGTATAGAATAGATTGAAATATGAATAAATCAAAGTTATATGATTTTCTTATACTTTTCTATTGAAAATAAAAGAATTATTACTTACTAAGTAATATATATATATATATATATATATATAAAATTAATCGCATTATCTTGTTCGAGTTGAATTGATAAATAAAATTTTTTCAGCATTAATTTATAACATTCATAAAACTCAAACTCGATAATTTATTTAAAAAAAAAGTGTTGAACTATTTGAGACCATTAATACTTATTATTAACCACTAACATATTTATTATTTGGATTGGGGGTTTGAGTAAAAAGTTAATATATTTGATTGTAAACGGAAAAAAAAAAGAATTTAAGGAAAAGAGTAAATTTTGTTGAAAGAAGTTTGGATGAGAGCAAGTGAACAGGAAAATAAGTTTTATTTTAATTAGGAGTGAGCAAAAAACCGATGGATTCAGTTAACCGAAAGAAAATTCGAAACCGAACCGATTGACTGGTTAACCAATTATAATAGACCGGTTAATGGTTAGTGTTTTGAAAAAACCGATATTAATAAACTGGTTAATGGTTTTTGACTCATGTGACTGGTTAACCAAACCGAAACCGATTTTTTAGTTAATTTATTAATAATTTATAACAATTTATCCTAATTAAAGGTGATAATGTAATTTTTTTTTCATTATACTAATTATTTTAAAGTTTTTAAGTTTTTTTAATTGGCTATTAGTAAGTATAACAATTTATCTAATTAAAAATGATTATGGACCGGTTAATATATTTACTTATTAAATATTAATTTTTAAAAATAAATTTGCTTATATCCACCAAATATTTTTATTTTAACAACAATAATGTTATATTATAGTGAAAAAATTTTAATTTTTAAGTATTTTGAACATTTTAATTTCATTTATGAATATATTTATAATTATAGTGGTTAACCGAAAAATATTGGGTAATCAATCTGAAAATCCGAAACTGATAGACTGGTTAACCGATGGTAATGGACTAGTTAATGGACTGAAATTTAAAAAAATCGATATTAATGGACTCGTTAATGGATCGAGCCTCATGTACCGGTTAACCGACCATACTCACCCCAAATTTTAATGATGAGATAAATGAAATTTATCATATTTTAATTTCTATTATTTGGTATTTTCACTAAAATATCGAAAAAATTTAATTTATTCTTCTTTAATTAAAGAATAAAAATGAAATTTTTATTCTATTTAATTTCAATTACTATCTTTTATTTTTATTTTGAAGATAAATAAAAGTTAATATCGTTCACCATTTATTTACTCTTACTTGCTCTCCTTCTTATTCTTTATTTTTGTTCAAATGAAAAAAGTAGGTTATATTTTACTTGTTTTAGTCTCAATTACATCCGTCCAAACAAACAAAGAGCAAGAAAATAAGAAAAAGAAAAGCACATCCTACTAAATTTTGGTTTGTTCTTCCCAAAACAAATTTAAAAATATCAATAGACGCAGAGAACCGAAAAAATTAAAAAATTAAAAAAAAAAAAAGAAAAAAGAAAAAAGAAAAGAAGAGAAAGAGAGGGTTTTTTCGGTGCTAAAAGCAGAGAAGCAAAACTCACATATCTTCTTCTTCTTCACCTCCGTCGCGGCTTTACTTGAGAGAGAAAGAGTGTGTGTCTCAAGCAAACGACGTTGCTTATTCTCAGATCTGAGGGAAACACAGAAATTGAGATAGAGAGAGAAAGAGAGAGAGAGAGAGAGAGAGCAGAAGGCAGAGAGAATGAGTGGCAAAGGAGGAGGAGGAGCAGGCGGCAATAATGGCAAGGGTAATACCGGAATTTCATCGATACCGGCCGGGTCTAGGAAGATTGTCCAGAGCTTGAAGGAGATAGTTAACTGTCCTGAGCCTGAGATCTACGCCATGCTTAAAGAGTGTAACATGGACCCTAACGAGGCCGTTGGCCGCCTCCTCTCGCAAGGTTTTCTCGCTCTCTCTGTAATTTCTTTTTTGGCTCTTTTGGCTCCTAGGAAAGTTTTGACAATTATTTTTAGGGGTTAAAGATTTGCTCTTTTTATTTTGTGGTAAGTAGAATCTTTTTTTTTTTCTTTAAATGAGCGGAGAGAGATTTTGGTTAGTAAGTGGGAGTTATCTTGTTGCGTGTGTCCTTCAGTATGAGCTTAAATCTATGTGTTCACTTTGAAGCTGTTTGCTCTCTTTAATCTGTGTTAAAATTGTATGGCTTTGGTTTTTGGTTCAATATGAAATTTACCTGTGGACTCTGGCCTCTGTGTGTGCTTGTTGTTTTTCTAGCGATAGACTAAAATATTGCATTATTACTATTTGATTGAACCCCGGTATAAAATGTTGGTTTTAATTGTGTTGCTATTGGGTTTCCTTCCTGTCTTTCTCGGTAAAGTGGTAGTTGTTGTAGCCTTGTGCTATTGTGTCCAAAGTTTAAAAATTTGAGCAAAATTGCTTGATCCTGTGGCATAGCGTGTCAACCGAAGCTCCACACTTGAAATTATTGGAGAAACATACTTATAGTTTAGGGATTGATACAGCCTCGAGTGCCTGACATGGAGGTGAATGTATGTATATGCATGCAAGTGGACATGCTTGTATCCGTTCTTTTAACAGAAAAATTAAATCGCAAAATAGATTTCCAGCCAACTAAGTTCTTAAGAACATTAGAAGGAAACTAAATCAACCATTTATAGAAGATATTAGGACACTGACTTAGATGTATTTGATATATGTTCAAATTCATCAATATACAACCTTCTGGACTATAACTTTGATGATGTTGCTCACTGCATAGGTAAAAAATTCATTCTTCTTTTGAAGCAAAAGATGAACAACACATCAATTATTTGCAAAGAAGTGGTTGCTAGCTGCAATGTTTGTTCAAACTTTTTTCATCCTCACATTTTCTCTTTTTGGTTCAAGTGTTTCCTGAACTTCAGTTGTTTTCATATGAATATGAGATTTTTACTTTTAGGATAAGAATTCAATTCAACCGTCCTTGTTATTTTCCATAATTCCAATCAATATTTTCTCTATCTGTTTTCTTATTCCAGTTCCAGTTTACCTGGAAGTTTTGATGCATCCTTTTGCATTATTGATTGGATTTGTTTCTAACTTAAAGATCTTTCTGGTTGTAGATCCTTTTCGTGAGGTGAAAAGCAAACGAGAAAAGAAAAAAGAGGTTAGTGTATGCAAAAATTGCAACATTTTTCTTTCTTTCCTTAAAGTTGAATCTATTCTGATACACGTGGTAAATTTATAACATATTGCTTACAGTCTTCATAACTGAGATGCTGCCACTGGAACCTGTTTTGCTTCTCTTTGTTAAGCTGTCAATATGAGAAAACTACGCGTGGTGCATTTATAACCTGTCACTAATTGTACATTTATTCCGTTGTCAGAGTAAGGAGACGACAGATCCAAGGTCCCGTGGTGCTAATAATGCATCCCATCGTGGCGGTAGAGGTGGTGCAGACTGGTACAGCCGTAGTATTTCAAGCCAGTTCAGCTCCAATGGTAAGGACATGTTGGAATAAAAATTGGTATTTATTAAGTCAGAAATCATTTGGCCCTTGATAAACATAGATTATCCATGAGGTCCATTTTTCCTTTTCCAATGAATTCTTCCATAATTATGCAGAATCTGGTGTTTCATATGGTAAACCAGCGTACAAGAAAGAAAATGGAACACATGCTTATGCTGGTTCTTCATCATCTGCATCCAGTATGGCAGGAAATAATGCTAATCGTCAACCTACAATAAACAGGTCATCCTTTTTGAAGCTTTCATAGTGATGACTCTCTTCTTGCTTTGCTGATTCAGGGTTGGGATATGACTAAACCATGTAGTTAATGTATCATAAATGGGCAGTATAATGATTCTACGTTTATTTGTGCTTTTACAATGGGTAAAATGATCTTTTATCAGGCATGTGATACCACTCTTTAACATTTATAACCAACTTCAGCTGCATAGCCTGGTGCTAATAGAATGCCATCCCAAAGGGAAAGTGCATCAGTCTGCATCTTTGGCTTAAATGGTAGATGACCTTTGTTAGGTATTACTGGAACAGAAGGCACGGCAAATTCCTTTCCAATCATTCTTATAATAGCAGTAGTCTTAAATGTAGTTTCATCTCCTGGTAGATGCAAAGAATATATTTAATTTGTGAAGGTATCTTTGTTAGTTCCACATGGTTCCTTGTGCCTTGTGGAAGTACATAAGCCTGTCATTTGCTAAGTGTTGGGCTTTAATGTTTGGAACTTTGAAATCAGATAGGAAGATAAGCCAAGATCTTTTTGGAATTAGGAAATAGTTGATAAGAAAGTATCACAAAGCTGTTATTTTTGATAATTCTGGTGCTCCTCTGTTCATGCTAAAGGAATCTTCATTCGGGTTTTAATCATCTGGAGGAATTCCACCATATTTTGTGCATGTCGTTATTTCTGCAGATGTATTAGTGTGTTCTAGTAATTTTCATATCATTCTTATCATGTCTTGATGATTTTTTGGTGCATTTAACTCAATATACAACTGCTGGTGTACAGTGCATATAACTACTGATACATGTTTGTTGCATTTACAGCTGCTCTAGCTGTATTGTTAAAAAATGTCAACATATCTGCTATATGTGATGCGGAATTATTGTATCTCATGTTCACAGTACATTTCTTGCAGTGAACTTGTGGCTGTAGAAAATAAGATGCCAACTGTAGGTGCAGATGATGGAGTTTCTCTATCGTCACAACCTCCATCTGGATTTCAATCTCCCTGGTTGGGGGTACCGGGTCAAGTATCGATGGCTGACATAGTGAAGATGGGTAGGCCACATAATAAGGCATCTGCTGTGCCACCTCACCACAGTGTCAATCATCGCCATCCTGCAGCACCAAGCCATCATTTGCAGTTCTCAGAAAATCATGCTGCTAAAGTGCCTGAAAATAATGCAGAGCCAGAAGTTACAGCAGGCCAACACATTCAGTCCGATGATGAATGGCCATCCATTGAGCAACCATCAGCTAGTAACATGCCCTCTAATTTTGAAGCACATTCAGAATCAGAGCTATATTCTGATTCATCTAACTTGCCTATAGAAAGAGTTAATCAGCATATGAAGTCCCAGTTAGATGATGTCCAGACAGCTGAAGATGGCCATACTGAAACTTTCAATGGAAGTCATGCTGGACCTGCTTCTGTGTCCAGTAGAAATATACCAGAAGATGGCTCTATTAGTTCGTCTATGTTTGATGGTAATTTATATGGGAATGTGGCTTCCTACCAGCCTCACAGACATGCTTTTGAGCATGAAGGTGAGTTTTATGAATTAAATTTAATCTGCTCATGCATTTTCATTTGCCCTTTTTTTTTTTTCCGTTTAGTTGAAGGTTATATTTTTCCCTTGTAGGTTTTACATATCAACTTCAATGATAGTGGTTGGGGGTTGTGTTTCACTCCTGGATATTTTTGTTTTTTCCCTTCATGTAAATTTCTATTTGATCATTTTTCTTGTCTGCATGCTTCAATGATTGAAAGGCAGTAATAGTTATATAAGAATTTTGATTATCATGATTTGATCAGAATACGTGCTTACAGTTGTCAATGAGATTAACTATATGTGTCACTGAAGCTTCTTGCTACCTGTTAATTTCATTCGAATAAAAAGTGGTTTTTAAGAGCCAACTATTAGCTTTTTCTTGTTTTCTGATCTTAATTATATGCACTCAGAAGTTCGTAAAATTTCATTGCAATATGAAGTGGACGATCCTGCCTAAGCCTCTCTTTCTGGGGTCTGCTTAAACTGTTTCCGCTGATTTCCTGGCATGATTAATCTAGGTCTAATGTACTCATTAAGGACTCATGGTTCATACTTTTACATTGATTAACCTTCCTATTATTCTATTTCAGATGAAGATGGAGCTTCATCCGTTGCTGCAAACTTGCAGCAACTAAGTTTAGAGGGGGATGATCAAGTGCCATCACCTGAGGAGGACAACCCTTCTGTAATAATTCCAAATCACCTGCAAGTTCATGCTCAAGACTGCTCACACTTGAGCTTTGGTAGTTTTGGATCTGGGATTAGTTCTGCTTTTCCGGGGCCCTATGCAACAAGGCCCTTGAAAAGTAACCTGGAAGAGCCATCTGAAGTGGTGGATGCTTCATCAGCTGCACACTCGGATTCTAGGTTTTTACTTTATTTTATTTTTTATTACTTATTTTTGACTCCTTATGATAGTAACATACCTTATCTTGCCTGGTGCTGCTTATGATAAATTTCAAAATGTCTTTTTGCAGAAACACCGATTATTTTGGGGATGAGCATCTAAGAAATACTGCAGATGAAAATTTGATACATAGAGCTGGGGTGAATCCTGGTAGTTATGATCCCCCTGCAGTTCCTCAGCAAGAGGTATTGAAGGAGGAAACCTCTGAAGCTGCTCAAGGAAATCAATACGCATTCCCTTCATCTGCACCAGGATATACTTATGAAAACTCTCAGCAATTGAATGCTGCATTTAATAACCCACAGACAAGCTCTCAGATGCAGAATATTACTCCGTTCTCAAATGTAATGGTAATACATCAAAGTTCCAGAGATGCTTGAATTTGTTGAAATATATTGTTGCTGGGTAAATATAAATCGTGTATAAGAGTTGCCTGAGCTCAAGTTTACATGGTCAGAAATTGAGATTGTTTTTATTAGAAATAAAAAAGAGTTTTTTCTAAACTGTCTATTAATTTTGTTTAAAAGTTTCCATTTCTGGTAATTTATACTTTTCGAAATATGGCAGCATACCCTCTTAAATGCATCAAGTGCCATATTTTTAGCATATAATGACTTTGTCACAGAAATGAGAAGAGTCCTTAATTTGGAGTGTGTCTTTGCCGCCATCAGAATGCAGTTTTGTGATTTATTATGATTGTCCTTAATCTGCAGTAGCTTTTGAATTTTGCTATTTATGTGCAAGGTTTCTTTGTACATGTATGTTTTTTTTTTGCACGCATGCAGTGTATTTGCCATTAAAAGTGAACTTTGGAGACAGAATTGTTATATTGATTTGGTTGAACTTTCTCTTCTTCATTGATTGGAATTTCAGCAGGCTTATACAAATTCACTGCCAAGCACTTTGTTGGCCTCAACTGTGCAACCTGGGAGGGAGCCTGACCTTTCATATTCTCCATTCCCTGTTACACAATCAATGCCCACCAAATACAGTAATACACCTTCTTCTATAAGTGGACCAAGCATTTCCATGCCTGAGGTATGTCTTGCCACTCTAGCATTGTTGAACTTCTTGAATTTTTTTTGTTTCCGATGTGTAGTTGACAAGAATTTATTCTCCACTTTTTGAACAAATAAGTTAATTTGTTTTTATAGAAACAGGAAACATCTAATTAGAATCACATCAAGGTTGCAGGACTCTATGAATCTTTGCCTTGTTCCTTTTAATGGAAGCAATTTGCTCTCCTGCCTTCTGGCAATATTTTAGCATGTGTCATGAGAAGTCAATATTTTTGTCATTTACTCTCTCCGACTTAATATTTCCCATGAAATCCCATTATTTTTTCCTTGTGATTCTCAAGACTTCATAGTGCTGTAGTTTCTTTGGTGTAGATGCGCATACAGGTAAAGAATATTAGACTAGGGTTGGCTGTTCCACCTAATTAGAGTTTTCTTTTGCTTTTATGAGATTGTTGCTTCTAGCTCTTTTCTTTTATGTCTTTTTGTGGTTAATAAAGATAGATATCTGTAGTAATGATCATGACATGCGGGAATTCCCATGGCTGTTGCATCATGTCATTTGCATCTGAAATCAGATGTATGTAGAGATCCCTCTTAAAACATTAGCAAACAATATGAAGTAATGCATGCAAAATGTGAATATATGAGCAAGTGAATTAAATGAATAATTAAGACAAGAGGTCATATAATGGTAAGGAAGCATATTCATAAATATTTACTCAAGCTTTCAGAGGATAATATATGGGATAAGATGATTAAAGGAGCATAATTTTAATTCATTGTTGGATTAGTTTTGTTCTCTGTTGCTGATTTTCCACGCTCCATGTGCCAGGCTCTGAGAGCAGCTAGCATTTCTGCACCTCAGCCTACTCCGCAGTCTCTTCCTGGTGCAAGTGTTGCCATGGGACCTACTCTTCCTCAACACCTTGCTGTTCATCCTTACTCACAACCTACCCTTCCCTTGGGACCTTTTGCCAACATGATTGGCTATCCATTCTTGCCACAGAGCTACACATACATGCCATCAGCTTTTCAACAGACTTTTGCTGGTAATAACACATATCATCAGTCTTTGGCAGCAGTGCTCCCACAATACAAGAACAGTGTTTCTGTAAGCAGCTTGCCTCAGTCTGCTGCCGTTGCATCTGCATATGGTTTTGGGAGTTCAACAAGCATTCCTACTGGTAATTTTCCTCTGAATCCGCCTAATGCTCCTGGTGGCACAACCATAGGGTATGATGATGTTTTAAGTTCTCAGTACAAGGACGGCAACCATTTGATTTCACTTCAACAGGTAAGTCACAACTGAGAATCAAACAAATCTCTTATCATGAGTTAGTAGGTCTACATTCTTAATAGAAATGTGTCACTGAAGTGCATGTCCAAACTGAGTCTACTTCAATCGTTTTGTAGTTGGTCAACAAAAATCTTTTATTTGCATGTCCTGGTGCTTGCAAAATATATTTTACACATTATAGTGCTTCTCTTATGTGAAGTAAATTTTTGGTTCTGTTGACAGAATGAGAATTCGGGGATGTGGGTTCATGGGCCTGGTTCACGAACAATGTCTGCTGTCCCGGCAAGCACATATTACAGCTTCCAGGGACAGAATCAGCAGCCCGGTGGATTTCGACAAGGTCAGCAGCTGTCACAGCATTTTGGGGCACTTGGTTACCCGAATTATTATCATTCCCAAACAGGAATATCATTGGAACACCAGCAGCAAAACTCCAGGGACGCATCACTTGGTGGTTCTCAGGGCCAACCGTCAAAGCAGACTCAACAATTATGGCAAAACAGCTACTAAATGTGATCATCACCTTCTGGTTTTTCAGGGTCATGTAGTGAGTTCAGAAATGGCGGCCAATCATAGGCATTCCTGTGATTGAATAATTTATGTATGATTATTGGTCTAAAGAGATCGCGGACTGGCTACTGCCCCTGTGCCATGAGGTTGTATTTTAGATATTTATCTTCTGCTTAACTTAGGAACATGTGTGCTAATTTGGGCTAGTGGACTTTTTTTTTTTTTGGGTTCTCATGTTCTCAATATAGTGAAATTTGCCTTTCTGGTTCCCTCTGATTACCTAACTTAAAAACTAAGTGAAATACTGATTGCTTTTATTCCACGGAGATTTTGTAGTCACATGTTGCTGTTGATTCTGCAAATTAGTATTCTAAATTAACCATTACTTGATTGTTACAGTAGAATGTTAGTGTACATGAGGTGTCAAAATGCATTCTTTTTATCTGTTATGTATCGATTTTTGCACAACCGTTTCAATTAGATGCTTATCATCTAATTTTAGGATTAAGCAGAACTTAAATGTCAAACTCGAGTTCCCCTCATGTATTTCCCATCTAATTTTAGGTGATGTGACCTCTGTATCAGTTTAATGTTAATCTATAAGGGTTTTTTTTTTTTTTATATCAACTCTCGAGATAAAGAAAACTGAGAGGACTCAATCAACTTGCCAATCAAGATGGCACTTTGTTCTTCTGCAGAGGACTACTTGGATGCAAACTAAATATTGAGTCAAATTAGTATTTAGTTTTCAAATTTGGGGTCACATTAGTTCATTTTGTTTCAAAAGTGTTTGGTTCCTAATATTTTTATATAATTTTCTACAATTGTGAATTTCTTTGTAGTGAAATGACTTGGAATTGGAACAAGTCTTAATTTGATCAAGAAGTTAAATTTGAACCAAATTGACCATCACCAAGAAAGAATGTATTCTTGGATGAAATGCAGTAAAATAATCTTAAATTGAAAAGTAAATTCTAATTTGATTTAAATTTAAATTAAGGACTAAATTGAACACCAATAAAACATTTGAGGCCGATTTTGAATCATCATCCGTTAAAAATATATATATATGTTCTAGCTGTCGTATTGTAGTAGTTGTTTGTTAATAACCGCTATTCTACAGCGAGCCAACTTTCTTTTTCAAACTGCGTCTCCATTGATATGCATTTTTGTCTGAGCTAAGCTACAATCAGGCAGCAACAGTGCCTATTATCCTTACACGTCACACTCTCTCTCTCTCTCTCTTTTCCTCTCTCAAAGTTTTGAACAATAAGAATCTGTTCTGCGTGTTATCACCTTTCCAGTTATCACCTTTACCTTCCACTCTCTGGTAATTTATCCTTTATAATCATTATGCTTCATTTTTTTTTTATTAATTATTAAGTAACGATAATTTGTTCTGTTTGCCGGCCTTTGATTTGCTTCTTCTCCATTTTCTTTCTTTATTTTTTGAGCAATGAAACACTTTATGCACTCTAATGGTAATATTTTTAGCTTTCTTTTAATTATAATCCACAATTGTACATGATTTTTGTTAGTTCCGATTTTTGTGTTTGAGACTGATGTAGTTGATTAACCAAGGCTGTTATCCGCGGTGAGTTTCAGAGATTTTTACTTTAATTCGTATTTCGGCTGGGCAAGCTCGCCACTATTTTGGAATGCATAATTGTTTGTAGTTTAGCCTCTTTTATACCTATATTTCTGCGATTGTTTAGGGTAGATTGAACATCTTTCAAGAAATTTTGATCTGTGCCTACGAATTTTTAAAAAATTGAAAACTTTCAGTGGCTTCAAAATGTAGAATCTAATTGTGAGATTCTCCGCTTTCGTTCTTGGGTCCATTTGTTTCAAATCAGGGAGCTGAATTGCTTTACTGTATTTGATTTTTTCTTTTTCCCCCTCTCGTAGGCATAGCAGGATGAGCTTTGGGTGACTTCCTGGTTACTATGTAAACTGACAATGCGTGTGAGTTAGCCAGCTAGTCTACATGTAGCTGATATTCTGAATTGGATGCATTTCTTCTTTTATCTGACTGTTTCAAAAGAAATTTTCCATTCTGGTTGTTGGGAGAGTATGTAGTTGAAAATACAAAATTAGAGAGATGGGTGAAGATCATTCAGTTTCTCAAAACAATAAAGTGAAGAAACCAGAAAGCCACAAAAATCACTGTAGCAGAGATGTTATACCTGGTAATGAACTTTGGACAGAGGGGCTGATTTGTGCCTTTGAATTTGTTCGAGGCCGTGGTACTGGCAGAAGATCGGTGAACCATAAATCTACTTCAAAGACCCTGCACAGACAAACAGATGAGGAGTATTCAAAGATGCAAGTGCAAGCAAATGGACCGAGTGAGTCCTCTTCCCTAAGTATGGATAGAAACAGATTATTCGAATCCTTACCCCCTGGTGAGTTTAAGGGCAACCAGACTGCCCCTTTAAGTGACTACAAAGACAGCCAGGCTGATCACTCAGGAAGATTTCATTCCTTAGAAAGATTCGATGATCATAGTCGCTGGGTGTCTATTGGGTGGGCTAGGCTCTCAGAACTTGCCCAAATGGTGCAAACTGGTACTAGCTGGGCTCCACAGCTGCTCGAATTGATGGATGAAGAAGATGATCTTACTGTTGCAGAATTAGCAGCTCCCTACTGGGAGCGCCCAGTGGGGCCGATATGGTGGTGTCATGTTGATGCATGCCACCCCTCTGTGCAGGCTTGGCTCAATAATGCTCAGTGGTTACATCCTGCCATCAGTTTAGCTTTGAGAGATGAAAGTCGACTGATCAGCGAGCGGATGAAACACCTCTTATATGAGGTAGGTGGATTGTTTTTGAGCGAGTGACCTTATTGTAGGTGTTATTTAATGTTTACATGCTTAATGTTCCTGCAGGTCCTCTGCCTAGGGACCATATTAGTAAATACACTGCATGTTGATCGCCAGCAGTGTGAATTTGTGCTTATGTAACATCTCACTTCTTTCTTCTTCATGGTTTTAAACTGCATTGTTACTGCTTTGTGTTTCCATCAAGGTACCTGTAAGGGTTGCTGGAGGACTGCTTTTTGAACTCCTAGGACAATCAGTAGGTGATCCATTTGCAGAAGAGGATGATATTCCTATTGTGTTGCGTTCTTGGCAAGCACAAAATTTTCTAGTAACTGCACTGCACGTTAAAGGGCATGTGTCAGGAGTTAATATTTTGGGCATCACTGAAGTTCAGGTTGGTTGTCCTTCAGATAATCTCTATACTGGAGTTGAGAGATGAACTGTTACAGTTCGATTTGCATCCCCAATGCTTAATTTTCTACCCCTTCCTTTGTATAATTCTCTGATATGTTCAGGAGCTTCTTTCTGCTGGGGGTTATAATACACCAAAAACAGTGCATGAAGTCATAGCGCTACTAGCATCACGCCTCACTCGGTGGGATGATAGGTAATGGAGACTATTGCAAGTTTCTTTTTCATTCGTTTTCCTTTTTTATTTGGATTTTCATAATGTTCAAGTCAATGTGCTTGAAAGTTTTTGTTGGTATAACCCTTATATTATTTCTGCAACATGATATATTGGCAGAGCCATGAAATACTTTCGAATTCAAGCATCCATGTGATGAAACCTATTATTATAGTTCTATTGTATAGAGTATACCATGGCTCTAAAATTTTACTCGTCTCTCCAAGTTAAAGTTGCAATTTGTTCTTTGATATCTAGGTTATTTCGCAAGTCCATCTTTGGGGCAGCAGATGAGATTGAGTTGAAGTTTATGAACAGGTAATCAAAAGCTACTGCCTTTGTCCCATTGCAAGCGTCATTTGGATGACATAAATTTTATTGAAAGATACTTATAATGGACTCAGTTACTTTTCCATCAATTCTCTTTATAATTAAATTTGAAAGAAAGGTGACAAGATAGATAAAAGTGCAATGGAAATTACAAGAAGGGAAAAGTTGGCAATAATAAATAAAACTTAATTTTATAAAAAGACGCTTAAAATGAGACAAAAAAAAATCTCCAAAACGGCACTTAAATTGGGATGGAGTAAGTATATACATTTCTCCATAAACAAATATATTACTTTCATTCACTTACAATTTAGTTACACATAAATAACTTGACAGGAGAAACCATGAAGATATGAATCTCTTCAGTGTTATTTTGAACCAAGAAATCAGAAAGTTATCAAGGCAGGTATGTGTTTCAACTGTTTTCTCTTGAAGTCTGCATTTGCACAGACAACGTGCCATTGATTATCAGTTTGAATAATGTGATATTGTAGTAATTAAGCTCACGAGTCATGGCAGTTATACAAGCTTGACTTGATATCCATTTCTATTTCCCTATTTCATTTTATTTAGATATTTTATATGTTATGTGGATTTCTTCTCCACTTTCTCTTTGTATTTTATTCTAGTAAAATTATTTGAGGGTTTAATTTTGCATTTTTGTTAAGTTAAAGAAATAAGTTGCTTTAATATATAAACGGGGAGGGTGCTTAATACGATGCATGGGGTATTCCACTCAACAGCTCATTTCTGAGGTTAGATTAGATGTTCTTTTGCGTGTTGCGGGAACTGGTTTCTCCCTAAGCTTTCAGGTTAGAATGGATAATCTCACAACTCCTAGACTTAATTAGCTAGGAATATGTGTCTACACAAACTGATTCGTACCTGGATTTTGAAAGGAGGGGAAGAGCAGAAGAACAAATAAAAAATGGTTTTCGACATTTATAATTGTGTGCTTACAAAAAGGCTTTTATTTGTTCTCATGGATGTGTTTCTTTTGGTTGCAAGTGATTCACCTGGTAAGCAATGACTTCAGCTTCAGCTTCAGTTAGGCTTGTTCAGTTCGTGTTTACATATTCACTGATACATATTTCTGCTAGTTCATGCAAAGTTTCCATTCTTTATCATAGTTTATTTCCATTTGTCAATAATGTGGCTCTAAGCCGTTGATGGGATTAATATAGTTGTTGAAGTTGACTACTCCTTCTCATGGGATAGGCCAAAGTTAAACATATGTTATAGCACATGAGGAATGGCGGCCACAAAAATTAGGTTCCTACAGGATCCCTAAAACTGGGACATTGTATTTCAGGTTATTAGAGTGAAATGGTCACTTCATGCAAGGGAGGAGATTGTTTTTGAACTTCTTCATCATCTGAGAGGAAATGCAGCAAGAGCATGGTTAGAAGAGATAAGGAAGAGTACAAGAGAGATGATGGAGGAGCAAGAAGCAGTTCGTGGTCGATTGTTTACCATTCAAGATGTAATGCAAAGCACTGTCCGGGCATGGTTGCAGGTTAGTATAGTGGAATAAAAAGAAGTTATAATGGAAATATCTTCCATTTCTCAACACTTTTTTGGTATATCCTAGTTTTAGTTAATGCTCTTCGTACCTTTCTTCAATGATTTCAGGATAGAAGTCTACGTGTAACCCATAATTTGGCTGTTTTTGGAGGCTGCGGCCTTGTTCTTTCAATCATTACTGGGTTGTTTGGGATCAATGTGGATGGGATCCCTGGAGCAGAGAATACACCATATGCATTTGGTGTGTTCACAGCCATCCTCTTCTTCATAGGATCGGTTCTAATTGCAGTTGGGCTGCTTTACCTTGGTTTGAAGCAGCCCATCCCAGAAGAGAAGGTTGAGGTGAGAAAGTTGGAATTGCAAGAACTAGTGAAGATGTTTCAGCACGAGGCAGAGACTCATGCTCAAGTTCGAAAAAATATGCGTCGGAACAACTTGACCCCTACTTCTGGAGATGGACATATAGATGATGATGTGGATTATGTTGTCATTCAATGAACACACTAGGATCATTCAACTAGTGTCTGGCTTGGACTAACCCACCCTTCCTGTTCATGTTAACACCACAGGTCATATTAAGACTGCAAGAACTGAAAGTGGTGTGCCAGGTAAATGCCATCTGCATATATGATCACTTTTGTTATTGTTATTTCTTATCTCAAACTACAAAAGGCGAAAGGAACTGGCACAAAGGAGCATGATAGTAGGGGTTTGGTTTTGAAGTTCTTAGGGATTAAATATTGTTTTGGTGGCATCTTTATGAATCTTGCCTTAAGATGGATGACTATTTCTATCCAGTGCTCTTGTAGCTAGATATAAGTGATAAGTAGATTAAAGACCATTAACAACTGAAAGTATAATCAAAGAATTTCCGCCTTTAGTTCATGAGGAACACAGTTGCAAAATTGATTGCTCAAAATAAAGATCAGACTTACGTGGAAGAATTTCGGAAGAACTATCAAACTTTGTGTATAAATGTATAAAAACAGTTTCTATTAGACGAGAGAGAGTACTTGTTGCCATTTGCAGATAACATGGGAATTCTGTCCCTAATATGAATGTGTATGGCAACAATAAGTTCTAAGTCACAATTCAAAACAACACACTTCTCCATTCGAACTCTGATTTACTTAAAGTTGGAGCAATAATGCAAACAATTTATAAAATTAAGTGATTCAAAATCCATAATTCCAATTTCACATTAGAAAACCTTAATGATTATTCAATATTATAAGACTTTATCTGTTGGGTTTAGATGGGAATTTTACATTAGAAGGAGAGAATTACCATCACTTATAAATAACCTAAAAATACCAATAATAAATTATTAAAACACCTTAATTGAGATGGATCAATTTTAATATTCATGACTGACGCATAGAGACATGACAATTTAATTAAGATTCTAAATTAACCATTAAATTATAATATACTGTTAATGTTTTAATTAAGATCTCAATTTATCAGTTAACACATGAATTTTCGTTTGATTGTTGATTTTGAATGTCAAAACTCAAAACTTGAAGTAGAGATCTAATTTAAATGCTAGGGATGTAATTATAAACTAAATAAAAGATTTGGGTTTAAAAAAATATCCCCATCCAAACAAAATCTAATCGCGTAATAACACCGCGTAAAGTTTGTCAGCTCTCTAGATTTACGACCCACGTTATCTTAAACCAACGGCCAGAACAGCTCCGATGTAAATCTCAAACTTGACGGTCACTCACACCAAATCAGAACTCGTGATCTAATTACTGTCAACACTTGACACTAAGCACCAAGCTTAAAAAGCAGAGACAAAACAACAAATAGCTCCAAAAACCAAAGACCAACAAAATCAAAGAACCAGACTTTCTAAAGACCCAACAAAATTAACACTTGGATCAGATGGGTTTCACGATGGGGCTCAATCTTCTTCTCCTCATAGCAATGGTGGCTACTAATATTCTCTCTCTCTACCATCTCTCTTCCCCAACTCTTCAATCCCCTAAACCTCCTGCTCCTCTACAAGTTCCTGACCACCTTCTCCATCAACTCCAAACCATACGCGCCACCATCAATCACCTCACGCGCCACCAGCCCTCCTCCCCTGATGACTCCACTCACACACACACTATACCCCCAGATCTCCTTCTCTATTCCCAACTTTCTCCTATAGCTTCTGCTTGTCATAATCACCCTGATCTTCTCCATAAGTACATGAATTACACTCCTTACTCTACTTGCCCTTTTGATTCTGATCTTTCTGAGTCTTTAATCCTCCGTGGCTGCCACCCTCTTCCCCGGCGCCGGTGCTTCTCCAAAACCCCATTAAAACCCCCTTCTTCTCTTCCTCGGAATCCTTTCCCTTCCTCATTTATTGATTCCAATGTTTTGTGGGGTAAATATTCTTGCAAGTCATTTTCTTGTCTTGTTAAAGAAAGCTCAAATCTTGGTTTTGATATAAACACTGAGATCTCAAAGTTTATGACTTACAAAACTGAGTTAGATCTCCCAATTCCACAGCTTTTACAGATAGCAAAATCAGCTAATTCGGTCGTCAGGCTAGGGGTTGACATTGGAGGGGGAACTGGTACTTTTGCATCAAGAATGAAGCAGTACAATGTGACTGTAGTTACTACTACAATGAATTTCAATGTGCCTAATAATGAAGTGGTGGCTTTCAGGGGCTTGGTGCCACTCCATGTGCCTTTGCAGCAGAGGTTGCCGGTGTTTGATGGGGTTGTGGATCTGGTGAGGTGTGGGCGTGCAGTTAATAGGTGGATACCTTTGAAGATGATGGAGTTTTTGTTGTATGATGTGGATAGAGTGTTGAGAGGTGGTGGGTACTTGTGGTTGGATCATTTCTTTAGTAAAAGGTTGGATCTTGATAAGGTTTATGGACCTTTGATTGGGAAATTGGGTTACAAGAAGGTGAAGTGGGCAGTTGGGAATAAGACTGATTCTGGTGGGATTAAGAATGGTGAGGTTTACTTGACCGCTTTGCTGCAGAAGCCTGTATCAAGATGACAATGGGATTTTGAATTTGAGGTAACTTAGTTTGCACAAGTTATAATGGTAGTTTATGAATTTAGTCTTCATGTGCAATTAGATGACATTTTACTGGCTGATGTACTTAATGCCAATGATGTTGACATATTACTGATATTTGTAGATGCTTTATGAGTCCAATTTCCAAAAGTGAATTTGATTGCCAAAATCATGAATTGACATCTTCTTTTGCTGTTTCAATTCAGAAGAAAAATGGCACTTTGTGTACAGATTTGGCCCAGTTGTTATTGTTCTGCCAAAGTACCCTTGTATCCTTGTCCTCACCATACAAAAAGGTGTTTTGATAGTTTGTTGATGCATGGAGAGTTCACAACAGAAAGGTCAAATAAATACGTTGCTTATGTTTAAGAACTGAAGATGCATAATGAGTTTTGTTTTTCTCAATTTCTTAATTCAATATTTTGGGTGATAATTGTATGATGAACATCTCTAGTGATTGATTTTGGCTGAGATCTTCTAGGGCTGTGTTTAATCACTTACAACAAAGACACCTTTCACATCCTGCTATGATACATTGCAATGATAAACATTAGGAATTTCTGAACCTTGCTTGCAATTATGTAGAGGAAATTCTTCGTTTCCAGTCTTACTTTTAGTCTCTGTCTTTTCTCTGAAGAAAGATCAATATCCAATTCCTTGAAATAATTGAGTTTCCAAATTGAAACTTTGGGAGAATCTTTTAAGGATTAGGCATAATGTCTTTTGCTCAAATAGCTGTGTATCTCTTTCTTGCCATACAATAACTCTTTTGGTATTCTCTTAGGTTTTATCACTTGAAATTAGAACTTCCCTGGATATACGATTAAAGCATGAATTATTGATTTCCAAGATTGATTTGGTTAATTTGGAATTATTGCTATGCCTATGTACAACCAAAACTGAAAAACCTGTGCAAGTAATTGTGATTATAAATGAAGAAATACACGAACCTTTCATTTGTGTGAACTCTACTGCCTGCACCGAATGGTTTCAGGTTCTTCTGAGCCTGTCCCGACATTGATCCAAGTCTTGTATGATTCATAAGAGTAATTTTAACACATTTTTACAGCAAACAAATGATGTGTTTGGTGTTCACGAGTACTCTGTTGCATAATATATGTCACTTTGACTAAAATTCAAATTGCATTTATCGGTTACTTTTCGACTTTTAATACAATTTATTTTTTTTTAATTTAATTTTCTTTTTCAATGAAAGTTAACTAATTAGATTTAAATTTGTGTATTGATTTACTCAATTTTATTTTAAATTTAAACCTAATCAATACTTTCTCCGTTATTTTTTATTTGTTATTTTTGAGTAAAATTCAAATTTTATTTATTTGTCATTTTTAGATTTTCAATGAAATTTAAATTTTTTTTTTTCAATGCAAATTGATCAATTAGATTTGAGTTTTTACATTGAAATATTCAATTTTATCTTAAATTTAAGCCAAATTAATATTTTTTAATTCTAGTGAAAATAACAAAAGTGACATATAATAAGGAATGGAGTTAGTATTTTTTAATTTCAGTGAAAATAATAAAAGTGGCAAATATTATGGAACGGAGAGAGTAGTATTTTATTAGGTCATATCAGTCATTGTACTTTGCAGTTGTATTATTAATTATGGAATTTCATGAGTTGATTTGCATTGACTGATTGATATTAAGAAACTAAGGTGGATTGGTTTTTGCAGTTGTATTATTAATTATGGAATTTCATGAGTTGATTTGCATTGACTGATTGGTATTCAGAAACTAAGGTGGATTGGTTTGTGTTGTTTTTGTTAGGTATTATCATCTGATCTCTTTAGCTTGGCTGAGCAAAACAGCAGAAGAATACATGTTCAAAATGAGACGATTCATCAAACAGAAGATGTGGCTGATTGCCTCGAGGACAAAGTAACATATTCTTATTTGTTGGGAATGAACATTGTAAAGATCCAAGTATTCAGTGTTGTAAAGATTGTTAAATGGGATAATCATATGTTAAAATCAGGAAATATGTTAGCAAAACACCAATCAGATTGATATTTATTTGTTTTTTGTAATCCATTGGCATCTTATGGGATTAATTGTTCGGAAATAAGTCAACAAAATAAAGCATTCCTTTTTCTCATGTAATTAATATCAAAATCCTGACACATGTTCACTGTGTACCACTGATGACGACATAATCATAGTGTTCTCCTGTTTTAACCACAAGTTTATGCTATAGGCCAAAATAAATAAATATAGTCTTATATTGTATTCAAAGAAAAAAGAATGATGAGTTATTGATATCGTTTACTTTTAAGCTATTTGTAATTGATTCTTAGATTTTCTAAAACCTTTAAAGCAGTATATGAGTTTTTCCATTTAGGTTCTTCTGAAGCAAACATATCTTTGTTGTTGGTACAAATGGGCGTAGGCTTGGTATGAGGACTAGTTTGAATTTAAATGAACTTGACGATATGTACAAGGTAAAGAAATAAAATGTTAATGGAGAAATTCTTTTAAGACGATCATGTAACTTAAAATCAGATGTGCCCAAAATGAGAAATTCTTTCTCCACAAACTACTCAAGTTACGAATATCTTTTAAACTCGTGCTGCCCTGTGAATCAACTCCTGGACATATGTTATATATAACAACCATCACATAGTAAAAGCCTGTGAGCTGTTTCCTTATTCATTTTAAACTGAACTGGAGTTCGAATATTTAACAAAATGAAGAAAAAACCAAAATCAGACATAAATCCAGGCAAAGGAAAAATCAAAATTCCTCCCCTATTGACAAGTACAAATACTAAATAGGCAAAATCCGACCAATGTAAGGTCGTTGTATCTTTTCCAGTACATTGATCGAACTCTCAAGAAGCAGCCTTTTTTCTCAGCAGGGGGTGCAAATCAAGCCCATTGATTTTAGCAGCAAGTATAAAATCATTCTCTGTTAGTCCACCTATGCAATTTAGAGCACGCTAAGAAAGTTGATTTCTAATACAGTCACAAAAAGGAGAAAGGGAGAAGAAAAATAGACATGAAAAGAAATAAATTTGAACATAACTTTGGATGCGAAATTGCCTATGTTGTATTGATACAATAGTCAGGTGAATTCAGAACCCTATCAATCACTAGGCACATATCAAAATAAGCATTTGAACAATGAAAAGCTATCTTGAATGATTTTTACCGAATTGTTAAAAAGGCACATGGTGCAACTTAAACAATATGAAATGTCCTTAAATCATGAGAATAGCAGGCTATGACTTCCATTCGTCTAAAAGATCTCTTCGTAGTTGGACCTGGCTGTTTAGAAATTTATGCAGGTGTAATGCCCCTAAATATTTCCAGCAAAAAAGGAAAGATGTGATTTCTTCATAGTTTTGCTCATGATTTTATTCTATTGTACATGAAATGGAGATGCAGCTAGAATATATATTAAATTAAAACAAGGAAAGAAAATGTTACTAGGATTGGAAGTCAGCTTTGGTAATGAGAGAAAAAGGGGACTGGACAAGGTCTGAAAATCGCTATCTACAAAATAAATTACGATCTGGAACCAGTAATACAATTAGGAAGAAACTATTACCAACAGCATGAGTCCATATCTCAATCTGCACATTGTTCCATCCAAAAAGATGGAGGTCTGGATGATGACCTGCAATGAGCATGACAGCGTCACTTGTCTGGGTAAATAACACAAATTTCTTCTTCAGAGAGAGAAAAAAAATCCCATTTATACTTGCAAATCAGAAAAACTATAAGCAACAGGTAAATACCTTCAGCTTCAGCAAGATCCCCAACAAGCTGGAATAATTCCAACCCTTTAGTGAAACTCTTTACTTTCCATGACCTGTTGAGCTTCATGGCGCCATCTTCATTCACCAAATTCCACCCAGCAACCTAGTACATTTATGTGCAAATTCCACCCAGCAGCCTAGTACATTTATGTGCTAAGAATAACATGCTGCATAAAAGAAACCAACGCACACACACACAACACGAACCTTTGACATTAATTCAGTTGCAGTTTCTTCTCTCATTGGTCGCATATCTTTTGAGTTGCATGGTACACACTTCTTAGCAGCCAAATCTAAAAAGGCCACAAAACCATAATAGCAAACAAGAGTAACAGGATAGACAATGCAATGTGTTATACAACAGAACGAGTAAATATTTGATAAAGTTTGTAATATGAACTAAGCTACTCAAGCTTGGCTTGTTAAATTACATATTCAAGTTCGTGCGTTAACTAATAAACAACAACCATGAAAAATAATTTCAAGCTGGATTTATCTTAATCAATGATCTTGAACACCTTGGCTCCAAACTTTGAGCAACTCAGAAATGTTTCACAAAATAATTGAAAAAACAACAATAATTGGTATTCAGAGACAAATATAAATAAACATAACCAAAATTGGAAAGTAATTATTTGGATAATACAATTCCAAATAAAACTAGATTAAATTTAGGCATTTTATGTTAGCTGGTTAGCCTGATGTCCAATTTGAACAAATAAATCTAGAGCATCATGATATTTGGATAAACTTGACACAATTACCACCGACCTTGCATTTACCTTGGTAAAAAAACAGGTATATAAAAAGTCCCAAAATGGTTTAAAATGTGAAAAATAAGGAACCATAAAGCTAGTTATTATGATTGCATCAGGAGACTAGTTACTCTGTTAACTTATACTGACCGAGTAACCGCGAAGCATCCAGAGATATGAAACTAAGGTATCATCATGAGACTAAGTACCCTGTTAACTTATAGCAACCAAGAAATCTGACAATTACCGCAGATTTAAAAGTTTTTTGAACTTTGTGACAGTAGATTTCTAAGAGTGCAGTAGACATCCTATGTAGCATGCCACACACATGGACAACATTTCCAAATGAAGTACAAATAATGTATGGCTGTACCAATGACACATTTCTTGACAACTTTCAAGGAACACATTGAATCTGCATCAAAAGAAAAAACAAAGGTGCACCAACCCAGAATTACCCCTACATAGTTCACAAGATCCATGAACTTAATCGTGCAGACTTAAGACAACTTTAAAATCAATCCTCTCACTAATAAATGCCATTAATTTTTGCCACCAAGAACTCGCTAAAAGGGGAAAAAATTGAAATCTGCAAACAGGTGACTGGTTCACATTTTAACTCAAATAGTAAAATATGCAAAGGCCGTCACGCACCTCCGCCACTGCAAAATGTTCTAAATCCATTAAAGAAGTTTCTATTTGAAGGCAATCCCACACGACCCCAGAGTATCTGTTTCTCTTGAGAGCTAGAGCTGTATACAAATGCAAATTTCTTATTCACGCCACAAAATTCTTGAAGAAGGGGCAAAAAAAAGCAATGGAAAGACTGTATATTTCACCAAATTAAGCGCTCAGATGAAGGAAAAAAATATTATGAAATATCAGATTTGCAATTCAAAAATGAAGTCCATGATACACAAAATTCACAAATAAAAGAAAAGAATTGAAGAAGAAATAGAAAGGGAAATACCGTCCATATCCTCTTAAGAAGCTCTGCAAAAGACAAGCTAATGGCAGCTGAGGTTTCGAGAGAGCGAGCAGAGGTGGCGTCAACAACCGACTCATCTGTTGCTGTTGAAGCTCTGATTTGCTTTCCGTGGGCTTACAAATGCGAACTGCTCCACACGTGTGGTTTTCTAGACGACTATTAATATTATTATTCTTTTGACTGACTGATTTTATTTAAATGATTTTTTTTTAATTTATTTTGATATTTAAATATCATATATAATAAACTACAGTTATTTAATATTTACATTTAATAAACATAAAATTATGTTATGCATAAAGAGAAATTTAGAAAATCAACTAAGAAATTACAGGATCGTTATGTGGGTTTAACTTGAAGATATTTCATTTTTGGTCCCTTATTTTTTGCTCCTTTTATTTTTTGCCACCTTAGAATTTGAAGAAGGTATTTTATTTTGTATCAATTTACAGGATATGTTTCCATAATTTCCTTAATTGTTTGTATAAATTTAAAAGTGAAATCACTACATTTTATAAACTTACACTAATCTCTAAAACCTAATATATTTATTTGTCACCCAATTTAGTTTTAAGCTAGAAGGTAAATGTATAAATTAAACACTATATAATGAAGTCACTTTTTTAGAAAAATGTATATTAATTTTTTTAAAAAAAATTAACTGTATGACTATTGTTCGTCAAAAATCAAGGTATATTTCATATTTAAATTTATTTATTTCATTGATAAAATCCAAATTTTACATTTGTAACCAAATAAATGTAGAATTCACTCTTTTATTCTTAATATCATAATTTTTATGCAGTTAATGGAAAATTAACTTTGTATTATTCATTAATACATATGATGATTCTCTTTAGGTTTGATGTATCATTTGGTTTGTGAATTTGTAGAAAAGAGTATTTCCAACGCCTCAATTTTTTGAAAGCCACTTTTAACACCTAAAGTTTTAATATCCGTCACTTAATTATTGTAAAATTTAGAAATGATAGTGTGTATTAGTCATGCAATGTTGATGTAGATAATGATCCAGTACATAACTGACACGAGGCAGAGGTTTTTTTGGCTTAATATATCATTTGCCATTTGGGCCTTGAACTTATTAAAAAAAATATTTTTAGCACATCAACTTTTCAAAAGTCATTTTTAATCCTAATATTTACAATTATTTAACACCTAATTGTCCAAAGCTACAACTACTCCAACATATTCATAAACTAGAACAAAATTCATAAACTACAGTAATGAATTATTATCTCCATTATTCATTTCAAAAATAAAGAATCCCTTGATTTTAAAATAAAAAAAAAACACAAAAATGACACGAATAGCTTCAAATGTTGGTATCTAAATGTTAAAGGACAAGTTACATTTATTTTTGTGAAGAATTTTCCGGTCGTAGCCGTGGAACCTAACCAAAATGTACAAATATAAGAACATGAAAAATTATCCTATAATTTGGACACATGCACCATGAATTATGAGCTATCCATTATTTGTCTTGCTTTTAAAATCTTTTGGAGTACTTTGACACTAAACCTACTTGTGAATAAAAATATTATTAACGCTTAAATTTATAATATCTATAAGCGTTAAAAATGACTTTTAAAAAGTTAAGGTATCATATATATATATATATATATATATATATATATATATATATATATATATATATATATATATATATATATATATATATATATATATATTATAAGTTCAGAGTAAAATAATGTACTAAGCCAATTAATTTAGTTGACATTTACACTCTCTTTTTGCGTGAGTTACAAATAACTGTCCAGTAAGCATTTTGAAACAATTAAATATTAAATAATAACATTTATTATGAGTTTAAATATTAAAAATAAATTTTAAAAAATTGAAGTACTGGAAATATTATTTTTTATATAAGTTCTTGCATAAATGACGTATTAAAACCTTCATTTTTTAAATAAAAAGGGCTTAAATCATATTTTATGCTTTGACTCAATAGTTAGTGTATTTTTTCTTTTTTTTTTTCTTTTGAAAAGGATAATTAGTGTGTTTTGTTTGTGCATTTTTATGCACCTTTTTAACGCAATTAACAGATACTCAATTTACATATATATATATATATATATATAGATTAGTTTTTAC
The DNA here is from genome assembly GCA_947683425.1 of Excoecaria cochinchinensis. Taxonomy (NCBI): domain Eukaryota; kingdom Viridiplantae; phylum Streptophyta; class Magnoliopsida; order Malpighiales; family Euphorbiaceae; genus Excoecaria; species Excoecaria cochinchinensis. The sequence continues at coordinate 6,483,628 of CANTUQ010000064.1, forward strand.
TTTTTTAATATTTAAACAAATTTATATGTGATATATGTAATTAAAAAAAGCATTTATTCACATCAACATATAAGTATTTACATATTAAAAGATTATGAATATAAATATATAAATGTAGCTTTTTCGATAACAATTTCATGTGTGCACATTTAAACCGTTAAATTTTTAAATTGAGTATGATTTAATAATTTAAATGTGCGCATACCACGTTTACGCACACAATAAATCACATTCTATCAACTTAAATATCCTTGTTGGGTCTAAAAAGTAAAAATTTAAGTCCCTCTTTTTTTTTTTAAAAAAAAAAAATACAAGTCCGTTAATAAATATATAGATTTATTCTCAATAAGAAATTAAGAAAATATAAAGGTGAATGTAAGTAAATAAAAAAAAATAGGGGGCCAAAAGTGAGAATACACCAAAAATACAGTGAGACTAAGCAAATATCACCATTTCTCTATTTCGTCGACTATCGACACTTCGATCTTGCTCATCTTACACAGATTTTCTCAGAAAATTCGAGGACGATTTTCCGTCAAAATTTTGCCAAACAACATGGTAAGCCCATCAAACTCTTTGAGCTATATCGACGGAAATGCATATATGTTATCTTACACTTGGCTTGCTTATATAACGTGATTTTTAAAATTTCCAGATGAGAAACTTTGATTTTATTTTTTCGCAAAATTAAGGGTTTGGCCTTTTCATTTTTTGATTTAGGAGCGTTTTACATCATCTCTTGATCTCCATTTGAGGATCTATAATTGGCTGCATTTGCTTGGTGCTTGTCTCTTGATGACTCTAGTTTAGATCTTAACTTAAAAGTCTTTTACTGGCTGTGATTATTGATTTCTATATGTAAACTGCAGATCCTAAGGTTATTTCTCCTTCGAATTTCAACCTTTGAAGCCTAAGATTATCATTATGGTCTAGAGTACTGGATCGTATTGTTAATTTTATTATATAAAATAGCCTTTTTGTTTACTTTAAGCAGAATTTTTTCCCAAAGTGATTAATGCATGCCATGGATACTTTGTTACTTGAGATGTTGTAACTCTTCTGATACAATTGGTCTTTTTATAGGAGACTTGTCCTTCTATTAAAAATATCCTTCTATTAGATTCTGATGGGAAACGTGTAGCTGTTAAGTACTATACGGATGATTGGCCTACAAACAGTGCAAAAGAAGCTTTTGAGAAAGCTGTATTTACCAAAACTCAAAAGAATAATGCCCGTAATGAGGGTAAGATATCTGCATTATGATTTATTCTTCGTCCCAAACTTGTATGGGATTTGCTCTGGCATATCATATTCTGGTTCTTAAGTATCAAATTTGAGTGTGTTGCATTGTTCCTTTAAATTTCACTAGAATGATGATAATACCTGTAGCTCTTATATGAGTACCCTGTTATATCTGAGTTTCTTTAAAATTCTTTGTTGGGAGGAGAGGAGTATGGGAAATGTGCTCATATTAGGATGAATTTTTTCAGTAATTTGACTGCTTCATGTTGAATATATATATATATATATATATATCACATTTGCAAGTTTATAAAACCTGGTGTTTGTGGATCATTCTATACAATCACAAATGAATCTTGTTTTTCAAGTAAATAGATAGAAAAAAATATTACTCTTCCCTGTATTCTTTTGTTTAACTCAAAATTCTCACTGCCTGCAGCGGAGATCACAATGCTTGAAACTCACATTATTATTTACAAGTTCGTCCAAGATCTCCACTTTTTTGTTACTGGAGGTGAAGATGAAAATGAGCTCATCTTAGCCACAGTTCTTCAGGGTTTTTTTGATGCTGTTGGCCTTCTATTAAGGTTTTCAAGATCCCCTTATTATATTCTTTCATACTGTTTATCATGCTTTGTACTTGTTGAATATGACATGTGTTTGAATGATATTGTGTTTCAGAGGCAATGTGGACAAGAAAGAAGCACTTGAGAATCTAGATCTCATTCTGTTATGCATAGATGAAATTGTTGATGGCGGGTAGGCTGTGTGCTTCTTTAAGAATATACTGTTGCTTTGCTTCCTCAACCTGTGATATACTGCATGCTGTTTAACTTCCATGTTTTTCTGAAATGAATCTGCTGGTAACTGAAAGTCAAATTTCTAGATGATTAGGTATAGCAAATCTGTACATATTGGTTTATTTCTTGCAATGTTTGAACACAAGTAACTCTTACCGCAGTAAATTTCCAAGCAACATTTGGAAATGTCTGGTGAACTCAAATGAGGTCAATATATAGCTCTCTGCAGGCTGCAGTAAACATACAATACTTTATTACAAATAATATCTTCATTCAATTTCTATAAATTCCTTTTACTCAATTGTCAAATTCTGTTTTAAGATATCAGAATGTGAAGCTTAATGTAGTACAGTAGATTAATTTAGTAAGTAGCTTAATGTCGAATTCATCATTCCATAGGCATCGTTTACTATATCAATGTTAATTCTTACATGTATTGTGCAGTATCATTTTGGAAACTGATGCAAATGTCATTGCTGGAAAGGTAGCAAGCAATAGTATTGATGCCGGAGCCCCATTGTCTGAGCAGGTTCGTAGCATCTGCTAACCTTTAACAAAATCATTAAATATATAAGTCTGTCACAATATGGAACACTGAAATTCTGCTTTTGCTGCAGACACTAACTCAAGCACTAGCCACTGCTCGTGAACATCTGGCAAGATCCCTTCTTAAATGAATACTTTCAGCGGTCAAAAGGCGAGGAGCAAAAGGAGTTACTATATTTTGCGTTGCAGATTGTGCAATGTTATACTAGTAGATGATGCCTGTTATGCGGCTGCTCACATTTTGTGACTTTGATTACATTTTCTTTTTTGGTATATGATTTTGTAAACTTTGACTGACTGGAGGCATTAAATGAAAACACAATGAAATTTGCCTGTGAACTTGTAATGGACTTGATAGCTAGGATATTGTATCCTTGCACTGTTGCACATCTGATTTCTCAAGCATATTATTTCATTCAAGTATTTTAAATCGTTTAACAATTAATACACCCCTTGTTGCATTGACCCAATTCACATTTCACAGGCTTCCCTTATGTAACTTGGCAGTCCCACACATAATACTAATTTTTCTCGTTTTTTCTTTGCAGGTCAACGTGGACACTTAGGAATTCAAATATTGCAAAAGAAGAATATTTTATCATCGCCAGTACATTTAAACAAAGAATTCCAAAATGGCTAAGATTCTTAGAGTATTTTATTAACTCATCTTTAACTTCAGTAATAATTGCTCTCTAAACATCTTAATATAATATGGACTTTTAAAAAAAAAAAAATATTGTTTCATCCTCCTGTTCAACAGATTTAAACTTAGAATTAATTTAATGTAAGAGTTTGAAAGATGGGTTTATCATAACTGATAAGAATTGTTAATCTCTAAATTGTGATAAACTGATATTTGAATTGAAATTATTTTTTTTTTTTAAAGTGACTGAATGAATTCAAAATCTTTTAAAAGCAGAAAAATATCAAGCAGAAAAATATCAAACAGTTAAATTAGAATAGCTGTAAAGATGAGAGTTTTTATAAGAAATTGAAATCTCAAACTTGTGATGAACTTTTATACATTTTCAACATTCAGAATCAGATTACTTGAATGGATGAAAAAAATGGCAGTGCTTTGAATCTTTATCGGCAAATTCTATTATCCCAACTCCATGATTACCAGATGACGTCTGAAGAGAGCATGGAACAAGTGAAACAGAACATGAACCATTGCGCGAAAAAGGATTCATTGTACACTGAAATTGGAAAAGTGCTGAAACATCATGAAAATTTCAACTACCAACTAGTTAAACTAGCTCAACTCATTAAAAATCCTCAACTCAGAAAAGCACCAATTACTGAAATTGAAATTCTTGATCAACATGAAATAGGAGCAGAGAACAAAGCCACGGTAACACTTCAAATGATGATTGAATCTTTGAAGAGACAGTTGCATCAATACGAAGCAGAAGACGAGGAAGAAGATGAATGGGTATATACACTTGCCAATTTGCTTACAAGACTGAGAAAACTATCACAAGAAGTTCACAAGATGAAGAATCTTATTCTTTCTTTATTCTGTTGATTAATGTCTAATTATGTATTAAAATTCTGAGTCCTCAATGTGATCCCACATTTCATCTGTGTTCAAGAACTTACCCTTTCGCTTCAAAACCTGATCCTCTCCTTCCAAATCAAATGCTGATAGTTTCTTCATGTCCCTTATATCAGATTCAATTGCTGTTAATCCTGACAGGCACTTATCAAGCTCATGTTCCATTTTTCTATATTCACCACTGATTGAGCTTTTCTCACAAGGTAACCCTCCATGCATCCAGAAGAACTCCATCTTCAAGATTATATTCAGAAACAGAAGAATTGTTTTATCAGCTACGTCTTCCTCTAACTCTTTAAACTCGGTGTCTGAATCTATCCAGTCAAGAACAGCAAGAACCCTTTGAATTACAACAGATTTTTGACCTTGAATCACCCATTTAAGTGCAGATTTAAGCACTCTAAGTTTGTTCGTAGTTTTTGAATCAGAGGCTACAAGCATGAAATCTAAAAGAAGATGAGTAAGTTTAACCCCATTATTAGCTGCAACAGCCTTCAACGCATTAAAAATATCCCATTCATTATCTGATCTATCAAACTCCATTAACCATTCAAAGAAACTCTTCTTTCTTTTAAACTTCAATTCAATTTCTTCGTCAGATCTAACCAAAACAGCAGCCATCCTGGCTTCAAGTCCATGAATTTCTTTATCCCTAAAGATCAATTCTCTCATCCTTGTATTCAGTCCTTGGATATTGTTAAAAGTGGGTGAATAGAACAAAATGTCTTTTAAGCTCATATCCGAATCTGGTGAATGCTCATCATCATCATCACCAGATTTGGATTCTTCCACGAAACTGTTGAGAAAAATGACCCTTCTAATGAATGCGGAATAAATCAGGAGAAACTCACAACACAAGAATTTACGTGGAAAACTCCAAAATCGGAGAAAAACCACGGCCGTTGTCAAAAGACAACCAAGAAAATTTCACTAAGTGTTTGAACAATTTTTACATTCACTCACTCTAGTATTTTCTCACACACCCAATAAATGGATACAAACCCAAGAGAATTTCCCACAAATTCTCTAAGTTTCAAAGCTTACAAGCTTTCATTGGAATTCTTTCTTTGAATCCAATCCTTACATTTGAAGAACAATCTCTTGCCTTATATAGGCAGGAGCTTCCGTGTGAACAGTCAAAAATTCTTCAATTCACATTTGGTAGCCCAACTATTCCTTTTGTGTGCTACCAACAATTCTTCAATTCACATTGTAGCCCAACTATTCCTTTTGTGTGCTACCAATAATTCTTCAATTTACATTGTAGCCCAACTATTCATTTTGTGTGCTACCTACAATTCTTCAATTCACATTGTAGCCCAACTATTCCTTTTGTGTGCTACCTCTATTTTTGACTTCCTCCATTTTTTACCATTATTTTTTTTTAATCTAATACAACAATCTCCACCTAGATTAAAAAAAAATATATATCCGCTACCAAAACATTGTCTAACATCGACAATTACAATTCTTAAACAAGAATTATCATACTCCACCATAAAAAGTATACTCACTTGAAATTAACACCAACTCCAAGAATTTTACCTCGGCCCATGTCGAAAAACTTGCTAATAAATTATGGTGTAACTCCCATGCTGATTTTTCAGGAAGTTCATTAGCCATCGACATTCTTTTGTTGTACCACACACCTTGCATAATTATCAGCCAATGCCCGTGTGCAAATCCGTACACATGCTACCAATCAGATGTCCTCTTTCATGGCATTTTCAATGGTAGCAATCATGCCATGAGGACATATATATTTAATAAAATTCATCATCTCCCTCATGCAGGGAGACTACATTGATAACATTAGCTTGTTCTTTGGAGCTATTGGCCGAACTAACTCCACCTTTATTGCAGTTCCTTTTAATGTGGCCAGTTTGCCCACATCCCCAGCATACAACTTTATTCTCAGAGTTCTTCTTCTTCTTCTTCCCATAAACAGCCAAAATTGAGTTTTCTGAATGTTTATTTTCTCCATTCATTCTTCTTTCTTCAGAAATTAATTTACTCGCCACCTCTGAAAAAACTATAGTTTCCTTCCCATACATTAAAATGGGTTGCATGTGTTTATAGGAAGGTGGAAGAGACAAGATGAGTCGCAAGGCTTTGTCCTCTTCATCTATCTTAACTCCAAGAGTCTCCAATTCAGAAATAATTCCATTCAAGACACTCAGATGATCTGAAATTTTCGTGCCTTCTTCCATTTGCAATTTATAAAATTGCTCCTTTAAATAAAGTCTATTTGAGACACTTTTTGTCAGGTACAATTCTTCAAACTTATTCCAGATCTCCTTTGTTGTAGATAGTCCAACCACATTAGCAATAACATTTTTTGCTAAACAGAGACGAATTAGACTGGCAGCTTTCATGTCTAGCTCCTCCCAATCTTCATCGCTCATTGTGGACTTTCTTGAATCTCCACTGCTGGTCAAAGGGATTGTTTTTCCCTTCAATACTTTATACAATCCATACTGGATTAATACATCCTTGACTTGCACTTGCCATAAGGCAAAATTGATTCTTCCGTCAAATTTCTCAATATCGAATTTTGTTGTAGACATTTTTCTATCACGAACAAATCAGCTTTTACTATTCACGTGAATAGTACCGTATACGTGAACAGTGCCCGTATACGTGAACAGTACCCAAGAAAAAATCTTTTCTTATGTGGAAGATCAGTCTATGCTACAACCACAGAGCATACTAAGAAAGAATATTGGCTCTACCTTGGCTCTGATACCAGTTGTTGGGAAAAATGACCCTTCTAATGAATGCGGAATAAATCAGGAGAAACTCACAACACAAGAATTTACGTGGAAAACTCCAAAATCGGAGAAAAACCACGGCCGTTGTCAAAAGACAACCAAGAAAATTTCACTAAGTGTTTGAACAATTTTTACATTCACTCACTCTAGTATTTTCTCACACACCCAATAAATGGATACAAACCCAAGAGAATTTCCCACAAATTCTCTAAGTTTCAAAGCTTACAAGCTTTCATTGGAATTCTTTCTTTGAATCCAATCCTTACATTTGAAGAACAATCTCTTGCCTTATATAGGCAGGAGCTTCCGTGTGAACAGTCAAAAATTCTTCAATTCACATTTGGTAGCCCAACTATTCCTTTTGTGTGCTACCAACAATTCTTCAATTCACATTGTAGCCCAACTATTCCTTTTGTGTGCTACCAATAATTCTTCAATTTACATTGTAGCCCAACTATTCATTTTGTGTGCTACCTACAATTCTTCAATTCACATTGTAGCCCAACTATTCCTTTTGTGTGCTACCTCTATTTTTGACTTCCTCCATTTTTTACCATTATTTTTTTTTAATCTAATACAACAGAAACGCCGTAGTTTTTGAATTTTCACCTTCTTCTTCATTGAGAATGCAAGCTTCTTGGAGTTGTTCTTTCGTTCGCTGCTCTGTTGTTCGTTCAATTCATCGATTTCTTGTTGTTCCTTCTCCACTAAAGCATCGACTTCTTGCATTTTCTTCGGCAAGAAAACATTGAAAAAGGCCTCTAAAGAGCCGGCCTCGAAGGGCTTGGGAAAGCCAAGATCGGCTTTGGGGTCCTTTTCTTTCTTCGGCATCGTTGTTTGCTTCTACCAATACTATCAAAGAACAGTAAAGAAAAAAGAAAGGAGGAAAAAGAGAGAATTTTTAGAGCTATCTTGATTTGCAGAGAGAGAAAGAGGCGCCAAAGTGAGGATATTGAAATGCAGATGGGTTTTTGAAGAGAGGGCGTGGGTATTTAAAGGCAAAAAAATAAACAATAAAAATTGCGGATTTTAGAGCAGCTGTCTTGTTTCATGGACTGGGCCTCGGTACCCGGCCCAAAACCGTTTTAATAATTGATAAGCCTTTTTTTTTGGGTAAATAAATAAACAAACAACAACTCTGGTTATTATCTTTTTATTAGGCATTTTAAGAATATTATTCACCCAGACCCGGTCTTAAAAAATTATAATTATCTTTCCCAAAATAATCTATTTGCTTTTCATATATTTAGTTAACTTATGAATTGTTTAATAGACTCTTATTTAATTTTATTTTTTTAATTATAATTTATATTTTCCATATTAGGTTATTAACCATGGCTTTTATTATTTCAATAGCACTATTTAATTACTTATTGAAATTTAAAATGAATAAAATATTTACTATACCAATAAAGTATTTATTATATGCATGGATGGCAAATGGTAATGTGTAAATTACATGCGAAAAATACTCTACCCAATTAAATACCCTAAATAATTCTAGGGTTCTTGGAATTTTTTGTTTCATTCTATTTATTTTGTATTTTTTTTAATTAAAAGGGATTTAAATGAAAAATGCTAACTAAAACAATTCATATACTTGATATCTTCTTCTAATTTCTGCTTCTGATGTATACATGGAACTAAGGTTCTGTTTTTAGCGATTGAATTGCTGGTGTATACAACCATAATTCGAGCTTTCTTTTTTCCTTTTAAGAAAAATGTAAATTATATTTCAAAATCGTAACATATTAATATTTTTTAATATTGAAAAGATTTGTGAACAAGTGAGGCTTGAAATGATCTAATAAATATCTATTTCTTCATAAAACTTTAAGAATGATTTTGGATTAATTTTAATTTTTTATGAATCGTTAGCCTTCATGTTCATCACATCATGCTAATGTATTTAAGAACAATTATGATAATCCTCTCTTTTAGATGACAGAGTAAAGTTACACATACAAGATAAAGTTTACAGCTTTTCAAAGCATCAAAATGAAATAATTGAGGCAAAAACCAAAATAATTAATGGATCATATAAGCTTTGTACTTTGAATGATAATGCAGATCAGAAAGGAAATGACCAAGATCAAAAGGAGAATTTGAATGAGAAAGATGATTCTGGCGCTTGGAAGAAGCATCGTGTTGTGTGGTCTGTGGAGCTGCCTAGGGAGTTTGTTGCAGCTGTTAATCAATTGGGTCTTGAAAGTGAGTTCTGCATTTTTGTTAAGTAATTAACGTTCCCAATATTCTTTTTTCAAGTGCTTAAATCTTTGATATATATTTGCAGAGGCTGTTCCGAACAAAGTTCGCAGCCTGATGATTAATGTTGAAGGGGTTACAATTACAACACAAGATGTGGCTTCCCATTTGGAGGTTCTAATTTTAACTTTAAGTTCTCATAATTGTCTGGCCCTAGAATTACATCAATCAAGTTTTGTTGTTTTCATTGGTTTAACTATGCATATGAACATTAGTATTGTCAAATTTCGCATAATTCCCTAAGATAATGTGAAACTATTGACCATTGGTGATGTTCTGCTTTTTAGTTTTTGCTAAAGAAAAATACGGGCTTTACCAGAAAAGAAAAGATGTGCTGAATCTTATTGTTTTGGTTTTCTAATGTAGTATATGCCTTGAATTTAGGCTTTTGGAATTTATCTTTTTCTTTTTTGTCAAGATTTGTTTTAGTTGTCATTTGAAAGTAGTAGCAATACTTTGAAATTATTGCAAAAGAAAATCCCATTGTCAATACCACCGAAATTAACATTGATTTCGGTGGCACAGTTTCTTGTTTTTTTTGCCTATAAAAGGCAAAGCCCCCGAACACTAATACACATAAGAAGTTTGAGAGATCAAAAAATATTAAGAGAGTTGTGTTGTATAGTTAATGCTCTAATTAATTAAAAGAGAATTTTGTGAGCGGGTGTAATTGGGTTTTGGGTTGAGAGTTACTCCACTTCTAATATTGTTTATTCCATAGTGAATTTATTTCTCCCATTCTCCCGTGGACGTAGGCACATTGCCGAACCACGTAAATTTTGTGTGCTTTATTTTTCTTATACTTTGGCTATTTCTTCATTGTTGCCATTAAAATCACTGTCTAAATAGCCCCTCGATCCTAACAAATTGGTATCAGAGCCGAGATTTTTTCTGAGTATACTCTGTGGTTGCAGTATAAACTGATCTTCCACATCAAAAAAGATTTTTTCTTGGACACTGTTCACCTATACGTTACTGTTCACGTATACAGTTACTATTTACGTATACGATTACTATTCACGTGGAATAGTGGGAGCTATTTTTTGATCAAAGAAGGTCGTGATTGAAGCAATGGCAACTACAAAAATTGATATTGAGAAATTTGATCGTAGCATAAATTTCTCTTTGTGGAAGATTAAGATGCGTGCCATCTTAATTCAGAATGGGCTTGAGAAAGCTTTATTGGGGAAGAATATAATGCCAGAGTCAATAACTGAAGAAAAGACGGATGAGATCATCAACAAGGCGGTTTCCACGATTCAGCTCTGTTTGTCTAATGAAGTTCTTCAGGAGGTTATCAATGAAGATACAACAGCTGGCTTATGGGCGAAGTTGGAGTCTTTGTACATGTCCAAAACCATGACCGATAAGTTGTACCACATGACGCGGTTCTACACATTCCAAATGCAAGAAGGTATTTCTATTAAAACCTATCTTGAAGAATATACATCAATTTTAGTAAGTCTAGAAAATATTGGTGCTAAAGTTGATGATGAAAATGCTGCTTTGAAATTGTTGTGTTCACTACCACCGTCATATAAAAGTTTTAGGGACATAATGCTTTATGGAAAAGATAGTGTGTCTTTGGCGAAGGTTAAGACAGCTTTACTCTCTAAAATTTTAATTGATAAAGGAATTATCGGTACTAAAGAGGATAATATAGCAGAAGGCCTTGTTGTTAGAGGAAGGTCTAAAGACAAGAATTCTAGCAGTGGCAGGTCTAGGTCAAAATCTAAACATAAAAACTTGATATGCAACTATTGTCATAAAAAGGGGCACATTAAAGCTGATTTTTATAAGTTGAAAAACAAACAATCAAATGAAGAAAGAAGGAAAAAATTCGCCGAAGCTAGTATTGCCGAAAGTGAGTCCACATCTGATATTCTTTTAGTCACTAACAATGAAAGATGCAGATTCAAAGATGACTGGATTATGGATTCAGGTTGCTCTTATCACATATGTCCCAATAGGGTCTGGTTCTCCACATATGAATCTTTTGCAGGTGGAGTTGTTTTGATGGGAAACGATGCAGCTTGCAAAGTTATTGGTAAGGGCACAATCCAAATCAAGATGCATGATGGCGTGGTACGAACTTTGACAGATGTTCGTCATGTTCCTAATTTGCAGAAGAATCTCATCTCTCTGGGCACTCTTGATACTGGTGGGTGCAAATACTCAGGTGAAGGTGGAGTCATGAAAGTTAGCAAAAGTGCTCTGGTGGTGATGAAGGCTCGAAAGGTTGGAAGTCTTTATATTCTGCAAGGAACCACAGTTACAGGAGCTGCTGCTGCAATTACTACTCAAATGTCTGAAACCGATATCACCAAATTGTGGCATATGAGGTTAGGCCATATGAGCGAAAAAGGTTTGACCCTATTAAGCAATAAGGGTCTTTTGTGTGGACAAAATACTAGCAAGCTTGGTTTTTGCGAGCACTGTGTTTTCGAAAAGCAAAGACGTGTCAGTTTCAGCACAGGTACCCACACAACCAAAGGTACTTTGGATTACATCCATTCTGATCTTTGGGGGCCATCACAAGTTCCATCAAAAGGTGGTGCCAGATACATGCTTGTCTTCATCAACGACTTCTCGAGGAAGGTTTGGGTTTACTTTCTTCAACACAAGGATCAGGTGTTTTCCACATTCAAGCAATGGAAAACCATGATAGAGAAGCAAACAGGAAGGCAAATAAAGAGGCTGAGAACAGATAATGGCTTAGAGTTTTGTGCTAATGAGTTCAATGACTTCTGCAAAAATGAAGGCATTGTGAGGCATCACACAGTTCGAATGACACCCCAACAAAATGGAGTTGCTGAACGTATGAACAGAACCCTTATTAAGAGAGCAAGGTGTATGCTTTCAAATGCTGGATTACCAAAGAGTTTCTGGGCAGAAGCTGTTTCAACAGCTTGCTATTTAGTCAATCATTCTCCGTCAGTTCCAATTGGCTTTAAGACTCCGAACGAAGTTTGGTCTGGCAAACCTGCAAATTATTCGAATTTGAGAATCTTTGGCTGCCCAGCATAAATGCACGTCAATGATAGCAAGTTAGCACCAAGGGCGAAGAAGTGCATTTCTAGGATATCCATCAGGGGTGAAAGGATATAAACTTTGGTGTCCCAAATCATCCAAAGTTATAATCAGTAGAGATGTCATTTTTGATGAAGGTTCCATGCTTCACTCAAAAAATGAAGTATTGGTACCTTACAGTTCTGATAAGTAGGAGGAAGCCGGTCAGAGACAGGAGATGGATGTTGAAGACTATCCTGCTCAGCAAGATTCTACTTTATAGTTAGATTCACAACCATCCAGCTCTCAACAAAGTGATTCAAAGCCTAATTCGGTTGAACAGGAGCAGCCATACTCTATTGCCAAAGATAGAGAAAGGAGAGAAATAAAGAAGCCAATAAAATATAACGATTATGCAGATTTGGTTGCTTATGCTTTGTCAGCAGCTGAGGAGATCAACAATGTTGGAGAGCCATCCACATATTCAGAAGCCACTTCAGGAGCCAACTCAGATAGATGGTTGATAGCTATGCAAGAAGAAATAGAGTCCTTGCATAAGAATGGCACTTGGGAGCTCGTGAGACCACCAAAAGGAAAGAAGATTATCGACTGCAAATGGATCTTTAAGAAAAAGGAAGGCACCCCAGGAGTTGAAGAAATAAGATACAAAGCTCGCTTAGTTGCAAAGGGGTTCAAACAAGTACAAGGTGTGAATTTCAATGATGTCTTTTTCCCAGTTGTGAAATATTGTTCCATTCGCATGTTGCTTGCTATGGTGGCTAAGTATGACTTAGAGTTGGAGTAGTTAGATGTAAAAACTTCTTTTCTACATGGTGACCTTGAAGAGCAAATCTACATGCAACAACCAAAAGGTTTCAGGGTAGAAGGCAAGGAGGACCATGTTTGTTTGCTGAAGAAATCTTTGTATGGCCTTAAGTGTCACACCCCGTTTGCCCCCTAGTAGAACGAGCCATGTGTGTGTGTATGTATTTGTATGTATTTTGGCATGATCATAAGGGCATTTTGGTAATATTGCATGATTTGGGGTTTTTCTAGTGCGTGTGTGTGCATGTGTTGCACCATGGTGTGAATTAGTTGGGATAGGTTGGTGTGTGCATGAGTGCACCATTGTAGTGTGTGTGCATGGGAGTTGCATTATGTGTGGTTGATCATACCAAAGTAGGATATGCATTAGTGGGTTATTGTGGTGTGTGAGCATGCATACATTTGTAGGGTGTGTCTTTGAGGGAGCATTGTGTGTGTTGCTCATACATGTGTAGGGTGCATTATTAGGGTGTTTCATTGTGTATATGTGATACATTTAGTTAGGGTGTGAGTAAGTAATCTCCTCCACTAGATGGTTGACATGTGTAAAGGGGAAAGAAGGATGGAAAAGAGAAAATGAAAAAGGGGAAATTCAGATTTTTGAAACCCATTTCCCGTTTTCTCTCTTCCTTCTTCTTCTTCTTCTTCTTCCTCCTTTGCACTCTCCTAAATGCTTTACTTAGATTCAAGCTCAAGTGGTGGAATTAATTACTCCCTTACATCTTCTTTGGTAAGTTATTGCTTTTTCCTTGTGTTATTCATGCATTTTTTTCTTCTTCTTGGGTTGGATCTAAGTTAGGGTTTGTGTTTTTGGTGTTTGGGTGCTTGTTTGTGCTTAGTTGAGCCTCCTCGCGAGCCAAAGGGCAAAGAGAAGGCTGGAACTAGTGGATCCAAGCAATAGGAGCTAAGGATTTTGAGGTTTGGGAATTTCTTGGTTTTCATGTATATATGTTTATGTATGAGATTTGATGGTTTCTCAGAATTAGGTTGTTATATGTTCCTTATTTTGATGTATATGCTATGGATTTTTGTTTTGGAATGTGGATCTTGCAAGAGCATGAGTTAATTGTGATAATGTTGGAGTTGATGCGGTTTTATGCATAAATTGGGGTTTTGGATGATTTTTGGAATTGGAGGTTTAAATTAATGACTTGTGTGAAATTTCTTGTTGATTAATGTTATATTATGGTTGTTGATGCTATTGGATGGCTGGGTTTGAGGTAAGAGGTTCTTGGGTGAGTTTTGCATGTGTTTGTGGTTGATTGTGGGAGGAAAAAAATTTGCAGAATTCTGCAGATTTTGGAAAACCCGACGCTGTCGCGATCGCGATAGAGATCAGCATTTTGGAGCTTCGCTGTCGCGAGCCCGCGATAGCCGAAGCGTTGAGTACCCTCTGTCGCGAGCGCGACAACCGTCACGATCGCGACAGAGCGCGATGCTGGCTAAGTGCTATCGCGAGCACGCGATTCGTCGCGAGCCCGCGATAGCAATATTTTGTTCTCTGTCGCGATCGCGATATCTGTCGTGAGCGCGACAGAGCCTGGCCCCTCTGTCCTCCTCGCGGTCGCGAAATCCGTCGCGCACGAGCAGCGAAGAGACTTCGGTCTCTGTCGCGAGCGCGACAGACGTCGTGAGCGCGACAGCTCCCTGCATGCTGAGTAAGTTTTCTTTTGTTGTGTGCGGTTTATGAACTCCAGTTTCCTTTAATGTCTATGAGATTTATGCTTGATGTCTTATGAATTTTATGAATGCAGATCCATGATACGACTATGTACATGTATGATGATGATTTTGGAATATTATGAAATGGATTGAATGATTTATGCATGACCTGCTAGAGTCTAGAAAGTGGATAGTTAGGCATGCCTAATAGAGTCTTATAGCTGCAGCCCTCAGTTTTGTTTGGACCCCGATCAGGTCCCCGCTTGGTTCCTCGCGAACCCCTATGTGCTCGGATCTTGTTTAAGATCCCTTTTGAAAATGTTTTGTGAAAGTTAAAAGTATTTTGGTTTTTCGATTCGTACCCGTAAGGTACTATTTGTGATCGGCTCGTACCCGTAAAGTACTGTCCGTATACTCGTTATCCACTCCCTCGAGTCAGCAGGTGCCTGGTATGAATTGTGTTATGAGGAAATGTATGTGATACATGTGTGAACTCATAAATGAAAAGTATAATCTGTTATGGGAATATGAATATTGTTATGAGCTTATGAATGTATGGCTTTAGTATATATGCATGCTTATGCAATTGATATGCTATGAGTATGGTTTATGATGAACGCCTGTGTTTTGCCTTGACTACCGTTGTGAATGGTTGTCCTTTAATATATGTGTGTTCCCCACTAAGCGTTTATCGCTTAGCACGGTGTGTTTATCCGTGCAGGTGCGGAAGGAGTTGCTTTGGGAGAGTCGCCGCAGTCTAAGCCAACGCAGCAGGGTTTAGAATAGGACTGAGTTTTGTATTTTGAGATTCTTTTTGTATAGAACTCTCTTATTTGGTTTTGTAATAGCTTCCGCTTTTGTTTATGTAATTTGGGATTTGTAATTAACTATTGTATCTCTTAGTTGATCAGAACAGTAATGTAATGACTCCGTTATATTAATGCATGATCAGCTTTCGCTTCTTTTACTTCGTAAAAATTTTTAATTACCTCGCTTTTGTGTATGTTTATCTATGCTTTGTTCTCTGCTTTGTTTGGTTGCACCCTGACTCGTACGGCATCTTACTCCTCATGGGATAGGATCGCCTGAGTACGGGTAAGGAGTGTCACATTAAGCAGTCACCCAGGCAGTGGTATAAGAGGTTTGACTCCTTCATGACTAGTAATGATTTTTCAAGGAGTAATTATGATAATTGTGTTTACTTCAGAAGGTTAGTTGATGGATCATTCATATATTTATTGTTATATATTGATGATATGTTGATTGCTGCAAAGAATACTTCTGAAGTTAAGAAACTGAAAGTCTTGTTAAGTAAAGAGTTTGAAATGAAAGATCTTGGAGCAGCAAAGAAAATTCTCGGGATGGAAATTCAGAGAGATAGGAAAGCAGGGAAGTTGTTCCTCACTCAAAAGAAATATGTTGAGAAAGTTCTGGAGCGTTTTTGCATGAAAGATGCAAAGCATGTGAGTACTCCATTAGCTGCTCATTTCAAGCTTTCAGCTGCACTATCACCACAAACAGATGAAGAGCAGAGATACATGGATCATGTTCCATACTCCAGTGCAGTAGGCAATCTTATGTATGCCATGGTATGTACTCGACCTGATATTTCTCATGCAGTTAATGTTGTGAGCAGATTCATGGCAAATCCTGGTAAAATTCACTGGCAAGTAGTAAAATGGATTTTGAGATACTTAAAAGGCTCAGTTGACAGCTGTTTGGAGTTCAATAGTGGTGACAGTAGTTTGGTTGGTTATGTCGACTCAGACTATGCAGCAGATCTCGACAAAAGGAGATCTTTGACAGGCTACGTATTTACTTTTGGAAACAATGCTGTCAGTTGAAAATCTACTTTGTAATCTACAGTTGCGTTGTCTACAACAGAAGCTGAATACATGGCAGTGACTGAAGCTATCAAAGAGGCTATTTGGTTAAGGGGCTTATACAATGAGCTCAATTCAGATCATCAAGTGACTGTTGTTTTCTGTGATAGTCAAAATGCAATACATCTGACCAAAGACCAGATGTTTCATGGAAAAACGAAGCACATTGATATCAGGTACCATTTTATTCGTGATATTATCGCACAAGGAAATGTTATGGTTAAAAAGATTAGTACTGCAAACAACCCAGCTGACATGTTGACGAAGTCTCTTCCTACTACCAAGTTCAAGCATTGCTTGGACTTGATTAAAATATATACGTAGCATTTAAACTCATTTGGAGAAGGTGGAGCAAAGTTTACCGTTGATAAAATTCAAGTCAAGGTGGAGATTTGTAGTATATGCCTTGAATTTAGGCTTTTGGAATTTGTCTTTTTCTCTTTTGTCAAGATTTGTTTTAATTGTCATTTGAAAGTAGCAGTAATACTTTGAAATTATTGCAAAAGAAAATCCTATTGTCAATACCACCGAAATTAACATTGATTTCGGTGGCACAGTTTCTTGTTTTTTTTGCCTATAAAAGGCAAAGCCCCCGAACACTAATACACATAAGAAGTTTGAGAGATAAAAAAATATTAAGAGAGTTGTGTTGTATAGTTAATGCTCTAATTAATTAAGAGAGCATTTTGTGAGCGGGTGTAATTGAATTTTGGGTTGAGAGTTACTCCACTTCTAATATTGTTTATTACATAGTAAATTTATTGCTCTCTTTCTCCCGTAGACGTAGGCAATTTGCTGAACCACGTAAATTTTGTGTGCTTTATTTTTCTTATACTTTGATTATGTCTTCATTGTTGCCATTAAAATCACTGTCTAAATAGCCCCTCGATCCTAACATCTAACACAGACATGTTGGCTATATCTGAAAAGATTGAGTAGTGTAGCATCTGGGAAAGTCAATATAGATGAATTTGCAGACATTGGTGCTGTGAGTAAACGAGGAAGGTTCACAGTTACATCTATATCATATCCACCATGGCTGATGCTTGGTAGTGGAAAGCAGAATGACGACATGAGAAACACACGAGACGAGAGGACAGAGATGATCTTGAAGAGAATTTGAATAAGAATGATGACTCTGGCAATCAGAAGAAGCCCCATTTCATGTGGTCTACAGAGGTCCACAGGAAGTTTGTTGCAGCTGTTAATCAATTGGGTGTTCAAAGTGAGTTTTGCTGTTCTGCAGCACTTCTGTTGTTAAATAATTAACATTTCTAAGTTCCTCTTATTACTGTCTAACTGTTTTACTTATCATTCGCAGAGGCTGTTCCGGAGAAAATTCTTGACCTGATTCTTAATTATTACTTGTCCATTAGCAATGTTAGCCACATTGGAGAGTAATATATACGAAAGAAAGAACAACAATGTCTGTTAAACAACAATGTTAGTCGTTCCATTTTTGAGCATGCTGATGTTGATAAGTGTGCTTTTGAACCGAAAATGAGGTCCGATGAGAATGAGGATTATCAACTTACGGAGCCTGCAAAGTCAAAGAGTAGTTTTGTCCAAAATAATGTCATCTATGCAGTGAACAAACGGGTACAGAACATGTTATTTGAATATGTTCATCGTGCTCTCCTGGTTCTAATCTTTGAATTCTACACAAGATGGATCAATACTGATCATTGAATTTTAGATAGATTCACTGATCTTTGAATTTTCAGAAGGATTGCTATTGTAGTTCTGATCTTTGAATTCCAACTATGAAAAGTATGAGATTTTGATATTGATATCCAACTAACGTGGTACCGTTAAGTTAGATTTATATTTAATTTAGACAAATTTTGTAAATTAAACTAATAATATATTCACATATTAATTAATATTGCATTCATTTTTCAACTAATTTTGCATACAGGGATAATGTAAATACTAATCAAATATAAAAAGAGGACTATATTATAAATTATATTAAAAAAAGAAATATTTTTCGAAATTCATTTATATATTACAAATGAAATCAATTTCATACAATTGACTACAGTCTTTTATCTTATTCTTCTCTGAAAATAAAAATAAAATAAAATAAAAAAAGCCATCATCTTCTTGATTATAAAAATTTATTTACCGCTACTATTATAGATATATATTGAAGGTGGGCCCCATGGAAGACGACAAAAATTGCGTACTGTAAAAGCTAAGCCCTTGCAAATCGAACCCACTCTCTAGTGAAGCAGACTTGCGATCTTTGGAGGAGGAAAACCCGTTCTGCAATCTACTGAACGAACACAGTTTTCGAAATTATCCATTTCTTCAATCAATGGTATCTTGGTTTTTTTTTTTCTTTTTCATTTATTTATCTCCAATTAGGGTTTTATTGTTCTTGAATTGTGCTTTTTTGCCAAAGATTCTTGAATTGTGCATATCTCGAGCTTTCTGTTTCTTAATTCATTTCTTAGAATTTCGAGCTGTAATTACGTTAATTTTGCCTGTGGAAGCTAGAATTTATTCGGCTGCGAGTTTTTGTCATTGTGTTTTGATTTTTTTTGTTTATTTTTTAATTTTTTTTTAAGTAGTTGAATTGAGATTGATTTATGAAATTGGGACAGGAAACAATAGCACTGTAAGCTGAGAATATGATATTTATTGATGTCTTTTCGTGAATAATGTTAGGTTTATGTGTTAGTCTAAAACGTGAGGATTTCGTGAGGTAGCTGCTGGAAATCAGTTTCCTAGATGTATCAAATACTTGAAATCGATCCCCTATTTGATATTTTCTTTTAATATATATATATATATATATATATATATATATATATATGTCTTTACTGACATTTAGCACAAATCTTAATATTGTTAGAGCTGTGCTATATATCATCTTTAGCTGGCAATGGTAATGTAGTCTAACACTTTCTTTTGGTTGGGTTCGGTACTATAAAACTCTTGTTATGTATTTTCTTATAGATATTGAAAGTGCATATGTGCACGCTCTTTGGGCATGAGTAACACAGTATTACAAATTAAAACTTCATGCCGGGGATGTGATGTACAGAATTGGAATAGCTTTATTTACTGGCATTCTGTTTCTTTAATATGTTTAATTTGATATGATGCCACTTTTGGTGAAGCAATTTGGGAGTTGTAATCTTTTCTCTTCTTGTCCTTTAATCTTAGGCTGATCCTGAGTTGGAGGCTATTCGGCAAAGAAGAATGCAGGAGCTCATGGCTCAACGTGGCACGGTATTCATGATTTGTTCCTTTTGCGCCCTTGAATTATTCAGCATCTGCTGGCTGTTATTTGTGCTGCAGTTGTGTGTTATTCAAAGTTTATGAATGAACAGGGGAATCAGCAGAATTCTGAACAACAAAAAGCTCAGGATGAGGCAAAAAGGTTGGTTTGTGAACTTAATTGTTTTGTTATTCTGTACATATTCTTTGCAGTTAGACATGTTTGGTTACGTTGCCCATTTTAGTCTCATTTCTGAAAATGAAAATGGACTACTTTTGTCCATTAATATTCTTGTTGTAGTATTTATTTGTAAAGTTTTTCTTTCCTCAATAGTCTTCTGTATAACAATTTCAAAAAATTAGAAATTTTTTATTGTTTTCCAAGACCGAGTTGTTTTCCACTGCTGTTTTTAGATAACAGGTTCTGGAAAGTAGTTATTATGGAAAAAGGCAATGGATCAGGCTCATAAAATGTCATGTCTTGAGTGTGCTTTTGTGCAAAATTTTGTGTCACCTATTAAAGCGTTTGATGTAGGGAGGCTGAGGAGCGAAGGCAAATGATGCTTAGTCAGATTTTGTCTTCTGAAGCACGAGAAAGGCGTAAGTTGAGAATTATCATAATTTATTTTATTTGTGCTTGTATTGTATTTCATTGACCTGTTACTTTTTAGTGCATCCATTCTTCTTAAAATGGTACTTTATGTTTGTATTACTAGAAAGGCATATTGCTTGATTTATCTTTCAGTACTTGGATTTGGCAGTAAATGTAAGTTGTCATTTGATGTGATAACATTTGTGAGGCAATCTTATTGTACCATATCACAGAAAACAGGTGTTTTATTGAAATCTATTAGTGATTTGATGAATGGAGAATCTAGTTGCTTTGAATGTGAAAGAAAATGCTCTTTATCTTCATCACTAGGAAAATATATATATATATATATATATATATATATATATATATTTGTTTTTTCTCTGAAGGTTCTCCTTTGGATTTGATTGTTATTTATATTTGAATATACTTTTGTACTTGGGAAGGTCCTTTCTTTCTCTTTTAATTTTCTTTTTACTCATGGTGATGAATCTGGAAAATTTCTGTATAACATCAACTGTGCTGTGAGGACTCCTTAGAAGTTTTCGTTCCATAGCAAGGACTCCAATTTTTGTTTCATTGAATGGTACTAGACATGGATTATACATCATAGATATTCATAGGCTATCTAGATTTATTCAAAAATAAAAAATAACAAAAAAATAAATAAATGTCAGATGAATGATAATGAAAATCGTGCAAGGTTGAATTCAAATATTTCACTATTTTTGGCAAATAAACCATGTCTGTGTGTAAGGTGGCCTTTGTAAGTGAATGCAGAAGAATAATGCTCTGGCAATGTCCAGTCAAATGAGTGGTTGATATAAAACTTTAAACGCTATCATTACTAATCATCCAAGAATATTGTTAAATTCTATGATTATTAATGATGCAAGAATATTTTTGAGGTTGTGATCACTAATCATACAAGAATATTCTTGTAATTCAGTAGCATCATAACTAATTTGTCGGGTGTTGAAGAATACTTGTGCTATGATTTTATCTTTCCTTTTAATCCTGTAAATTGTTGTGACTAAATCTTGTTTCCTTTGCAGTTGCTCGAATTGCTCTGGTTAAACCTGAAAAGGCAAGGAGTGTTGAAGATGTTATACTGAGAGCTGCTCAAATGGGTCAGATAGTTGAGAAGGTATAAAGTGGAGCGCCGTTGAAGTTCGGTGCTCTTTGGTCTATACCAATAATATTGAAGGTAAAATCGGTGTATATAGAAGCTGTTACACCAAACATGACAGTAGTCCATTGTTTTTGTAGGTTTCTGAGGAGAGGCTTATTTCATTGCTGGAGCAGATTAATAACCAAACCACTAAGCAGACAAAAGTTACAGTAAGTTATTATTTTCAGAAAATTGTTATTTTTATATGCTTCCGCATCATTGTATGATTTTTATCTTTTACATATTTCTCACTTTACAGATCCAAAGGCGTCGGAGTGTTCTAGATGATGATGATTAACTGAGATATGTAACTTGTGCTTTAGCATTAAAAAGGACGCAAATTGTTATTATTATTATTATTATTATTATTTTTTATTTGTTGCTTATTATATCTGCATACAGATACTGAGGGTGATGGTATTATTCTGTGGCTTTTTTAACCCTCAAATCGACTCTTGGCTTTATTGGAATCAATCTATATGGATTGTTTGTGGTTGGCTTAAGTATTCAATTTGGATGGAATAAAAAACAGTGTCTTGGCATTTCAAATTAAACAGTGGTTTTGGAAATGATATTATGATAGTAGTCTGACTTGGCTAAATTTGGGCAGCCAGTTGCATGCCAGTTAACTCGAGCAGCGTGAAATTCGGATTAAAATTTGGTTGATGAGGATGCTTTAGTCGTAGCATTGATTTTACTTGGAAAATGATTATGCTTATGGGCATGAACGTTATTGGATTTCATCAAAACACGTGGGAATATGCATGTTCATATGCTAGAAAGTATTGCAATTTGGAGATATGGCATATGATGGAATTTATCACGGCTTCAAATGCATAACGTTGAGGAAAGATGGTTATTGAAATTTGGTTTTTAAATCTTCGTTCAAGGAATATATTATTAGTAAGAATGTTATGTTGGTTACAATTGTTATAAGTTTGGGCCCAATATGGCATTAATTAACACTTATTTTATGAGTCTAAATATTACTTTGAGAATCGCCGACTAAGGGAGCGTTCGCGAGGATTTTATTTTCGGTTTTTTACTTTTTTTCTTTGAAAATAAAATCAAAATATGTTCGGTAAATTATTTTCCATTTCGATTTTTGCAAAAATTTTAATAAATGATTTTCATATAAAAAATAAAAAATAAAAATTTTCAAAATGTGGTTTTTAAGATTTTGCTATTTTATCCTTATTATTATTACCATCATTGCCACCGCTACCATCACTGCCACCGTGCTGCTGCCTCCACTGCCACAACACCGCTACTGCCGCCGCTACCACCACATCACCGTCGCCACACCTCTGCTGCCGCCACAACCACATTGTTGTTGCGACCACCACACCGCCGCCGCTGCCACCACTACGCCGCTGCCACTACCACCACTATGCCGTCGCCGCCGCCACACCACCGCCATCACCACAACCACAATCACATTGCTGCTACCACCGCTGTCGCCTCCACCACACCGTTACCGCTACCGCTGCCGCCTCCACCATAATCACACTGTCGTTACCACCACAACCACACTGCAGTCGCCACCATCACATTACCGCTGCCACCATGCCTCCGCCGCTGCCACCACACTGCGGCTGCTGCAGCCACAACCACATCGCTGCCGGCACAACCACATCGCCGCCACCACAGCTGACGCCTTCACCACCGCCACCACGCCTATGTCGCCACCACCGCCACCACAACCACACCGCTGCCAGCACCATAACCGTATCGCCGCCACCACTGCTGCAGCCTCTACCGCCACCACTGCGGCCGCCTCCACCACAACCACATCGCTGCCACCACCACAACGACACTGCTGCCGCCGCCGCCGCCGCACCGCTGTCGCTTCCATCACCACCACACTATCGTTGTTGCCATTGCCACCAGTAAAATCATTATTACAATGTATATGAATAATTAAAAAAATATGATAAAATTTTTAAATATATAAAACAGTTTTCTAAAAAATAAATAACAAAAATTAAAAACAGTTTTTGGATTTTAAAAATAAAAAACGTAAAACATAAAACTTTACCGAACATTAAAAAAATGACCGTTAAAATACAGGATTTAAAAAAAATGACCCTTTAAAAAAGGGTTTCAGGAAATGAAGAATGCAAATTTAAAAAAAAATGACCGTTAATTATGGAGTTTTAAAAAATGACGGTTAATTTTATGTCAATTTAATGCAAAATGCTTTGAATCAATGGGAACGTGGAGGATAAAATGACAAAATTTGAAATCAGATTTGGATCACTAAAGCAAAGCAAACTCTTCAAATTCTGGATCTTACAACGGTTTTTCCTTTATGGGCTGACTCCGCTAGGCAAGAGGATTAACTGATGACCAGGGAACTCCACTGCTTATAAGTGTCAAGGGTCCATTAAAGAATCGACTTCAATTTCTGCTAATATATCCGTAGATAATGGGATGAAATTGGAGTAATTTGTGCGCATATTGGTGCACAAATTGAAATACATAGCAAATAAGGGGTAATACGCATAAACGGATTTCTTACCCATTTAGTATTAATCTTCGCCGGAAAGAGAAGAAATCAGTTATTTGAATCTTCTTCTCTGTGAATAGGAAATCAGTTACGAGCAGCCACTCCTCTAACTACCCTGTTCTCTGCGCTTCCTTCAATCAAGACAACAGGTAATATTAATATTTATCTTAACATTAACCAATTTCTTCGTTTTCACTCTTTTCTACTATTAATTTCTGATATATAGTGGTTTTCGATATCCACTCGGGATGGATTCAAAATATTCGATCCCACCTCGGGACGCGTCTGTTATGAACGAGGCATGTTTCAGTGTTTAAAAGTTTATCTACTGTGCTATTTGGCTAATCAAATAGGTGCTACTGCAGTGAAGCTCAAGAAATCAAATTGAATATGATTTTATAGCTTTATGCATATACTTGCTACGGGGTTATAGTTTGGGCTACTAAACTGGAATAGCAATCAAATTGAATGGCCAATTTTTGTACATTTGATTCCTTTTCTTGTTATTTGAGTTACTTGAACATAGTAATCAGGATTGATATGAAATTTGAGCATATAAATCATTGATAGTAGCAATAACAGAATGCAATGACTCTAAAGATAAAGCTTTCTCTGTTTTGAAATATTTTCTTAATCTCGTACTAATTTTTACATCTTTTCCTAATCTCTTACTTTTTTGTTAGAAAAAACATAAAAGAAAAGAACTTATTTTCATCTTCAACTGCAGTAAGTTGGGCTGTGGTTGTCAAGAAATATTTGCTTACAACCAAGAAATATTTGCTTTCCTTTTTCTATCTTTCAGTTCTGTACGTCGTATGATGCCTCTAACTGAAATATTTTGTGTCAAGTTCTCCAGAAACTTTCTTGATCCCTATTGACGTTATGCCTACTTAAAATTCAACAAATGTTTTCTCGGATTAATGCTTGTAGCTGAATTGAGGACAGATCTATTGGTTACCAAGACCTTAATTGCTGAATCCTAAATTAATGATAGTTGAGTTTAATAATGACACCTTTGCTTCTTTGGCAAATTGAGGGCTAAAGCAACTGGGAAGGTTATATTATATAGTTATTCACATAAAGATCTAATTATAATTTCAACTAATAATGTATTATTAATATTTTCTTTTCGTATATTTTTAATAACTTTTATGTTGACAAATTATCTATTTTTAATGAAAGTAATATTTCATATATCAATTTTTAAAGTTTGGTTAATCTGGTTACATTTGTATGATACATGACCAGGTGATTTAAACCTTTCATTTTGAAAAAACTAACTGCAAACTGAACTGGATTGCTTTTTTTGAGTTTTTTTCATAACCAAATTAAACTGAATTTTATCTCATTTCACTTCCACTATAATTAAATAGTGCACACACAGCTGTAGCAACGAATTGTTCAAAATTCAAACCTGATTGAAGGGTTTCTATGCCTTTGTATCATTTTCTGGTGATGTGCAAGATATGAGCTTACCATACTTTACATATAAAAATGCATACCAATCAGTAAGGAAGTTTTGCATGCAATAGAATTTTATTGTACCTGTCTTTCTATTGGCTTATTATGTTCCTATTTTGGATTTTTCATAGCCACCATATCAGTAATAACCTTTAATGGGTACTTCCAGGAGTACATTGCAATTATTAACAACCAAAATGAACGTAAATGGAGTCTGGAGCGTGAATTTAATCTGCTTCCAGTTGTATCAGGTAAATGCTAAATGTTGGTTATTGAATTTTGCAATTGTGATTTTTGATGCATTCTGGTGATATCAGGTGAAGAACAACATTTTCAGATGGTGTGATATGGATTTACTGTTGCCAACATTAGAGGAAGATAAGGGAAAGAAGTAAAATTCTGATCTTGAATAACCACTTGAGCTATTGATATTGGTGAGAAATGGTATCTGAAGTTTTTGATTCTGCATTTACAAGTTCAGATTTAGTTTTCAAAGTTTGATTTTATTATCCCCTTCTCTTATCAAGAATTAATTTTGAAAAGATACATGATTTCCTTGAAGCCTCATTCACAATGATTTCCTCATTTTAATCTCTCTCTTTCTAGGTTAAGAGTCACATTTTCAGATGGTGTGATGTGGATTTACTGTTGCCAACATTAGAGGAATATAAGGAAAAGAAGTGAAACTCTGATCTTGAATAACCACTTAAGCTATTGATATTGGTGTGAAACGGTATCTGAAATTTTTGATTCTGCATTTATAAGTTCAAATTTAGTTTTCAAAGTTTGATTTTATTACACCCTTCTCTTATTGAGAATTAATTTTGAAGCGATACATGATTGCTTCATTTTAATCGCTCTCTTTCTAGTTTAAGAGTCACATTTTCAGATGGTGTGATATGGATTTATTGTTGCGAACATTAGAGGAATATAAGCAAAAGAAGTGAAACTCTGATCTTGAATAACCACTTGAGCTATTGATATTGGTGAGAAACGGTATCTTAAGTTTTTTATTCTGCATTTACAAGTTCAAATTTAGTTTTCAAAGTTTAATTTTATTAAACCCTTGTCTTATCAAGAATTAATTTTGAAGAGGTACATGATTTCCTCATTTTTATCTCTCTTTCTAGTTTAAGAGTCAACTTCTGCGGAAGTTTTCTGGTTCCAATTTGTGTTACTGCATTTTTGGCATAATAAAATTAAAAGCATATATGTTTTTTTAAGAACTTGTTCCCATAATGTATTGGAGGATCTGTAAAGTGTGATTTGAATGTCAACTTTTGCACTTTGCATTAAACAATTGGTTTGGCTTGTAATACGGGTTGTGCTGGTCAAACTAGGAATGTCATAGAGAGAAATACCTTTATCAATATGTATGATATGAACATAATAAAATTATATTAAACATTATGAAAGATAATAGTATGGTTAAAACATTGGGTTGGATTTCGTAGAAGGGAAACCAATCTTTAAAAACTGTATGTGCCTATACTGAAATTGTTAATATGATACTGCTTCGGTTCGATTTATAGTTTGGTCACCCTTATATATTTTGTATATTTTAATGAATTCGAAACTGATTTTGATTTTCCACCTCTTAATCGCTGCAGGCTTGTTATTGTTTTGCAAGAAAAAACTTACATTTATATGAATCAAAATAGTCTTGTAATATTGGACACTTTTGATATAGTTCCAAATATAAAAGGTGTCGTCATAAGTTGTCGTTTTTTACTTTTAAATTAGCATCCACATTTTTTTCCCCTTCTTCTTTTAAGCCTTTGGCACCTATATATGCTAAGTTTCAAACTGATATCGACATATTGTGAGTTTTATTCCTTATGGAAGAATGAACTAATTCAGTTTGGATCCACAATCTTATTAGTGTGGATATCAATTTGCAAAGGTAAAAAGCTTTTGGATTGCCTAACTGCATGATGTGTATTCCAAAACTCATATATCTGAGAAACCTAATTTTTTTTTTGATTGTGATGAATTTTTGTAGTTTTACCTATTTTGAATTTATTAAATGTTAAAATTTCTAATATGTATTTCTTTTGGGTACCCTCTTGTATAATTGTGTGTCCTGAGTTTTGTTCATAATTTTTGAATCTCTATTGAATTACAAAACACTTGAACCATTATATTGATGTTGCCGGTAGGATATGAGTTGCATTAATAATAACTCTTGAAGTTGCATGGCATGACCAAGGGCTGGGAAGATATGTACCTTTCTATCACTATCTTGGTCCAGGCTTGTCAATGTTTGTGGATAAACTTTTTTCTTCTTCTTACTAATTGTTCAAGTAAATTTTGATCCCATTTCTTTTTCTAGAATGCATGTTCTTTCTTTCAACTTTCTTTTTTTGAATGTGGAAATTAAAGTGTAGTAAATTTTGATCCCATTTCTTTTTCTAGAATGCATGTTCTTTCTTTCAACTTTTTTTTTTTGAATGTGGAAATTAAAGTGTTTGGGCCATTGTAATATCTATTTTCCCAATAAGTGTTTGCAAAGAAAATACAGGAGATGAGTGGTGGAGTTATTTACTTCCAGAAGTTACAGATTATAATGTTAATTTTGTAATTGTGGAAATTAAAGTGTTTGGGCCATTGTAATATCTATTTTCCCAATAAGTGTTTGCAAAGAAAATACAGGAGATGAGTGGTGGAGTTATTTACTTCCAGAAGTTATAGATTATAATGTTAATTTTGTAATTGCACTGGGCCAGCCTGTTTGAATTTGTTTTTCATTTTCTTTTGCATTGTTGGTTGTGCACGAACTGGACCATTTTTTAGTCAACATTGAAATTTATTATTTGTTCTTCAGGACTCTGTGCATTCTCTCCAAATTTGGATGGCTGCTTTTTGGCTCTTCTTGCAAGTACAACGAAAGGATTGGTTTTGGTGTACAATGTCACGGAGTTCCAGTCGCATTGTGAGGTAGATGCTTATTTATTTATTTTAAATTTTTTTGGGAGAATGAATATTAAGTGATGGAATTCAATCTCTAGATCTTTCTGTGTTCTTTACAAATTTCATTTCCCGTCAATTTTCACCCCATCTTTTAATATTTGTAAAGCTATTAGTGAGCAAGATGTCAAATTCTGGTTTATTAATTTATGCAATGATTTTATCACTTTCAACAGGTAAGTTTCATTAGCAAAGCACACCATACTATCAGTCTTGAAAAATTGTGCTCATTTAGCCCATGCTATAGTTTATTTTGAATTTGTGCTTTCTAGTCTAATTTTGGGCTCCAATCACCTTATGTTTGTCCATGATCATTTTAAACAATGAACAATGATAACAAATGACTGCTTTATTTTTTTTCTTGTCCCTGTAACAGATGAATTGCAATTAGAAATGAATTTTTGCCTAAATAGCAAAAAGGATTTTCACCTTTTTTCCTTTGTAAAAGTATTATCAAATAGCATGATGTAAAATCTTCTCAAGCACCTTTTGGTCTTTTCTTCAAAAGTTTGCTACTTTTTTCCCTGAACTGTCACCGAGTGCTTTGCAATTTGCATGAGTTTCCTTTCATTAACAATCAATCTTGTTATATCTATTGATTTCCATGAGTGGAAACACACTTCTTCATGTGTATTATTTTCTTACTCAAAAATATTTTTTTGTTGTTCTGACTAGCTGGATCACAACTACTTTTTGAAGTTAATGACCAGTGATCACATTGAATTTCTTGTGCAGATATTTTCTTAGATATTTACTTTCAAGTTCCTTATTTTTCCTAGGAATTTTTTTGCTTCCATTAACTGACTGATAATTGAACACATATTTATTTTACTTTCACATTTTTGGCATTTCTGCATGTATTTAATGAATAAATTTTCAGATATATGCTCTTCCAATGTAATGTACATTGCAATAGCATCTGAACAGGGAACCATTATCAGAGTTAACCTATAGCAGACTATATAAGGATGTGACCATAGACATAGCCTACATATGTTTTGCAAAGGATAAGTAGAGTGGAACTTCATTCCTAGATAGTATTGATTCACAAAATTTGCAACACAAAGTTGCCTGTGAAACCATATAAATGACTTGCTAAAATAATAATGTCTGGGAGCTAGAGAAAACTGAGATGAAAGTGGAACTCTTAAATCAAACAAAAATTCAGGGTGGTTCTTTCTTAATTTTCTCGTATGCATACAAGTTGTATGGATAACTAGGTCCGCTAAGGAGTTGATTTTTTGTGTCTAAAGAGATAATGTAATAATATACTATCCTTGTGTTTTTGTTCTTATTATTTCGTCAATGTTGTTGTTTTCTCTATCCGGAGTAAGTTTGATAACACTTTTGTGGTAGATCCTTAAGTGGAGCCATCTGATAGCTAAGCCAGTTGTATGCTATGAATATATTTGTTGTGATTCATACCCATTTTCATTTTCTTTTTCCCCTTTTATTGTTTTGATTGATCTTGAAGTAGATTGCACAATTACATTGATGAATGTTTTTTTTTTTTTACTATATTTATTGGATTTTTTTCCCCTCAAACAGTCATACAGCTTTAGAAGGGGCACATACCCATCAACAATATGTTCCTTGTCATTTGGACCCTCAATGAACCTTCCGGACGTTCTTGTAGCTGGAAGGTCTTCAGGTTCACTAGGATTTGCCGTAAATCAGAGGTTAGTTGGAGATATTGCTACGAATGATGGACGGTTTTTTCGGTTTTGTGCATTTGTTGAACGATATACTTGTATATTTGTAATGTTTGCAATTTTTTGAATGTGGCCATGCAGTGTTTAGTTTGTTTCTATAGTGCCTTCATATATTAGATGCCTGTTTTCTTATAAACACGTTAAACATAATTGACATTCATCATCATTGTTATTTGTTCAGTTCTTTTCCTTGTATATTTCCTCTCAACTTTAGCAATTGATGGCCTTCAATTCTTATTCACCGGTCCACATATCCAATTGTATATGTGCACATGGGCACATCTTAAATACTTAACGTAACCAGTTTCCTTTAATGCAAGAACTGGGAATCAGTTATATGCTTATTCAGCTGTTCACGTATGCAATCGTATTATGTGCGCATATGCACATCTTATACACTTAACGTAACCTACTTCCTTTCATACAAGAATTGGAAAGGAAATTCTATGACAATTTAAAGACAATTACAGTTGAAAGGTACAAGAAAATCAAGTGCTTCTTAACATAGAGGAGCTTCCTGAAATTGTTAAAAGTCTAACCCATCCTTTTATTTGAACTATTGCATCGCTTGCGCTTGAACTTTGGCAATTCTTTTAGATGTCACTTTATCTGTATATTGTGCAAAATAATGTCATTGTAAAAACTTGTGACCCTTTGATCTTTCTTCTTTAAATTCTGAATCTTTACAGAAGCAGAAGATCAATTAGTTTTCTTGGGTCAATGCTACTTGATTCTGTACATGATGCACTTGATCCAGTTCATCGTCAGGTGCTTCATATTGCATTTCCAGCTGGAGTGAGAAGGTAAAGCTATATTTGTCTAACAATTTAATAATTCCATATGAGTACAAATATCCAACTGTACTTCAAATATGACTTTTGCGAATTGACTGCACTATATTGGGACCAAATTTAACAGTTTCTTTTTATGTGTCTAATCTCGTCATCCCTGCTTGGCCTTCTTTGGTTGACCAATTTCTACTTCGGTCTTACCAGTTCAATTGTGAGATCATCTTTCCTAATTTTATCAATATACTTTCTTTTCCCCTAAGGATGTGTGTTATATATCGTTATCCCCGATAACCATTTAGAAAGGAAGATTATAGTGGATTAATGGGATGACTTTTGTTCCTTAAACATACAATTAGTGTATCCTGGATAAGCTATTAACATTTCAGTTTTGAAAGATATATTTTTTTGAATTGGATTACTTCTAATGACAAAATGTGAAATGGTACATCTATTTCCTCTAGATGCGGATATTATTTTACATGTCTTGAGCCACAAACTTATTTTACTCTATAGCCGGAGCAGTTTTAGCTGCCTTGTTAAAATTATTGGTGATTTAAAGGCACTGATTTACTGGTGGACAAGGTTGCCGATGCATCATCAACTGAGTTTATTGCTAGTAGGTGAGTTTTTTTTTTCTGTAGTCGCTTTTTTGGCTAATCAAATAGGTGCTACTGCAGTGAAGCTCAAGAAATCAAATTGAATATGATTTTATAGCTTTATGCATATACTTGCTACGGTGTTATAGTTTGGGCTACTAAACTGGAATAGCAATCAAATTGAATGGCCAATTTTTGTACATTTGATTCCTTTTCTTGTTATTTGAGTTATTTGAACACAGTAATCAGGATTGATATGAAATTTGCCCATATTGATAGTAGCAATAACAGAATGCAATGACTCTAAAGATAAAAAACTTTCCCTATTTTGAAATATTTTTGAGTTTATTTATATATGATTTTTTTTTCTAAATTTTGTTATTAACTAGCTCTGTCATGATCTCAATTTTATTATTATTATTATTATTATTATTATTATTATTATTATTATTATTATTATTTTGTCTTGATATAGTTATTGGGGTATGCCATTGATTAAAATATCTTTATATTACTATTATGCATTTCTTTTAGTTTTTACGTCTTTTCTTAATCTTTTACTTTTTTTGTTAGAAAAAAAATAAAAGAAAAGAATTTATTTTTTTCAACTGCAGTAAGTTGGGATGTGGTTGCCAAAAAATATTTGCTTTCCGTTATCTATCTTTCAGTTTTGAATGTGGTATGATGCCTGTAATCGAAATATTTTGTGTCAATTTCTTCAGAAACTTTCTTGATCTCTATCGACGATATGCCTATTTAAAAAATTCAACAAATGTTTTCTCATATTAATGCATGTAGCTGAATTGAGGAGAGATCTATTGGTTACCAAGACCTTAATTGCTAAATCCTAAATTAATGATAGTTGAGTTTAATAATGACACATTTTTTTCTTTGGCAAATTGAGGGCTAAAGCAACTGGGTTACATTTGAAAATATCGTACATTATCCAAAGAACGTAATTTCATAATAAATCCACAGAAAGATCTAATTATAATTTCAACAAATAATGTATTATTAATATTTTTTTCGTATATCTTTAATAACTTTTATGTTGAAATTAATCTATTTTTAATGAAAGTAATATTTCATATATCAATTTTTAAAGTTTGGTTAATTTGGTTACATTTTTGGGATACATAAACATGTGATTTAAACATTTTATTTTGAAAAAATTACCTGCAAACTGAACTAGATTGCTTTTTTTGAGTTTTTTCTTAACTAAATTAAACTGAATTTTATCTCATTTCAATTATAGTATAATTAAATAGTGCACATTGTAGCCACGAATTGTTCAACATTCAAAGCTGATTGAGCGAATTTTAAGCAATGTGCAAGATATCAGTAAGCTCATATCAGTAAAATATGATAAGGTCATATTAGTAATAACCTTTAATGGTACAGCCCGACCCTATCCTTCCGATCCTATCCTACCCGGCCCAATCCTATCCTATCCTACCCCCCGCCTCTATCCTACCCCCAGGGCCCGACCCTATCCTACCCCCAGGGCCCGGCCCCCCCCCCCCCACCCCCCCCCCCCACCTCCCCCCCCATACTACCCTGCCTAGGACCAGGCCCGACCCTATCCTACTCCCTGCCTCGGGCCCAGCCCGACCCTATCCTACCCTACCCCCTAGGACCAGGGAACCCAGACCCTATCCTACCCCCTCCCCCCCGCCCCCGGACCAGGCCCCGGCCCGACCCTATCCTACCCCCCCGGGCCCCGGCCCCGGCCCGACCCTATCCTAGCCCCCTGGGCCCCTGCCCGACCCTATCCTACCACCCCGGGCCCGGCCTTGCCTGCCCGTCCCTATCCTAACCCCTACCCCCCGGACCCGGGCCCCGCCCTATCCTACCCCCCTAGACCCAGGCCCCCCGGCCCTATCCTACCCCCCCGGACCAGGGCCCGGCCCGACCCCTCCCCCCCAGACCAGGCCCCGGCCCGACCCTATCCTACCCCCCCTGGACCAAGCCCCGGCCCGACCCTATCCTACCACCCCGGGCCCGGCCTTGCCTGCCCGTCCCTATCCTAACCCCTACCCCCCGGACCCGGGCCCCGCCCTATCCTACCCCCCTAGACCCAGGCCCCCCGGCCCTATCCTACCCCCCCGGACCAGGGCCCGGCCCGACCCCTCCCCCCCAGACCAGGCCCCGGCCCGACCCTATCCTACCCCCCCTGGACCAAGCCCCGGCCCGACCCTATCCTACCCCCCGGGCCCGGCCCTGCCTACCCGACCCTATCCTACCCCCCCGGGCCCCGCCCTATCCTAACCCCCTAGACCCGGCCCCCCCCCCCCCCCCCGGCCCGCAGGGGCCCGACCCTGACCAGGCCCCCAGGGCCCGACCCTATCCTACCCCCCTACCCCTGGACCTGGTCCGGGCCCCACGGCCCGGCCCTACCCTACCCTACCCTACCCTACCTCATAGGGCCCGGCCCTATCCTATCCCCCCGCCCCGCAGGGGCCCGACCCTGACCCTATCCTACCTCCCCTCCCTCAGACCAGGCCCCCAGGGCCCGACCCGACCGTACCCCCCTACCTCTGGACCAGGGCCCCACGGCCCGGCTCGGCCCTATCCTACCCCCCGACCCCGACCTTATCCTACCCCCCCGGACCAGGCCCCAACCCCCGGACCAGGGACCAGGGCCCCACGGTCCGGCTCAGCCCTACCCTACCCTTGCCCCGGCCCTATCCTACCCCCCCCCGCCCCGCAGGGGGCCGACCCTGACCCTATCCTACCTCCCCTCGGACCAGGCCCCCAGGGCCCGACCCGACCCTATCCTACTTCGGACCAGGCCCCCAGGGCCCGACCCTATCCTACTTCGGACCAGGCCCCCAGGGCCCGACCCGACCCTATCCTACTTCGGATCAGGCCCCCAGGGCCCGACTCGACCCTATTATCCCCTATCCCCGGACCAGGGCCCGGCCCGACCCTATCCTACCCCCTCGGACCAGGCCCCTAGGGCCCAACCCGACCCGACCCTACCCCCGGACAGGGGCCCCACGCCCCGCCCTATCCTATCCCCCATCCTAACCCCCCTACCCCCCTATCCTACCTCCCCAGGCCCCGGCCCTATCCTACCCCCCTACCCTCGGACCAGGCCCCCAGGGCCCGACCCTATCCTACCCCCCTGGACCAGGCCCCGACCCCGACCACCAGGCCCTCATGGCCCGATCCGACCCTACCCCCCTTACCCGACCAGGGCGTGGGGGCCCGGCCCTATCCTACCCCCCTACCCCTACCCCCGGACCAGGGCCCCAAGGCCCGGCCCTATCCTACCCCCTACCCTCGAACCAGGTCCCCACCCAGGTCCCCACCCCTACCCTGGTTCGAGGGCCCGGCCCTATCCTAACCCCCCCACCCCACCCCCCCATCCTACCTCCCCTCGGACGAGGCCCCACCCCTCCGGACCCTGGGGGCCCGACCCGATCCTACCCCACCTACCACCTACCCCCCCCTCGGACCAGGGCCCCCCCCCTCGGACCAGGGCCCCACGGCCCGACCTAACCCCCACCCCCCCCCTCTCGGGTCGGACCCTGCCCCCCCGAACCAGGGCCCCATGGCCCGGCCCTATCCTACTCTCGAGCCCCACCCCTACCCTGGTTCGAGGGCCCGGCCCGACCCTATCCTAACCCCCTACCCCCGGACCGGCCCTATCCTAACCCTACCAAGGCCCCCAAGTGCCGGGCCGGACCGGGGCCCCAAGGCCCTGCCTTATCCTACCCCTACCCATCGGGACCAGGCCCCTGGGGGCCCGGCCCGGCCCTATCCTACCCCCTACCCCCCAGGCCTCTGGGTCCCGGCCCGACCCCTACCCTCCTACCCCCCAGGCCTCTGGGTCCCGGCCCGACCCTATCCTACCCCCCCCGGACCAGGCCCGGACCCTACCCCCCCCCCCCGACCAGGCCCCCGGGGCCCGGCCCTATCCTACCCCCCCATCCTAACCCCCCCCTCGGACCAGGCCCCCGGGGGTCCGGCCCGGCCCTATCCTACCCTCCTACCCCCCAGGCCTCTGGGTCCCGGCCCGACCCCTACCCTCCTACCCCTCAGGCCTCTGGGTCCCGGCCCGACCCCTACGACCCCCCAGGCCTCTGGGTCCCGGCCCGACCCTATCCTACCGGGGCCCGCCCGACCCTATCCTACCGCCCCCTCGGACCAGGCCTCCGGGGCCCGGCCCGACCCTATCCTACCGCCCCCTCGGACCAGGCCCCGGCCCTATCCTACCCCCCCTCGGACCCCCTCGGACCAAGCCCCCGGGGGCCCGGCCCGGCCCTATCCTACCCCCCCGCCCAGCCCGACCCCTACCCTCCTACCCCTCAGGCCTCTGGGTCCCGGCCCGACCCCTACGACCCCCCAGGCCTCTGGGTCCCGGCCCGACCCTATCCTACCCCCCCCCTCGGACCAGGCCCCCGGGGGCCCGCCCGACCCTATCCTACCGCCCCCTCGGACCAGGCCTCCGGGGCCCGGCCCGACCCTATCCTACCGCCCGCCCCCTCGGACCAGGCCCCGGCCCTATCCTACCCCCTACCCCGGCCCTATCCTACCCCCTACCCCCCCTCGAACCCCCTCGGACCAGGCCCCCGGGGGCCCGGCCCGACCCTATCCTACCCCCCCGGGGCCCGGCCCTATCCTACCCCCCCCCCTCGGGCTAGGTCCCCCGGGGCCCGGCCCGACCCTATCCCCCACCTAAACCTAAAATCCTAAACCTACCTTTTCTCTATACCTACATTTTCTCTATACCTACATTTTCTCTAAAATCCTAAACCTACCTTTTCTCTAAATCCTAAACCTAAAATCTAACCCTAAAATCTTATATCTAAACTAAAAACCAAAAACCTTAATCCTAAATAGCATGCTAGATTTAAAAAATTAAAAAAATATCTTTATTAACACTCTTTATTAACACATACTCAATTTTGTTTTTTTAAACAAATATCTTTAAAAAATATTGAATTTTTTAACCATTTCATATTGATAGAATTTCTAAAAAAAGAAAAAGGTACTACACTGAATGTCGTTTAGCCCATAAAAAAAGAGCAAAAATCCCAAGAATTTCTAAAAAAAGAAAAAGGTACTACACTGAATGTCGTTTAGCCCATAAAAAAAGAGCAAAAATCCCAAATTTAATTAAACAAGTCATTTTTCAGCATCGATACTCCATTTTTGTGTGAAAATCAACCACAATAACATTAAATATTCAGGTTAACAAAAAGAAAAAAAAATGATAAAACCTGATTTTCATAAACCGTAATATAAAATTCTCAGAATTATAGTATTCATCAATTACAATAAAATGTACAATTTTACTTAATTAGCATGAATTTCCAGCAATTCAAAATCAACAAAAATCGGATACAAAGAACCAAGTAGGAAAAGCTCAACAAAAGCAGAAAATTAATTTTTTGTTTGTTAATCTTCTAGACTAAAGAAAGTTCCACAAAATAAAAAAAGATAAATTTGTAGTACTCTTACTTGTGGATATGGTCATCTGTTCTTACAGTTCTTAGTCAAAATCACCCTCGTATCAATAATTTACAAATAATTCAGTTCGGTCACCTCAAATTTAGAACCCGGAATTGAGCAATTCCCCTCTTCCCTCTTCCCTACTTCAGTCATTTGGCTTCCGGTGAAAAGCCAAATTTTCCTGGCACCCACGGTAACTTGCCTGCATATTTTATCATTTAAATCATTAGGCTTCAGGCAAATAAAAGTTGAAGTCAAACACATAGTCACGCCATCTTTGCACCTTTTTTTTTTCTTCTTTTTCACTGAAAACCCTAAATATCGTTCTTCGTCTCTATGTGAATGCCTCTAAAAGTTGAAGTCAAGCACAAGCCCCCGAACGTCGAGGTAATTTATCTCTCAAAATTTGTGATTTTTTTAAGGAAAAAAAAAATCATGCTGTATCTTCGTCTCTCTGTGAATGCCTCTATAATAGGCGAGCTCTTTCTTTCTTTCTGTTAAAATTTGGATTTCATATGTAAAAAAAAAAAGAAAATTACCTGTGAAATTTGGTGTCTTGGTTGTAAGATCCATTGCTTTCAATCGTCGTGGCACTCTTCTTGCGGGTAATTTTTTAATATCTACTCTTTTGTTCCTACTTAATTTTGAAAACCAGAAATCTAGAGAAGAATTGTAAGAATTTTGAAAACCAGAAATCTAGAGAGAATTTTGAAAAACGGAGAGAGGGTTTCAAAAAAATGGAGAATGAAAAATGGAGGGAGGGTTTATAAAAGATGACCGTTTAATTACAGAGAAAAAAAAGACCCTTTACTTGGTTTCAGAAAATGGAGAATGCAAAATACGCAGATTTTCGAACGAAAAGACCGTTGTAGAGTTTTTTTAAAAAAAGACCGTTGTAGAGTTTGAAAAACAATGGCCGTTATAGAGTTTAAAAATAAAATGACCTTTAATTTGAAATCAGATTTGGATCGAAAGGTTTACTGAAGCATAGCAAACTCTCCAAATTCTGGATCCTACAACGGTTTTTCCATGAAGGGCTGACTCCGCTAACGGTGGAAAGAGAACAAATCAGTTATTTGAATCTTCTTCTCCATCACTAGGAAATCAGTTACGAGTAGCCACTCCTCTAATTACCCTATTCTTTGAGCTTCCTTCAATGAAGACAACAGGTAATATTAATATTTATCTTAACATTATCCAATTTCTTCAGTTTCACTCTTTTCTACTTTTAATTTCTAAAATTTACTCTTCAATTTATATATATATATATATATATATATATATTTCTTCAGTTTCACTCTTTTCTACTATTAATTTCTGAAATTTCTCTTCAATTTCTATATATATATAATCTTCTGTAATTGTATATAGTGATTTTTCGGTGTCCACTCCAGATGGATTCAAAATATTGGATCCCACTTCGGGACGTGTCTGTTATGAACGAGGCATGTTTCAGTGTTTAAATTTCTCTGGCTTTTTTTTTTGGAAAAGAAAATCTTTCTTTTTAAGAATTATATTGGTGAAATAGTGTTTTCTATTCGTTTTTGAAGCTGTTGGAGCTTTTATCATAGTTGAAATGCTGTATAGCTCTAGTCTTCTTGCTATTGTTGGAGCTGGTGAACAGGTATTGCTTTCTTACCCTTTCAGTCCCCTAGGCTCCCATCTCCAATTTATTTATTTATTCATTTAATTTTTTGAATTTTGAGTATATGTTAATCCAAAATGGTGCTGTTGAACTGCAAGCAGCCTTCTTTGTCACCCCGGCATCCCTGTTTGTTCAATACTACCACTGGAACTGCTCTCCGGTAATTGAATTTTTTAACTTCAATTCTTGTTGTTTGCTTAAATAGAAAAAGGTATATGATTTATTGTCGCTGTTACTTTTCTCCTCAAATTTGTTTATCCATTGAAGTTATTTAATGGGAAGAAATTTTTTCTTTTTGCTTCAGTGTCCAAACTGTAATTGTGTATGATGTTTGGGACCTCAGTAGTATTTGTGTTTGCATAGCTGTAACCGGGTAACTAGAAATCCAACCAGTTACAGTTCAAGTGTTTAATTTTGCATTTTCCCTTTCTATTTTGTCAGGATTGGTAGGATTCTTCTCAGGAATCTGTGTATGACTCATGGCAACATTTACTCCCGAGTTAAATAACCACTTGAGCTATTGATATTGGTAGAAATGT
Source organism: Excoecaria cochinchinensis (assembly GCA_947683425.1). NCBI lineage: Eukaryota > Viridiplantae > Streptophyta > Magnoliopsida > Malpighiales > Euphorbiaceae > Excoecaria > Excoecaria cochinchinensis. The sequence continues at coordinate 6,522,860 of CANTUQ010000064.1, forward strand.
TATCTGAAGTTTTTGATTCTGCATTTACAATTTCAAATTTTGTTTTCAGTCTGATCTACTGTTTTATTACACCTTCTCTGATCAAGAATTAATTTTGAAGAGATACATGATTTCCTTGAAGCCTCGTTCACAATGATTTCCTCATTTTAAATTTGAATCTTTGTATCAAGTAGTTTTCTTTGTTTAATACTACCTGATTCTGTACATGATGCTCTGGATCCAGTTCATCATCACGTGCTTCATAATGCATTTCCAGCAGCAGTGAAAAGGTAAAGTTATATTTGTCTAACAATTACCAGTGAAGGTGTTGGGTGGATATAGTTAATAATTCCATAAGAGTACAGATATCCAACTGTACTTCAAACCTGAATTTTGCGAATTGACAGCACTATATTCGGATCAAATTTAACAATTTCTTTTTATGTGTCTAATCTCATCATTCCTGCTTGCCCTTCTTCGGTTGACCAATTTCTACTTCTGTCTTGCCAGTTCAATATTGAGATCATCTTTTCTAGTTTTATCAATATACTGTCCATTCCCCTTTTGTGGGAAAATGATAGGTGTTATATGTCGTTATACCAATAATTTCCATGAATCACTTAAAAAGGAAGATTATAGCGGATTAATGGGATGGATTTTGTTCCTTAAAGTGTATCCTAGATAAGCTATATTAACATTTCAGTTTTTAAAGGATACATTATTGAATTGGATTACTTCTAATGACAATATGTGAAATGGCACATCTATTTCCTCTAGACGTAGATATTATTTTACATGTCTTGAGCCACAAACTTATTTTACTCTATAGCCGGAGCAGTTATTAGCTGCCTTAATAAAATTATTGGTGATTTAAAGGCACTGATTTACAAAGGAATGTCATCTAATACAGTTATTTGGTAGTGTGCAAGGTGGACAAGGTTGCCGTTACATCATCAACTGAGCTTACTGCTTCTAGGTGAGTTTTTTTTCTGGAGTCAGACTTCAGAATTTCATTCGTTCTTCCTGTCCTTTTAAAGCTGCCATTCATTTTACGCACCTAGTGCTTCTAGAAGCCATGCATATACTTCCTACTTTAATTTTTTGACTAATCAAATAGGTGCTACTGCAGTGAAGCTCTAGAAATCAAATTGAATATGATTTTATAGCTTTATGCATATACTTCTTATGTGGTTATAGTTTGGGCTACTAAACTGGAATAACAATCAAATTGAAAGGCCAATTTTTGTATATTTGATTACTTTTGTTGTTATTTGAGTTACTTGAACATAGTAATCAGGATTGATATGAAATTTGTGCTTGTAAATCATTGATAGTGGCGATAATATAATCCAATGGATAAAGATAAAGCTTTTCTATTTTGAAATATTTTTGAGTTTATCTATATATGATTTTCTTTTTTCTAATTTTGTTATTAGCTCTGTCATGAACTCATTTTTATTATTATTATTATTATTATTTTGTTTTGATATAGTTATTGGGTGGTAGTATGCCATTGATTAAAATATTTTTACATTCCTATAATGCATGTCTTTGTTTTCTTTTAATTTTTATGCCTTTATCTAATCTTTCAGTTTTGTATGTGGTATGATACCTGTAACCGAAATATTCTATGTCAAGTTTTTCAGAAACTTTCTTGATCTCTATTGACGTTATGCCTATTTAAAATTCAACAAATATTTTCTCAGATTAATGCATGTAGCTAAATTGAGGACAGATCTATTGCTTACCATGACCTTAATTGCTAAATACTAAAATAATGATAGTTGAGTTTAATAATGACACCTTTTTTCCTTTGGTAAATTGAGGGCTAAAGCAACTGGGATGGTTATATGGTTATATAGTTATCGACGGAAAGATTGAATTAGTTTTCTTGGATCAATAATACCTGATTCTGTACATGATGCTCCTGATCCAGTTCATCGTCAGGTGCTTCATAATGCATTTCCAGCTGGAGTGAAAAGGTAAAGCTATATTTGTCTAACAATTTACTTGTGAAGGTATTGGGTGGATAGTTAATAATTCCATATGAGTACAGATATCCAACTGTACTTCAAATCTGACTTTTGCAAATTGACTGCACTATATTAGGACCAAATTTAACAATTTCTTTTTTTGTGTCTAATCTCGTCATCCCTGCTTGGCCTTCTTTGGTTGACCAATTTCTACTTCGGTCTTGCCAGTTCAATTGTGAGATCATCTTTCCTGATTTTATCAATATACTTTCTTTTCTCCTAAGGATGGGTGTTGTATATCGTTATCCTGATAATCATTTAGAGAGGAAGATTATTGCGGATTAATGGGATGAATTTTGTTCCTTAAACATATAACTAGTGTATCCTGGATAAGCTATTAACATTTCAGTTTTGAAAGATATGTTATTGAATTGGATTACTTCTAATGACAATATGTGAAATGGCACATCTATTTCCTCTAGTCGCAGATATTATTTTACATGTCTTGAGCCACGAACTTATTTTACTCTATAGCCGGAGCAGTTATTAGCTGCCTTAGTAAAATTATTGGTGATTTAAAGGGACTGATTTACTGAGGAAGGTCATCTGGTGGAACGGGAGCCAGTTGTGTCTAGTGTGTATGGTAGAGTGTTTTAAGATGAAGTCCTGCTGGTTACTGGTAAGTACCTGATGTACCTTCTCGAAAGGGGAGTTTAAGGTCCTCTCTTTCTGTTGCTAGTAAATAATGCCAAAAGATATTTCTCAAAATAAATTTACTATTACAATAGTTGCCATGCCAATATAAATGACGAGGCTTTTCTTCAGCAAAGAGTAACATTTTTTTTATGCAAGTGAATAACAGCATTCACTATCTATGCAGCAGCCTGACTACTCCATCTCTTAAATAAAACTACTGTTCAATGAAGAAAGAAACTTGCTTTGGAAAGAAAAAGAAGGCCTATCAAAAAGTACATGATATGAGCTGCTTTATGAAGTGCTCAATATAGAAAATAGAGGTCCAGAGGTTCCTAAGAAAAGAATCCTACTGATTTATGCAGGAAACTGAAAGAGGAACGTAACACACGTGGAGTTTTTGAAGAACCAAAGTAAGGTAAATGAACAGAAAATTTATTACTAGTATTGTTTAGTTTAACTGAATTTTTATATTTTCAGAAGCCATTCTCTAATATAAAAGAACATTTTATCTTTCATCAGAAGAATTCTCCTTCATGACTTGGACTAAAACTTTGAAGCTCTAAACCCAAAATTACTAACTGTATCTAGTAACTTGATAAAAAAGCTACAAGATTTACACAGAACATCTTAGAGATTTCTTAATGTTGTACCTAGAATATATTAGTCCCTAATGGCAATAATACTACAGAGTGACGAACCGCAATTTTAATAGGCCTTTTCAACTGAATTCTCCATTATCTTGTTCATGTGCAGTTTTTTAAGCTCAGAAGGGAGAGGCAGAGAGACTTCATCCTCCTCCGGTAGAGGGACAAATTAGCACTTGAAAAAAGAGTGCAGGAGCTGTTTTGGACCTGTGGAGAGTCTTGTGCCATGCGTAATTTTTGTCAAGCAACCAAGATTGTTGCTGGAGGGCTCTCGGTGATGCCAAGTACAAGTATAAAAATATATGCAAGTATAAATAACAATAAAAGTCACGAGACCAACAATAGATGTCCAAAAGGGGTATCTCTTTACTTTTTACCTAAATTTTTCGCCCAAAACTCAAAAAGATACCCCTTTACTTTTTGTCGACTCAAAGGGATATCCTTTTACATTTTGTATAAAGTTTTTGCCCAAAACTCAAATGGATATCTCTTTATTTTATGTCTAAATTTTTTGCTTAAAACACATTAGGATAAAAATTTTCTTTTTGTCTAATTTTTTTGCCAAAAACTCAAAAGAATACCTGTTTTTTTTTGTCTAAATTTTTCTGCCAAAAACTCAAACGAGTACCTATTTGTTTTTTTTTTTAAATTTGATGCCCAAAACTCAAAGAGTTACTCTCTTTAATTCTTTACTTTCTGTCTTAATTTTTCGCCCAAAACTCAAAGTAGTTATTTTTTGCTTTTTGTCTAAATTTTTAGCCAAAACCTCAAAGGGGTCCCTCTTTTTTTTTTTCTGATTTTTTCTACCCAAAACTCAAAGGGGTGTCATTTGCTTTTTTGTTTATATTATTTTGCCTAAAACTCATAGGGTACCCTTTTTGAATTTTATCTAAATTTTTTCGCTCAAAACTCAAAGGAATAACCTTTGCTTTTTGTTTAATTTTTTTTTTCAAAACTTAAACAGATACCCCTTTACTTTTTGTTTTAATTTTTTGCCCAAAATTCAAAGGAGTACCATTTGCTTTTAGTTTTAATTTTTTTTGCCAAAAACTTAAAAGGATACCATTTGCTTTTTGTCTAATTTTTTTTTTCTAAAATTCCAAGGTATACATCTTTGTTTTTTTGTTTAAATTTTTCTTCTCAAAACTTAAAGGAGTACCCATTTGCTTTTTGTCTAATTTTTTCTGTCCAAAACTCGAAGGGGTATCCCTTTGATTTTTGTTTAAATTTTTTGACCAAAACTCAAAGGAGTAACCCTTTGTTTTTTATCTAAATTTTTCTGTCCAAAACTCGAAGGGATACCTCTTTGATTTTTGTTTAATTTTTTTGCCAAAACTCAAAGGGGTAACCCTTTGTTTTTTGTCTAAATTTTTCGACCAAAACTCAAAGGGCCCCCTTTGTTTTTTGTCTAATATTTTGGCTCAAAACTAAAAAGGGTGCCCCTTTTCATTTTGTCTAATATTTTAGCACAAAATTCAAAGGGGAACCACTTTTTTTTTGCCAATTCTTTTCCTAATCTCAAAGCATTGCTTTTTGTCTAAATCTTTTTGCCCAAATCTCAAAGGAGTACTCCTTTGATTTTTGTCTAATTTTTTCTAAAAATCAAAGGGGTACCTATTCGCTTTTTCTCTAAATTTTTCACCCAAAACTCAAAAGTTTTTTGCTTCTTGCATAATTTTTTTGCCCAAAATTCAAAAGGGTACTGTAAGAAATTTTGCTTATATTTTAACAACTTTACTTTGTGTATACCAATAGAATTATGGGATAATTTTGGTCTTTGAACCTCTGCTGTTTTCTTACTATTATTGAAAAAAAATGTTTTGATTTGGGTTAAAGATATGAGATTATTTCCATGAATATGTCTCCATTAGTTGGGATCTGGGTTTGTATTAGTTAGGATCATGTGGGTTTAAGATCTGAATATCCTTCAATTGAGATGTATTTTTCCTCAAAAGAAAGCAATTCTCGAGTTAAATGGGTTGTTTGAGGCCCCAAAAATTTAGAGTTGGTCGGTTCGGGCCTTTAATTTTTGGTTAGGATCGGGTTGATTTATGTATATGTCAATGTTTCAAGTCTCGAGTTGTTTGGATCGGATTAGATTTAACCTAAAACCGATCGATGCAACTACCCTACCCCGCCTTCTGCTCGGATCTGGCACCCTGACCTTGCCCATGCCTTACCCTACCCCGTTCCTTCATTTGTTATTTATCCATCATCGTCAAAAATTAAAGTTATCAACAATTTGCTAATTGGCACGTGTGAAAGAGGAATATAAAGTTATGTATGTGTAAATACATGTTTCTTTAAATTAAGATGACAAAGAGAATTGAATTTTTACATAAAAAATATAATGAGTTATCAAATAATCAAACATATTTAAGAGTTTTAAACATAAATCATGCTGGTGATGATATTTTGGTATCTAAGATAAGCAATGTTTCAGTCTGATTTTTCTTTGTTTTTGAATATTGGGAAACTGGTTGGCTTTCTTTCTTGAAATATTGGCTTAAATTAATCAACACTAGGGGTGAGCAAAAAAAATCGATGGACTCGGTTAACCGAAAAAAAATCCAAAACCGAACCGATGGACTGGTTAATGGTTAGTGTTTTGAAAAAACCGATATTAATGGACTGGTTAATAGTTTTCGACTCATGTGACATGTTAACCGAATCGAAACCGAATTTTTAGTTAATTTATTAATTTTTTAATAATTTATAACAATTTATATAACAATTTATTCTAATTAAAGGTGATCATGTACTTTTTTTCATTATACTAATTATTTTAAAGTTTTTAAATTTTTTTAATTGCCTATTAGTAAGTATAACAATTTATCTAATTAAAAGTAATTATGGACTGGTTAATATATTTACTTATTAAATATTAATTTTTAAAAACAAATTTGCTTATATCCACCAAATATTTTTATTTTAACAACAATAATGTTATATTATAGTGAAAAAATTTTAATTTTTAAGTATTTTGAATATTTTAATTTTATTTATGAATATATTTATAATTATAGTGGTTAACCGAAAAATATTGGGTAACCGATCCAAATATCCGAAACCGATGGACTGGTTAACCGATGGTAATAGACTGGTTAATGGACTAGAATTTCAAAAAACCGATATTAATGGACTGGGGCTTATGAACCGGTTAACCGACCATGCTCACCCCTAATCAACACCACCATGTATAAATTAATTAATAGTCATTAGCAATTGTTGTCATTTCTTATGAAGACTGTCCCATGAAATATATATATATATATATATATATATATATATATACATGTACTTGTTGATTTTATAAATAATAAATTAAAATTCATACTATTTTTTAAAAATTAGAGTATGTGACACTTAATTGTATTGATGTGGTACCACATGATATAAAAATCAACAAAAATTCTATCAAAATGAATTAAAAAAAAACAATCATTTGTGTTTTCAATTCTCAATAGTTTCATCGTGCATGCGAGATATATATCATCATCATAACGATTCAAATATCATATTAGCGCAATTGATTGTCATGCGCTCAGATTTTTTAAATGTAATATGAATTTATGTTTATTATTTCATCATTATACTTTAAATATTCAAATGAATTATGAAATTAAATTTAAGTATCTTTATATGTATTAAGTTTAGTACTCCCTCTATCCCAAAATACTAGTTTCACTTTTTTTTTTATTTGTTCCAAAATATCGTTTACTTTCTATTTTTATTCTATAATTAACTTTTGGATTGTCCATAATACTCTCAATTAAATATTGCCGAGAAACAAACAAATTTTTAATTAATTGTATGCCACTATTTTCCAAAAATTAATATTTTGTATTTGCATATCCAATAGAATTAAATATTTAATAAATTTATATTTTCATTGTAATTAAGTTTTCATTTTAAAAAAAAAAAGTACTATTAATGTTTAACATATAAATGAAGGGATAAAATAGATAAATAATAGAAAAAATTATATCATAAAACTAAAAAAATTAACATTTTTTAATATCTGTGTAAATTATTTTGATTACTTTGAAAGAAGTTAAATTGAAATATGTTCGTCACTTTTCCAGCTGAAAGAAGTAAAATTGAAATATGCTATGCAATTTTTTAGCTGAAAAAAGTAAATTGAAATTGTTAATTATTGATTTGATCATTTTATGTTCGGAATATATTGGATAAAATGATTGGAACTTAAAATACATTAAAATAATGTTTTCTACAATCGATATTTGCTCTTTTTTTCTTTTTTCTTTTTATATTTTTTTACGAGATTGCTATAACAGTAAAATAAGATATTATCCTCAAGAGAATTATGAATTAATTAATTCCAAACCTCATATATATGTGTGTGTGTGTTGGCACTCAATGTTGGCTTTTGAGAGATAACAAAACTTTTTAAGATCAATTAGTTTTGGGTTTTTTAAAGTTTATATTTGCAAATCCAATTCATTAAAACTAATAATATGTGCTCTATCAGGACCTGAACATACTAGACGTGTTCTATTTCAAAGTCAGATCTAGACCTGGTATTCTATAATGATTTTAAAGATCAAAATCACTTTCTGAAGAATCCAAAATTTCACCACTTTTTACGATTTTTGGATTTTGGTGATTTTCCCTAGTGGTACCCCTAGGGAAATCCGTAAAAATTCGTCGGATTCCGACGAAGCCAATTCTCGATGCGTAGTGACCGGCAAGCTTCCAGTAGCTATTCCAATCGAGTTTTCCTGAATTGTTGGACTCGGATCCAAAATTTCACCATTTTTTACGATTTTTCGATTTTGGTGATTTTTCCTAGTGGTACCCCTAGGGAAATCCCTCAAAATTCGTCGGATTCCGCCGAAACCAATTCTCGATGCGTTGTGACCGGCAAACTTCCAGTAGCTATTCCAATCGAGTTTTCCTGAATTATTTGACTCGGATCAAAAATTTCACCACTTTTTACGATTTTTTGATTTTTGTTATTTTCCCTAGTTGTACCCCTAGGGAAATCCGTAAAAATTCGTCGGATTCCGACGAAAATAATTCTCGATGCGTTGTGAACGGCAAGCTTCCCGTAGCTATTCCAATCGAGTTTTCCTTAATTATTGGACTCGGATAAAAAATTTCACCACTTTTTACGATTTTTCGATTTTTGTGATTTTCCCTAGTGGTACCCCTAGGGAAATTCGTAAAAATTCGTCGGATTCCGACGAAGCCAATTCTCGATGCGTTGTGACTGGCAAGCTTCAAGTAGCTATTCCAATCGAGTTTTCCTGAATTATTGGACTCGCATCAAAAATTTCACCACTTTTTACGATTTTTCGATTATGGTGATTTTCCCTAGTGGTACCCTTAGGGAAATCCGTAAAAATTCGTCGGATTCCGCCGAAACCAATTCTCAATGCGTTGTGACCGGCAAGCTTCCAGTAGCTATTCCAATCGAGTTTTCCTGATTTATTGGACTCGGATCAAAAATTTCACCACTTTTTACGATTTTTACGATTTTGGTGATTTTTCCTAGTGGTACCCCTAGGGAAATCCGTAAAAATTCGTCGGATTCTGACGAAGCCAATTCTCGATGGGTTGTGACCGGCAAGCTTCCAGTAGCTACTCAATCGAGTTTTCCTGAATTATTGGACTCGGATCAAAAATTTCACCACTTTTTACGATTTTTCGATTTTGGTGATTTTCCCTAGTGGTACCCCTAGGAAAATCCGTAATAATTCGTCGTATTCCGACGAAGCCAATTCTCGATGCGTTGTGACCGGCAAGGTTCCAGTAGCTATTCCAATCGAGTTTTCCTGAATTATTGGACTCGGATCCAAAATTTCAACACTTTATTCGATTTTTGTGATTTTCCCTAGTGGTACCCCTAGGGAAATCCGTAAAAATTCGTCGGATTCCGCCGAAGCCAATTCTCGATTCGTGGTGACCGGTAAGCTTCCAGTAGCTATTCCAATCGAGTTTTCCTGAATTATTGAACTCGGATCCAAAATTTCACCACTTTTTACGATTTTGGTGATTTTTCCTAGTGGTACCCCTAGGGAAATCCGTAAAAATTCGTCGGATTCCGACAAAGCCAATTCTCGATGCTTTCTAACCGGCAAGCTTCCAGTAGATATTCCAATCGAGTTTTCCTGAATTACTGGACTCGGATAAAAAATTTCACCACTTTTTACGATTTTTCGATTTTGGTGATTTTTCCTAGTGGTACCCCTAGGGAAATCCGTAAAAATTCGTCGGATTTCGATGAAACCAATTCTCGATGCGTTGTGACCGGCAAGCTTCCAGTAGGTATTCCAATTGAGTTTTCCTGAATTATTGGACTCGGAGCAAAAATTTCACCACTTTTTACGATTTTTCGATTTTGGTGATTTTCCCTAGTGGTATCCCTAGGGAAATCCGTAAAAATTCGTCGGATTCCGACGAAGCCAATTCTTGATACGTTGTGACCGGCAAGATTCCAGTAGCTATTCCAATCGAGTTTTCCTGAATTATTGGACTCGGATCCAAAATTTCAACACTTTATTCGATTTTTGTGATTTTCCCTAGTGGTACCCCTAGGGAAATCCGTAAAAATTCGTCGGATTCCGCCGAAGCCAATTCTCGATTCGTGGTGACCGGTAAGCTTCCAGTAGCTATTCCAATCGAGTTTTCCTGAATTATTGGACTCGGATCCAAAAATTTCACCACTTTTTACGATTTTGGTGATTTTCCCTAGTGGTACCCCTAGGGAAATCCGTAAAAATTCGTTCGGATTCCGATAAAGCCAATTCTCGATGCTTTCTGACCGGCAAGCTTCAGTAGATATTCCAATCGAGTTTTCCTGAATTACTGGACTCGGATAAAAAATTTCACCACTTTTTACGATTTTTCGATTTTGGTGATTTTTCCTAGTGGTACTCCTAGGGAAATCCGTAAAAATTCATCGGATTTCGATGAAACCAATTCTCGATGCGTTGTGACCGGCAAGCTTCAGTAGGTATTCCAATTGAGTTTTCCTGAATTATTGGACTCGGAGCAAAAATTTCACCACTTTTTACGATTTTTCGATTTTGGTGATTTTCCCTAGTGGTATCCCTAGGGAAATCCGTAAAAATTCGTCGGATTCCGACGAAGCCAATTCTCGATACGTTGTGACCGGCAAGCTTCCAGTAGTTATTCCAATCGAGTTTTCCTGAATTATTGGACTCAGATCAAAAATTTCACCACTTTTTACGATTTTGGTGATTTTCCCTAATGGTACCCCTAGGGAAATTCGTAAAAATTCGTCGGATTCCGACGAAGCAATTTCTCGATGCGTTGTGACCGGCAAGCTTCCAGTAGCTACTCAATCGAGTTTTCCTGAATTATTGGACTCGGATCAAAAATTTCACCACTTTTTTCGATTTTGGTGATTTTCCCTAGTGGTACCCCTAGGAAAATCCGTAAAATTCATCAGATTCCGACGAAGCCAATTCTCGATGCGTTGTGACCGGCAAGCTTCCAGTAGCTACTCAATCGAGTTTTCCTGAATTATTGGACTCGGATCAAAAATTTCACCACTTTTTTCGATTTTGGTGATTTTCCCTAGTGGTACCCCTAGGAAAATCCGTAAAAATTCGTCGGATTCCGACGAAGCCAATTCTCGATGCGTTGTGACCGGCAAGCTTCCAGTAGCTATTCCAATCGAGTTTTCCTGAATTATTGGACTCAGATCAAAAATTTCACCACTTTTTTCGATTTTTGTGATTTTTCCTAGTGGTACCCCTAGGGAAATCCGTAAAAATTCGTCAGATTCCGCCGAAGCCAATTCACGATTCGTTGTGACCGGCAAGCTTCCAGTAGCTATTTCAATCGAGTTTTCCTGAATTATTTGACTCGGGTCAAAAATTTCACCACTTTTTACGATTTTTCGATTTTGGTGATTTTCCTTAGTGGTACCCCTAGGGAAATCCGTAAATATTCGTCGGATTTCGACGAAGCCTATTCTCGATACGTTGTGACCGACAAGCTTCCAGTAGCTATTCCAATCGAGTTTTCCTGAATTATTGGACTCGGATCAAAAATTTCACCACTTTTTACGATTTTTCGATTTTGGTGATTTTCCCTAGTGGTACCCCTAGGAAAATCCGTAATAATTCGTCGTATTCCGACGAAGCCAATTCTCGATGCGTTGTACCAGCAAGCTTCCAGTAGCTATTCCAATCGAGTTTTCCTGATTATTAGACTCGGATCAAAAATTTAACCACTTTTTACGATTTTTCGATTTTGGTGAATTTCCCTAGTGGTACCCCTAGGGAAATCCTTAAAAATTCGTCGGATTCCGACGAAACCAATTCTCGATACGTTGTGACCGGTAAGCTTCCAGTAGCTATTCCAATTGAGTTTTCCTGAATTATTGGACTCGGATCAAAATTTTCACCACTTTTTACGATTTTGGTGATTTTCCCTAGTGGTACCCTTAGGGAAATCCGTAAAAATTCGTCGAATTCCGACGAAGCCAATTCTCGATGCGTTGTGACCGGCAAGATTCCAGTAGCTATTCCCATCGAGTTTTCCTGAATTATTGGACTCGGATCAAAAATTTCACCACTTTTTACGATTTTTCGATTTTGGTGATTTTCCCTAGTGGTACCCCTAGGGAAATCCGTAAAACTTCGTCGGATTCCGACGAAGCCAATTCTCGATGCGTTGTGACCGGCAAGCTTCCAGTAGCTATTCCAATTGAGTTTTCGTGAATTATTGGACTCGGATCAAAAATTTCACCACTTTTTACGATTTTTCGATTTTGGTGATTTTCCCTAGTTGCCTAGGGAAATCCGTAAAAATTCGTCGGATTCCGCCGAAGCACATTCTCAATGCGTTGTGACCTGAAAGCTTCCAGTAGCTATTCCAATCGGGTTTTCCTGAATTATTGGACTCGGATCCAAAATTTCACCACTTTTTACGATTTTTCGATTTTGGTTATTTTCCCTAGAGGTACCCCTAGGGAAATCCGTAAAAATTCGTCGGATTCCGACGAAGCCAATTCTCGATACGTTGTGACCGACAAGCTTCCAGTAGCTATTCCAATCGAGTTTTCCTGAATTATTGGACTCATATCCAAATTTTCACCACTTTTTACGATTTTAGTGATTATACCTAGTGGTACCCCTAGGAAAATCCGTAAAAAATTCGTCGGATTCCGACGAAACCAATTCTCGATGCGTTGTGACCAGCAAGCTTCCAGTAGCTATTCCAATCGAGTTTTCCTAAATTATTTGACTCGGATCAAAAATTTAACCACTTTTTACGATTTTTCAATTTTGGTGATTTTCCCTAGTGGTACCCCTAGGGAAATCCGTAAAAATTCGTCGGATTTTGAAGAAGCCAATTCTCGATGCGTTGTGACCGGCAAGTTTCCAGTAGCTATTCCAATCGATTTTTCCTGAATTATTGGACTCGGATCAAAAATTTCACCACTTTTTACGATTTTGGTGATTTTCCCAAGTGGTACCCCTAGGGAAATCCGTAAAAATTCGTCGGATTCCGACGAAGTCAATTCTCGATGCGTTGTGACCGGCAAGCTTCCAGTAGCTATTCCAATCGAGTTTTCCTGAATTATTGGACTCGGATCAAAAATTTTACCACTTTTTACGATTTTTCGATTTTGGTGATTTTCCCTAGTGGTACACCAAGGGAAATCCGTAAAACTTCGTCGGATTCCGCCCCAGCCAATTCTCGATGCGTTGTGACCGGCAAGCTTACAGTAGCTATTCCAATCGAGTTTTCCTGAATTATTGGACTCGGATCCAAAATTACACCACTTTTATCGATTTTGGTTATTTTCCCTAGTGGTACCCATAGGGAAATCCGTAAAAATTTGTCGGATTCCGACGAAGCCAATTCTCGATGCGTTGTGACCGGCAAGCTTCCAGTAGCTATTCCAATCGAGTTTTCCTGAATTATTGGACTCAGATAAAAAATTTCACCACTTTTTAGGATTTTTCGATTTTGGTGATTTTCCCTAGTGGTATCCCTAGGGAAATCCGTAAAAATTCGTCGAATTCCGACGAAGACAATTCTCGATGCGTTGTGACCGGCAAGCTTCCAGTAACTATTCCAATCGAGTTTTCCTGACTTATTTGACTCGGATCTAAAATTTCACCACTTTTTGCAATTTTTTGATTTTTGTGATTTTCCCCAGTGGTACCCCTAGGGAAATCCGTAAAAATTCGTCGGATTTTGAAGAAGCCAATTCTCGATGCGTTGTGACCGGCAAGCTTCCAGTAGCTATTCCAATCGATTTTTCCTGAATTATTGGACTCGGATAAAAAATTTCACCACTTTTTACGATTTTGGTGATCTTCCCAAGTGGTACCCCTAGGGAAATCCGTAAGAATTCGTCGGATTCCGACGAAGTCAATTCTCGATGCGTTGTGACCGGCAAGCTTCCAGTAGCTATTCCAATCGAGTTTTCCTGAATTATTGGACTCGGATCAAAAATTTCACCACTTTTTACGATTTTTCGATTTTGGTGATTTTCCCTAGTGGTATCCCTAGGGAAATCCGTAAAATTTCGTCGGATTCCGACGAAACCAATTCTCGATGCGTTGTGACCGGCAAGCTTCCAGTAGATATTCCAATCGAGTTTTCGTGAATTATTGGACTCGGATCAAAAATTTCACCACTTTTTACGATTTTTCGATTTTTGTGATTTTTCCTAGTGGTACCCCTATGGAAATCCGTAAAAATTCGTCGGATTCCGACGAAACCAATTCTCGACACGTTTTGACCGCCAAGCTTCCAGTAGCTATTCCAATCGTGTTTTCCTGAATTATTGGACTCGGATCAAAAATTTCACCACTTTTGACGATTTTTCGATTTTGGTAATTTTTCCTAGTGGTACCCCTAGGGAAATCCGTAAAAATTCGTCGGATTCCGACGAAGTCAATTCTCGATGCGTTGTCACCGGCAAGCTTCCAGTAGCTATTTCAATCGAGTTTTCCTGAATTATTGGACTCGGATAAAAAATTTCACCACTTTTTACGATTTTTCGATTTTGGTGATTTTCTCTAGTGGTACCCCTAGGGAAATCCGTAAAAATTCGTCGGATTCCGCCGAAGCCAATTCTCGATGCGTTGTGACCGGCAAGCTTCCAGTAGCTATTCCAATCGAGTTTTCCTTAATTATTGGACTCGGATAAAAAATTTCACCACTTTTTACGATTTTGGTGATTTTCCCTAGTGGTACCCCTAGGGAAATCCGTAAAAATTCGTCGGATTCCGACGAAGCCAATTCTCGATGCTTTCTGACCGGCAAGCTTCCAGTAGGTATTCCAATCGAGTTTTCCTGAATTATTCGACTCGAATAAAAAATTTCACCACTTTTTACGATTTTTCGATTTTGGTGATTTTTCCTAGTGGTACCCCTAGGGAAATCCGTAAAAATTCGTCAGATTTCGACGAAACCAATTCTCGATGCGTTGTGACCGGCAAGCTTCCAGTAACTATTCCAATCGAGTTTTCCTGACTTATTTGACTCGGATCTAAAATTTCACCACTTTTTGCAATTTTTTGATTTTTGTGATTTTCCCTAGTGGTACCCCTAGGGAAATCCGTAAAAATTCGTCGGATTTTGAAGAAGCCAATTCTCGATGCGTTGTGACCGGCAAGCTTCCAGTAGCTATTCCAATCGATTTTTCCTGAATTATTGGACTCGGATCAAAAATTTCACCACTTTTTACGATTTTGGTGATTTTTCCAAGTGGTACCCCTAGGGAAATCCGTAAAAAATTCGTCGGATTCCGACGAAGTCAATTCTCGATGCGTTGTGACCGACAAGCTTCCAGTAGCTATTCCAATCGAGTTTTCCTGAATTATTGGACTCGGATCAAAAATTTCACCACTTTTTACGATTTTTCGATTTTGGTGATTTTCCCTAGTGGTACACCTAGGGAAATCCGTAAAACTTCGTCGGATTCCGCCGCAGCCAATTCTCGATGCGTTGTGACCGGCAAGCTTCCAGTAGCTATTCCAATCGAGTTTTCCTGAATTATTGGACTCGGATCCAAAATTTCACCACTTTTTTCGATTTTGGTTATTTTCCCTAGTGGTACCCATAGGGAAATCCGTAAAAATTTGTCGGATTCCGACGAAGCCAATTCTCGATGTGTTGTGACCGGCAAGCTTCCAGTAGCTATTCCAATCGAGTTTTCCTGAATTATTGGACTCAGATAAAAAATTTCACCACTTTTTAGGATTTTTCGATTTTGGTGATTTTCCCTAGTGGTATCCCTAGGGAAATCCGTAAAAATTCGTCGGATTCCGACGAAGACAATTCTCGATGCATTGTGACCGGCAAGCTTCCAGTAACTATTCCAATCGAGTTTTCCTGACTTATTTGACTCGGATCTAAAATTTCACCACTTTTTGCAATTTTTTGATTTTTGTGATTTTCCCCAGAGGTACCCCTAGGGAAATCCGTAAAAATTCGTCGGATTTTGAAGAAGCCAATTCTCGATGCGTTGTGACCGGCAAGCTTCCAGTAGCTATTCCAATCGATTTTTCCTGAATTATTGGACTCGGATCAAAAATTTCACCACTTTTTACGATTTTGGTGATTTTCCCAAGTGGTACCCCTAGGGAAATCCGTAAGAATTCGTCGGATTCCGACGAAGTCAATTTTCAATGCGTTGTGACCGGCAAGCTTCCAGTAGCTATTCCAATCGAGTTTTCCTGAATTATTGGACTCGGATCAAAAATTTCACCACTTTTTACGATTTTTTCGATTTTGGTGATTTTCCCTAGTGGTATCCCTAGGGAAATCCGTAAAACTTCGTCGGATTCCGACGAAGCCAATTCTCGATGCGTTGTGACCGGCAAGCTTCGAGTAGCTATTCCAATCGAGTTTTCGTGACTTATTTGACTCGGATCAAAAATTTCACCACTTTTTACGATTTTTCGATTTTGGTGATTTTCCCTAGCGGTATCCCTAGGGAAATCCGTAAAATTTCGTCGGATTTTAAAGAAGTCAATTCTCGATGCGTTGTGACCGGCAAGCTTCCAGTAGCTATTCCAATCGAGTTTTCCTGAATTATTGGACTCGGATCAAAAATTTCACCACTTTTTGCAATTTTTTGATTTTTGTGATTTTCCCTAGTGGTACCCCTAGGGAAATCCGTAAAGATTCGTCGGATTCCGCCGAAGCAAATTTTCGATGCGTTGTGACCGGCAAGCTTCCAGTAGCTATTCCAATCGAGTTTTCCTGAATTATTGGACTCGGATCAAAAATTTCACCACTTTTTACGATTTTGTTGATTTTCCCTAGTGGTACCCCTAGGGAAATCCGTAAAAATTCGTCGGATTCCGACGAAGCTAATTCTCAATGCTTTCTGACCGGCAAGCTTCCAGTAGGTATTCCAATCGAGTTTTCCTGAATTATTCGACTCGAATAAAAAATTTCACCACTATTTACGATTTTTCGATTTTGGTGATTTTTCCTAGTGGTACCCCTAGGGAAATCCGTAAAAATTCGTCGGATTTTGAAGAAGCCAATTCTCGATGCGTTGTGACCGGCAAGCTTCCAGTAGCTATTCCAATCGATTTTTCCTGAATTATTGGACTCGGATCAAAAATTTCACCACTTTTTACGATTTTGGTGATTTTCCCATGTGGTACCCCTAGGGAAATCCGTAAAAATTCGTCGGATTCCGACGAAGTCAATTCTCGATGCGTTGTGACCGGCAAGCTTCCAGTAGCTATTCCAATCGAGTTTTCCTGAATTATTGGACTCGGATCAAAAATTTCACCACTTTTTACGATTTTGGTGATTTTCCCAAGTGGTACCCCTAGGGAAATCCGTAAAAATTCGTCGGATTCCGACGAAGTCAATTCTCGATGCGTTGTGACCGGCAAGCTTCCAGTAGCTATTCCAATCGAGTTTTCCTGAATTATTGGACTCGGATCAAAAATTTCACCACTTTTTACGATTTTTCGATTTTGGTGATTTTCCCTAGTGGTATCCCTAGGGAAATCCGTAAAACTTCGTCGGATTCCGACGAAGCCAATTCTCGATGCGTTGTGATCGGCAAGCTTCCAGTAGCTATTCCAATCGAGTTTTCGTGAATTATTGGACTCGGATCAAAAATTTCACCACTTTTTACGATTTTGGTGATTTTTCCAAGTGGTACCCCTAGGGAAATCCGTAAAAATTCGTCGGATTCCGACGAAGTCAATTCTCGATGCGTTGTGACCGGCAAGCTTCCAGTAGCTATTCCAATCGAGTTTTCCTGAATTATTGGACTCGGATCAAAAATTTCACCACTTTTTACGATTTTTCGATTTTGGTGATTTTCCCTAGTGGTATCCCTAGGGAAATCCGTAAAACTTCGTCGTATTCCGACGAAGCCAATTCTCGATGCGTTGTGACCGGCAAGCTTCCAGTAGCTATTCCAATCGAGTTTTCGTGAATTATTGGACTCGGATCAAAAATTTCACCACTTTTTACGATTTTTCGATTTTTGTGATTTTTCCTAGTGGTACCCCTATGGAAATCCGTAAAAATTCGTCGGATTCCGACGAAACCAATTCTCGACACGTTTTGACCGGCAAGCTTCCAGTAGCTATTCCAATCGTGTTTTCCTGAATTATTGGACTCGGATCAAAAATTTCTCCACTTTTGACGATTTTTCGATTTTGGTAATTTTCCCTAGTGGTACCCCTAGGGAAATCCGTAAAAATTCGTCGGATTCCGACGAAATCAATTCTCGATGCGTTGTCACCGGCAAGCTTCCAGTAGCTATTTCAATCGAGTTTTCCTGAATTATTGGACTCGGATAAAAAATTTCACCACTTTTTACGATTTTTCGATTTTGGTGATTTTCTCTAGTGGTACCCCTAGGGAAATCCGTAAAAATTCGTCGGATTTCGCCGAAGCCAATTCTTGATGCGTTGTGACCGGCAAGGTTCCAGTAGCTATTCCAATCGAGTTTTCCTTAATTATTGGACTCGGATCAAAAATTTCACCACTTTTTCCGATTTTGGTGATTTTCCCTAGTGGTACCCCTAGGGAAATCCGTAAAAATTCGTCGGATTCCGACGAAGTCAATTCTCGATGCGTTGTGACCGGCAATCTTCCAGTAGCTATTCCAATCGAGTTTTCCTGAATTATTGGACTCGGATCAAAAATTTCACCACTTTCTACGATTTTTCGATTTTGGTGATTTTCCCTAGTGGTATCCCTAGGGAAATCCGTAAAACTTCGTCGGATTCCGACGAAGCCAATTCTCGATGCGTTGTGACCGGCAAGCTTCCAGTAGCTATTCCAATCGAGTTTTCGTGAATTATTGGACTCGGATCAAAAATTTCACCACTTTTTACGATTTTTCGATTTTTGTGATTTTTCCTAGTGGTACCCCTATGGAAATCCGTAAAAATTCGTCGGATTTTGAAGAAGCCAATTCTCGATGCGTTGTGACCGGCAAGCTTCCAGTAGCTATTCCAATCGATTTTTCCTGAATTATTGGACTCGGATCAAAAATTTCACCACTTTTGACGATTTTTCGATTTTGGTGATTTTCCCTAGTGGTATCCCTAGGGAAATCCGTAAAACTTCGTCGGATTCCGACGAAGCCAATTCTCGATGCGTTGTGACCGGCAAGCTTCCAGTAGCTATTCCAATCGAGTTTTCGTGAATTATTGGACTCGGATCAAAAATTTCACCACTTTTTGCAATTTTTTGATTTTTGTGATTTTCCCTAGTGGTACCCCTAGGGAAATCCGTAAAAATTCGTCGGATTTTGAAGAAGCCAATTCTCGATGCGTTGTGACCGGCAAGCTTCCAGTAGCTATTCCAATCGATTTTTCTGAATTATTGGACTCGGATCAAAAATTTCACCACTTTTTACGATTTTGGTGATTTTCCCAAGTGGTACCCCTAGGGAAATCCGTAAAAATTCGTCGGATTCCGACGAAGTCAATTCTCGATGCGTTGTGACCGGCAAGCTTCCAGTAGCTATTCCAATCGAGTTTTCCTGAATTATTGGACTCGGATCAAAAATTTCACCACTTTTTACGATTTTTCGATTTTGGTGATTTTCCCTAGTGGTATCCCTAGGGAAATCCGTAAAACTTCGTCGGATTCCGACGAAGCCAATTCTCGATGCGTTGTGACCGGCATGCTTTCAGTAGCTATTCCAATCGAGTTTTCGTGAATTATTGGACTCGGATCAAAAATTTCACCACTTTTTACGATTTTTCGATTTTGGTGATTTTCCCTAGTGGTACCCCTAGGAAAATCCGAAAAAATTCGTCCGATTCCGACGAAGCCAATTCTCGATGCTTTCTGACCGGCAAGCTTCCAGTAGCTATTCCAATCGAGTTTTCCTGAATTATTTGACTCGAATAAAAAATTTCACCACTTTTTACGATTTTTCGATTTTGGTGATTTTTCCTAGTGGTACCCCTAGGGAAATCCGTAAAAATATGTCAGATTTCGACGAATCCAATTCTCGATGCGTTGTGACCGGCAAGCTTCCAGTAACTATTCCAATCGAGTTTTCCTGACTTATTTGACTCGGATCTAAAATTTCACCACTTTTTGCAATTTTTCGATTTTTGTGATTTTCCCTAGCGGTACCCCTAGGTAAATCCGTAAAAATACGTCGGATTTTGAAGAAGTCAATTCTCGATGCGTTGTGACCGGCAAGCTTCCAGTAGCTATTCCAATCGAGTTTTCCTGAATTATTGGACTCGGATCAAAAATTTCACCACTTTTTACGATTTTGGTGATTTTCCCTAGTGGTACCCCTAGGGAAATCCGTAAAGATTCGTCGGATTCCGCCGAAGCAAATTTTCGATGCGTTGTGACCGGCAAGCTTCCAGTAGCTATTCCAATCGAGTTTTCCTGAATTATTGGACTCGGATAAAAAATTTCACCACTTTTTACGATTTTTCGATTTTTGTGATTTTCCCTAGTGGTACCCCTAGCGAAATCCGTAAAAATTCGTCGGATTCCGACGAAGTCAATTCTCGATGCTTTCTGACCGGCAAGCTTCCAGTAGGTATTCCAATCGAGTTTTCCTGAATTATTAGACTCGGATCAAAAATTTCACCACTTTTTACGATTTTTCGATTTTGGTGATTTTCCCTAGTGGTACACCTAGGGAAATCCGTAAAACTTCGTCGGATTCCGACGAAGCCAATTCTCAATGCGTTGTGACCGGCAAGCTTCCAGTAGCTATTCCAATCGAGTTTTCCTGAATTATTGGACTCGGATACAAAATTTCACCACTTTTTTCGATTTTGGTTATTTTCCCTAGTGGTACCCCTAGGAAAATCCGTAAAAATTCGTCCGATTCCGACGAAGCCAATTCTCGATGCGTTGTGACTGGCAAGCTTCCAGTAGCTATTCCAATCGAGTTTTCCTGAATTATTGGACTCGGATCCAAAATTTCACCACTTTTTTCGATTTTTGTGATTTTCCCTAGTGGTACCCCTAGGGAAATCCGTAAAAATTCATCGGATTCCGACGAAGCCAATTCTCGATGCTTTGTGACCGGCAAACTTCCAGTAGCTATTCCAATCGAGTTTTCCTGAATTATTGGACTCGGATCAAAAATTTCACCACTTTTTATGATTTTTCGATTTTGGTGATTTTCCCTAGTGGTACCCCTATGGAAATCCGTAAAAATTCGTCGGATTCCGACGAAACCAATTCTCGACACGTTTTGACCGGCAAGCTTCCAGTAGCTATTCCAATCGTGTTTTCCTGAATTATTCGACTCGGATCAAAAATTTCACCACTTTTGACGATTTTTCGATTTTGGTAATTTTCCCTAGTGGTACCCCTCGGGAAATCCGTAAAAATTCGTCGGATTCCGACGAAGTCAATTCTCGATGCGTTGTCACCGGCAAGCTTCCAGTAGCTATTCCAATCGAGTTTTCCTGAATTATTGGACTCGGATAAAAAATTTCACCACTTTTTTCGATTTTGGTTATTTTCCCTAGTGGTACCCCTAGGGAAATCCGTAAAAATTCGTCCGATTCCGACGAAGCCAATTCTCGATGCGTTGTGACTGGCAAGCTTCCAGTAGCTATTCCAATCGAGTTTTCCTGAATTATTGGACTCGGATAAAAAATTTCACCACTTTTTACGATTTTTCGATTTTGGTGATTTTCCCTAGTGGTACCCCTAGGGAAATCCGTAAAGCTTTGTCGGATTCCGACGAAGCTAATTCTCGATGCGTTGCGACCGGCAAGCATCCAGTAGCTATTTCAATCGAGTTTTCCTGAATTATTGGACTCTGATCCAAAATTTCACCACTTTTTACGATTTTTCGATTTTGGTGATTTTTCCTAGTGGTACCCCTAGGGAAATCCGTAAAAATTCGTCGGATTCCGACGAAGCCAATTCTCGATGCGTTGTGACCGGCAAGCTTCCAGTAGCTATTGCAATCGAGTTTTCCTGAATTATTGTACTCGGATCAAAAATTTCACCACTTTTTACGATTTTTCGATTTTTGTGATTTTCCCTAGTGGTACCACTAGGGAAATCCGTAAAAATTCGTCGGATCCGACGAAACCAATTCTCGATGCGTTGTGACCGGCAAGCTTCCAGTAGCTATTCCAATCGAGTTTTCCTGAATTATTGGACTCGAATCCAAAATTTCACCACTTTTTATAATTTGTCGATTTTGGTGATTTTCCCTAGTAGTACCCTAGGGAAATCCGTAAAAATTCATCGGATTCCGACGAAGCCAATTCTCGATGCGTTGTGACCGGTAAGCTTCCAGTAGCTATTCCAATCTAGTTTTCCTGAATTATTTGACTCGGATAAAAAAATTTCACCAGTTTTTACGATTTTTCGATTTTGGTGATTTTCCCTAGTGGTACCCCTAGGGAAATCCGTAAAAATTCGTCGGATTCCGACGAAACCAATTCTCGATGCGTTGTGACCGGCAAGCTTCCAGTAGCTATTCCAATCGAGTTTTCCTGAATTATTAGACTCGGATCAAAAATTTTACCACTTTTTTCGATTTTGGTTATTTTCCCTAGTGGTACCCCTAGGGAAATCCGTAAAAATTCGTCGGATTCCGACGAAACAAATTCTCGATGCGTTGTGACCGGCAAGCTTCCAGTAACTATTCCAATCGAGTTTTCCTGAATTATTTGACTCGGATCAAAAATTTTACCACTTTTTACGATTTTGGTGATTTTTCCTAGTGGTACCCCTAGGGAAATCCGTAAAAATTCGTCGGATTTCGAAAAAGCCAATTCTCGATGCGTTGTGACCGGCAAGCTTCCGGTAGCTATTCCAATTGAGTTTTCCTGAATTATTGGACTCGGATCAAAAATTTTACCACTTTTTACGATTTTGGTGATTTTCCCTAGTGGTACCCCTAGGGAAATCCGTAAAAATTCGTCGGATTCCGACGAAACCAATTCTCGATGCGTTGTGACCGGAAAGCTTCCAGTAGCTGTTCCAATCGAGTTTTCCTGAATTATTGGACTCGGATAAAAAATTTCACCACTTTTTACGATTTTTCGATTTTGGTGATTTTCCCTTGTGGTACCCCTAGGGAAATCCGTAAAAATTCGTCGGATTCCGACGAAACCAATTCTCGATGCGTTGTGACCGGAAAGCTTCCAGTAACTATTCCAATCGAGTTTTCCTGAATTATTGGACTCGGATCTAAAATTTTACCACTTTTTACGATTTTGGTGATTTTTCCTAGTGGTACCCCTAGGGAAATCCGTAAAAATTCGTCGGATTTTGAAAAGCCAATTCTCGATGCGTTGTGACCGACAAGCTTCCAGTAGCTATTCCAATCGAGTTTTCCTGAATTATTGGACTCGGATCAAAAATTTTACCACTTTTTACGATTTTGGTGATTTTTCCTAGTGGTACCCCTAGGGAAATCCGTAAAAATTCGTCGGATTCCGACGAAACCAATTCTCGATGCGTTGTGACCGGCAAGCTTTCAGTAGCTGTTCCAATCGAGTTTTCCTGAATTATTAGACTCGGATAAAAAATTTCACCACTTTTTACGATTTTTCGATTTTGGTGATTTTTCCTTGTGGTACCCCTAGGGAAATCCGTAAAAATTCGTCGGATTCCGACGAAACCAATTCTCGATGCGTTGTGACCGGCAAACTTCCAGTAACTATTCCAATCGAGTTTTCCTGAATTATTTGACTCGGATCAAAAATTTTACCACTTTTTACGATTTTGGTGATTTTTCCTAGTGGTACCCCTAGGGAAATCCGTAAAAATTCGTCGGATTTCGAAAAGCCAATTCTCGATGCGTTGTGACCGGCAAGCTTCCAGTAGCTATTCCAATCGAGTTTTCCTGAATTATTGGACTCGGATCAAAAATTTTACCACTTTTTACGATTTTGGTGATTTTCACTAGTGGTACCCCTAGGGAAATCCGTAAAAATTCGTCGGATTCCTACGAAACCAATTCTCGATGCATTGTGACCGGCAAGCTTCCAGTAGCTGTTCCAATCGAATTTTCCTGAATTATTGGACTCGGATAAAAAATTTCACCACTTTTTACGATTTTTCGATTTTGGTGATTTTCCCTTGCGGTACCCCTAGGGAAATCCGTAAAAATTCGTCGGATTCCGACGAAACTAATTCTCGATGCGTTGTGATCGGCAAGCTTCCAGTAACTATTCCAATCGAGTTTTCCTGAATTATTTGACTCGGATCAAAAATTTTAACACTTTTTACGATTTTGGTGATTTTTCCTAGTGGTACCCCTAGGGAAATCCGTAAAAATTCGTCGGATTTCGAAAAAACCAATTCTCGATGCGTTGTGACCGGCAAGCTTCCAGTAGCTATTCCAATCGAGTTTTCCTGAATTATTGGACTCGGATCAAAAATTTTACCACTTGTTACGATTTTGGTGATTTTCCCTAGTGGTACCCCTAGGGAAATCCGTAAAAATTCGTCGGATTCCAACGAAACCAATTCTCGATGCGTTGTGACCGGCAAGCTTCCAGTAGCTGTTCCAATCGAGTTTTCCGTAATTATTGGACTCGGATAAAAAATTTCACCACTTTTTACGATTTTTCGATTTTGGTGATTTTCCCTTGTGGTACCCCTAGGGAAATCCGTAAAAATTCGTCGGATTCCGACGAAGCCAATTCTCGATGCGTTGTGACCGGCAAGCTTCCAGTAGCTATTGCAATCGAGTTTTCCTGAATTATTGGACTCGGATCCAAAATTTTACCACTTTTTACGATTTTTCGATTTTTGTGATTTTCCCCTAGTGGTACCCCTAGGGAAATCCGTAAAAATTCGTCGGATTCCGACGAAGCCAATTCTCGATGCGTTGTGACCGGCAAGCATCCAGTAGCTATTCCAATCGAGTTTTCCTGAATTATTGGACTCGGATCAAAAATTTCACCACTTTTTACGATTTTTCGAATTTTGTGATTTTCCCTAGTGGTACCCCTAGGGAAATCCGTAAAAATTCGTCGGATTTTGACGAAGCTAATTCTCGATGCGTTGTGACCGGCAAGCTTCCAGTAGCTATTCCAATCGAGTTTTCCTGAATTATTTGACTCGGATCAAAAATTTCACCACTGTTTACGATTTTCCAATTTTTGTGATTTTCCCTAGTGGTACCCCTAGGGAAATCCGTAAAAATTCGTCGGATTCCGCCGAAGCCAATTCTCGATGCGTTGTGACCGGCAAGCTTCCAGTAGCTATTCCAATCGAGTTTTCCTGAATTATTGGACTCGGATAAAAATTTCACCACTTTTTACGATTTTTCGATTTTGGTGATTTTCCCTTGTGATACCCCTTGGGAAATCCGTAAAAATTCGTCGGATTCCGACGAAACCAATTCTCGATGCGTTGTGACCGGCAAGCTTCCAGTAGCTATTCCAATCGAGTTTTCCTGAATTATTGGACTCGAAACCAAAATTTCACCACTTTTTACGATTTTTCGATTTTGGTGATTTTCCCTAGTGGTACCCCTAGGGAAATCCGTAAAAATTCATCGGATTCCGACGAAGCCAATTCTCGATACGTTGTGACCGGTAAGCTTCCAGTAGCTATTCCAATCGAGTTTTCCTGAATTATTTGACTCGGATAAAAAATTTCACCACTTTTTACGATTTTTCGAGTTTGGTGATTTTCCCTAGTGGAACCCCTAGGGAAATCCGTAAAAATTCATCGGATTCCGACGAAACCAATTCTCGATGCGTTGTGACCGGCAAGCTTCCAGTAGCTATTCCAATCGAGTTTTCCTGAATTATTAGACTCGGATCAAAGATTTCACCACTTTTTACGATTTTGGTGATTTTCCCTAGTGGTACCCCTAGGGAAATCCGTAAAAATTCGTCGGATTCCGACGAAACCAATGCTCGATACTTTCTGACCGGCAAGCTTCCAGTAGTTATTCCAATTGAGTTTTCCTGAATTATTGGACTCGGATGAAAAATTTCAACACTTTTTACGATTTTTCGATTTTGGTGATTTTTCCTAGTGGTACCCCTAGGGAAATCCGTAAAAAATCGTCGGATTTCGACGAAGCCAATTCTCGATGCGTTGTGACCGGCAAGCTTCCAGTAACTATTCCAATCGAGTTTTCCTGAATTATTTGACTCGGATCAAAAATTTCACCACTTTTTACGATTTTTCGATTTTGGTGATTTTTCCTAGTGGTACCACTAGGGAAATCCGTAAGAATTCGTCGGATTCCGACGAAACCAATTATCGATGCGTTGTGACCGGCAAGCTTTCAGTAGCTATTCCAATCAAGTTTTCCTGAATTATTGGACTCTGATCCAAAATTTCACCACTTTTTACGATTTTTCGATTTTGGTGATTTTTCCTAGTGGTACCCCTAGGGAAATCCGTAAAAATTCGTCGGATTCCGACGAAACCAATTCTCGATGCGTTGTGACCGGCAAGCTTCCAGTAACTATTCCAATCGAGTTTTCCTGAATTATTGGACTCGGATCAAAAATTTCACCACTTTTTACGATTTTTCGATTTTTGTGATTTTCCCTAGTGGTACCACTAGGGAAATCCGTAAAAATTCGTCGGATTCCGACGAAACCAATTCTCGATGCGTTGTGACCGGCAAGCTTCCAGTAGCTATTCCAATCAAGTTTTCCTGAATTATTGGACTCTGATCAAATATTTCACCACTTTTTACGATTTTTCGATTTTGGTGATTTTTCCTTGTAGTACCCCTAGGGAAATCCGTAAAAATTCGTCGGATTCCGACGAAGCCAATTCTCGATGCGTTGTGACCGGCAAGCTTCCAGTAGCTATTGCAATCGAGTTTTCCTGAATTATTGGACTCGGATCAAAAATTTCACCACTTTTTACGATTTTTCGATTTTTGTGATTTTCCCTAGTGGTACCACTAGGGAAATCCGTAAAAATTCGTCGGATCCCGACGAAACCAATTCTCGATGCGTTGTGACCGGCAAGCTTCCAGTAGCTATTCCAATCGAGTTTTCCTGAATTATTGGACTCGAATCCAAAATTTCACCACTTTTTATAATTTTTCGATTTTGGTGATTTTCCCTAGTAGTACCCCTAGGAAAATCCGTAAAAATTCATCGGATTCCGACGAAGCCAATTCTCGATGCGTTGTGACCGGTAAGCTTCCAGTAGCTATTCCAATCTAGTTTTCCTGAATTATTTGACTCGGATAAAAAATTTAACCAGTTTTTACGATTTTTCGATTTTGGTGATTTTCCCTAGTGGTACCCCTAGGGAAATCCGTAAAAATTCGTCGGATTCCGACGAAACCAATTCTCGATGCGTTGTGACCGGCAAGCTTCCAGTAGCTATTCCAATCGAGTTTTCCTGAATTATTAGACTCGGATCAAAAATTTTACCACTTTTTTCGATTTTGGTTATTTTCCCTAGTGGTACCCCTAGGGAAATCCGTAAAAATTCGTCGGATTCAGACGAAACAAATTCTCGATTCGTTGTGACCGGCAAGCTTCCAGTAACTATTCCAATCGAGTTTTCCTGAATTATTTGACTCGGATCAAAAATTTTACCACTTTTTACGATTTTGGTGATTTTTCCTAGTGGTACCCCTAGGGAAATCCGTAAAAATTCGTCGGATTTCGAAAAAGCCAATTCTCGATGCGTTGTGACCGGCAAGCTTCCAGTAGCTATTCCAATCGAGTTTTCCTGAATTATTGGACTCGGATCAAAAATTTTACCACTTTTTACGATTTTGGTGATTTTCCCTAGTGGTACCCCTAGGGAAATCCGTAAAAATTCGTCGGATTCCGACGAAACCAATTCTCGATGCGTTGTGACCGGAAAGCTTCCAGTAGCTGTTCCAATCGAGTTTTCCTGAATTATTGGACTCGGATAAAAAATTTCACCACTTTTTACGATTTTTCGATTTTGGTGATTTTCCCTTGTGGTACCCCTAGGGAAATCCGTAAAAATTCGTCGGATTCCGACGAAACCAATTCTCGATGCGTTGTGACCGGAAAGCTTCCAGTAACTATTCCAATCGAGTTTTCCTGAATTATTGGACTCGGATCTAAAATTTTACCACTTTTTACGATTTTGGTGATTTTTCCTAGTGGCCCTAGGAAAATCCGTAAAAATTCGTCGGATTTCGAAAAAGCCAATTCTCGATACGTTGTGACCGGCAAGCTTCCAGTAGCTATTCCAATCGAGTTTTCCTGAATTATTGGACTCGGATCAAAAATTTTACCACTTTTTACGATTTTGGTGATTTTCCCTAGTGGTACCCCTAGGGAAATCCGTAAAAATTCGTCGGATTCCGACGAAACCAATTCTCGATGCGTTGTGACCGGCAAGCTTCCAGTAGCTGTTCCAATCGAGTTTTCCGTAATTATTGGACTCGGATAAAAAATTTCACCACTTTTTACGATTTTTTCGATTTTGGTGATTTTCCCTTGTGGTACCCCTAGGGAAATCCGTAAAAATTCGTCGGATTCCGACGAAACCAATTCTCGATGCGTTGTGACCGGCAAACTTCCAGTAACTATTCCAATCAAGTTTTCCTGAATTATTTGACTCGGATCAAAATTTTACCACTTTTTACGATTTTGGTGATTTTTCCTAGTGGTACCCCTAGGGAAATCCGTAAAAATTCGTCGGATTTCGAAAAAGCCAATTCTCGATGCGTTGTGATCGGCAAGCTTCCAGTAGCTATTCCAATCGAGTTTTCCTGAATTATTGGACTCGGATCAAAAATTTTACCACTTTTTATGATTTTGGTGATTTTTCCTAGTGGTACCCCTAGGGAAATCCGTAAAAATTCGTCGGATTCCGACGAAACCAATTCTCGATGCGTTGTGACCGGCAAGCTTCCAGTAGCTGTTCCAATCGAGTTTTCCGTAATTATTGGACTCGGATAAAAAATTTCACCACTTTTTACGATTTTTCGATTTTGGTGATTTTCCCTTGTGGTACCCCTAGGGAAATCCGTAAAAATTCGTCGGATTCCGACGAAGCCAATTCTCGATGCGTTGTGACCGGCAAGCTTCCAGTAGCTATTGCAATCGAGTTTTCCTGAATTATTGGACTCGGATCCAAAATTTTACCACTTTTTACGATTTTTCGATTTTTGTGATTTTCCCTAGTGGTACCCCTAGGGAAATCCGTAAAAATTCGTCGGATTCCGACGAAGCCAATTCTCGATGCGTTGTGACCGGCAAGCATCCAGTAGCTATTCCAATCGAGTTTTCCTGAATTATTGGACTCGGATCAAAAATTTCACCACTTTTTACGATTTTCGAATTTTGTGATTTTCCCTAGTGGTACCCCTAGGGAAATCCGTAAAAATTCGTCGGATTTTGACGAAGCTAATTCTCGATGCGTTGTGACCGGCAAGCTTCCAGTAGCTATTCCAATCGAGTTTTCCTGAATTATTTGACTCGGATCAAAAATTTCACCACTGTTTACGATTTTCCAATTTTTGTGATTTTCCCTAGTGGTACCCCTAGGGAAATCCGTAAAAATTCGTCGGATTCCGCCGAAGCCAATTCTCGATGCGTTGTGACCGGCAAGCTTCCAGTAGCTATTCCAATCGAGTTTTCCTGAATTATTGGACTCGGATAAAAAATTTCACCACTTTTTACGATTTTTCGATTTTGGTGATTTTCCCTTGTGATACCCCTTGGGAAATCCGTAAAAATTCGTCGGATTCCGACGAAACCAATTCTCGATGCGTTGTGACCGGCAAGCTTCCAGTAGCTATTCCAATCGAGTTTTCCTGAATTATTGGACTCGAAACCAAAATTTCACCACTTTTTACGATTTTCGATTTTGGTGATTTTCCCTAGTTGTACCCCTAGGGAAATCCGTAAAAATTCATCGGATTCCGACGAAGCCAATTCTCGATACGTTGTGACCGGTAAGCTTCCAGTAGCTATTCCAATCGAGTTTTCCTGAATTATTTGACTCGGATAAAAAATTTCACCACTTTTTACGATTTTTCGAGTTTGGTGATTTTCCCTAGTGGAACCCCTAGGGAAATCCGTAAAAATTCATCGGATTCCGACGAAACCAATTCTCGATGCGTTGTGACCGGCAAGCTTCCAGTAGCTATTCCAATCGAGTTTTCCTGAATTATTAGACTCGGATCAAAGATTTCACCACTTTTTACGATTTTGGTGATTTTCCCTAGTGGTACCCCTAGGGAAATCCGTAAAAATTCGTCGGATTCCGACGAAACCAATGCTCGATACTTTCTGACCGGCAAGCTTCCAGTAGTTATTCCAATTGAGTTTTCCTGAATTATTGGACTCGGATGAAAAATTTCAACACTTTTTACGATTTTTCGATTTTGGTGATTTTTCCTAGTGGTACCCCTAGGGAAATCCGTAAAAAATCGTCGGATTTCGACGAAGCCAATTCTCGATGCGTTGTGACCGGCAAGCTTCCAGTAACTATTCCAATCGAGTTTTCCTGAATTATTTGACTCGGATCAAAAATTTCACCACTTTTTACGATTTTTCGATTTTGGTGATTTTTCCTAGTGGTACCACTAGGGAAATCCGTAAGAATTCGTCGGATTCCGACGAAACCAATTATCGATGCGTTGTGACCGGCAAGCTTTCAGTAGCTATTCCAATCAAGTTTTCCTGAATTATTGGACTCTGATCCAAAATTTCACCACTTTTTACGATTTTTCGATTTTGGTGATTTTTCCTAGTGGTACCCCTAGGGAAATCCGTAAAAATTCGTCGGATTCCGACGAAACCAATTCTCGATGCGTTGTGACCGGCAAGCTTCCAGTAACTATTCCAATCGAGTTTTCCTGAATTATTGGACTCGGATCAAAAATTTCACCACTTTTTACGATTTTTCGATTTTTGTGATTTTCCCTAGTGGTACCACTAGGGAAATCCGTAAAAATTCGTCGGATTCCGACGAAACCAATTCTCGATGCGTTGTGACCGGCAAGCTTCCAGTAGCTATTCCAATCAAGTTTTCCTGAATTATTGGACTCTGATCAAATATTTCACCACTTTTAACGATTTTTCGATTTTGGTGATTTTTCCTTGTAGTACCCCTAGGGAAATCCGTAAAAATTCGTCGGATTCCGACGAAGCCAATTCTCGATGCGTTGTGACCGGCAAGCTTCCAGTAGCTATTGCAATCGAGTTTTCCTGAATTATTGGACTCGGATCAAAAATTTCACCACTTTTTACGATTTTTCGATTTTTGTGATTTTCCCTAGTGGTACCACTAGGGAAATCCGTAAAAATTCGTCGGATCCCGACGAAACCAATTCTCGATGCGTTGTGACCGGCAAGCTTCCAGTAGCTATTCCAATCGAGTTTTCCTGAATTATTGGACTCGAATCCAAAATTTCACCACTTTTTATAATTTTTCGATTTTGGTGATTTTCCCTAGTAGTACCCCTAGGAAAATCCGTAAAAATTCATCGGATTCCGACGAAGCCAATTCTCGATGCGTTGTGACCGGTAAGCTTCCAGTAGCTATTCCAATCTAGTTTTCCTGAATTATTTGACTCGGATAAAAAATTTAACCAGTTTTTACGATTTTTCGATTTTGGTGATTTTCCCTAGTGGTACCCCTAGGGAAATCCGTAAAAATTCGTCGGATTCCGACGAAACCAATTCTCGATGCGTTGTGACCGGCAA
Source organism: Excoecaria cochinchinensis (assembly GCA_947683425.1). Classification (NCBI taxonomy): domain Eukaryota; kingdom Viridiplantae; phylum Streptophyta; class Magnoliopsida; order Malpighiales; family Euphorbiaceae; genus Excoecaria; species Excoecaria cochinchinensis. Next base: position 6,554,249 of record CANTUQ010000064.1, read on the forward strand.
GCTTCCAGTAGCTATTCCAATCGAGTTTTCCTGAATTATTAGACTCGGATCAAAAATTTTACCACTTTTTTCGATTTTGGTTATTTTCCCTAGTGGTACCCCTAGGGAAATCCGTAAAAATTCGTCGGATTCAGACGAAACAAATTCTCGATTCGTTGTGACCGGCAAGCTTCCAGTAACTATTCCAATCGAGTTTTCCTGAATTATTTGACTCGGATCAAAAATTTTACCACTTTTTACGATTTTGGTGATTTTTCCTAGTGGTACCCCTAGGGAAATCCGTAAAAATTCGTCGGATTTCGAAAAAGCCAATTCTCGATGCGTTGTGACCGGCAAGCTTCCAGTAGCTATTCCAATCGAGTTTTCCTGAATTATTGGACTCGGATCAAAAATTTTACCACTTTTTACGATTTTGGTGATTTTCCCTAGTGGTACCCCTAGGGAAATCCGTAAAAATTCGTCGGATTCCGACGAAACCAATTCTCGATGCGTTGTGACCGGAAAGCTTCCAGTAGCTGTTCCAATCGAGTTTTCCTGAATTATTGGACTCGGATAAAAAATTTCACCACTTTTTACGATTTTTCGATTTTGGTGATTTTCCCTTGTGGTACCCCTAGGGAAATCCGTAAAAATTCGTCGGATTCCGACGAAACCAATTCTCGATGCGTTGTGACCGGAAAGCTTCCAGTAACTATTCCAATCGAGTTTTCCTGAATTATTGGACTCGGATCTAAAATTTTACCACTTTTTACGATTTTGGTGATTTTTCCTAGTGGCCCTAGGAAAATCCGTAAAAATTCGTCGGATTTCGAAAAGCCAATTCTCGATACGTTGTGACCGGCAAGCTTCCAGTAGCTATTCCAATCGAGTTTTCCTGAATTATTGGACTCGGATCAAAAATTTTACCACTTTTTACGATTTTGGTGATTTTCCCTAGTGGTACCCCTAGGGAAATCCGTAAAAATTCGTCGGATTCCGACGAAACCAATTCTCGATGCGTTGTGACCGGCAAGCTTCCAGTAGCTGTTCCAATCGAGTTTTCCGTAATTATTGGACTCGGATAAAAAATTTCACCACTTTTTACGATTTTTCGATTTTGGTGATTTTCCCTTGTGGTACCCCTAGGGAAATCCGTAAAAATTCGTCGGATTCCGACGAAACCAATTCTCGATGCGTTGTGACCGGCAAACTTCCAGTAACTATTCCAATCAAGTTTTCCTGAATTATTTGACTCGGATCAAAAATTTTACCACTTTTTACGATTTTGGTGATTTTTCCTAGTGGTACCCTAGGGAAATCCGTAAAAATTCGTCGGATTTCGAAAAAGCCAATTCTCGATGCGTTGTGATCGGCAAGCTTCCAGTAGCTATTCCAATCGAGTTTTCCTGAATTATTGGACTCGGATCAAAAATTTTACCACTTTTTATGATTTTGGTGATTTTTCCTAGTGGTACCCCTAGGGAAATCCGTAAAAATTCGTCGGATTCCGACGAAACCAATTCTCGATGCGTTGTGACCGGCAAGCTTCCAGTAGCTGTTCCAATCGAGTTTTCCGTAATTATTGGACTCGGATAAAAAATTTCACCACTTTTTACGATTTTTCGATTTTGGTGATTTTCCCTTGTGGTACCCCTAGGGAAATCCGTAAAAATTCGTCGGATTCTGACGAAACCAATTCTCGATGCGTTGTGACCGGCAAGCTTCCAGTAACTATTCCAATCGAGTTTTCCTGAATTATTGGACTCGGATCCAAAATTTTACCACTTTTTTACGATTTTTCGATTTTTGTGATTTTCCCTAGTGGTACCCCTAGGGAAATCCGTAAAAATTCGTCGGATTCCGACGAAGCCAATTCTCGATGCGTTGTGACCGGCAAGCATCCAGTAGCTATTCCAATCGAGTTTTCCTGAATTATTGGACTCGGATCAAAAATTTCACCACTTTTTACGATTTTTCGATTTTTGTGATTTTCCCTAGTGGTACCCCTAGGGAAATCCGTAAAAATTCGTCGGATTTTGACGAAGCTAATTCTCGATGCGTTGTGACCGGCAAGCTTCCAGTAGCTATTCGAATCGAGTTTTCCTGAATTATTTGACTCGGATCAAAAATTTCACCACTGTTTACGATTTTCCAATTTTTGTAATTTTCCCTAGTGGTACCCCTAGGGAAATCCGTAAAAATTCGTCGGATTCCGCCGAAGCCAATTCTCGATGCGTTGTGACCGGCAAGCTTCCAGTAGCTATTCCAATCGAGTTTTCCTGAATTATTGGACTCGGATAAAAAATTTCACCACTTTTTACGATTTTTCGATTTTGGTGATTTTCCCTTATGGTACCCCTAGGGAAATCCGTAAAAATTCGTCGGATTCCGACGAAACCAATTCTCGATGCGTTGTGACCGGCAAGCTTCCAGTAGCTATTCCAATCGAGTTTTCCTGAATTATTGGACTCTGATTCAAAATTTCACCACTTTTTACGATTTTCCGATTTTGGTGATTTTCCCTAGTGGTACCCCTAGGGAAATCCGTAAAAACTCGTCGGATTCCGACGAAGCCAATTTTCGATGCGTTGTGACCGGCAAGCTTCCAGTAACGATTCCAATCGAGTTTTCCTTAATTATTGGACTCGGATCAAAAATTTTACCACTTTTTACGATTTTGGTGATTTTTCCTAGTGGTACCCCTAGGGAAATCCGTAAAAATTCGTCGGATTTCGAAAAAGCCAATTCTCGATGCGTTGTGATCGGCAAGCTTCCAGTAGCTATTCCAATCGAGTTTTCCTGAATTATTGGACTCGGATCAAAAATTTTACCACTTTTTATGATTTTGGTGATTTTTCCTAGTGGTACCCCTAGGGAAATCCGTAAAAATTCGTCGGATTCCGACGAAACCAATTCTCGATGCGTTGTGACCGGCAAGCTTCCAGTAGCTGTTCCAATCGAGTTTTCCGTAATTATTGGACTCGGATAAAAAATTTCACCACTTTTTACGATTTTTCGATTTTGGTGATTTTCCCTTGTGGTACCCCTAGGGAAATCCGTAAAAATTCGTCGGATTCTGACGAAACCAATTCTCGATGCGTTGTGACCGGCAAGCTTCCAGTAACTATTCCAATCGAGTTTTCCTGAATTATTGGACTCGGATCCAAAATTTTACCACTTTTTACGATTTTTCGATTTTTGTGATTTTCCCTAGTGGTACCCCTAGGGAAATCCGTAAAAATTCGTCGGATTCCGACGAAGCCAATTCTCGATGCGTTGTGACCGGCAAGCATCCAGTAGCTATTCCAATCGAGTTTTCCTGAATTATTGGACTCGGATCAAAAATTTCACCACTTTTTACGATTTTTCGATTTTTGTGATTTTCCCTAGTGGTACCCCTAGGGAAATCCGTAAAAATTCGTCGGATTTTGACGAAGCTAATTCTCGATGCGTTGTGACCGGCAAGCTTCCAGTAGCTATTCGAATCGAGTTTTCCTGAATTATTTGACTCGGATCAAAAATTTCACCACTGTTTACGATTTTCCAATTTTTGTAATTTTCCCTAGTGGTACCCCTAGGGAAATCCGTAAAAATTCGTCGGATTCCGCCGAAGCCAATTCTCGATGCGTTGTGACCGGCAAGCTTCCAGTAGCTATTCCAATCGAGTTTTCCTGAATTATTGGACTCGGATAAAAAATTTCACCACTTTTTACGATTTTTCGATTTTGGTGATTTTCCCTTATGGTACCCCTAGGGAAATCCGTAAAAATTCGTCGGATTCCGACGAAACCAATTCTCGATGCGTTGTGACCGGCAAGCTTCCAGTAGCTGTTCCAATCGAGTTTTCCTGAATTATTGGACTCGGATAAAAAATTTCACCACTTTTTACGATTTTTCGATTTTGGTGATTTTCCCTTGTGGTACCCCTAGGGAAATCCGTAAAAATTCGTCGGATTCCGACGAAACCAATTCTCGATGCGTTGTGACCGGCAAACTTCCAGTAACTATTCCAATCGAGTTTTCCTGAATTATTTGACTCGGATCAAAAATTTTACCACTTTTTACGATTTTGGTGATTTTTCCTAGTGGTACCCCTAGGAAAATCCGTAAAAATTCGTCGGATTTCGAAAAAGCCAATTCTCGATGCGTTGTGACCGGCAAGCTTCCAGTAGCTATTCCAATCGAGTTTTCCTGAATTATTGGACTCGGATCAAAAATTTTACCACTTTTTACGATTTTGGTAATTTTCCCTAGTGGTACCCCTAGGGAAATCCGTAAAAATTCGTCGGATTCCGACGAAACCAATTCTCGATGCGTTGTGACCGGCAAGCTTCCAGTAGCTGTTCCAATCGAGTTTTCCGTAATTATTGGACTCGGATAAAAAATTTCACCACTTTTTACGATTTTTCGATTTTGGTGATTTTCCCTTGTGGTACCCCTAGGGAAATCCGTAAAAATTCGTCGGATTCTGACGAAACCAATTCTCGATGCGTTGTGACCTGCAAGCTTCCAGTAACTATTCCAATCGAGTTTTCCTGAATTATTGGACTCGGATCCAAAATTTTACCACTTTTTACGATTTTTCGATTTTTGTGATTTTCCCTAGTGGTACCCCTAGGGAAATCCGTAAAAATTCGTCGGATTCCGACGAAGTCAATTCTCGATGCGTTGTGACCGGCAAGCATCCAGTAGCTATTCCAATCGAGTTTTCCTGAATTATTGGACTCGGATCAAAAATTTCACCACTTTTTACGATTTTTCGATTTTTGTGATTTTCCCTAATAGTACCCCTAGGGAAATCCGTAAAAATTCGTTGGATTTTGACGAAGCTAATTCTCGATGCGTTGTGACCGGCAAGCTTCCAATAGCTATTCCAATCGAGTTTTCCTGAATTATTTGACTCGGATCAAAAATTTCACCACTGTTTACGATTTTCCAATTTTTGTGATTTTCCCTAGTGGTACCCCTAGGGAAATCCGTAAAAATTCGTCGGATTCCGCCGAAGGCAATTCTCGATGCGTTGTGACCGCAAGCTTCCAGTAGCAATTCCAATCGAGTTTTCCTGAATTATTGGACTCGGATAAAAAAATTTCACCACTTTTTACGATTTTTCGATTTTGGTGATTTTCCCTTGTGGTACCCCTAGGGAAATCCGTAAAAATTCGTCGGATTCCGACGAAACCAATTCTCGATGCGTTGTGACCGGCAAGCTTCCAGTAGCTATTCCAATTGAGTTTTCCTGAATTATTAGACTCGGATCCAAAATTTCACCACTTTTTACGATTTTTCGATTTTGGTGATTTTTCCTAGTGGTACCCCTAGGGAAATCCGTAAAAACTCGTCGGATTCCGACGAAACCAATTCTCGATGCGTTGTGACCGGCAAGCTTCCAGTAACTATTCCAATTGAGTTTTCCTGAATTATTGGACTCGCATCAAAAATTTCACCACTTTTTACGATTTTGGTGATTTTCCCTAGTGGTACCCCTAGGGAAATCCGTAAAAATTCGTCGGATTTCGACGAAGCCAATTCTCGATACTTTCTGACCGGCAAGCTTCCAGTAGCTATTCCAATCGAGTTATCCTGAATTATTGGACTCGGATCAAAAATTTCACCACTTTTTACTATTTTTCGATTTTTGTGATTTTCCCTAGTGGTACCTCTAGGAAAATCCGTAAAAATTCGTCGAATTCCGCCGAAGACAATTCTCGATGCGTTGTGACCGGAAAGCTTCCAGTAGCTATTCCAATCGAGTTTTTCTGAATTATTGGACTCGGATCAAAAATTTCACCACTTTTTACGATTTTTCGATTTTGGTGATTTTTCCTAGTGGTACACCTAGGGAAATCCGTAAAAATTCGTCGGAATTCGAAAAAGACAATTCTCGATGCGTTGTGATCGGCAAGCTTCCAGTAACTATTCCAATCGATTTTTCCTGAATTATTTGACTCGGATCAAAAATTTCACCACTTTTTACGATTTTTCGATTTTGGTGATTTTTCCTAGTGGTACCCCTAGGGAAATCCGTAAAAATTCGTCGGATTTTGACGAAGCAAATTCTCGATGCGTTGTGACCTGCAAGCTTCTAGTAACTATTCCAATCGAGTTTTCCTGAATTATTTGACTCGGATCAAAAATTTCACAATTTTTTACGATTTTTCGATTTTTGTGATTTTCCCTAGTGGTACCCCTAGGGAAATCCGTAAAAATTCGTCGGATTTTGACGAAACCAATTCTCGATGCGTTGTGACCGGCAAGCTTCCAGTAGCTATTCCAATCGAGTTTTCCTGAATTATTGGACTCGAATCCAAAATTTCACCACTTTTTACGATTTTTCGATTTTGGTGATTTTCCCTAGTGGTACCCCTAGGGAAATCCGTAAAAATTCGTCGGATTCCGACGAAACCAATTCTCGATGCGTTGTGACCGGCAAGCTTCGAGTAGCTATTCCAATCGAGTTTTCCTGAATTATTTGACTCGGATAAAAAATTTCACCACTTTTTACGATTTTTCGATTTTGGTGATTTTCCCTAGTGGTACCCCTAGGAAAATCCGTAAAAATTCGTCGGATTCCGACGAAACTAATTCTCGATGCGTTGTGACCGGCAAGCTTCCAGTAGCTATTCCAATTGAGTTTTCCTGAATTATTGGACTCGGATAAAAAATTTCAACACTTTTTCGATTTTTCGATTTTGGTGATTTTTCCTAGTGGTACCCCTAGGGAAATCCGTAAAAATTCGTCGGATTTCGACGAAGCCAATTCTCGATGCGTTGTGACCGGCAAGCTTCCAGTAACTATTCCAATCGAGTTTTCCTGAATTATTTGACTCGGATCAAAAATTTCACCACTTTTTACGATTTTTCGATTTAGGTGATTTTTCCTAGTGGTACCCCTAGGAAAATCCGTAAAAATTCGTCGGATTCCGACGAAACCAATTCTCGATGCGTTGTGACCGGCAAGCTTCCAGTAGCTATTCCAATCGAGTTTTCCTGAATTATTAGACTCGGATCAAAAATATCACCACTTTTTACGATTTTGGTGATTTTCCCTAGTGGTACCCCTAGGAAAATCCGTAAAAATTCATCGGATTCCGACGAAATCAATTCTTGATGCTTTGTGAACGGCAAGCTTCCAGTAACTATTCCAATCGAGTTTTCCTGAATTATTAGACTCGGATCAAAAATTTTACCACTTTTTACGATTTTGGTGATTTTTCCTAGTGGTACCCCTAGGGAAATCCGTAAAAATTCGTCGGATTTCGACGAAGCAAATTCAAGATGCGTTGTGACCTGCAAGCTTCCAGTAACTATTCCAATCGAGTTTTCCTGAATTATTTGACTCGGATCAAAAATTTCACAATTTTTTACGATTTTTCGATTTTTGTGATTTTTCCTAGTGGTACCCCTAGGGAAATCCGTAAAAATTCGTCGGATTTTGACGAAACCAATTCTCGATGCGTTGTGACCGGCAAGCTTCCAGTAGCTATTCCAATCGAGTTTTCCTGAATTATTGGACTCGAATCCAAAATTTCACCACTTTTTACGATTTTTCGATTTTGTTGATTTTCCCTAGTGGTACCCCGAGGGAAATCCGTAAAAATTCGTCGGATTCCGACGAAGCCAATTCTCGATGCGTTGTGACCGGCAAGCTTCCAGTAGCTATTCCAATCGAGTTTTCCTGAATTATTTGACTCGGATAAAAAATTTCACCACTTTTTACGATTTTTCGATTTTGGTGATTTTCCCTAGTGGTACCCCTAGGGAAATCCGTAAAAATTCGTCGGATTCCGACGAAACCAATTCTCGATACGTTGTGACCGGCAAGCTTCCAGCAGCTGTTCCAATCGAGTTTTCCTGAATTATTGGACTCGGATCAAAAATTTCACCACTTTTTACGATTTTGGTGATTTTCCCTAGTTGTACCCCTAGGGATATCCGTAAAAATTCGTCGGATTCCGACGAAGCCAATTCTCGATACTTTCTGACCGGCAAGCTTCCAGTAGTTATTCCAATTGAGTTTTCCTGAATTATTGGACTCGGATAAAAAATTTCAACACTTTTTACGATTTTTCGATTTTGGTGATTTTTCCTAGTGGTACCCCTAGGGAAATCCGTAAAAATTCATCGGATTTCGACGAAGCCAATTCTCGATGCGTTGTGACCGGCAAGCTTCCAGTAACTATTCCAATCGAGTTTTCCTGAATTATTTGACTCGGATCAAAAATTTCACCACTTTTTACGATTTTTCGATTTTGGTGATTTTTCCTAGTGGTACCCCTAGGAAAATCCGTAAAAATTCGTCGGATTCCGACGAAACCAATTCTCGATGCGTTGTGACCGGCAAGCTTCCAGTAGCTATTCCAATCGAGTTTTCCTGAATTATTAGACTCGGATCAAAAATTTCACCACTTTTTACGATTTTGGTGATTTTTCCTAGTGGTACCCCTAGGAAAATCCGTAAAAATTCGTCGGATTCCGACGAAACCAATTCTTGATGCGTTGTGAACGGCAAGCTTCCAGTAACTATTCCAATCGAGTTTTCCTGAATTATTAGACTCGGATCAAAAATTTTACCACTTTTTACGATTTTGGTGATTTTTCCTAGTGGTACCCCTAGGGATATCCGTAAAAATTCGTCGGATTTCGAAAAAGCCAATTCTCGATGCGTTGTGACCGGCAAGCTTTCAGTAGCTATTCCAATCGAGTTTTCCTGAATTATTGGACTCGGATCAAAAATTTTACTACTTTTTACGATTTTGGTGATTTTCCCTAGTGGTACCCCTAGGGAAATCCGTAAAAATTCGTCGGATTCCGACGAAGCCAATTCTCGATACTTTCTGACCGGCAAGCTTCCAGTAGTTATTCCAATTGAATTTTCCTGAATTATTGGACTCGGATAAAAATTTCAACACTTTTTACGATTTTTCGATTTTTGTGATTTTTCCTAGTGGTACCCCTAGGGAAATCCGTAAAAATTCGTCGGATTTCGACGAAGCCAATTCTCGATGCGTTGTGACCGGCAAGCTTCCAGTAACTATTCCAATCGAGTTTTCCTGAATTATTTGACTCGGATCAAAAATTTCACCACTTTTTACGATTTTTCGATTTTGGTGATTTTTCCTAGTGGTACCCCTAGGGAAATCCGTAAAAATTCGTCGGATTCCGACGAAACCAATTATCGATGCGTTGTGACCGGCAAGCTTCCAGTAGCTATTCCAATCAAGTTTTCCTGAATTATTGGACTCTGATCCAAAATTTCACCACTTTTTACGATTTTTTGATTTTGGTGATTTTTCCTAGTGGTACCCCTAGGGAAATCCATAAAAATTTGTCGGATTCCGACGAAGCCAATTCTCGATGTGTTATGACCGGCAAGCTTCCAGTAGCTATTCCAATCGAGTTTTCCTGAATTATTGGACTCGGATCAAAAATTTCACCACTTTTTACGATTTTTCGATTTTTGTGATTTTCCCTAGTGTTACCACTAGGAAAATCCGTAAAAATTCGTCGGATTCCGACGAAATGAATTCTCGATGCGTTGTGACCGGCAAGCTTCCAGTAGCTATTCCAATCGAGTTTTCCTGAATTATTGGACTCGAATTCAAAATTTCACCACTTTTTATAATTTTTCGATTTTGGTGATTTTCCCTAATGGTACCCCTAGGAAAATCCGTAAAAATTCGTCGGATTTCGACGAAGCCAATTCTCGATGCGTTGTGACCGGTAAGCTTCCAGTAGCTATTCCAATCGAGTTTTCCTGAATTATTTGACTCGGATAAAAAATTTCACCACTTTTTACGATTTTTCGATTTTGTTGATTTTCCCTAGTGGTACGTACCCCTAGGGAAATCCGTAAAAATTCGTCGGATTTCGACGAATCCAATTCTCGATGCGTTGTGACCGGCAAGCTTCCAGTAGCTATTCCAATCGAGTTTTCCTGAATTATTAGACTCGGATCAAAAATTTCACCACTTTTTACGATTTTGGTGATTTTTCCTAGTGGTACCCCTAGGAAAATCCGTAAAAATTCGTCGGATTCCGACGAAACCAATTCTCGATGCGTTGTGACCGGCAAGCTTCCAGTAACTATTCCAATCGAGTTTTTCTGAATTATTTGACACGGATCAAAAATTTTACGACTTTTTACGATTTCGGTGATTTTTCCTAGTGGTACCCCTAGGGAAATCCGTAAAAATTCGTCGGATTTCGAAAAAGCCAATTCTCGATGCGTTGTGACCGGCAAGCTTCCAGTAGCTATTCCAATCGAGTTTTCCTGAATTATTGGACTCGGATCAAAAATTTTACCACTTTTTACGGTTTTGGTTATTTTCCCTAGTGGTACCCCTAGGGAAATCCGTAAAAATTCGTCGGATTCCGACGAAACCAATTCTCGATGCGTTGTGACCGGCAAGCTTCCAGTAGCTGTTCCAATCGAGTTTTCCTGAATTATTGGACTCGGATAAAAAATTTCACCACTTTTTACGATTTTTCGATTTTGGTGATTTTCCCTAGTGGTACGTACCCCTAGGGAAATCCGTAAAAATTCGTCGGATTCCGACGAAACCAATTCTCGATGCGTTGTGACCGGCAAGCTTCCAGTAGCTATTCCAATCGAGTTTTCCTGAATTATTAGACTCGGATCAAAAATTTCACCACTTTTTACGATTTTGGTGATTTTCCCTAGTGGTACCCCTAGGGAAATCCGTAAAAATTCGTCGGATTTCGAAAAAGCCAATTCTCGATGCGTTGTGACCGGAAAGCTTCCAGTAGCTATTCCAATCGAGTTTTCCCTAGTGGTACGTACCCCTAGGGAAATCCGTAAAAATTCGTCGGATTCCGACGAAACCAATTCTCGATGCGTTGTGACCGGCAAGCTTCCAGTAGCTATTCCAATCGAGTTTTCCTGAATTATTAGACTCGGATCAAAAATTTCACCACTTTTTACGATTTTGGTGATTTTCCCTAGTGGTACCCTAAGGGAAATCCGTAAAAATTCGTCGGATTCCGACGAAACCAATTCTCGATGCGTTGTGACCGGCAAGCTTCCAGTAGCTGTTCCAATCGAATTTTCCTGAATTATTGGACTCGGATAAAAAATTTCACCACTTTTTACGATTTTTCGATTTTGGTGATTTTACCTTGTGGTACCCCTAGGGAAATCCGTAAAAATTCGTCGGATTCTGACGAAACCAATTCTCGATGCGTTGTGACCGGCAAGCTTCCAGTAACTATTCCAATCGAGTTTTCCTTAATTATTTGACTCGGATCAAAAATTTTACCACTTTTTACGATTTTGGTGATTTTTCCTAGTGGTACCCCTTGGGAAATCCGTAAAAATTTGTCGGATTTCGAAAAAGCCAATTCTCGATGCGTTTTGACCGGCAAGCTTCCAGTAGCTATTCCAATCGAGTTTTCCTGAATTATTGGACTCGGATCAAAAATATTACCACTTTTTACGATTTTGGTGATTTTCCCTAGTGGTACCCCTAGGGAAATCCGTAAAAATTCGTCGGATTCCGACGAAACCAATTCTCGATGCGTTGTGACCGGCAAGCTTCCAGTAGCTGTTCCAATCGAGTTTTCCTGAATTATTGGACTCGGATAAAAAATTTCACCACTTTTTACGATTTTTCGATTTTGGTGATTTTCCCTTATGGTACCCCTAGGGAAATCCTTAAAAATTCGTCGGATTCCGACGAAACCAATTCTCGATGCGTTGTGACCGGCAAGCTTCCAGTAGCTATTCCAATCGAGTTTTCCTGAATTATTGGACTCGGATCCAAAATTTTACCACGTTTTACGATTTTTCGATTTTTGTGATTTTCCCTAGTGGTACCCCTAGGGAAATCTGTAAAAATTCGTCGGATTCCGACGAAGCCAATTCTCGATGCGTTGTGACCGGCAAGCATCCAGTAGCTATTCCAATCGAGTTTTCCTGAATTATTGGACTCGGATCAAAAATTTCACCACTTTTTACGATTTTTCGATTTTTGTGATTTTCCCTAGTGGTACCCCTAGGGAAATCCGTAAAAATTCGTCGGATTTTGACGAAGCTAATTCTCGATGCGTTGTGACCGGCAAGCTTCCAGTAGCTATTCCAATCGAGTTTTCTTGAATTATTTGACTCGGATCAAAAATTTTACCACTGTTTACGATTTTCCGATTTTTGTGATTTTCCCTAGTGGTACCCCTAGGGAAATCCGTAAAAATTCGTCGGATTCCGCCGAAGCCAATTCTCGATGCGTTGTGACCGGCAAGCTTCCAGTAGCTATTCCAATCGAGTTTTCCTGAATTATTGGACTCGGATAAAAAATTTCACCACTTTTTACGATTTTTCGATTTTGGTGATTTTCCCTTGTGGTACCCCTAGGGAAATCCGTAAAAATTCGTCGGATTCCGACGAAACCAATTCTCGATGCGTTGTGACCGGCAAGCTTCCAGTAGCTATTCCAATCGAGTTTTCCTGAATTATTGGACTCGAATCCAAAATTTCACCACTTTTTACGATTTTTCGATTTTGGTGATTTTCCCTAGTGGTACCCCTAGGGAAATCCGTAAAAATTCGTCGGATTCCGACGAAGCCAATTCTCGATGCGTTGTGACCGGTAAGCTTCCAGTAGCTATTCCAATCGAGTTTTCCTGAATTATTTGACTCGGATAAAAAATTTCACATCTTTTTACGATTTTTCGATTTTGGTGATTTTCCCTAGTGGTACCCCTAGGGAAATCCGTAAAAATTCGTCGGATTCCGACGAAACCAATTCTCGATGCGTTGTGACCGGCAAGCTTCCAGTAGCTGTTCCAATCGAGTTTTCCTGAATTATTAGACTCGGATCAAAAATTTCACCACTTTTTACGATTTTGGTGATTTTCCCTAGTGGTACCCCTAGGGAAATCCGTAAAAATTCGTCGGATTCCGACGAAGCCAATTCTCGATACTTTCTGACCGGCAAGCTTCCAGTAGTTATTCCAATTGAGTTTTCCTGAATTATTGGACTCGGATAAAAATTTCAACACTTTTTACGATTTTTCGATTTTGGTGATTTTTCCTAGTGGTACCTCTAGGGAAATCCGTAAAAATTCGTCGGATTTCGACGAAGCCAATTCTCGATGCGTTGTGACCGGCAAGCTTCCAGTAACTATTCCAATCGAGTTTTCCTGAATTATTTGACTCGGATCAAAAATTTCACCACTTTTTACGATTTTTCGATTTTGGTGATTTTTCCTAGTGGTACCCCTAGGGAAATCCGTAAAAATTCGTCGGATTCCGACGAAACCAATTATCGATGCGTTGTGACCGGCAAGCTTCCAGTAGCTATTCCAATCAAGTTTTCCTGAATTATTGGACTCTGATCAAAAATTTCACCACTTTTTACGATTTTTTGATTTTGGTGATTTTTCTTAGTGGTACCCCTAGGGAAATCCCTAAAAATTCGTCGGATTCCGACGAAGCCAATTCTCGATGCGTTGTGACCGGCAAGCTTCCAGTAGCTATTCCAATCGAGTTTTCCTGAATTATTGGACTCGGATCAAAAATTTCACCACTTTTTACGATTTTTCGATTTTTGTGATTTTCCCTAGTGGTACCACTAGGAAAATCCGTAAAAATTCGTCGGATTCCGACGAAATCAATTCTCGATGCGTTGTGACCGGCAAGCTTCCAGTAGCTATTCCAATCGAGTTTTCCTGAATTATTGGACTCGAATCCAAAATTTCACCACTTTTTATAATTTTTCGATTTTGGTGATTTTCCCTAGTGGTACCCCTAGGAAAATCCGTAAAAATTCGTCGGATTCCGACGAAACCAATTCTCGATGCGTTGTGACCGGTAAGCTTCCAGTAGCTATTCCAATCGAGTTTTCCTAAATTATTTGACTCGGATAAAAAATTTCACCACTTTTTACGATTTTTCGATTTTGGTGATTTTCCCTAGTGGTACGTACCCCTAGGGAAATCCGTAAAAATTCGTCGGATTCCAACGAAACCAATTCTCGATGCGTTGTGACCGGTAAGCTTCCAGTAGCTATTCCAATCGAGTTTTCCTGAATTATTAGACTCGGATCAAAAATTTCACCACTCTTTACGATTTTGGTGATTTTCCCTAGTAGGGAAATCCGTAAAAATTCGTCGGATTCCGACGAAACCAATTCTCGATGCGTTGTGACCGGCAAGCTTCCAGTACCTATTCCAATCGAGTTTTCCTGAATTATTTGACTCGGATCAAAAATTTTATCACTTTTTACGATTTTGGTGATTTTTCCTAGTGGTACCCCTAGGGAAATCCGTAAAAATTCGTCGGATTTCGAAAAAGCCAATTCTCGATGCGTTGTGACCGGGAAGCTTCCAGTAGCTATTCCAATCGATTTTTCCTGAATTATTTGACTCGGATCAAAAATTTTACCACTTTTTACGGTTTTGGTGATTTTCCCTAGTGGTACCCCTAGGGAAATCCATAAAAATTCGTCGGATTCCGACGAAACCAATTCTCGATGCGTTGTGACCGGCAAGCTTCCAGTAGCTGTTCCAATCGAGTTTTCCTGAATTATTGGACTCGGATAAAAAATTTCACCACTTTTTACGATTTTTCGATTTTGGTGATTTTCCCTTGTGGTACCCCTAGGGAAATCCGTAAAAATTCGTCGGATTCCGACGAAACCAATTCTCGATGCGTTGTGACCGGCAAGCTTCCAGTAACTATTCCAATCGAGTTTCCCTGAATTATTTGACTCGGATCAAAAATTTTACCACTTTTTACGATTTTGGTGATTTTTCCTAGTGGTACCCCTAGGGAAATCCGTAAAAATTCGTCGGATTTCGAAAAAGCCAATTCACGATGCGTTGTGACCGGCAAGCTTCCAGTAGCTATTCCAATCGAGTTTTCCTGAATTATTGGACTCGGATCAAAAATTTTATCACTTTTTACGATTTTGGTGATTTTCCCTAGTGGTACCCCTAGGGAAATCCGTAAAAATTCGTCGGATTCCGACGAAACCAATTCTCGATGAGTTGTGACCGGCAAGCTTCCAGTAGCTGTTCCAATCGAATTTTCCTGAATTATTGGACTCGGATAAAAAATTTCACCACTTTTTACGATTTTTCGATTTTGGTGATTTTCCCTTGTGGTACCCCTAGGGAAATCCGTAAAAATTCGTCGAATTCCGACGAAACCAATTCTCGATGCGTTGTGACCGGCAAGCTTCCAGTAACTATTCCAATCGAGTTTTCCTGAATTATTTGACTCGGATCAAAAATTTTACCACTTTTTACGATTTTGGTGATTTTTCCTAGTGGTACCCCTAGGGAAATCCGTAAAAATTCGTCGGATTTCGAAAAAGCCAATTCTCGATGCGTTGTGACCGGCAAGCTTCCAGTAGCTATTCCAATCGAGTTTTCCTGAATTATTGGACTCGGATCAAAAATTTTACCACTTTTTACGATTTTTGTGATTTTCCCTAGTGGTACCCCTAGGGAAATCCGTAAAAATTCGTCGGATTCCGACGAAACCAATTCTCGACGCGTTGTGACCGGCAAGCTTCCAGTAGCTGTTCCAATCGAGTTTTCCTGAATTATTGGACTCGGATAAAAAATTTCACCACTTTTTACGATTTTTCGATTTTGGTGATTTTCCCTTGTGGTACCCCTAGGGAAATCCGTAAAAATTCGTCGGATTCCGACGAAACCAATTCTCGATGCGTTGTGACCGGCAAGCTTCCAGTAGCTATTCCAATCGAGTTTTCCTGAATTATTGGACTCGGATCCAAAATTTTACCACTTTTTACGATTTTTCGATTTTTGTGATTTTCCCTAGTGGTACCCCTAGGGAAATCCGTAAAAATTCGTAGGATTCCGACGAAGCCAATTCTCGATGCGTTGTGACCGGCAAGCATCCAGTAGCTATTCCAATCGAGTTTTCCTGAATTATTGGACTCGGATCAAAAATTTCACCACTTTTTACGATTTTTCGATTTTTGTGATTTTCCCTAGTGGTACCCCTAGGGAAATCCGTAAAAATTCGTCGGATTTTGACGAAACTAATTCTCGATGCGTTGTGACCGGCAAGCTTCCAGTAGCTATTCCAATCGAGTTTTCCTGAATTATTTGACTCGGATCAAAAATTTCACCACTGTTTACGATTTTTCGATTTTTGTGATTTTCCCTAGTGGTACCCCTAGGGAAATCCGTAAAAATTCGTCGGATTCCGCCGAAGCCAATTCTCGATGCGTTGTGACCGGCAAGCTTCCAGTAGCTATTTCAATCGAGTTTTCCTGAATTATTGGACTCGGATAAAAAATTTCACCACTTTTTACGATTTTTCGATTTTGGTGATTTTCCCTTGTGGTACCCCTAGGGAAATCCGTAAAAATTCGTCGGATTCCGACGAAACCAATTCTCGATGCGTTGTGACCGGCAAGCTTCCAGTAGCTATTCCAATCGAGTTTTCCTGAATTATTGGACTCGGATCCAAAATTTCACCACTTTTTACGATTTTCCGATTTTTGTGATTTTCCCTAGTGGTACCCTTAGGCAAATCCGTAAAAATTCGTCGGATTTCGACGAAGCCAATTCTCGATGCGTTGTGACCGGCAAGCTTCCAGTAGCTGTTCCAATCGAGTTTTCCTAAATTATTTGACTCGGATCAAAAATTTAACCACATTTTACGATTTTTCGATTTTGGTGATTTTTCCTAGTGGTACCCCTAGGGAAATCCGTAAAAACTCGTCGGATTCCGACGAAGCCAATTCTCGATGCGTTGTGATCGGCAAGCTTCCGGTAACGATTCCAATCGAGTTTCCTTAATTATTGGACTCGGATCAAAAATTTCACCACTTTTTACGATTTTGGTGATTTTCCCTAGTGGTACCCCTAGGGAAATCCGTAAAAATTCGTCGGATTCCGACGAAACCAATTCTCGATGCGTTGTGACCGGCAAGCTTCCAGTAGCTGTTCCAATTGAGTTTTCCTGAATTATTAGACTCGGATCAAAAATTTCACCAGTTTTTACGATTTTGGTGATTTTCCCTAGTGGTACCCCTAGGAAAATCCGTAAAAATTCGTCGGATTCCGACGAAGCCAATTCTTGATGCTTTCAGACCGGCAAGCTTCCAGTAGTTATTCCAATCGAGTTTTCCTGAATTATTGGACTCGGATCAAAAATTTCACCACTTTTTACGATTTTTCGATTTTGGTGATTTTTCCTAGTGGTACCCCTAGGGAAATCCGTAAAAATTCGTCGGATTTCGAAAAACCCAATTCTCGATGCGTTGTGACCGGCAAGATTCCAGTAACTATTCCAATCGATTTGTCCTGAATTATTTGACTCGGATCAAAAATTTCACCACTTTTTACGATTTTTCGATTTTTGTGATTTTTCCTAGTGGTACCCCTAGGGAAATCCGTAAAAATTAGTCGGATTTCGACGAAGCAAATTCTCGATGCGTTGTGACCGGCAAGCTTCCAGTAACTATTCCAATCGAGTTTTCCTGAATTATTTGACTCGGATCAAAAATTTCACAACTTTTTACGATTTTTCGATTTTTGTGATTTTCCCTTGTGGTACCCCTAGGGAAATCCGTAAAAATTCGGCGGATTTTGACAAAGCCAATTCTCGATGCGTTGTGACCGGCAAGCTTCCAGTAGCTCTTCCAATCGATTTTTCCTGAATTATTGGACTCGGATAAAAAATTTCACCACTTTTTACGATTTTTCGATTTTGGTGATTTTCCCTTGTGGTACCCCTACGGAAATCCGTAAAAATTCGTCGGATCTCGACGAAGCCAATTCTCGATGCGTTGTGACCGGCAAGCTTCCAGTAGCTGTTCCAATCGAGTTTTCCTGAATTATTTGACTCGGATCCAAAATTTCACCACTTTTTACAATTTTTCGATTTTGGTGATTTTTCCTAGTGGTACCCCTAGGGAAATCCGTAAAATCTCGTCGGATTCCGACGAAGCCAATTCTCGATGCGTTGTGACCGGCAAGCTTCCAGTAACTATTCCAATCGAGTTTTCCTGAATTATTGGACTCGGATCAAAAATTTCACCACTTTTTACGATTTTGGTGATTTTCCCTAGTGGTACCCCTAGGGAAATCCGTAAAATTCGTCGGAATCCGAAGAAACCAATTCTCGATGCGTTGTGACCGGCAAGCTTCCAGTAGTTGTTCCAATCGAGTTTTTCTAAATTATTGGACTCGGATCCAAAATTTCACCACTTTTTACGATTTTGGTGATTTTTCCTAGTGGTACCCCTTGGGAAATCCGGAAAAATTCGTCGGATTTCGACGAAGCCAATTCTCGATGCTTTCTGACCGGCAAGCTTCCAGTAGTTATTCCAATCGAGTTTTCCTGAATTATTGGACTCGGATCAAAAATTTTACAATTTTTTACGATTTTTCGATTTTTGTGATTTTCCCTAGTGGTACACCTAGAAAAATCCGTAAAAATTCGTCGGATTTGGATGAAGCCAATTCTCGATGCGTTGTGACCAGCAAGCTTCCAGTAACTATTCCAATCGAGTTTTCCTGAATTATTGGACTTGTATAAAAAATTTCACCACTTTTTACGATTTTTCGATTTTGGTGATTTTTCCTAGTGGTACTCCTAGGGAAATCCGTAAAAATTAGTCGGATTCCGACGAAGCAAATTCTCGATGCGTTATGACCGGCAAGCTTCCAGTAGCTATTCCATTCGAGTTTTCCTGAATTATTGGACTCGGATCCAAAATTTCACCACTTTTTACGATTTTGGTGATTTTCCCTAGTGGTACCCCTAGGGAAATCCGTAAAAATTCGTCGGATTTCGACGAAGACAATTCTCGATGCGTTGTGACCGGCAAGCTTCCAGTAGCTATTCCAATCGAGTTTTCCTGAATTATTGGACTCGGATCAAAAATTTCACCACTTTTTACGATTTTTCGATTTTGGTGATTTTCCCTTGTGGTACCCCTAGGGAAATCCGTAAAAATTCGTCGGATTCCGACGAAACCAATTCTCGATGCGTTGTGACCGGCAAGCTTCCAGTAGCTATTCCAATCGAGTTTTCCTGAATTATTGGACTCGGATCCAAAATTTTACCACTTTTTACGATTTTTCGATTTTTGTGATTTTTCCTAGTGGTACCCCTAGGGAAATCCGTAAAAATTCGTCGGATTCCGACGAAGCCAATTCTCGATGCGTTGTGACCGGCAAGCATCCAGTAGCTATTCCAATCGAGTTTTCCTGAATTATTGGACTCGGATCAAAAATTTCACCAGTTTTTACGATTTTTCGATTTTTGTGATTTTCCCTAGTGGTACCCCTAGGGAAATCCGTAAAAATTCGTCGGATTTTGACGAAGCTAATTCTCGATGCGTTGTGACCGGCAAGCTTCCAGTAGCTATTCCAATCGACTTTTCCTGAATTATTTGACTCGGATCAAAAATTTCACCACTGTTTACGATTTTCCGATTTTTGTGATTTTCCCTAGTGGTACCCCTAGGGAAATCCGTAAAAATTCGTCGGATTCCGACGAAGCCAATTCTCGATGCGTTGTGATCGGCAAGCTTCCAGTAGCTATTCTAATCGAGTTTTCCTGAATTATTGGACTCGGATCCAAAATTTCACCACTTTTTACGATTTTCCGATTTTGGTGATTTTTCCTAGTGGTACACCTAGGGAAATCCGTAAAAACTCGTCGGATTCTGACGAAGCCAATTCTCGATGCGTTGTGACCGGCAAGCTTCCGGTAACGATTCCAATCGAGTTTTCCTTAATTATTTGACTCGGATCAAAAATTTCACCACTTTTTACGATTTTGGTGATTTTCCCTAGTGGTACCCCTAGGAAAATCCGTAAAAATTCGTCGGATTCCGACGAAACCAATTCTCGATGCGTTGTGACCGGCAAGCTTCCAGTAGCTGTTCCAATTGAGTTTTCCTGAATTATTTGACTCGGATCAAAAATTTCACCAGTTTTTACGATTTTGGTGATTTTCCCTAGTGGTACCCCTAGGAAAATCCGTAAAAATTCGTCGGATTCCGACGAAGCCAATTCTTGATGCTTTCAGACCGGCAAGCTTCCAGTAGTTATTCCAATCGAGTTTTCCTGAATTATTGGACTCGGATCAAAAATTTCACCACTTTTTACGATTTTTCGATTTTGGTGATTTTTCCTAGTGGTACCCCTAGGGAAATCCGTAAAAATTCGTTGGATTTCGAAAAAGCTAATTCTCGATGCGTTGTGACCGGCAAGATTCCAGTAACTATTCCAATCGATTTGTCCTGAATTATTTGACTCGGATCAAAAATTTCACCACTTTTTACGATTTTTCGATTTTTGTGATTTTTCCTAGTGGTACCCCTAGGGAAATCCGTAAAAATTAGTCGAATTTCGACGAAGCAAATTCTCGATGCGTTGTGACCGGCAAGCTTCCAGTAACTATTCCAATCGAGTTTTCCTGAATTATTTGACTCGGATCAAAAATTTCACAACTTTTTACGATTTTTCGATTTTTGTGATTTTCCCTTGTGGTACCCCTAGGGAAATCCGTAAAAATTCGTCGGATTTTGACAAAGCCAATTCTCGATGCGTTGTGACCGGCAAGCTTCCAGTAGCTATTCCAATCGATTTTTCCTGAATTATTGGACTCGGATAAAAAATTTCACCACTTTTTACGATTTTTCGATTTTGGTGATTTTCCCTTGTGGTACCCCTACGGAAATCCGTAAAAATTCGTCGGATCTCGACGAAGCCAATTCTCGATGCGTTGTGACCGGCAAGCTTCCAGTAGCTGTTCTAATCGAGTTTTTCTGAATTATTTGACTCGGATCCAAAATTTCACCACTTTTTACGATTTTTCGATTTTGGTGATTTTTCCTAGTGGTACCCCTAGGGAAATCCGTAAAATCTCGTCGGATTCCGACGAAGCCAATTCTCGATGCGTTGTGACCGGCAAGCTTCCAGTAACTATTCCAATCGAGTTTTCCTGAATTATTGGACTCGGATCAAAAATTTCACCACTTTTTACGATTTTGGTGATTTTCCCTAGTGGTACCCCTAGGGAAATCCGTAAAATTCGTCGGAATCCGAAGAAACCAATTCTCGATGCGTTGTGACCGGCAAGCTTCCAGTAGCAGTTTCAATCAAGTTTTCTTAATTATTGGACTCGGATCAAAAATTTCACCAGTTTTTACGATTTTGGTGATTTTTCCTAGTGGTACCCCGAGGGAAATCCGTAAAAATTCGTCGGATTTCGACGAAACCAATTCTCGATGCTTTCTGACAGGCAAGCTTCCAGTAGCTATTCCAATCGAGTTATCCTGAATTATTGGACTCGGATCAAAAATTTCACCACTTTTTACTATTTTTCGATTTTTATGATTTTCCCTAGTGGTACCTCTAGGAAAATCCGTAAAAATTCGTCGGATTCCGCCGAAGACAATTCTCGATGCGTTGTGACCGGCAAGCTTCCAGTAGCTATTCCAATCGAGTTTTTCTGAATTATTGGACTCGGATCTAAAATTTCACCACTTTTTACGATTTTTCGATTTTGGTGATTTTTCCTAGTGGTACCCTTAGGAAAATCCGTAAAAATTCGTCGGAATTCGAAAAAGACAATTCTCGATGCGTTGTGATCGGCAAGCTTCCAGTAACTATTCCAATAAATTTTTCCTGAATTATTTGACTCGGATCAAAAATTTCACCACTTTTTACGATTTTTCGATTTTGGTGATTTTTCCTAGTGGTACCCCTAGGGAAATCCGTAAAAATTCGTCGTATTTCGACGAAGCAAATTCTCGATGCGTTGTGACCGGCAAGCTTCCAGTAACTATTCCAATCGAGTTTTCCTGAATTATTTGACTCGGATC
This sequence comes from Excoecaria cochinchinensis, assembly GCA_947683425.1. NCBI lineage: Eukaryota > Viridiplantae > Streptophyta > Magnoliopsida > Malpighiales > Euphorbiaceae > Excoecaria > Excoecaria cochinchinensis. The sequence goes on from CANTUQ010000064.1 coordinate 6,576,070, forward strand.
AAAAATTTCACAAGTTTTTACGATTTTTCGATTTTTGTGATTTTCCCTAGTGGTACCCCTAGGGAAATCCATAAAAATTCGTCGGATTTTGACGAAGCCAATTCTCGATGCGTTGTGACTGGCAAGCCTCCAGTAGCTATTCCAATCGAGTTTTCCTTAATTATTGGACTCGGATAAAAAATTTCACCACTTTTTACGATTTTTCGATTTTGGTGATTTTCACTAGTGGTACCCCTAGGGAAATTCGTAAAAATTCGTCGAATTCCGACGAAAATAATTCTCGATGCGTTGTGACCGGCAAGCTTCCAGTAGCTATTCCAATCGAGTTTTCCTGAATTATTGGACTCGGATCAAAAATTTCACCACTTTTTACTATTTTTCGATTTTTGTGATTTTCCCTAGTGGTACCCCTAGGGAAATCCGTAAAAATTCGACGGATTCCGCCGAAACCAATTATCGATGCGTTGTGACCGGCAAGCTTCCAATAGCTATTCCAATCGAGTTTTTCTGAATTATTGGACTCGGATCAAAAATTTCACTACTTTTTACGATTTTTCGATTTTGGTGATTTTTCCTAGTGGTACCCCTAGGGAAATCCGTAAAAATTCGTCGGATTCTGACGAAGCCAATTCTCGATGCATTGTGACCGGCAAGCTTTCAGTAGCTATTCCAATCGAGTTTTCCTGAATTGTTGGACTCGGATAAAAAATTTCACCACTTTTTACGATTTTTAGATTTTGGTGATTTTCCCTAGTGGTACCCCTGGGAAAATCCGTAAAAATTCATCGGATTCCGACGAAGCCAATTCTCGATGCGTTGTGACCGGCAAGCTTCCAGTAGCTATTCCAATCGAGTTTTCCTTAATTATTGGACTCGGATCCAAAATTTCACCACTTTTTACGATTTTGGTGATTTTCGCTAGTGGTACCCCTAGGGTAATCCTTAAAAATTCGTCGGATTCCGACGAAGCCAATTCTCGATGTTTTCTGACCGGCAAGCTTCCAGTAGTTATTCTAATCGAGTTTTTCTTAATTATTGGACTCGGATCAAAAATTTCACCACTTTTTACGATTTTTCGATTTTGGTGATTTTTCCTAGTGGTATCCCTAGGGAAATCCGTAAAAATTCGTCGAATTTCGAAAAAGGCAATTCTCGATGCGTTGTGACCGGCAAGCTTTCAGTAACTATTCCAATCGAGTTTTCCTGAATTATTTGACTCGGATATAAAATTTCATCACTTTTTACGATTTTTCAATTTTGGTGATTTTCCCTAGTGGTACCCCTAGGGAAATCCGTAAAAATTCGTCGGATTCCGACGAAGCCAATTCTCGATGTTTTCTGACCGGCAAGCTTCCAGTAGTTATTCTAATCGAGTTTTTCTTAATTATTGGACTCGGATCAAAAATTTCACCACTTTTTACGATTTTTCGATTTTGGTGATTTTTCCTAGTGGTATCCCTAGGGAAATCCGTAAAAATTCGTCGAATTTCGAAAAAGGCAATTCACGATGCGTTGTGACCGGCAAGCTTCCAGTAGCTATTCCAATCGAGTTTTCCTGAATTATTTGACTCGGATAAAAAATTTCACCACTTTTTACGATTTTTCGATTTTGGTGATTTTCCTTAGTGGTACCCCTAGAGAAATCCGTAAAAATTCGTCGGATTTCGACGAAGCCAATTCTCGATGCGTTGTGACCGGCAAGCTTCCAGTAACTATTCCAATCGAGTTTTCCTGAATTATTTGACTCAGATCAAAAATTTCACCACTTTTTACGATTTTTCGATTTTTGTGATTTTTCCTAGTGGTACCCCTAGGGAAATCCATAAAAATTCGTCGGATTTTGACGAAGCCAATTCTCAATGCGTTGTGACCGGCAAGCTTCCAGTAGCTATTCCAAATGAGTTTTCCCGAATTATTGGACTCGGATAAAAAATTTCACCACTTTTTACGATTTTTCGATTTTGGTGATTTTCCCTAGTGGTACCCCTAGGGAAATCCGTAAAAATTCGTCGGATTCCGACGAAGCCAATTCTCAATGCGTTGTGACCGGCAAGCTTCCAGTAGCTATTCCAATCGAGTTTTCCTGAATTATTTGACTCGGATCCAAAATTTCACCACTTTTTACGATTTTGGTGATTTTCCCTAGTGGTACCCCGAGGGAAATCCGTAAAAATTCGTCGGATTTCGACGATGCCAATTCTCGATGCGTTGAGACCGGCAAGCTTCTTGTAGCTGTTCCAATCGAGTTTTCCTGAATTATTGGACTCGGATCCAAAATTTCACGACTTTTTACGATTTTGGTGATTTTTCCTAGTGGTACCCCTAGGGAAATCCGTAAAAATTCGTCGGATTTCGTCGAAGCCAATTCTCGATGCTTTCTGACCGGCAAGCTTCCAGTAGTTATTCCAATCGAGTTTTCTTGAATTATTGGACTCGGATCAAAAATTTCACAACTTTTTACGATTTTTCGATTTTTGTGATTTTCCCTAGTGGTACCCCTAGGGAAATCCGTAAAAATTCGTCGGATTTGGATGAAGCCAATTCTCGATGCGTTGTGACCGGCAAGCTTCCAGTAGCTATTCCAATCGGGTTTTCCTGAATTATTGGACTCGTATAAAAAATTTCACCACTTTTTACGATTTTTCGATTTTGGTGATTTTCCCTAGTGGTACTCCTAGGGAAATCCGTAAAAATTCGTCGGATTCCGACGAAGCAAATTCTCGATACGTTGTGACCGGCAAGCTTCCAGTAGCTATTCCATTCGAGTTTTCCTGAATTATTGGACTCGGATCCAAAATTTCTCCACTTTTTACGATTTTTCGATTTTTGTGATTTTCCCTAGTGGTACCCCTAGGGAAATCCATAAAAATTTGTCGGATTTTGACGAAACCAATTCTCAATGCGTTGTGACCGGCAAGCTTCCAGTAGCTATTCCGAACGAGTTTTCCCGAATTATTGGACTCGGATAAAAAATTTCACCACTTTTTATGATTTTTCGATTTTGGTGATTTTCCCTAGTGGTACGCCTAGGAAAATCCGTAAAAATTCGTCGGATTTGTATGAAGCCAATTCCCGATGCGTTGTGACCAGCAAGCTTCCAGTAGCTATTCCAATCGAGTTTTCCTGAATTATTGGACTCGGATCAAAAATTTCACCACTTTTTACGATTTTTCGATTTTGGTGATTTTCCCTAGTGGTACCCCTAGAGAAATCCGTAAAAATTCGTCGGATTTCGACGAAGCCAATTCTCGATGCGTTGTGACCGGCAAGCTTCCAGTAACTATTCCAATCGAGTTTTCCTGAATTATTTGACTCGGATCAAAAATTTCACCACTTTTTACGATTTTTCGATTTTTGTGATTTTCCCTAGTGGTACCCCTAGGGAAATCCATAAAAATTCGTCGGATTTTGACGAAGCCAATTCTCAATGCGTTGTGACCGGCAAGCTTCCAGTAGCTATTCCAAACGAGTTTTTCCCGAATTATTGGACTCGGATAAAAAATTTCACCACTTTTTATGATTTTTCGATTTTGGTGATTTTCCCTAGTGGTACCCCTAGGGAAATCCGTAAAAATACGTCGGATTCCGACGAAGCCAATTCTCGATGCGTTGTGACCAGCAAGCTTCCAGTAGCTATTCCAATCGAGTTTTCCTGAATTATTTGACTCGGATCCAAAATTTCACCACTTTTTACGATTTTGGTGATTTTCCCTAGTGGTACCCCTAGGGAAATCCGTAAAAATTTGTCGGATTCCGACGATGCCAATTCTCGATGCGTTGAGACCGGCAAGCTTCCTGTAGCTGTCCAATCTAGTTTTCCTGAATTATTGGACTCGGATCCAAAATTTCACTACTTTTTACGATTTTGGTGATTTTTCCTAGTGGTACCCCTTAGGGAAATCCGTAAAAATTCGTCGGATTTTCGACGAAGCCAATTCTCGATGCTTTTCTGACCGGCAAGCTTTCAGTAGTTATTCCAATCGAGTTTTCCTGAATTATTGGACTCGGATCAAAAATTTCACAACTTTTTACGATTTTTTCGATTTTGGTGATTTTTCCTAGTCGTACCCCTAGGGAAATCCGTAAAAATTCGTCGGATTTCGACGAAGCCAATTCTCGATGCTTTCTGACCGGCAAGCTTTCAGTAGTTATTCCAATCGAGTTTTCCTGAATTATTGGACTCGGATCAAAAATTTCACAACTTTTTACGATTTTTCGATTTTTGTGATTTTCCCTAGTGGTACCCCTAGGGAAATCCGTAAAAATTCGTCGGATTTGGATGAAGCCAATTCCGATGCGTTGTGACCAGCAAGCTTCCAGTAGCTATTCCAATCGAGTTTTCCTGAATTATTGGACTTGTATAAAAAATTTCACCACTTTTTATGATTTTTCAATTTTGGTGATTTTTCCTAGTGGTACTCCTAGGGAAATCCGTAAAAATTCGTCGAATTCCGACGAAGCAAATTCTCGATACGTTGTGACCGGCAAGCTTCCAGTAGCTATTCCATTCGAGTTTTCCTGAATTATTGGACTCGGATAAAAATTTCACCACTTTTTACGATTTTTCGATTTTGGTGATTTTCCTTAGTAGTACCCCTAGGGAAATCCGTAAAAAATCGTCGGATTCCGACGAAGCCAATTCTCGATGCTTTCTGACCGGCAAGCTTCCAGTAGTTATTCCAATCGAGTTTTCTGAATTATTTGACTCGGATCAAAAATTTCATCACTTTTTACGATTTTTCGATTTTGGTGATTTTTCCTAGTGGTACCCCTAGGAAAATCCGTAAAAATTCGTCGGATTTCGACGAAGCCAATTCTCGATGCGTTGTGACCGGCAAGCTTCCAGTATCTGTTCCAATCGAGTTTTCCTGAATTATTGGACTCGGATCCAAAATTTCACCACTTTTTACGATTTTGGTGATTTTTCCTAGTGGTACCCCTAGGGAAATCCGTAAAAATTCGTCGGATTTTGAAGAAGCCAATTCTCGATGCTTTCTGACCGGCAAGCTTCCAGTTAGCTATTCCAATCGAGTTTTCCCGAATTATTGGACTCGGATAAAAAAATTTCACCACTTTTTATGATTTTCGATTTTGGTGATTTTCCCTAGTGGTACGCCTAGGAAAATCCGTAAAAATTCGTCGGATTTGTATGAAGCCAATTCCGATGCGTTGTGACCAGCAAGCTTCCAGTAGCTATTCCAATCGAGTTTTCCTGAATTATTGGACTCGGATCAAAAATTTCACCACTTTTTACGATTTTTCGATTTTGGTGATTTTCCCTAGTGGTACCCCTAGAGAAAATCCGTAAAAATTCGTCGGATTTCGACGAAAGCCAATTCTCGATGCGTTGTGACCGGCAAGCTTCCAGTAACTATTCCAATCGAGTTTTCCTGAATTATTTGACTCGGATCAAAAATTTCACCACTTTTTACGATTTTTCGATTTTTGTGATTTTCCCTAGTGGTACCCCTAGGGAAATCCATAAAAATTCGTCGGATTTTGACGAAGCCAATTCTCAATGCGTTGTGACCGGCAAGCTTCCAGTAGCTATTCCAAACGAGTTTTCCCGAATTATTGGACTCGGATAAAAAATTTCACCACTTTTTATGATTTTTCGATTTTGGTGATTTTCCCTAGTGGTACCCCTAGGGAAATCCGTAAAAATACGTCGGATTCCGACGAAGCCAATTCTCGATGCGTTGTGACCGGCAAGCTTCCAGTAGCTATTCCAATCGAGTTTTCCTGAATTATTTGACTCGGATCCAAAATTTCACCACTTTTTACGATTTTGGTGATTTTCCCTAGTGGTACCCCTAGGGAAATCCGTAAAAATTTGTCGGATTCCGACGATGCCAATTCTCGATGCATTGAGACCGGCAAGCTTCCTGTAGCTGTTCCATTCGAGTTTTCCTGAATTATTGGACTCGGATCCAAAATTTCACTACTTTTTACGATTTTGGTGATTTTTCCTAGTGGTACCCCTAGGGAAATCCGTAAAAATTCGTCGGATTTCGACGAAGCCAATTCTCGATGTTTTCTGACCGGCAAGCTTTCAGTAGTTATTCCAATCGAGTTTTCCTGAATTATTGGACTCGGATCAAAAATTTCACAACTTTTTACGATTTTTCGATTTTGGTGATTTTTCCTAGTCGTACCCCTAGGGAAATCCGTAAAAATTCGTCGGATTTCGACGAAGCCAATTCTCGATGCTTTCTGACCGGCAAGCTTTCAGTAGTTATTCCAATCGAGTTTTCCTGAATTATTGGACTCGGATCAAAAATTTCACAACTTTTTACGATTTTTCGATTTTTGTGATTTTCCCTAGTGGTACCCCTAGGGAAATCCGTAAAAATTCGTCGGATTTGGATGAAGCCAATTCCCGATGCGTTGTGACCAGCAAGCTTCCAGTAGCTATTCCAATCGAGTTTTCCTGAATTATTGGACTTGTATAAAAAATTTCACCACTTTTTATGATTTTTCAATTTTGGTGATTTTTCCTAGTGGTACTCCTAGGGAAATCCGTAAAAATTCGTCGAATTCCGACGAAGCAAATTCTCGATACGTTGTGACCGGCAAGCTTCCAGTAGCTATTCCATTCGAGTTTTCCTGAATTATTGGACTCGGATAAAAAATTTCACCACTTTTTACGATTTTTCGATTTTGGTGATTTTCCTTAGTAGTACCCCTAGGGAAATCCGTAAAAAATCGTCGGATTCCGACGAAGCCAATTCTCGATGCTTTCTGACCGGCAAGCTTCCAGTAGTTATTCCAATCGAGTTTTCCTGAATTATTTGACTCGGATCAAAAATTTCATCACTTTTTACGATTTTTTGATTTTGGTGATTTTTCCTAGTGGTACCCCTAGGAAAATCCGTAAAAATTCGTCGGATTTCGACGAAGCCAATTCTCGATGCGTTGTGACCGGCAAGCTTCCAGTAGCTGTTCCAATCGAGTTTTCCTGAATTATTGGACTCGGATCCAAAATTTCACCACTTTTTACGATTTTGGTGATTTTTCCTAGTGGTACCCCTAGGGAAATCCGTAAAAATTCGTCGGATTTCGACGAAGCCAATTCTCGATGCTTTCTGACCGGCAAGCTTCTAGTAGTTATTCCAATCGAGTTTTCCTGAATTATTGGACTCGGATCAAAAATTTCACAACTTTTTACGATTTTTCGATTTTTGTGATTTTCCCTAGTGGTACGCCTAGGAAAATCCGTAAAAATTCGTCGGATTTGTATGAAGCCAATTCCCGATTCGTTGTGACCAGCAAGCTTCCAGTAGCTATTCCAATCGAGTTTTCCTGAATTATTGGACTCGGATAAAAAATTTCACCACTTTTTACGATTTTTCGATTTTGGTGATTTTCCCTAGTGGTACCCCTAGAGAAATCCGTAAAAATTCGTCGGATTTCGACGAATCCAATTCTCGATGCGTTGTGACTGGCAAGCTTCCAGTAACTATTCCAATCGAGTTTTCCTGAATTATTTGACTCGGATAAAAAATTTCACCACTTTTTACGATTTTGGTGATTTTTCCTAGTGGTACCCCTAGAGAAATCCGTAAAAATTCGTCGGATTTCGACGAAGCCAATTCTCGATGCGTTGTGACCGGCAAGCTTCCAGTAGCTGTTCCAATCGAGTTTTCCTGAATTATTGGACTCGGATCCAAAATTTCACCACTTTTTACGATTTTGGTGATTTTTCCTAGTGGTACCCCTAGGGAAATCCGTAAAAATTCGTCGGATTTCGACGAAGCCAATTCTCGATGCTTTCTGACCGGCAAGCTTCCAGTAGTTATTCCAATCGAGTTTTCCTGAATTATTGGACTCGGATCAAAAATTTCACAACTTTTTACGATTTTTCGATTTTTGTGATTTTCCCTAGTGGTACGCCTAGGAAAATCCGTAAAAATTCGTCGGATTTGTATGAAGCCAATTCCCGATTCGTTGTGACCAGCAAGCTTCCAGTAGCTATTCCAATCGAGTTTTCCTGAATTATTGGACTCGGATAAAAAATTTCACCACTTTTTACGATTTTTCGATTTTGGTGATTTTCCCTAGTGGTACCCCTAGAGAAATCCGTAAAAATTCGTCGGATTTCGACGAATCCAATTCTCGATGCGTTGTGACCGGCAAGCTTCCAGTAACTATTCCAATCGAGTTTTCCTGAATTATTTGACTCGGATCAAAAATTTCACCACTTTTTACGATTTTTCGATTTTTGTGATTTTCCCTAGTGCTACCCCCAAGGGAAATCCATAAAAATTCGTCGGATTTTGACGAAGCCAATTCTCAATGCGTTGTGACCGGCAAGCTTCCAGTAGCTATTCCAAACGAGTTTTCCCGAATTATTGGACTCGGATAAAAAATTTCACCACTTTTTATGATTTTTCGATTTTGGTGATTTTTCCTAGTGGTACCCCTAGGGAAATCCGTAAAAATTCGTCGGATTCCGACGAAGCCAATTCTCGATGCGTTGTGACCGGCAAGCTTCCAGTAGCTATTCCAATCGAGTTTTCCTGAATTATTTGACTCGGATCCAAAATTTCACCACTTTTTACGATTTTGGTGATTTTCCCTAGTGGTACCCCTAGGGAAATCCGTAAAAATTCGTCGGATTCCGACGATGCCAATTCTCGATGCGTTGAGACCGGCAAGCTTCCTGTAGCTGTTCCAATCGAGTTTTCCTGAATTATTGGACTCGGATCCAAAATTTCACTACTTTTTACGATTTTGGTGATTTTTCCTAGTGGTACCCCTAGGGAAATCCGTAAAAATTCGTCGGATTTCGACGAAGCCAATTCTCGATGTTTTCTGACCGGCAAGCTTTCAGTAGTTATTCCAATCGAGTTTTCCTGAATTATTGGACTCGGATCAAAAATTTCACAACTTTTTACGATTTTTCGATTTTGGTGATTTTTCCTAGTGGTACCCCTAGGGAAATCCGTAAAAATTCGTCGGATTTCGACGAAGCCAATTCTCGATGCTTTCTGACCGGCAAGCTTTCAGTAGTTATTCCAATCGAGTTTTCCTGAATTATTGGACTCGGATCAAAAATTTCACAACTTTTTACGATTTTTCGATTTTTGTGATTTTCCCTAGTGGTACCCCTAGGGAAATCCGTAAAAATTCGTCGGATTTGGATGAAGCCAATTCCCGATGCGTTGTGACCAGCAAGCTTCCAGTAGCTATTCCAATCGAGTTTTCCTGAATTATTGGACTTGTATAAAAAATTTCACCACTTTTTATGATTTTTCAATTTTGGTGATTTTCCCTAGTGGTACTCCTAGGGAAATCCGTAAAAATTCGTCGAATTCCGACGAAGCAAATTCTCGATGCGTTGTGACCGGCAAGCTTCCAGTAGCTATTCCATTCAAGTTTTCCTGAATTATTGGACTCGGATAAAAAATTTCACCACTTTTTACGATTTTTCGATTTTGGTGATTTTCCCTAGTGGTACCCCTAGGGAAATCCGTAAAAAATCGTCGGATTCCGACGAAGCCAATTCTCGATGCTTTCTGACCGGCAAGCTTCCAGTAGTTATTCCAATCGAGTTTTCCTGAATTATTTGACTCGGATCAAAAATTTCATCACTTTTTACGATTTTTCGATTTTGGTGATTTTTCCTAGTGGTACCCCTAGGAAAATCCGTAAAAATTCGTCGGATTTCGACGAAGCCAATTCTCGATGCGTTGTGACCGGCAAGCTTCCAGTAGCTGTTCCAATCGAGTTTTCCTGAATTATTGGACTCGGATCCAAAATTTCACCACTTTTTACGATTTTGGTGATTTTTCCTAGTGGTACCCCTAGGGAAATCCGTAAAAATTCGTCGGATTTCGACGAAGCCAATTCTCGATGCTTTCTGACCGGCAAGCTTCTAGTAGTTATTCCAATCGAGTTTTCCTGAATTATTGGACTCGGATCAAAAATTTCACAACTTTTTACGATTTTTCGATTTTTGTGATTTTCCCTAGTGGTACGCCTAGGAAAATCCGTAAAAATTCGTCGGATTTGTATGAAGCCAATTCCCGATTCGTTGTGACCAGCAAGCTTCCAGTAGCTATTCCAATCGAGTTTTCCTGAATTATTGGACTCGGATAAAAAATTTCACCACTTTTTACGATTTTTCGATTTTGGTGATTTTCCCTAGTGGTACCCCTAGAGAAATCCGTAAAAATTCGTCGGATTTCGACGAATCCAATTCTCGATGCGTTGTGACTGGCAAGCTTCCAGTAACTATTCCAATCGAGTTTTCCTGAATTATTTGACTCGGATAAAAAATTTCACCACTTTTTACGATTTTTCGATTTTTGTGATTTTCCCTAGTGCTACACCCTAGGGAAATCCATAAAAATTCGTCGGATTTTGACGAAGCCAATTCTCAATGCGTTGTGACCGGCAAGCTTCCAGTAGCTATTCCAAACGAGTTTTCCCGAATTATTGGACTCGGATAAAAAATTTCACCACTTTTTATGATTTTTCGATTTTGGTGATTTTTCCTAGTGGTACCCCTAGGGAAATCCGTAAAAATTCGTCGGATTCCGACGAAGCCAATTCTCGATGCGTTGTGACCGGCAAGCTTCCAGTAGCTATTCCAATCGAGTTTTCCTGAATTATTTGACTCGGATCCAAAATTTCACCACTTTTTACGATTTTGGTGATTTGCCCTAGTGGTACCCCTAGGGAAATCCGTAAAAATTCGTCGGATTCCGACGATGCCAATTCTCGATGCGTTGAGACCGGCAAGCTTCCTGTAGCTGTTCCAATCGAGTTTTCCTGAATTATTGGACTCGGATCCAAAATTTCACTACTTTTTACGATTTTGGTGATTTTTCCTAGTGGTACCCCTAGGAAAATCCGTAAAAATTCGTCGGATTTCGACGAAGCCAATTCTCGATGCTTTCTGACCGGCAAGCTTCCAGTAGTTATTCCAATCGAGTTTTCCTGAATTATTGGACTCGGATCAAAAATTTCACAACTTTTTACGATTTTTCGATTTTTGTGATTTTCCCAAGTGGTACCCCTAGGGAAATCCGTAAAACTTCGTCGAATTTTGGCGAAGCCAATTCTCGATGCGTTGTGACCGGCAAGCTTCCAGTAGCTATTCCAATCGAGTTTTCCTGAATTATTGGACTCGGATAAAAAATTTCTCCAATATTTACGATTTTTCGATTTTGGTGATTTTCCCTAGTGGTACTCCTAGGGAAATCCGTAAAAATTCGTCGAATTCCGACGAAGCAAATTCTCGATGCGTTGTGACCGGCAAGCTTCCAGTAGCTATTCCAATAGAGTTTTTCTGAATTATTGGACTCGGATAAAAAATTTCACCACTTTTTACGATTTTTCGATTTTGGTGATTTTCCCTAGTGGTACCCCTAGGGAAATCCGTAAAAATTCGTCGGATTCCGACGAAGCCAATTCTCGTTACTTTCTGACCGGCAAGCTTCCAGTAGTTATTCCAATCGAGTTTTCCTGAATTATTTGACTCGGATCAAAAATTTCATCACTTTTTAAGATTTTTCGATTTTGGTGATTTTTCCTAGTGGTACCGCTAGGGAAATGCGTAAAAATTCGTCGGATTTCGACGAAGCCAATTCTCGATGCATTGTGACCGGCAAGCTTCCAGTAGTTATTCCAATCGAGTTTTTCTAAATTATTTGACTCGGATCAAAAATTTCACCACTTTTTACGATTTTTCGATTTTGGTGATTTTTCCTAGTGGTACCCCTAGGGAAATCCGTAAAAATTCGTCGTATTACGACGAAACCAATTATCGATACGTTGTGACCGGCAAGCTTCCAGTAGCTATTCCAATCGAGTTTTCCTGAATTATTGGACTCGGATCAAAAATTTCACCACTTTTTATGATTTTTCGATTTTGGTGATTTTTCCTAATGGTACCCCTAGGGAAATCCGTAAAAATTCGTCGGATTTCGACGAAGCCAATTCTTGATGCGTTGTGACCGGCAAGCTTCCAGTAACTATTCCAATCGAGTTTTCTTGAATTATTTGACTCGGATCAAAAATTTCACAACTTTTTACGATTTTTCGATTTTTGTGATTTTCCCAAGTGGTATCCCTTAGGGAAATCCGTAAAAATTCGTCGAATTTTGGCGAAGCCAATTCTCTTTGCATTGTGACCGGCAAGCTTCCAGTAGCTATTCCAATCGAGTTTTCCTTAATTATTGGACTCGGATAAAAAATTTCACCACTTTTTACGATTTTTCGATTTTGGTGATTTTTCCTAGTGGTACCCCTAGGAAAATCCGTTAAAATTCGTCGGATTTCGACGAAGCAAATTCTCGATGCGTTGTGACAGGCAAGCTTCCAGTAGCTATTCCAATCGAGTTTTCCTGAATTATTGGACTCGGATCCAAAATTTCACCACTTTTTACGATTTTTCGATTTTGGTGATTTTTCCTAGTGTTACCCCTAGGGAAATCCGTAAAAATTCGTCGGATTTCGACGAAGCCAATTCTCGATGCGTTGTGACCGGCAAGCTTCCAGTAACTATTACAATCGAGTTTTCCTGAATTATTTGACTCGGATCAAAAATTCACCACTTTTTACGATTTTTCGATTTTTGTGATTTTCCCTAGTGGTACCCCTAGGGAAATCCGTAAAAATTCGTCGGATTTCGACGAAGCCAATTCTCGATGCGTTGTGATCGGCAAGCTTCCAGTAACTATTCCAATCGAGTTTTCCTGAATTATTTGACTCAGATCAAAAATTTCACCACTTTTTACGATTTTTCGATTTTGGTGATTTTCCCTAGTGGTACCCCTAGGGAAATCCGTAAAAAATCGTCGGATTCCGACGAAGCCAATTCTCGATGCGTTGTGACCGGCAAGCTTCCAGCAGCTATTCCAATCGAGTTTTCCTGAATTATTGGACTCGGATCCAAAATTTCACCACTTTTTACGATTTTTCGATTTTGTGATTTTTCCTAGTGGTACCCTAGGGAAATCTGTAAAAATTCGTCGGATTCCGACGAAGCCAATTCTCGATGCGTTGTGACCGGCAAGCTTCCAGTAGCTGTTCCAATCGAGTTTTCCTGAATTATTGGATTCGGATCAAAAATTTCACCACTTTTTACGATTTTTGTGATTTTCCCTAGTGGTACCCCTAGGAAAATCCGTAAAAATTCGTCGGATTCCGACGAAGCCAATTCTCGATGCTTTCTGACCGGCAAGCTTTCAGTAGTTATTCCAATCGAGTTTTCCTGAATTATTGGACTCGGATCAAAAATTTCACCACTTTTTACGATTTTTCGATTTTGGTGATTTTCCCTAGTGGTACCCCTAGGAAAATTCGTAAAAATTCGTCGGATTCCGACGAAACCAATTCTCGATGCGTTGTGACCGGCAAGCTTCCAGTAGCTATTCCAATCGAGTTTTCCTGAATTATTGGACTCGGATCCAAAATTTCACCACTTTTTACGATTTTGGTGATTTTCCCTAGTGGTACCCCTAGGAAAATCCGTAAAAATTCGTCGGATTTTGACGAAGCCAATTCTCGATGCGTTGTGACCGGCAAGCTTCCAGTAGCTATTCCAATCGAGTTTTCCTGAATTATTGGACTCGGATCCAAAATTTCACCACTTTTTACGATTTTTCGATTTTGGTGATTTTTCCTAGTGTTACCCCTAGGGAAATCCGTTAAAAATTCGTCGGATTTCGACGAAGCAATTCTCGATGCGTTGTGAACGGCAAGCTTCCAGTAACTATTCCATTCGAGTTTTCCTGAATTATTTGACTCGGATCAAAAATTCACCACTTTTTACGATTTTTCGATTTTTGTGATTTTCCCTAGTGGTACCCCTAGGAAAATCCGTAAAAATTCGTCGGATTTCGACGAAGCCAATTCTCGATGCGTTGTGATCGGCAAGCTTCCAGTAACTATTCCAATCGAATTTTCCTGAATTATTTGACTCCGATCAAAAATTTCACAACTTTTTGCGATTTTTCGATTTTGGTGATTTTCCCTAGTGGTACCCCTAGGGAAATCCGTAAAAAATCGTCGGATTCCGACGAAGCCAATTCTCGATGCGTTGTGACCGGCAAGCTTCCAGCAGCTATTCCAATCGAGTTTTCCTGAATTATTGGACTCGGATCCAAAATTTCACCACTTTTTACGATTTTTCGATTTGGTGATTTTCCCTAGTGGTACCCCTAGGGAAAATCCGTAAAAATTCGTCGGATTTCGACGAAGCCAATTCTCGATACGTTGTGACCGGCAAGCTTCCAGTAGCTATTCCAATCGAGTTTTCCTGAATTATTGGACTCGGATAAAAAATTTCACCAATTTTTACGATTTTTCGATTTTGGGGATTTTTCCTAGTGGTACCCCTAGGGAAATCCGTTAAAATTCGTCGGATTCCGACGAAGCAAATTCTCGATGCGTTGTGACCGGCAAGCTTCCAGTAGTTATTCCAATTGAGTTTTTCTGAATTATTGGACTCGGATCAAAAATTTCACCACTTTTTACGATTTTTCGATTTTGGTGATTTTCCTTAGTGGTACCCCTATAGAAATCCGTAAAAATTCGTCGGATTTCGACGAAACCAATTCTCGATGCGTTGTGACCGGCAAGCTTCCAGTAATTATTCCAATCGAGTTTTCCTGAATTATTGGACTCGGATCAAAAATTTCACCACTTTTTACGAATTTTCGATTTTGGTTATTTTCCCTAGTGGTACCCCTATGGAAATTCGTAAAAATTCGTCGGATTCCGACGAAGCCAATTCTCGATACGTTGTGACCGGCAAGCTTCCAGTAGCTGTTCCAATCGAGTTTTCCGGAATTATTGGATTCGGATCAAAAATTTCACCACTTTTTACGATTTTTGTGATTTTCCCTAGTGGTACCCCTAGGAAAATCCGTAAAAATTCGTCGGATTCCGACGAAGCCAATTCTCGATGCTTTCTGACCGGCAAGCTTTCAGTAGTTATTCCAATCGAGTTTTCCTGAATTATTGGACTCGGATCAAAAATTTCACCACTTTTTACGATTTTTCGATTTTGGTGATTTTCCCTAGTGGTACCCCTAGGAAAATTCGTAAAAATTCGTCGGATTCCGACGAAACCAATTCTTGATGCGTTGTGACCGGCAAGCTTCCAGTAGCTATTCCAATCGAGTTTTCCTGAATTATTGGACTCGGATCCAAAATTTCACCACTTTTTACGATTTTGGTGATTTTCCCTAGTGGTACCCCTAGGAAAATCCGTAAAAATTCGTCGGATTTTGACGAAGCCAATTCTCGATGCGTTGTGACCGGCAAGCTTCCAGTAGCTATTCCAATCGAGTTTTCCTGAATTATTGGACTCGGATCCAAAATTTCACCACTTTTTACGATTTTTCGATTTTGGTGATTTTTCCTAGTGTTACCCCTAGGGAAATCCGTAAAAATTCGTCGGATTTCGACGAAGCCAATTCTCGATGCGTTGTGAACGGCAAGCTTCCAGTAACTATTCCAATCGAGTTTTCCTGAATTATTTGACTCGGATCAAAAATTCACCACTTTTTACGATTTTTCGATTTTTGTGATTTTCCCTAGTGGTACCCCTAGGGAAATCCGTAAAAATTCGTCGGATTTCGACGAAGCCAATTCTCGATGCGTTGTGATCGGCAAGCTTCCAGTAACTATTCCAATCGAATTTTCCTGAATTATTTGACTCAGATCAAAAATTTCACAACTTTTTGCGATTTTTCGATTTTAGTGATTTTCCCTAGTGGTACCCCTAGGGAAATCCGTAAAAAATCGTCGGATTCCGACGAAGCCAATTCTCGATGCGTTGTGACCGGCAAGCTTCCAGCAGCTATTCCAATCGAGTTTTCCTGAATTATTGGACTCGGATAAAAAATTTCACCACTTTTTACGATTTTTCGATTTTGGTGATTTTCCCTAGTGGTACCCCTAGAGAAATCCGTAAAAATTCGTCGGATTTCGACGAATCCAATTCTCGATGCGTTGTGACTGGCAAGCTTCCAGTAACTATTCCAATCGAGTTTTCCTGAATTATTTGACTCGGATAAAAAATTTCACCACTTTTTACGATTTTTCGATTTTTGTGATTTTCCCTAGTGCTACACCCTAGGGAAATCCATAAAAATTCGTCGGATTTTGACGAAGCCAATTCTCAATGCGTTGTGACCGGCAAGCTTCCAGTAGCTATTCCAAACGAGTTTTCCCGAATTATTGGACTCGGATAAAAAATTTCACCACTTTTTATGATTTTTCGATTTTGGTGATTTTTCCTAGTGGTACCCCTAGGGAAATCCGTAAAAATTCGTCGGATTCCGACGAAGCCAATTCTCGATGCGTTGTGACCGGCAAGCTTCCAGTAGCTATTCCAATCGAGTTTTCCTGAATTATTTGACTCGGATCCAAAATTTCACCACTTTTTACGATTTTGGTGATTTGCCCTAGTGGTACCCCTAGGGAAATCCGTAAAAATTCGTCGGATTCCGACGATGCCAATTCTCGATGCGTTGAGACCGGCAAGCTTCCTGTAGCTGTTCCAATCGAGTTTTCCTGAATTATTGGACTCGGATCCAAAATTTCACTACTTTTTACGATTTTGGTGATTTTTCCTAGTGGTACCCCTAGGAAAATCCGTAAAAATTCGTCGGATTTCGACGAAGCCAATTCTCGATGCTTTCTGACCGGCAAGCTTCCAGTAGTTATTCCAATCGAGTTTTCCTGAATTATTGGACTCGGATCAAAAATTTCACAACTTTTTACGATTTTTCGATTTTTGTGATTTTCCCAAGTGGTACCCCTAGGGAAATCCGTAAAACTTCGTCGAATTTTGGCGAAGCCAATTCTCGATGCGTTGTGACCGGCAAGCTTCCAGTAGCTATTCCAATCGAGTTTTCCTGAATTATTGGACTCGGATAAAAAATTTCTCCAATATTTACGATTTTTCGATTTTGGTGATTTTCCCTAGTGGTACTCCTAGGGAAATCCGTAAAAATTCGTCGAATTCCGACGAAGCAAATTCTCGATGCGTTGTGACCGGCAAGCTTCCAGTAGCTATTCCAATAGAGTTTTTCTGAATTATTGGACTCGGATAAAAAATTTCACCACTTTTTACGATTTTTCGATTTTGGTGATTTTCCCTAGTGGTACCCCTAGGGAAATCCGTAAAAATTCGTCGGATTCCGACGAAGCCAATTCTCGTTACTTTCTGACCGGCAAGCTTCCAGTAGTTATTCCAATCGAGTTTTCCTGAATTATTTGACTCGGATCAAAAATTTCATCACTTTTTAAGATTTTTCGATTTTGGTGATTTTTCCTAGTGGTACCGCTAGGGAAATGCGTAAAAATTCGTCGGATTTCGACGAAGCCAATTCTCGATGCATTGTGACCGGCAAGCTTCCAGTAGTTATTCCAATCGAGTTTTTCTAAATTATTTGACTCGGATCAAAAATTTCACCACTTTTTACGATTTTTCGATTTTGGTGATTTTTCTAGTGGTACCCCTAGGGAAATCCGTAAAAATTCGTCGTATTACGACGAAACCAATTATCGATACGTTGTGACCGGCAAGCTTCCAGTAGCTATTCCAATCGAGTTTTCCTGAATTATTGGACTCGGATCAAAAATTTCACCACTTTTTATGATTTTTCGATTTTGGTGATTTTTCCTAATGGTACCCCTAGGGAAATCCGTAAAAATTCGTCGGATTTCGACGAAGCCAATTCTTGATGCGTTGTGACCGGCAAGCTTCCAGTAACTATTCCAATCGAGTTTTCTTGAATTATTTGACTCGGATCAAAAATTTCACAACTTTTTACGATTTTTCGATTTTTGTGATTTTCCCAAGTGGTATCCCTTAGGGAAATCCGTAAAAATTCGTCGAATTTTGGCGAAGCCAATTCTCTTTGCATTGTGACCGGCAAGCTTCCAGTAGCTATTCCAATCGAGTTTTCCTTAATTATTGGACTCGGATAAAAAATTTCACCACTTTTTACGATTTTTCGATTTTGGTGATTTTTCCTAGTGGTACCCCTAGGAAAATCCGTTAAAATTCGTCGGATTTCGACGAAGCAAATTCTCGATGCGTTGTGACAGGCAAGCTTCCAGTAGCTATTCCAATCGAGTTTTCCTGAATTATTGGACTCGGATCCAAAATTTCACCACTTTTTACGATTTTTCGATTTTGGTGATTTTTCCTAGTGTTACCCCTAGGGAAATCCGTAAAAATTCGTCGGATTTCGACGAAGCCAATTCTCGATGCGTTGTGACCGGCAAGCTTCCAGTAACTATTACAATCGAGTTTTCCTGAATTATTTGACTCGGATCAAAAATTCACCACTTTTTACGATTTTTCGATTTTTGTGATTTTCCCTAGTGGTACCCCTAGGGAAATCCGTAAAAATTCGTCGGATTTCGACGAAGCCAATTCTCGATGCGTTGTGATCGGCAAGCTTCCAGTAACTATTCCAATCGAGTTTTCCTGAATTATTTGACTCAGATCAAAAATTTCACCACTTTTTACGATTTTTCGATTTTGGTGATTTTCCCTAGTGGTACCCCTAGGGAAATCCGTAAAAAATCGTCGGATTCCGACGAAGCCAATTCTCGATGCGTTGTGACCGGCAAGCTTCCAGCAGCTATTCCAATCGAGTTTTCCTGAATTATTGGACTCGGATCCAAAATTTCACCACTTTTTACGATTTTTCGATTTTTGTGATTTTTCCTAGTGGTACCCCTAGGGAAATCTGTAAAAATTCGTCGGATTCCGACGAAGCCAATTCTCGATGCGTTGTGACCGGCAAGCTTCCAGTAGCTGTTCCAATCGAGTTTTCCTGAATTATTGGATTCGGATCAAAAATTTCACCACTTTTTACGATTTTTGTGATTTTCCCTAGTGGTACCCCTAGGAAAATCCGTAAAAATTCGTCGGATTCCGACGAAGCCAATTCTCGATGCTTTCTGACCGGCAAGCTTTCAGTAGTTATTCCAATCGAGTTTTCCTGAATTATTGGACTCGGATCAAAAATTTCACCACTTTTTACGATTTTTCGATTTTGGTGATTTTCCCTAGTGGTACCCCTAGGAAAATTCGTAAAAATTCGTCGGATTCCGACGAAACCAATTCTCGATGCGTTGTGACCGGCAAGCTTCCAGTAGCTATTCCAATCGAGTTTTCCTGAATTATTGGACTCGGATCCAAAATTTCACCACTTTTTACGATTTTGGTGATTTTCCCTAGTGGTACCCCTAGGAAAATCCGTAAAAATTCGTCGGATTTTGACGAAGCCAATTCTCGATGCGTTGTGACCGGCAAGCTTCCAGTAGCTATTCCAATCGAGTTTTCCTGAATTATTGGACTCGGATCCAAAATTTCACCACTTTTTACGATTTTTTCGATTTTGGTGATTTTTCCTAGTGTTACCCCTAGGGAAATCCGTAAAAATTCGTCGGATTTCGACGAAGCCAATTCTCGATGCGTTGTGAACGGCAAGCTTCCAGTAACTATTCCATTCGAGTTTTCCTGAATTATTTGACTCGGATCAAAAATTCACCACTTTTTACGATTTTTCGATTTTTGTGATTTTCCCTAGTGGTACCCCTAGGAAAATCCGTAAAAATTCGTCGGATTTCGACGAAGCCAATTCTCGATGCGTTGTGATCGGCAAGCTTCCAGTAACTATTCCAATCGAATTTTCCTGAATTATTTGACTCCGATCAAAAATTTCACAACTTTTTGCGATTTTTCGATTTTGGTGATTTTCCCTAGTGGTACCCCTAGGGAAATCCGTAAAAAATCGTCGGATTCCGACGAAGCCAATTCTCGATGCGTTGTGACCGGCAAGCTTCCAGCAGCTATTCCAATCGAGTTTTCCTGAATTATTGGACTCGGATCCAAAATTTCACCACTTTTTACGATTTTTCGATTTTGGTGATTTTCCCTAGTGGTACCCCTAGGGAAATCCGTAAAAATTCGTCGGATTTCGACGAAGCCAATTCTCGATACGTTGTGACCGGCAAGCTTCCAGTAGCTATTCCAATCGAGTTTTCCTGAATTATTGGACTCGGATAAAAAATTTCACCAATTTTTACGATTTTTTCGATTTTGGGGATTTTTCCTAGTGGTACCCCTAGGGAAATCCGTTAAAATTCGTCGGATTCCGACGAAGCAAATTCTCGATGCGTTGTGACCGGCAAGCTTCCAGTAGTTATTCCAATTGAGTTTTTCTGAATTATTGGACTCGGATCAAAAATTTCACCACTTTTTACGATTTTTCGATTTTGGTGATTTTCCTTAGTGGTACCCCTATAGAAATCCGTAAAAATTCGTCGGATTTCGACGAAACCAATTCTCGATGCGTTGTGACCGGCAAGCTTCCAGTAATTATTCCAATCGAGTTTTCCTGAATTATTGGACTCGGATCAAAAATTTCACCACTTTTTACGAATTTTCGATTTTGGTTATTTTCCCTAGTGGTACCCCTATGGAAATTCGTAAAAATTCGTCGGATTCCGACGAAGCCAATTCTCGATACGTTGTGACCGGCAAGCTTCCAGTAGCTGTTCCAATCGAGTTTTCCGGAATTATTGGATTCGGATCAAAAATTTCACCACTTTTTACGATTTTTGTGATTTTCCCTAGTGGTACCCCTAGGAAAATCCGTAAAAATTCGTCGGATTCCGACGAAGCCAATTCTCGATGCTTTCTGACCGGCAAGCTTTCAGTAGTTATTCCAATCGAGTTTTCCTGAATTATTGGACTCGGATCAAAAATTTCACCACTTTTTACGATTTTTCGATTTTGGTGATTTTCCCTAGTGGTACCCCTAGGAAAATTCGTAAAAATTCGTCGGATTCCGACGAAACCAATTCTTGATGCGTTGTGACCGGCAAGCTTCCAGTAATTATTCCAATCGAGTTTTCCTGAATTATTTGACTCAGATCAAAAATTTCACCACTTTTTACGATTTTTCGATTTTGGTGATTTTCCCTAGTGGTACCCCTAGGGAAATCCGTAAAAAATCGTCGGATTCCGACGAAGCCAATTCTCGATGCGTTGTGACCGGCAAGCTTCCAGCAGCTATTCCAATCGAGTTTTCCTGAATTATTGGACTCGGATCCAAAATTTCACCACTTTTTACGATTTTTCGATTTTTGTGATTTTTCCTAGTGGTACCCCTAGGGAAATCTGTAAAAATTCGTCGGATTCCGACGAAGCCAATTCTCGATGCGTTGTGACCGGCAAGCTTCCAGTAGCTGTTCCAATCGAGTTTTCCTGAATTATTGGATTCGGATCAAAAATTTCACCACTTTTTACGATTTTTGTGATTTTCCCTAGTGGTACCCCTAGGAAAATCCGTAAAAATTCGTCGGATTCCGACGAAGCCAATTCTCGATGCTTTCTGACCGGCAAGCTTTCAGTAGTTATTCCAATCGAGTTTTCCTGAATTATTGGACTCGGATCAAAAATTTCACCACTTTTTACGATTTTTCGATTTTGGTGATTTTCCCTAGTGGTACCCCTAGGAAAATTCGTAAAAATTCGTCGGATTCCGACGAAACCAATTCTCGATGCGTTGTGACCGGCAAGCTTCCAGTAGCTATTCCAATCGAGTTTTCCTGAATTATTGGACTCGGATCCAAAATTTCACCACTTTTTACGATTTTGGTGATTTTCCCTAGTGGTACCCCTAGGAAAATCCGTAAAAATTCGTCGGATTTTGACGAAGCCAATTCTCGATGCGTTGTGACCGGCAAGCTTCCAGTAGCTATTCCAATCGAGTTTTCCTGAATTATTGGACTCGGATCCAAAATTTCACCACTTTTTACGATTTTTCGATTTTGGTGATTTTTCCTAGTGTTACCCCTAGGGAAATCCGTAAAAATTCGTCGGATTTCGACGAAGCCAATTCTCGATGCGTTGTGAACGGCAAGCTTCCAGTAACTATTCCATTCGAGTTTTCCTGAATTATTTGACTCGGATCAAAAATTCACCACTTTTTACGATTTTTCGATTTTTGTGATTTTCCCTAGTGGTACCCCTAGGAAAATCCGTAAAAATTCGTCGGATTTCGACGAAGCCAATTCTCGATGCGTTGTGATCGGCAAGCTTCCAGTAACTATTCCAATCGAATTTTCCTGAATTATTTGACTCCGATCAAAAATTTCACAACTTTTTGCGATTTTTCGATTTTGGTGATTTTCCCTAGTGGTACCCCTAGGGAAATCCGTAAAAAATCGTCGGATTCCGACGAAGCCAATTCTCGATGCGTTGTGACCGGCAAGCTTCCAGCAGCTATTCCAATCGAGTTTTCCTGAATTATTGGACTCGGATCCAAAATTTCACCACTTTTTACGATTTTTCGATTTTGGTGATTTTCCCTAGTGGTACCCCTAGGGAAATCCGTAAAAATTCGTCGGATTTCGACGAAGCCAATTCTCGATACGTTGTGACCGGCAAGCTTCCAGTAGCTATTCCAATCGAGTTTTCCTGAATTATTGGACTCGGATAAAAAATTTCACCAATTTTTACGATTTTTCGATTTTGGGGATTTTTCCTAGTGGTACCCCTAGGGAAATCCGTTAAAATTCGTCGGATTCCGACGAAGCAAATTCTCGATGCGTTGTGACCGGCAAGCTTCCAGTAGTTATTCCAATTGAGTTTTTCTGAATTATTGGACTCGGATCAAAAATTTCACCACTTTTTACGATTTTTCGATTTTGGTGATTTTCCTTAGTGGTACCCCTATAGAAATCCGTAAAAATTCGTCGGATTTCGACGAAACCAATTCTCGATGCGTTGTGACCGGCAAGCTTCCAGTAATTATTCCAATCGAGTTTTCCTGAATTATTGGACTCGGATCAAAAATTTCACCACTTTTTACGAATTTTCGATTTTGGTTATTTTCCCTAGTGGTACCCCTATGGAAATTCGTAAAAATTCGTCGGGATTCCGACGAAGCCAATTCTCGATACGTTGTGACCGGCAAGCTTCCAGTAGCTGTTCCAATCGAGTTTTCCGGAATTATTGGATTCGGATCAAAAATTTCACCACTTTTTACGATTTTTGTGATTTTCCCTAGTGGTACCCCTAGGAAAATCCGTAAAAATTCGTCGGATTCCGACGAAGCCAATTCTCGATGCTTTCTGACCGGCAAGCTTTCAGTAGTTATTCCAATCGAGTTTTCCTGAATTATTGGACTCGGATCAAAAATTTCACCACTTTTTACGATTTTTCGATTTTGGTGATTTTCCCTAGTGGTACCCCTAGGAAAATTCGTAAAAATTCGTCGGATTCCGACGAAACCAATTCTTGATGCGTTGTGACCGGCAAGCTTCCAGTAGCTATTCCAATCGAGTTTTCCTGAATTATTGGACTCGGATCCAAAATTTCACCACTTTTTACGATTTTGGTGATTTTCCCTAGTGGTACCCCTAGGAAAATCCGTAAAAATTCGTCGGATTTTGACGAAGCCAATTCTCGATGCGTTGTGACCGGCAAGCTTCCAGTAGCTATTCCAATCGAGTTTTCCTGAATTATTGGACTCGGATCCAAAATTTCACCACTTTTTACGATTTTTTCGATTTTGGTGATTTTTCCTAGTGTTACCCCTAGGGAAATCCGTAAAAATTCGTCGGATTTCGACGAAGCCAATTCTCGATGCGTTGTGAACGGCAAGCTTCCAGTAACTATTCCAATCGAGTTTTCCTGAATTATTTGACTCGGATCAAAAATTCACCACTTTTTACGATTTTTCGATTTTTGTGATTTTCCCTAGTGGTACCCCTAGGGAAATCCGTAAAAATTCGTCGGATTTCGACGAAGCCAATTCTCGATGCGTTGTGATCGGCAAGCTTCCAGTAACTATTCCAATCGAATTTTCCTGAATTATTTGACTCAGATCAAAAATTTCACAACTTTTTGCGATTTTTCGATTTTAGTGATTTTCCCTAGTGGTACCCCTAGGGAAATCCGTAAAAAATCGTCGGATTCCGACGAAGCCAATTCTCGATGCGTTGTGACCGGCAAGCTTCCAGCAGCTATTCCAATCGAGTTTTCCTGAATTATTGGACTCGGATCCAAAATTTCACCACTTTTTACGATTTTTCGATTTTGGTGATTTTCCCTAGTGGTACCCCTAGGGAAATCCGTAAAAATTCGTCGGATTTCGACGAAGCCAATTCTCGATACGTTGTGACCGGCAAGCTTCCAGTAGCTATTCCAATCGAGTTTTCCTGAATTATTGGACTCGGATAAAAAATTTCACCAATTTTTACGATTTTTCGATTTTGGTGATTTTTCCTAGTGGTACCCCTAGGGAAATCCGTTAAAATTCGTCGGATTCCGACGAAGCAAATTCTCGATGCGTTGTGACCGGCAAGCTTCCAGTAGTTATTCCAATTGAATTTTTCTGAATTATTGGACTCGGATCAAAAATTTCACCACTTTTTACGATTTTTCGATTTTGGTGATTTTCCTTAGTGGTACCCCTAGAGAAATCCGTAAAAATTCGTCGGATTTCGACGAAACCAATTCTCGATGCGTTGTGACCGGCAAGCTTCCAGTAACTATTCCAATCGAGTTTTCCTGAATTATTGGACTCGGATCAAAAATTTCACCACTTTTTACGATTTTTCGATTTTGGTTATTTTCCCTAGTGGTACCCCTATGGAAATTCGTAAAAATTCGTCGGATTCCGACGAAGCCAATTCTCGATGCGTTGTGACCGGCAAGCTTCCAGTAGCTATTCCAATCGAGTTTTCCTGAATTATTGGACTCGGATCCAAAATTTCACCACTTTTTACGATTTTTGTGATTTTCCCTAGTGGTACCCCTAGGGAAATCCGTAAAAATTCGTCGGATTTTGACGAAGCCAATTCTCGATGCGTTGTGACCGGCAAGCTTCCAGTAGCTATTCCAATCGAGTTTTCCTTAATTATTGGACTCGGATAAAAAATTTCACCACTTTTTACGATTTTTCGATTTTGGTGATTTTCCCTAGTGGTATCCCTAGGAAAATTCGTAAAAATTCGTCGGATTCCGACGAAACCAATTCTCGATGCGTTGTGACCGGCAAGCTTCCAGTAGCTATTCCAATCGAGTTTTCCTGAATTATTGGACTCGGATCCAAAATTTCACCACTTTTTACGATTTTGGTGATTTTCCCTAGTGGTACCCCTAGGAAAATCCGTAAAAATTCGTCGGATTTTGACGAAGCCAATTCTCGATGCGTTGTGACCGGCAAGCTTCCAGTAGCTATTCCAATCGAGTTTTCCTGAATTATTGGACTCGGATCCAAAATTTCACCACTTTTTACGATTTTTCGATTTTGGTGATTTTTCCTAGTGTTACCCCTAGGGAAATCCGTAAAAATTCGTCGGATTTCGACGAAGCCAATTCTCGATGCGTTGTGAACGGCAAGCTTCCAGTAACTATTCCAATCGAGTTTTCCTGAATTATTTGACTCGGATCAAAAATTCACCACTTTTTACGATTTTTCGATTTTTGTGATTTTCCCTAGTGGTACCCCTAGGGAAATCCGTAAAAATTCGTCGGATTTCGACGAAGCCAATTCTCGATGCGTTGTGATCGGCAAGCTTCCAGTAACTATTCCAATCGAATTTTCCTGAATTATTTGACTCAGATCAAAAATTTCACAACTTTTTGCGATTTTTCGATTTTGGTGATTTTCCCTAGTGGTACCCCTAGGGAAATCCGTAAAAAATCGTCGGATTCCGACGAAGCCAATTCTCGATGCGTTGTGACCGGCAAGCTTCCAGCAGCTATTCCAATCGAGTTTTCCTGAATTATTGGACTCGGATCCAAAATTTCACCACTTTTTACGATTTTTCGATTTTGGTGATTTTCCCTAGTGGTACCCCTAGGGAAATCCGTAAAAATTCGTCGGATTTCGACGAAGCCAATTCTCGATACGTTTTGACCGGCAAGCTTCCAGTAGCTATTCCAATCGAGTTTTCCTGAATTATTTGACTCGGATAAAAAATTTCACCAATTTTTACGATTTTTCGATTTTGGTGATTTTTCCTAGTGGTACCCCTAGGGAAATCCGTTAAAATTCGTCGGATTCCGACGAAGTAAATTCTCGATGCGTTGTGACCGGCAAGCTTCCAGTAGTTATTCCAATTGAGTTTTTCTGAATTATTGGACTCGGATCAAAAATTTCACCACTTTTTACGATTTTTCGATTTTGGTGATTTTCCTTAGTGGTACCCCTAGAGAAATCCGTAAAAATTCGTCGGATTTCGACGAAACCAATTCTCGATGCGTTGTGACCGGCAAGCTTCCAATAACTATTCCAATCGAGTTTTCCTGAATTATTGGACTCGGATCAAAAATTTCACCACTTTTTACGATTTTTCGATTTTGGTTATTTTCCCTAGTGGTACCCCTATGGAAATTCGTAAAAATTCGTCGGATTCCGACGAAGCCAATTCTCGATGCGTTGTGACCGGCAAGCTTCCAGTAGCTATTCCAATCGAGTGTTCCTGAATTATTGGACTCGGATCCAAAATTTCACCACTTTTTACGATTTTTGTGATTTTCCCTAGTGGTACCCCTAGGGAAATCCGTAAAAATTCGTCGGATTTTGACGAAGCCAATTCTCGATGCGTTGTGACCGGCAAGCTTCCAGTAGCTATTCCAATCGAGTTTTCCTTAATTATTGGACTCGGATAAAAAATTTCACCACTTTTTACGATTTTTCGATTTTGGTGATTTTTCCTAGTGGTACCCCTAGGGAAATCCGTAAAAATTCTTCGTATTACGACGAAACACATTCTCGATGCGTTGTGACCGGCATGCTTCCGGTAGCTATTCCAATCGAGTTTTCCGGAATTATTGGACTCGGATAAAAAATTTCATCACTTTTTACGATTTTTCGATTTTGGTGATTTTTCCTAGTGGTACCCCTAAGGAATTCCGTAAAAATTCGTCGGATTTTGATGAAGCCAATTCTCGATGCGTTGTGACCGGCAAGCTTCCAGCAGTTATTCCAATCGAGGTTTTCTGAATTATTGGACTCGGATCAAAAATTTCACCACTTTTTACGATTTTTCGATTTTGGTGATTTTTCCTAGTGGTACCCCTAGAGAAATCATTAAAAATTCGTCGTATTATGACGAAACCAATTCTCGATACGTTGTGACTGGCAAGCTTCCAGTAGCTATTCCAATCGAGTTTTCCTGAATTATTGGACTCGGATCAAAAATTTCACCACTTTTTACGATTTTTCGATTTTGGTGATTTTTCCTAATGGTACCCCTAGGGAAATCCGTAAAAATTCGTCGGATTTCGACGAAGCCAATTCTTGATGCGTTGTGACCGGCAAGCTTCCAGTAACTATTCCAATCGAGTTTTCCTGAATTATTTGACTCGGATCAAAAATTTCACAACTTTTTACGATTTTTCGATTTTTGTGATTTTCCCAAGTGGTACCCCTAGGGAAATCCGTAAAAATTCGTCGAATTTTGGCGAAGCCAATTCTCGATGCGTTGTGACCGGCAAGCTTCCAGTAGCTATTCCAACCGAGTTTTCCTGAATTATAGGACTCGGATCAAAAATTTCACCACTTTTTACGATTTTTCGATTTTGGTGATTTTCCCTAGTGGTACCCCTAGGAAAATCCGTAAAAATTCGTCGGATTCCGACGAAGCCAATTCTCGATGCTTTCTGACCGGCAAGCTTCTAGTAGTTATTCCAATCGAGTTTTCCTGAATTATTGGACTCGGATCAAAAATTTCACCACCTTCTACGATTTTTCGATTTTGGTGATTTTTCCTAGTGGTACCTCTAGGGAAATCCGTAAAAATTCGTCGGATTTCGACGAAACCAATTCTCGATACGTTGTGACCGGCAAGCTTCCAGTAACTATTCCAATCGAGTTTTCCTGAATTATTTGACTCGGATCCAAAATTTCACCACTTTTTACGATTTTTCGATTTTTGTGATTTTCCCTTGTGGTACCCCTAGGGAAATCCGTAAAAATTCGTCGGATTTTGACGAATCCAATTCTCGATGCGTTGTGACCGGAAAGCTTCCAGTAGCTATTCCAATCGAGTTTTCCTGAATTATTGGACTCGGATAAAAAATTTCACCACTTTTTACGATTTTTCGATTTTGGTGATTTTTCCTGGTGGTACTCCTAGGGAAATCTGTAAAAATTCGTCGTATTACGACGAAACCAATTCTCGATCCGTTGTGACCGGCAAGCTTCCAGTAGCTATTCCAATCGAATTTTCCTGAATTATTGGACTCGGATCAAAAATTTCACCACTTTTTACGATTTTTTGATTTTGGTGATTTTCCCTAGTGGTACCCCTAGGGAAATTCGTAAAAATTCGTCGGATTTCGACGAAGCCAATTCTCGATGCGTTGTAACCGGCAAGCTTTCAGTAGCTATTCCAATCGAGTTTTCCTGAATTGTTGGACTCGGATCCAAAATTTCACCACTTTTTAAGATTTTGGTGATTTTCCCTAGTGGTACCCCTAGGGAAATTCGTAAAAATTCGTCGGATTTTGACGAAGCCAATTCTCGATGCGTTGTGACCGGCAAGCTTCCAGTAGCTATTCCAATTGAGTTTTCCTGAATTATTGGACTCGGATAAAAAATTTCACCACTCTTTACGATTTTTCGATTTTGGTGATTTTTCCTAGTGGTACCCCCTAGGGAAATCCGTAAAAATTCTTCATATTACGACGAAACCAATTCTTGATGCGTTGTGACCGGCAAGCTTCCAGTAGCTATTCCAATCGAGTTTTCCTGAATTATTTGTCTCGGATCAAAAATTTCATCACTTTTTACGATTTTTCGATTTTGGTGATTTTTCCTAGTGGTACCCCTAGGGAAATCCGTAAAAATTCGTCGGATTTTGACGAAGCCAATTCTCGATGCGTTGTGACCGGAAAGCTTCCAGTAGTTATTCCAATCGAGTTTTTCTGAATTATTGGACTCGGATCAAAAATTTCACCACTTTTTACGATTTTTTGATTTTGGTGATTTTTCCTAGTGGTACCCCTAGGGAAATCCGTAAAAATTCGTCGTATTACGACGAAACCAATTCTCGATACGTTGTGACCGGCAAGCTTCCAGTAGCTATTCCAATCGAGTTTTCCTGAATTATTGGACTCGGATCAAAAATTTCACCACTTTTTACGATTTTTCGATTTTGGTGATTTTTCCTAATGGTACCCCTAGGGAAATCCGTAAAAATTCGCCGGATTTCGACGAAGCCAATTCTTGATGCGTTGTGACCGGCAAGCTTCCAGTAACTATTCCAATCAAGTTTTGCTGAATTATTTGACTCGGATAAAAAATTTCACAACTTTTTACGATTTTTCGATTTTTGTGATTTTCCCAAGTGATACCCCTAGGGAAATCCGTAAAAATTCGTCGAATTTTGGCGAAGCCAATTCTCGATGCGTTGTGACCGGCAAGCTTCCAGTAGCTATTCCAATCGAGTTTTCCTGAATTATTGGACTCGGATAAAAAATTTCATCACTTTTTACGATTTTTCGATTTTTGTGATTTTCCCTAGTGGTACCCCTAGGAAAATCCGTAAAAATTCGTCGGATTCCGACGAAGCCAATTCTCGATTCTTTCCGACCGGCAAGCTTCTAGTAGCTATTCCAATCGAGTTTTCCTGAATTATTGGACTCGGATCAAAAATTTCACCACCTTTTACGATTTTTCGATTTTGGTGATTTTTCCTAGTGGTACCTCTAGGGAAATCCGTAAAAATTCGTCGGATTTCGACGAAACCAATTCTCGATACGTTGTGACCGGCAAGCTTCCAGTAGCTATTCCAATCGAGTTTTCCTGAATTATTTGACTCGGATCCAAAATTTCACCACTTTTTACGATTTTTCGATTTTTGTGATTTTCCCTAGTGGTACCCCTAGGGAAATCCGTAAAAATTCGTCGGATTTTGACGAATCCAATTCTCGATGCGTTGTGACCGGCAAGCTTCCAGTAGCTATTCCAATCAAATTTTCCTGAATTATTGGACTCGGATAAAAAATTTCACCACTTTTTACGATTTTTCGATTTTTGTGATTTTTCCTAGTGGTACCCCTAGGGAAATCCGTAAAAATTCGTCGTATTACGACGAAACCAATTCTCGATGCGTTGTGACCGGCAAGCTTCCAGTAGCTATTCCAATCGAGTTTTCCTAAATTATTGGACTCGGATCAAAAATTTCACCACTTTTTACGATTTTTCGATTTTGGTGGTTTTTCCTAGTGGTACCCCTAGGGAAATCCGTAAAAATTCGTCGGATTTCGACGAAGCTAATTCTCGATGCGTTGTGACCGGCAAGCTTCCAGTAACTATTCCAATCGAGTTTTCCTGAATTATTTGACTCGGATCAAAAATTTCACAACTTTTTACGATTTTTCGATTTTTGTGATTTTCCCAAGTGGTACCCCTAGGGAAATCCGTAAAAATTCGTCGGATTTTGGCGAAGCGAATTCTCGATGCATTGTGACCGACAAGCTTCCAGTAGCTATTCCAATCGAGTTTTCCTGAATTATTGGACTCGGATAAAAAATTTCACCACTTTTTACGATTTTTCGATTTTGGTGATTTTTCCTAGTGGTACCCCTAGGGAAATCCGTTAAAATTCGTCGGATTCTGACGAAACAAATTCTCGATGCGTTGTGACCGGCAAGCTTCCAGTAGCTATTCCAATCGAGTTTTCCTGAATTATTTGACTCGGATCCAAAATTTCACCACTTTTTACGATTTTTCGATTTTGGTGATTTTTCCTAGTGTTAACCCTAGGGAAATACGTAAAAATTCGTCGGATTTCGACGAAGCCAATTCTCGATGCGTTGTGACCGGCAAGCTTCCAGTAACTATTTCAATCGAGTTTTCCTGAATTATTTGACTCGGATCAAAAATTTGACCACTTTTTACGATTTTTCGATTTTTGTGATTTTTCCTAGTGGTACCCCTAGGAAAATCCGTAAAAATTCGTCGGATTTGGACGAAGCCAATTCTCGATGCGTTGTGACCGGCAAACTTCCAGTAGCTATTCCAATCGAGTTTTCCTGAATTATTGGACTCGTATAAAAAATTTCACCACTTTTTACGATTTTTCGATTTTGGTGATTTTTCCTAGTGGTACCCCTAGGGAAATCCGTTAAAATTCGTCGGATTCTGACGAAGCAA
Organism: Excoecaria cochinchinensis; assembly: GCA_947683425.1. NCBI lineage: Eukaryota > Viridiplantae > Streptophyta > Magnoliopsida > Malpighiales > Euphorbiaceae > Excoecaria > Excoecaria cochinchinensis. Next base: position 6,607,236 of record CANTUQ010000064.1, read on the forward strand.
ATTCTCGATGCGTTGTGACCGGCAAGCTTCCAGTAGCTATTCCAATCGAATTTTCCTGAATTATTGGACTCGGATCCAAAATTTCACCACTTTTTACGATTTTTCGATTTTGGTGATTTTTCCTAGTGTTAACCCTAGGGAAATCCGTAAAAAATCGTCGGATTTGGACGAAGCCAATTCTCGATGCGTTGTGACCGGCAAGCTTCCAGTAGCTATTCCAATCGAGTTTTCCTGAATTATTGGACTCGTATAAAAAATTTCACCACTTTTTACGATTTTTCGATTTTGGTGATTTTTCCTAGTGGTACCCCTAGGGAAATCCGTTAAAATTCGTCGGATTCTGACGAAGCAAATTCTTAATGCGTTGTGACCGGCAAGCTTCCAGTAGCTATTCCAATCGAGTTTTCCTGAATTATTGGACTCGGATCCAAAATTTCACCACTTTTTACGATTTTCGATTTTGGTGATTTTTCCTAGTGTTAACCCTAGGGAAATCCGTAAAAATTCGTCGGATTTCGACGAAGCCAATTCTCGATGCGTTGTGACCGGCAAGGTTCCAGTAACTATTCCAATCGAGTTTTCCTGAATTATTTGATTCGGATCAAAAATTTCACAACTTTTTACGATTTTTCGATTTTGGTGATTTTCCCTAGTGGTACCCCTAGGGAAATCCGTAAAAATTCGTCGGATTCCGACGAAGCCAATTCTCGATGCGTTGTGACCGGCAAGCTTCCAGTAGCTGTTCCAATCGAGTTTTCCTGAATTATTTGACTCGGATCCAAAATTTCACCACTTTTTACGATTTTGGTGATTTTCCCTAGTGGTACCCCTAGGGAAATCCGTAAAAATTCGTCGGATTCCGACGAAGCAAATTCTCGATGCTTTCTGACCGGCAAGCTTCCAGTAGATATTCCAATCGATTTTTCCTGAATTATTGGACTCATATCAAAAATTTTGCCACTTTTTACGATTTTTCGATTTTGGTGATTTTCCTTAGTGTACCCCTAGGAAAATCCGTAAACATTCGTCGGATTCCGCCGAAGCCAATTCTCGATGCGTTGTGACCGGCAAGATTCCAGTAGCTATTCCAATCGACTTTTCCTGAATTATTGGACTCGGATAAAAATTTCACCACTTTTTACGATTTTTCGATTTTGGTGATTTTCCCTAGTTGTACCCCTAGGAAAATCCGTAAAAATTCGTCGGATTCCGACGAAGCCAATTCTCGATGCTTTGTGACCGGCAAGCTTCCACTAGCTATTCCAATCGAGTTTTCCTGAATTATTGGACTCGGATCCAAAATTTCACCACTTTTTACGATTTTTCGATTTTGGTGATTTTTCCTAGTGGTACCCCTAGGGAAATCCGTAAAAATTCGTCGGATTCCGACGAATCCAATTCTCGATGTGTTGTGACCGGTAAGCTTCCAGTAGCTATTCCAATCGAGTTTTCCTGAATTATTGGACTCGGATCCAAAATTTCACCACATTTTACGATTTTGGTGATTTTCCCTAGTGGTACCCCTAGGGAAATCTGTAAAAATTCGTCGGATTCCGACGAAGCCAATTCTCGATGCTTTCTGACCGACAAGCTTCTAGTAGTTATTCCAATCGAGTTTTCCTGAATTATTGGACTCGGATAAAAAATTTCGCCACTTTTTACGATTTTTCGATTTTGGTGATTTTTCTAGTGGTACCCCTAGGGAAATCCGTAAAAATTCGTCGGATTCCGACGAAACCAATTCTCGATGCGTTGTGACCGGCAAGCTTCCAGTAGCTATTTCAATCGAGTTTTCCTGAATTATTGGACTCGGATTCAACATTTCACCACTTTTTACGAATTTTTGATTTTTGTGATTTTCCCTAGTGGTACCCTTAGCGAAATCCGTAAAAATTCGTCGGATTCCGACGAAGCCAATTCTCGATACGTTACGACCGGCAAGCTTCCAATAGCTATTACAATCGAGTTTTCCTTAATTATTGGACTCGGATCCAAAATTTCACCACTTTTTACGATTTTTCGATTTTTTTTAGTGGTACCCCTAGGGAAATCCGTAAAAATTCGTCGGATTTCGACGAAGCCAATTCTCTATACGTTGTGACCGGCAAGCTTCCATTAGCTAGTCCAATCGAGTTTTCCTGAATTATTGGACTCGGATCAAAAATTTCAATACTTTTTACGATTTTGGTGATTTTCCCTAGTGGTACCCCTAGGGAAATCCGTAAAAATTCGTCGGATTCCGACGAAGTCAATTCTCGATGCGTTGTGACCGGCAAGATTCCAGTAGCCATTCCAATCGAGTTTTCCAGAATTGTTGGACTCGGAACCAAAATTTCACCACTTTTTACGATTTTTCGATTTTGGTGATTTTCCCTAGTGGTACCCCTAGAGAAATCCGTAAAAATTCGTCGGATTCCGACGAAGCCAATTCTCGATGCGTTGTGACCGGCAAGCTTCCAGTAGCTATTCCAATCGAGTTTTCCTGAATTATTGGACTCGGATCCAAAATTTCACCACTTTTTACGATTTTGGTGATTTTCCTTAGTGGTACCCCTAGGGAAATCCGTAAAAATTCGTCGGATTCCGACGAAACCAATTGTCGATGCGTTGTGACCGGCAAGCTTCCAGTAGCTATTCCAATCGAGTTTTCCTGAATTATTGGACTCGGATAAAAAATTTCACCACTTTTTACGATTTTTGTGATTTTCCCTAGTGGTACCCCCTAGGGAAATCCGTAAAAATTCGTCGGATTCCGACGAAGCCAATTCTCGATGCGTTGTGACCGGCAAGCTTCCAGTAGCTATTCCAATCGAGTTTTCCTGAATTATTGGACTCGTATCCAAAATTTCACCACTTTTTATGATTTTTCGATTTTGGTGATTTTTCCTAGTGGTACCCCTAGGAAAATCCGTAAAAATTCGTCGGATTCCGACGAAGCCAATTCTCGATGCGTTGTGACCGGCAAGCTTCCAGTAGCTATTCCAATCGAGTTTTCCTGAATTATTGGACTCGTATCCAAAATTTCACCACTTTTTACGATTTTGGTGATTTTCCCGAGTGGTACCCCCTAGGGAAATCCGTAAAAATTTGTCGGATTCCGACGAAACCAATTCTCGATGCGTTGTGACCGGCAAGCTTCAAGTAGCTATTCCAATCGAGTTTTCCTGAATTATTGGACTCGGATAAAAAATTTCACCACTTTTTACGATTTTTTCGATTTTGGTGATTTTCCCTAGTGGTACCCCTAGGAAAATCCGTAAAAATTCGTCGGATTCCGACGAAGCAAATTCTCGATGCGTTGTGACCGGCAAGCTTCCAGTAGCTATTTCAATCGAGTTTTCCTGAATTATTGGACTCGTATCCAAAATTTCACCACTTTTTACGATTTTGGTGATTTTCCTTAGTGGTACCCCCTAGGGAAATCCATAAAAATTCGTCGGATTCCGACGAAGCCAATTCTCGATGCGTTGTGACCGGCAAGCTTACAGTAGCTAATCCAATCGAGTTTTCCTGAATTATTGGACTCGTATCCAAAATTTCACCACTTTTTACGATTTTGGTGATTTTCCCTAGTGGTACCCCCTAGGGAAATCCGTAAAAATTTGTCGGATTCCGACGAATACAATTCTCGATGCGTTGTGACTGGCAAGTTTCCAGTAGCTATTCCAATTGAGTTTTCCTGAATTATTGGACTCGGATCAAAAATTTCACCACTTTTTACGATTTTTGTGATTTTCACTAGTGGTACCGCCTAGGGAAATCCGTAAAAATTCGTCGGATTTCGACGAAGCCAATTCTCGATACGTTGTGACCGGCAAGCTTCCAGTAGCTATTCCAATCGAGTTTTCCTGAATTATTGGACTCGTATCCAAAATTTCACCACTTTTTATGATTTTGGTGATTTTCCCTAGTGGTACCCCCTAGGGAAATCCGTAAAAATTCGTCGGATTCCGACGAAGCCAATTCTCGATGCGTTGTGACCGACAAGCTTCCAGTAGCTATTCCAATCGAGTTTTCCTAAATTATTGGACTCGGATCCAAAATTTCACCACTTTTTTCGATGTTGGTGATTTTTCCTAGTGGTACCCCTAGGGAAATCCGTAAAAATTCGTCGGATTCCGCCGAAACCAATTCTCGATGCGTTGTGACCGGCAAGCTTTTAGTAGTAATTCCAATCGAGTTTTCCTGAATTATTGGACTCGGATAAAAAATTTCACCACTTTTTATGATTTTTACGAATTTGGTGATTTTTCCTAGTGGTACCCCCTAGGGAAATCCGTAAAAATTCGTCGGATTCCGACGAAACCAATTCTCGATGCGTTGTGACCGGCAAGTTTCTAGTAGCTATTCCAATCGAGTTTTCCTGAATTATTGGACTCGGATCAAAAATTTCACCACTTTTTACGACTTTGGTGATTTTCCCTAGTGGTACCCCCTAGGGAAATCCGTCAAAATTCGTCGGATTCTGACGAAGCCAATTCTCGATGCGTTGTGACCGGCAAGCTTCCAGTAGCTATTCCAATCGAGTTTTCCTGAATTATTTGACTCGGATCAAAAATTTCACCACTTTTTACGATTTTGGTGATTTTCCCTACTGGTACCCCTAGGAAAATCCGTAAAAATTCGTCGGATTCCGACGAAGCCAATTCTCGATGCGTTGTGACTGGCAAGCTTCCAGTAGCTATTCCAATCGAGTTTTCCTGAATTATTGGACTCGGATCAAAAATTTCACCACTTTTTACGATTTTGGTGATTTTCCCTAGTGGTACCCCCTAGGAAAATGCGTAAAAATTCGTCGGATTCCGACGAAGCCAATTCTCGATGCGTTGTGACCGGCAAGCTTCCAGTAGCTATTCCAATCGAGTTTTCCTGAATTATTGGAATTGGATCAAAAATTTCACCACTTTTTACGATTTTGGTGATTTTCACTAGTGGTACCGCCTAGGGAAATCCATAAAAATTCGTCGGATTCCGACGAAGCCAATTCTCAATACGTTGTGACCGGCATGCTTCCAGTAGCTATTCCAATCGAGTTTTCCTGAATTATTGGACTGGTATCCAAAATTTCACCACTTTTTACGATTTTGGTGATTTTCCCTAGTGGTACCCCCTAGGGAAATCCGTAAAAATTCGTCGGATTACGACGAAGCCAATTCTCGATGCGTTGTGACCGGCAAGTTTTTAGTAGTTATTCCATTCGAGTTTTCTTGAATTATTGGACTCGGATCCAAAATTTCTCCACTTTTTTTGATTTTTCGATTTTGGTGATTTTCCATAGTGGTACCCCTAGGGAAATCCGTAAAAATTCGTCGGATTCCGACGAAGCCAATTCTCGATGCTTTCTAACCGGCAAGCTTCCAGTAGTTATTCCAATCGACTTTTCCTGAATTATTGGACTCGGATAAAAAATTTCACCACTTTTTAGATTTTTCGATTTTGGTGATTTTTCCTAGTGGTACCACTAGGAAAATCCGTAAAAATTCGTCGGATTCCGACGAAACCAATTCTCGATGCGTTGTGACTGGCAAGCTTCCAGTAGCTATTCCAATCGAGTTTTCCTGAATTATTGGACTCGTATCCAAAATTTCACCACTTTTTACGATTTTGGTGATTTTCCCTAGTGGTACCCCCTAGGGAAATCCGTAAAAATTTGTCGGATTCCGACGAAGCCAATTCTCGATGCGTTGTGACCGGCAAACTTCCAGTAGCTATTCCAATCGAGTTTTCCTGAATTATTGGACTCGGATCAAAAATTTCACCACTTTTTACGAATTTGGTGATTTTTCCTAGTGGTACCCCCTAGGGAAATCCGTAAAAATTCGTCGGATTTCGACGAAGCCAATTCTCGATGCGTTGTGACCGGCATGCTTCCAGTAGCTATTCCAATCGAGTTTTCCTGAATTATTGGACTCGGATCCAAAATTTCACCACTTTTTACGATTTTGGTGATTTTCCCTAGTGGTACCCCTAGGAAAATCGGTAAAAATTCGTCGGATTCCGACGAAGCCAATTCTCGATGCGTTGTGACCGGCAAGCTTCCAGTAGATATTCCAATCGAGTTTTCCTGAATTATTTGACTCGGATAAAAAATTTCACCACTTTTTACGATTTTTCTATTTTGGTGATTTTTCCTAGTGGTACCCCTAGGGAAATCCGTAAAAATTCGTCGGATTCCGACGAATCCAATTCTCGATACGTTATGACCGGCAAGCTTCCAGTAGCTATTCCAATCGAGTTTTCCTAAATTATTGGACTCGTATCCAAAATTTCACCACTTTTTACGATTTTGGTGATTTTCCCTAGTGGTACCCCCCTAGGGAAATCCGTAAAAATTCGTCGGATTCCGACGAAGCAAATTATCGATACGTTGTGACCGACAAGCTTCCAGTAGCTATTCCAATCGAGTTTTCCTGAATTATTGGACTCGGATCCAAAATTTCACCACTTTTTTCGATGTTGGTGATTTTCCCTAGTGGTATCCCTAGGGAAATCCGTAAAAATTCGTCGGATTCCGCCGAAGCCAATTCTCGATGCGTTGTGACCGGCAAGCTTTTAGTAGTAATTCCATTCGAGTTTTCCTGAATTATTGGACTCGGATCAAAAATTTCACCACTTTTTTCGATTTTTCGATTTTGGTGATTTTCCATAGTGGTACCCCTAGGGAAATCTGTAAAAATTTGTCGGATTTCGACGAAGCCAATTCTCGATGCTTTGTAACCGGCAAGCTTCCAGTAGTTATTCCAATCGAGTTTTCCTGAATTATTGGACTCGGATAAAAAATTTCACCACTTTTTATGATTTTTACGAATTTGGTGATTTTTCCTAGTGGTACCCCCTAGAGAAATCCGTAAAAATTCGTCGGATTCCGACGAAGCCAATTCTCGATGCGTTGTGACCGGCAAGCTTCCAGTAGCTATTCCAATCGAGTTTTCCTGAATTATTGGACTCGGATCCAAAATTTCACCACTTTTTACGATTTTGGTGATTTTGCCTAGTGGTACCCCTAGGAAAATCCGTAAAAATTCGTCGGATTCCGACGAAGCAAATTCTCGATGCGTTGTGACCGGCAAACTTCCAGTAGCTATTCCAATCGAGTTTTCCTGAATTATTGGACTCGTATCCAAAAGTTCACCAGATTTTACGATTTTGGTGATTTTCCCTAGTGGTACCCCTAGGAAAATCCGTAAAAATTCGTCGGATTCCGACGAAGCAAATTCTCGATGCGTTGTGACCGGCAAGCTTCCAGTAACTATTCCAATCGAGTTTTCCTGAATTATTGGACTCGTATCAAAAATTTCACCACTTTTTACGATTTTTCGATTTTGGTGATTTTTCCTAGTGGTACCCCCAGGGAAATCCGTAAAAATTCGTCGGATTCCGACGAAGCCAATTCTCGATGCGTTGTGACCGGCAAGCTTCCAGTAGATATTCCAATCGAGTTTTCCTGAATTATTTGACTCGGATAAAAAATTTTACCACTTTTTAGATTTTTCGATTTTGGTGATTTTTCCTAGTGGTACCACTAGGGAAATCCGTAAAAATTCGTCGGATTCCGACGAAGCCAATTCTCGATGCGTTGTGACCGGCAAGCTTCCAGTAGCTATTCCAATCGAGTTTTCCAGAATTATTGGACTCGTATCCAAAATTTCACCACTTTTTACGATTTTGGTGATTTTTCCTAGTGGTACCCCTAGGGAAATCCGTAAAAATTCGTCGGATTCCGACGAAACCAATTCTCGATGCGTTGTGATCGGCAAGTTTCTAGTAGCTATTTCAATCGAGTTTTCCTGAATTATTGGACTCGGATCCAAAATTTCACCACTTTTTACGATTTCTCGATTTTGGTGATTTTCCCTAGTGGTACCCCTAGTGAAATCCGTAACAATTCGCCGGATTCTGACGAAGCCAATTCTCGATACGTTGTGACCGGCAAGATTCCTGTAGCTATTCCAATCGAGGTTTCCAGAATTATTGGACTCGGATAAAAAATTTCATCACTTTTTACGATTTTGGTGATTTTCCCTAGTGGTACCCCTAGGGATATCCGTAAAAATTCGTCGGATTCCGACGAAGCCAATTCTCGATGCGTTGCGATCGGAAAGCTTCCAGTAGCTATTCCAATCGAGTTTTCCTGAATTATTGAACTCGGATCCAAAATTTCACCACTTTTTACGATTTTTCGATTTTGGTGATTTTTCCTAGTGGTTCACCTAGGGAAATCCGTAAAAATTCGTCGGATTCTGACGAAGCCAATTCTCGATGCGTTGTGACCGGCAAGCTTCCAGTAGCTATTCCAATCGAGTTTTCCTGAATTATTGGACTCGGATCTAAAATTTCACCACTTTTTACGATTTTTGTGATTTTTCCTAGTGGTACCCCTAGGGAAATCCGTAAAAGTTCGTCGGATTCCGACGAAACCAATTCTCGATGCGATGTGACCGGCAAGCTTCCAGTAGCTATTCCAATCGAGTTTTCCTGAATTATTGGACTCGGATCAAAAATTTCACTACTTTTTACGATTTTTCGATTTTGGTGATTTTCCTTAGTGGTACCCCTAGGGAAATCCGTAAAAATTCGTCGGATTCCGCCGAAGCTAATTTTCGATTCGTTGTGACCGGCAAGCTTCCAGTAGCTATTCCAATCGAGTTTTCCTGAATTATTGGACTAGGATATGAAATTTCACCACTTTTTTCTATTTTTGTGATTTTCCCTAGTGGTACCCCTAGTGAAATCCGTTAAAATTCGTCGGATTCCGACGAAACCAATTCTCGATGCGTTGTGACCGGCAAGCTTCCAGTAGCTATTTCAATCGAGTTTTCCTGAATTATTGGACTCGGATCCAAAATTTCACCACTTTTTACGATTTTTCGATTTTGGTGCTTTTCCCTAGTGGTACCCCTAGGGATATCCGTAAAAATTCGTCGGATTCTGACGAAGCCAATTCTCGATGCGTTGCGACCGGAAAGCTTCCAGTAGCTATTCCAATCGAGTTTTCCTGAATTATTGGACTCGGATCAAAAATTTCACCACTTTTTACGATTTTTGTGATTTCCCTAGTGGTACCCCTAGGAAAATCCGTAAAAATTTGTCGGATTCCGACGAAACCAATTCTCGATGCGTTGTGACCGGCAAGCTTCCAGTAGCTATTCCAATCGAGTTTTCCTAAATTATTGGACTCGGATCCTAAATTTCACCACTTTTTACGATTTTTGGATTTTGGTGATTTGCCCTAGTGGTACCCCTAGGGAAATCCGTAAAAATTCGTCGGATTCCGACGAAGTCAATTCTCGATGCATTGTGACCGGAAAGGTTCCAGTAGCTATTCCAATCGAGTTTTCCTGAATTGTTGGACTCGGATCCAAAATTTCACCACTTTTTACGATTTTTTGATTTTGGTGATTTTCCCTAGTGGTACCCCTAGGGAAATCCGTAAAAATTCGTCGGATTCCGACGAAGCCAATTCTCGATGCGTTTTGACCGGCAAGCTTTCAGTAGCTATTCCAATCCAGTTTTCCTGAATTATTGGACTCGGATCAAAAATTTCACCACTTTTTTCGATTTTTGTGATTTTCCCTAGTGGTACCCCTAGGGAAATCCGTAAAAATTCGTCGGATTCCGACGAAACCAATTCTCGATGCGTTTTGACCGGCAAGCTTCCAGTAGCTATTTCAATCGAGTTTTCCTGAATTATTGGACTCGGATCAAAAATTTCACTACTTTTTATAATTTTTCGATTTTGGTGATTTTCCCTAGTGGTACCCCTAGGGAAATCCATAAAAATTCGTCGGATTCCGCCGAAGCAAATTCTCGATGCGTTGTGACCGGCAAGCTTCCAGTAGCTATTCCAATCGAATTTTCCTGAATTATTGGACTCGGATAAAAAATTTCACAACTTTTTACGATTTTTCGATTTTGGTGATTTTCCCTAGTGGTACCCCTAGGGAAATCCGTAAAAATTCGTCGGATTGCGACGAAGCCAATTCTCGATACGTTGTGACCGGCAAGCTTCCAGTAGCTATTCCAATCGAGTTTTCCTGAATTGTTGGACTCGGATCAAAAATTTCACCACTTTTTACGATTTTTTGATTTTGGTGATTTTTTCTAGTGGTACCCCTAGGGAAATCCGTAAAAATTCGTCGAATTCCGACGAAATCAATTCTCGATGCGTTGTGACCGGCAAGCTTCCAGTAGCTATTCCAATCGAGTTTTCCTGAATTGTTGGACTCGAATCCAAAATTTCACCACTTTTTACGATTTTTCGATTTTGGTTATTTTCCCTAGTAGTACCCCTAGGGAAATCCGTAAAAATTCGTCGGATTCCGACGAAGTCAATTCTCGATGCGTTGTGACCGGCAAGCTTCCAGTAGCTATTCCAATCAAGTTTTCCTGAATTGTTGGACTCGGATCCAAAATTTCACCACTTTTTACGATTTTGGTGATTTCCCTAGTGATACCCCTAGGGAAATCCGTAAAAATTCGTCGAATTCCGACGAAGTCAATTCTCGATGCGTTGTGACCGGCAAGCTTCCAGTAGCTATTCCAATCAAGTTTTCCTGAATTGTTGGACTCGGATCCAAAATTTCACCACTTTTTACGATTTTGGTGATTTCCCTAGTGATACCCCTAGGGAAATCCGTAAAAATTCGTCGAATTCCGACGAAGTCAATTCTCGATGCGTTGTGACCGGCAAGCTTCCAGTAGCTATTCCAATCGAATTTTCCTGAATTATTGGACTCGGATAAAAAATTTCACAACTTTTTACGATTTTTCGATTTTGGTGATTTTCCCTAGTGGTACCCCTAGGGAAATCCGTAAAAATTCGTCGGATTGCGACGAAGCCAATTCTCGATACGTTGTGACCGGCAAGCTTCCAGTAGCTATTCCAATCGAGTTTTCCTGAATTGTTGGACTCGGATCAAAAATTTCACCACTTTTTACGATTTTTTGATTTTGGTGATTTTTTCTAGTGGTACCCCTAAGGACATCCGTAAAAATTCGTCGAATTCCGACGAAATCAATTCTCGATGCGTTGTGACCGGCAAGCTTCCAGTAGCTATTCCAATCGAGTTTTCCTGAATTGTTGGACTCGAATCCAAAATTTCACCACTTTTTACGATTTTTCGATTTTGGTTATTTTCCCTAGTAGTACCCCTAGGGAAATCCGTAAAAATTCGTCGGATTCCGACGAAGTCAATTCTCGATGCGTTGTGACCGGCAAGCTTCCAGTAGCTATTCCAATCAAGTTTTCCTGAATTGTTGGACTCGGATCAAAAATTTCACCACTTTTTACGATTTTTCGATTTAGGTGATTTTCCCTAGTGGTACCCCTAGGGAAATCCGTAAAAACTCGACGGATTCCGATGAAGTCAATTCTCGATGCGTTGTGACCGGCAAGCTTCCAATAGCTATTCCAATCAAGTTTTCCTGAATTATTGGACTCGGATCCAAAATTTCACAACTTTTTTCGATTTTTGTGATTTTCCCTAGTGGTACCCCTAGTGAAATCCGTAAAAATTCGTCGGATTCCGACGAAACCAATTCTCGATGCGTTTTGACCGGCAAGCTTCCAGTAGCTATTCCAATCGAGTTTTCCTGAATTGTTGGACTCGGATCCAAAATTTCACCACTTTTAACAATTTTTTTTTTCTTGATTTTCGCTAGTGGTAGCCCTAGGGAAATCCGTAAAAATTAGTCGGATTTCGCCGAAGCCAATTCTCGATGCGTTGTGACCAGCAAGCTTCCAGTAGCTATTCCAATCGAGTTTTCCTGAATTATTGGACTCGGATCAAAAATTTCACCACTTTTTACGATTTTGGTGATTTCATTAGTGGTACCCCTAGGGAAATCCGTAAAAATTCGTCGGATTTCGACGAAGTCAATTCTCGATACGTTGTGACCGGCAAGCTTCCAGTAGCTATTCCAATCGAGTTTTCCTGAATTATTGAACTCGGATCACAAATTTCACCACTTTTTTCTATTTTTGTAATTTTCCCTAGTGCTACCCCTAGGGAAATCCGTAAAAATTCGTCGGATTCCGACGAAAACAATTCTCGATGCGTTGTGACCGGCAAGCTTTCAGTAGCTATTCCAATCGAGTTTTCCTGAATTATTGGACTCGGATCAAAAATTTCACCACTTTTTACGATATTTCGATTTTGGTGATTTTCCCTAGTGGTACCCCTAGGAAAATCCGTAAAAATTCGTCGGATTCCGACGAAGCAAATTCTCGATGCGTTGTGACCGGCAAGCTTCCAGTAGCTATTCCAATCGAGTTTTCCTGAATTATTGGACTCGTATCCAAAATTTCACCACTTTTTACGATTTTGGTGATTTTTCCTAGTGGTACCCCTAGGAAAATCCGTTAAAATTCGTCGGATTCCGACGAAACAAATTCTCGATGCGTTGTGACCGGCAAGCTTCCAGTAGCTATTCCAATCAAGTTTTCCTGAATTGTTGGACTCGGATCCAAAATTTCACCACTTTTTACGATTTTGGTGATTTCCCTAGTGATACCCCTAGGGAAATCCGTAAAAATTCGTCGAATTCCGACGAAGTCAATTCTCGATGCGTTGTGACCGGCAAGCTTCCAGTAGCTATTCCAATCAAGTTTTCCTGAATTGTTGGACTCGGATCAAAAATTTCACCACTTTTTACGATTTTTCGATTTAGGTGATTTTCCCTAGTGGTACCCCTAGGGAAATCCGTAAAAACTCGACGGATTCCGATGAAGTCAATTCTCGATGCGTTGTGACCGGCAAGCTTCCAATAGCTATTCCAATCAAGTTTTCCTGAATTATTGGACTCGGATCCAAAATTTCACAACTTTTTTCGATTTTTGTGATTTTCCCTAGTGGTACCCCTAGTGAAATCCGTAAAAATTCGTCGGATTCCGACGAAACCAATTCTCGATGCGTTTTGACCGGCAAGCTTCCAGTAGCTATTCCAATCGAGTTTTCCTGAATTGTTGGACTCGGATCCAAAATTTCACCACTTTTAACAATTTTTTTTTTCTTGATTTTCGCTAGTGGTACCCCTAGGGAAATCCGTAAAAATTAGTCGGATTTCGCCGAAGCCAATTCTCGATGCGTTGTGACCGGCAATCTTCCAGTAGCTATTTCAATCGAGTTTTCCTGAATTATTGGACTCGGATCAAAAATTTCACCACTTTTTACGATTTTGGTAATTTCATTAGTGGTACCCCTAGGGAAATCCGTAAAAATTCGTCGGATTCCGACGAAATCAATTCTCGATACGTTGTGACCGGCAAGCTTCCAGTAGCTATTCCAATCGAGTTTTCCTGAATTATTGAACTCGGATCAAAAATTTCACCACTTTTTTCTATTTTTGTAATTTTCCCTAGTGCTACCCCTAGGGAAATCCGTAAAAATTCGTCGGATTCCGACGAAAACAATTCTCGATGCGTTGTGACCGGCAAGCTTCCAGTAGCTATTCCAATCGAGTTTTCCTGAATTATTGGACTCGGATCAAAAATTTCACCACTTTTTACGATATTTCGATTTTGGTGATTTTCCCTAGTGGTACCCCTAGGAAAATCCGTAAAAATTCGTCGGATTCCGACGAAGCAAATTCTCGATGCGTTGTGACCGGCAAGCTTCCAGTAGCTATTCCAATCAAGTTTTCCTGAATTATTGAACTCGGATCAAAAATTTCACCACTTTTTTCTATTTTTGTAATTTTCCCTAGTGCTACCCCTAGGGAAATCCGTAAAAATTCGTCGGATTCCGACGAAAACAATTCTCGATGCGTTGTGACCGGCAAGCTTCCAGTAGCTATTCCAATCGAGTTTTCCTGAATTATTGGACTCGGATCAAAAATTTCACCACTTTTTACGATATTTCGATTTTGGTGATTTTCCATAGTGGTACCCCTAGGAAAATCCGTAAAAATTCGTCGGATTCCGACGAAGCAAATTCTCGATGCGTTGTGACCGGCAATCTTCCAGTAGCTATTCCAATCGAGTTTTCCTGAATTATTGGACTCGTATCCAAAATTTCACCACTTTTTACGATTTTGGTGATTTTCCCTAGTGGTACCCCTAGGAAAATCCGTAAAAATTCGTCGGAATCCGACGAAGCAAATTCTCGATGCGTTGTGACCGGCAAGCTTCCAGTAGCTATTCCAATCGAGTTTTCCTGAATTATTGGACTCGTATCAAAAATTTCACCACTTTTTACGATTTTGGTGATTTTCCCTAGTGGTACCCCCTAGGGAAACCCGTAAAAATTCGTCGGATACCGAAGAAGCCAATTCTCAATACGTTGTGACCGGCAAGATTTCTGTAGCTATTCCAATCGAGTTTTCCAGAATTATTGGACTCGGATAAAAAATTTCACCACTTTTTACGATTTTGGTGATTTTCCCTAGTGGTACCCCTAGGGATATCCGTAAAAATTCATCGGATTCCGACGAAGCGAATTCTCGATGCGTTGCGATCGGAAAGCTTCCAGTAGCTATTCCAATCGAGTTTTCCTAAATTATTGAACTCGGATCCAAAATTTCACCACTTTTTACGATTTTTCGATTTTTGTGATTTTTCCTAGTGGTTCACCTAGGGAAATCCGTAAAAATTCGTCGGATTCTGACGAAGCCAATTCTCGATGCGTTGTGACCGGCAAGCTTCCAGTAGCTATTCCAATCGAGTTTTCCTGAATTATTGGACTCGGATAAAAAATTTCACCACTTTTTACGATTTTGGTGATTTTTCCTGGTGGTACCCCTAGGGAAATCCGTAAAAATTCGTCGGATTCCGACGAAGCCAATTCTCGATGCGTTGTGACCGGCAAGCTTCCAGTAGCTATTCCAATCGAGTTTTCCTGAATTATTGGACTCGGATCAAAAATTTCACCAATTTTTACGATTTTTCGATTTTGGTGATTTTCCTTAGTGGTACCCCTAGGAAAATCCGTAAAAATTCGTCGGATTCCGCCGAAACTAATTCTCGATTCGTTGTGACCGGCAAGCTTCCAGTAGCTATTCCAATCGAGTTTTCCTGAATTATTGGACTAGGATATCAAATTTCACCACTTTTTTCTATTTTTGTGATTTTCCCTAGTGGTACCCCTAGGGAAATCCGTAAAAATTCGTCGGATTCCGACGAAACCAATTCTCGATGCGTTGTGACCGGCAAGCTTCCAGTAGCTATTTCAATCGAGTTTTCCTGAATTATTGGATCGGATCAAAAATTTCACCACTTTTTACGATTTTTCGATTTTGGTGCTTTTCCCTAGTGGTACCCCTAGGGATATCCGTAAAAATTCGTCGGATTCTGACGAAGCCAATTCTCGATGCGTTGCGACCGGAAATCTTCCAGTAGCTATTCCAATCGAGTTTTCCTGAATTATTGGACTCGGATCCAAAATTTTACCACTTTTTACGATTTTTGTGATTTCCCTAGTGGTACCCCTAGGAAAATCCGTAAAAATTTATCGGATTCCGACGAAACCAATTCTCGATGCGTTGTGACCGGCAAGCTTCCAGTAGCTATTCCAATCGAGTTTTCCTGAATTATTGGACTCGGATCCTAAATTTCACCACTTTTTACGATTTTTGGATTTTGGTGATTTTCCCTAGTGGTACACCTAGGGAAATCCGTAAAAATACGTCGGATTCCGACGAAATCAATTCTCGATGCATTGTGACCGGCAAGGTTTCAGTAGCTATTCCAATCGAGTTTTCCTGAATTGCTGGACTCGGATCAAAAATTTTACCACTTTTTACGATTTTTCGATTTTGGTGATTTTCCCTAGTGGTACCCCTAGGAAAATCCGTAAAAATTCGTCGGATTCCGACGAAATCAATTCTCGATGCATTGTGACCGGCAAGGTTCCAGTAGCTATTCCAATCGATTTTTCCTGAATTGTTGGACTCGGATCAGAAATTTCACCACTTTTTACGATTTTTCGATTTTGGTGATTTTCCCTAGTGGTACCCCTAGGGAAATCCGTAAAAATTCATCGGATTCCGACGAAGCCAATTCTCGATGCGTTTTGACCGGCAAGCTTTCAGTAGCTATTCCAATCCAGTTTTCCTGAATTATTGGACTCGGATCAAAAATTTCACCACTTTTTTCGATTTTTGTGATTTTCCCTAGTGGTAGCCCTAGGAAAATCCGTAAAAATTCATCGGATTCCGACGAAACCAATTCTCGATGCGTTTTGACCGGCAAGCTTCCAGTAGCTATTTCAATCGAGTTTTCCTGAATTATTGGACTCGGATCAAAAATTTCACTACTTTTTATGATTTTTCGATTTTGGTGATTTTCCCTAGTGGTACCCCTAGGGAAATCCATAAAAATTCGTCGGATTCCGCCGAAACAAATTCTCGATGCGTTGTGACCGGTAAGCTTCCAGTAGCTATTCCAATCGAGTTTTCCTGAATTATTGGACTCGGATAAAAAATTTCACAACTTTTTACAATTTTTCGATTTTGGTGATTTTCCCTAGTGGTACCCCTAGGAAAATCCGTAAAAATTCGTCGGATTGCGACGAAGCCAATTCTCGATACGTTGTGACCGGCAAGCTTCCAGTAGCTATTCCAATCGAGTTTTCCTGAATTGTTGGACTCGGATCAAAAATTTCACCACTTTTTACGATTTTTGGATTTTGGTGATTTTTTCTAGTGGTACCCCTAGGGAAATCCGTAAAAATTCGTCGAATTCCGACGAAATCAATTCTCGATGCGTTGTGACCGGCAAGCTTCCAGTAGCTATTCCAATCGAGTTTTCCTGAAGTGTTGGACTCGAATCCAAAATTTTACCACTTTTTACGATTTTTCGATTTTGGTTATTTTCCCTAGTAGTACCCCTAGGGAAATCCGTAAAAATTCGTCGGATTCCGACGAAGTCAATTCTCGATGCGTTGTGACCGGCAAGCTTCCAGTAGCTATTCCAATCAAGTTTTCCTGAATTGTTGGACTCGGATCCAAAATTTCACCACTTTTTACGATTTTGGTGATTTCCCTAGTGGTACCCCTAGGGAAATCCGTAAAAATTCTTCGGATTCCGACGAAGTCAATTCTTGATGCGTTGTGATCGGAAAGCTACCAGTAGCTATTCCAATCGAGTTTTCCTGAATTATTGGACTCGGATCCAAAATTTCACCACTTTTTACAATTTTGGTGATTTCCCTAGTGATACCCCTAGGGAAATCCGTAAAAATTCGTCGAATTCCGACGAAGTCAATTCTCGATGCGTTGTGACCGGCAAGCTTCCAGTAGCTATTCCAATCAAGTTTTCCTGAATTGTTGGACTCGGATCAAAAATTTCACCACTTTTTACGATTTTTCGATTTAGGTGATTTTCCCTAGTGGTACCCCTAGGGAAATCCGTAAAAACTCGACGGATTCCGACGAAGTCAATTCTCGATGCGTTGTGACCGGCAAGCTTCCAATAGCTATTCCAATCAAGTTTTCCTGAATTGTTGGACTCGGATCCAAAATTTCACCACTTTTTATGATTTTTGGATTTTAGTGATTTTCCCTAGTGGTACCCCTAGGGAAATCCGTAAAAATTTTTCGGATTCCGACGAAGCAAATTCTCGATGCGTTGTGACCGGCAAGTTTCCAATAGCTATTCCAATCGAGTTTTCCTGAATTATTGGACTCGGATCCAAAATTTCACAACTTTTTTCGATTTTTGTGATTTTTCCTAGTGGTACCCCTAGTGAAATCCGTAAAAATTCGTCGGATTCCGACGAAACCAATTCTCGATGCGTTTTGACCGGCAAGCTTCCAGTATCTATTCCAATCGAGTTTTCCTGAATTGTTGGACTCGGATCCAAAATTTCACCACTTTTAACAATTTATTTTTTCTTGATTTTCGCTAGTGGTACCCCTAGGGAAATCCGTAAAAATTAGTCGGATTTCGCCGAAGCCAATTCTCGATGCGTTGTGACCGGCAAGCTTCCAGTAGCTATTCCAATCGAGTTTTCCTGAATTATTGGACTCGGATCAAAAATTTCACCACTTTTTACGATTTTGGTGATTTCATTAGTGGTACCCCTAGGGAAATCCGTAAAAATTCGTCGGATTCCGACGAAGTCAATTCTCGATACGTTGTGACCGGCAAGCTTCCAGTAGCTATTGCAATAGAGTTTTTTTGAATTATTGGACTCGGATCAAAAATTTCACCACTTTTTTCTATTTTTGTAATTTTCCCTAGTGCTACCACTAGGAAAATCCGTAAAAATTCGTCGGATTCCGACGAAAGCAATTCTCGATGCGTTGTGACCGGCAAGCTTCCAGTAGCTATTCCAATCGAGTTTTTCTGAATTATTGGACTCGGATAAAAAATTTCACCACTTTTTACGATTTTTCGATTTTGGTGATTTTCCCTAGTGGTACCCCTAGCAAAATCCGTTAAAATTCGTCGGATTCTGACGAAGCCAATTCTCGATGCGTTGTGACCGGCAAGCTTCCAGTAGCTATTTCAATTGAGTTTTCCTGAATTATTGGACTCGGATCCACAATTTGACAACTTTTTACGATTTTTGGATTTTTGTGATTTTCCCTAGTGGTACCCCTAGGGAAATCCGTAAAAATTCGTCGGATTTCGAAGAAGCCAATTCTCGATGCGTTGTGACCGGCAAGCTTCCAGTAGCTATGCCAATCGAGTTTTCCTGAATTGTTTGACTCGGATCCAAAATTTCACCACTTTTTACGACTTTTCGATTTAGGTGATTTTCCTTAGTGGTACCCCTAGGGAAATCCGTAAAAACTCGACGGATTACGACGAAGCCAATTCTCGATGCGTTGTGACCGGCAAGCTTCCAGTAGCTATTCCAATCGAGTTTTCTTGAATTATTGGACTCGGATCAAAAATATCACCACTTCTAACGATTTTGGTGATTTCCCTAGTGGTACCCCTAGGGAAATCCGTAAAAATTCGTCGAATTCCGACGAAATCAATTCTCGATGCGTTGTGACCGGTAAGGTTCCAGTAGCTATTCCAATCGAGTTTTCCTGAATTTTTGTACTCGGATCCAGAATTTCACCACTTTTTTGGATTTTTTGATTTTGGTGATTTTTCCTAGTGGTACCCCTAGGGAAATCCGTAAAAACTCGACGGATTCTGACGAAGCCAATTCTCGATGCGTTGTGACCGGCAAGCTTCCAGTAGCTATTCCAATCGAGTTTTCCTGAATTATTGGACTCGGATCAAAAATTTCGCCACTTTTTACGATTTTAGTGATTTCCCTAGTGGTACCCCTAAGGAAATCCGTAAAAATTCGTCGGATTCCGACGAAGTCAATTCTCGATGCGTTGTGACCGGCAAGCTTCCAGTAGCTATTCCAATCGAGTTTTCCTAAATTGTTGAACTCGGATCCAAAATTTTGCCACTTTTTACGATTTTTCGATTTTGGTGATTTTCCCTAGAGGTACCCCTAGGGAAATCCGTAAAAACTCGACGGATTCCGACGAAGCCAATTCTCGATGCGTTGTGACTGGCAAGCTTCCAGTAGCTAATCCAATCGAGTTTTCCTGAATTAGTGGACTCGGATCAAAAATTTCACCACTTTTTACGATTTTGGTGATTTTCCCTAGTGGGAAATCCGTAAAAACTCGACGGATTCCGACGAAGTCAATTCTCGATGCGTTGTGACCGGCAAGCTTCCAGTAGCTATTCTAATCGAGTTTTCCTGAATTATTGGACTCGGATCAAAAATTTCACCACTTTTTACGATTTTGGTGATTTCCCTAGTGGTACCCCTAGGGAAATCCTTAAAAATTCGTCAGATTCCGACGAAGTAAATTCTCGATGCGTTATGATCGGAAACTTCCAGTAGCTATTCCAATCGAGTTTTCCTGAATTAGTGGACTCGGATCAAAAATTTCACCACTTTTTACGATTTTGGTGATTTTCCCTAGTGGGAAATCCGTAAAAACTCGACGGATTCCGACGAAGTCAATTCTCGATGCGTTGTGACCGGCAAGCTTCCAATAGCTATTCCAATCAAGTTTTCCTGAATTATTGGAATCGGATCCAAAATTTCACCACTTTTTATGATTTTTGGATTTTGGTGATTTTCCCTAGTGGTACCCCTAGGGAAATCCGTAAAAACTCTTCGGATTCCGACGAAGCAAATTCTCGATGTGTTGTGACCGGCAAGCTTACAATAGCTATTCAATCGAGTTTTCCTGAATTATTGGACTCGGATCCAAAATTTCACAACTTTTTTCGATTTTTGTGATTTTCCCTAGTGGTACCCCTAGTGAAATCCGTAAAAATTCGTCGGATTCCGACGAAACCAATTCTCGATGCGTTTTGACCAGCAAGCTTCTAGTAGCTATTCCAATCGAGTTTTCCTGAATTGTTGGACTCGGATCCAAAATTTCACCAATTTTAACAATTTTTTTTTTTCTTGATTTTCGCTAGTGGTACCCCTAGGGAAATCCGTAAAAATTAGTCGGATTTCGCCGAAGCCAATTCTCTATGCGTTGTGACCGGCAAGCTTCCAGTAGCTATTCCAATCGAGTTTTCCTGAATTATTGGACTCGGATCAAAAATTTCACCAATTTTTACGATTTTTGGATTTTGGTGCTTTTTTCTAGTGGTACCCCTAGGGAAATCCGTAAAAATTCGTCGAATTCCGACGAAATCAATTCTCGATGCGTTGTGACCGGCAAGCGTCCAGTAGCTATTCCAATCGAGTTTTCCTGAATTGTTGGACTCGAATCCAAAATTTCACCACTTTTTACGATTTTTCGATTTTGGTTATTTTCCCTAGTGGTACCCCTAAGGAAATCCGTAAAAATTCGTCGGATTCCGACGAAGTCAATTCTCGATGCGTTGTGACCGGCAAGCTTCCAGTAGCTATTCCAATCGAGGTTTCCTGAATTATTTTACTCGGATCAAAAATTTCACCACTTTTTACGATTTTGTTGATTTCCCTAGTGGTACCCCTAGGGAAATCCGTAAAAATTCGTCGGATTCCGACGAAGTCAATTCTCGATGCGTTGTGATCGGAAAGCTTCCAGTAGCTATTCCAATCGAGTTTTCCTAAATTATTGGACTCGGATCAAAAATTTCACCACTTTTTACGATTTTGGTGATTTCCCTAGTGATACCCCTAGGGAAATCCGTAAAAATTCGTCGGATTCCGACGAAGTCAATTCTCGATGCGTTGTGACCGGCAAGCTTCCAGTAGCTATTCCAATCGAGTTTTCCTGAATAGTTGGACTCGGATCCAAAATTTCACCACTTTTAACAATTTTTTTTTCTTGATTTTCGCTAGTGGTACCCCTAGGGAAATCCGTAAAAATTCTTCGGATTTCGACGAAGCCAATTCTCGATGCGTTGTGACCTGCAAGCTTCCAGTAGCTATGCCAATCGAGTTTTCCTGAATTGTTTGACTCGGATCCAAAATTTCACCACTTTTTACGATTTTTCGATTTAGGTGATTTTCCTTAGTGGTACCCCTAGGGAAATCCGTAAAAACTCGACGGATTCCGACGAAGCCAATTCTCGATGCGTTGTGACCGGCAAGCTTCCAGTAGCTATTCCAATCGAGTTTTCCTGAATTATTGGATTCGGATCAAAAATTTCACCACTTTTTACGATTTTGGTGATTTCCCTAGTGGTACCCCTAGGGAAATCCGTAAAAATTCGTCGGATTCCGACGAAATCAATTCTTGATGCGTTGTGACCGGCAAGGTTCCAGTAGCTATTCCAATCGAATTTTCCTGAATTGTTGTACTCGGATCCAGAATTTCACCACTTTTTACGATTTTTCGATTTTGGTGATTTTCCCTAGTGGTACCCCTAGGGAAATCCGTAAAAACTCGACGGATTCCGACGAAGCCAATTCTCGATGCGTTGTGACCGGCAAGCTTCCAGTAGCTATTCCAATCGAGTTTTCCTGAATTATTGGACTCGGATCAAAAATTTCACCACTTTTTACGATTTTGTTGATTTCCCTAGTGGTACCCCTAGGGAAATCCGTAAAAATTCGTCGGATTTCGACGAAGTCAATTCTCGATGCGTTGTGACCGGCAAGCTTCTAGTAGCTATTCCAATCGAGTTTTCCTAAATTGTTGGACTCGGATACAAAATTTTGCCACTTTTTACGATTTTTCGATTTTGGTGATTTTCCCAAGAGGTACCCCTAGGGAAATCCGTAAAAACTCGACGGATTCCGACGAAGCCAATTCTCGATGCGTTGTGACTGGCAAGCTTCCAGTAGCTAATCCAATCGAGTTTTCCTGAATTATTGGACTCGGATCAAAAATTTCACCACTTTTTACGATTTTGGTGATTTTCCCTAGTGGGAAATCCGTAAAAACTCGACGGATTCCGACGAAGTCAATTCTCGATGCGTTGTGACCGGCAAGCTTCCAGTAGCTATTCCAATCGAGTTTTCCAGAATTATTGGACTCGGATCCAAAATTTCACCACTTTCTACGATTTTGGTGATTTCCCTAGTGGTACCCCTAGGGAAATCCATAAAAATTCGTCGGATTCCGACGAAGTCAATTCTCGATGCGTTCTGACCGGAAAGCTTCCAGTAGCTATTCCAATCGAGTTTTCCTGAATTATTGGACTCGGATCCAAAATTTCACCACTTTTTACGATTTTGGTGATTTCCCTAGTGATACCCCTAAGGATATCCGTAAAAATTCGTCGGATTCCGACGAAGTCAATTCTCGATGTGTTGTGACCCGCAAGCTTCCAGTAGCTATTCCAATCGAGTTTTCCTAAATTGTTGGACTCGGATCCAAAATTTTGCCACTTTTTACGATTTTTCGATTTTGGTGATTTTCCCTAGAGGTACCCCTAGGGAAATCCGTAAAAATTAGTCGGATTTCGCCGAAGCCAATTCTCTATGCGTTGTGACTGGCAAGCTTCCAGTAGCTAATCCAATCGAGTTTTCCTGAATTATTGGACTCGGATCAAAAATTTCACCACTTTTTACGATTTTGGTGATTTTCCCTAGTGGGAAATCCGTAAAAACTCGACGGATTCCGACGAAGTCAATTCTCGATGCGTTGTGACCGGCAAGCTTCCAGTAGCTATTCCAATCGAGTTTTCCAGAATTATTGGACTCGGATCCAAAATTTCACCACTTTTTACGATTTTGGTGATTTCCCTAGTGGTACCCCTAGGGAAATCCATAAAAATTCGTCGGATTCCGACGAAGTCAATTCTCGATGCGTTCTGACCGGAAAGCTTCCAGTAGCTATTCCAATCGAGTTTTCCTGAATTATTGGACTCGGATCCAAAATTTCACCACTTTTTACGATTTTGGTGATTTCCCTAGTGATACCCCTAAGGATATCCGTAAAAATTCGTCGGATTCCGACGAAGTCAATTCTCGATGTGTTGTGACCCGCAAGCTTCCAGTAGCTATTCCAATCGAGTTTTCCTAAATTGTTGGACTCGGATCCAAAATTTTGCCACTTTTTACGATTTTTCGATTTTGGTGATTTTCCCTAGAGGTACCCCTAGGGAAATCCGTAAAAATTCGTCGGATTCCGATGAAGCCAATTCTCGATGCGTTGTGACCGGCAAGCTTCCAGTAGCTATTCCAATCGAGTTTTTCTGAATTATTGGACTCGGATCCAAAATTTCACCACTTTTACGATTTTGGTGATTTTCCTAGTGGTACCCCTACGGAAATCCGTAAAAATTCGTCGAATTCCGACGAAGTCAATTCTCGATGCGTTGTGACCGGAAAGCTTCCAGTAGCTATTCCAATCAAGTTTTCCTGAATTGTTGGACTCGGATCAAAAATTTCACCACTTTTTACAATTTTTCGATTTAGGTGATTTTCCCTAGTGGTACCCCTAGGGAAATCCGTAAAAACTCGACGGATTCCGACGAAGCCAATTCTCGATGCGTTGTGACCGGCAAGCTTCCAGTAGCTATTCCAATCGAGTTTTCCTGAATTATTGGACTCGGATCAATAATTTCACCACTTTTTACGATTTTGGTGATTTCCCTAGTGGTACCCCTAGAAAAATCCGTAAAAATTCGTCGGATTCCTACGAAGTCAATTCTCGATACGTTGTGACCGGCAAGCTTTCAGTAGCTATTCCAATCGAGTTTTCCTGAATTGTTCGACTCGGATCCAAAATTTCACCACTTTTTACGATATTTGGATTTTTGTGATTGTCCCTAGTGGTACCCCTAGGGAAATCCGTAAAAATTCGTCGAATTCCGACGAAGTCAATTCTGGATGCGTTGTGACCGGCAAGATTCCAGTAGCTATTCCAATCAATTTTTCCTGAATTGTTGGACTCGGATCAAAAATTTCACCACATTTTACGATTTTTCGATTTAGGTGATTTTCCCTAGTGGTACCCCTAGGGAAATCCGTAAAAACTCGACGGATTCCGACGAAGTCAATTCTCGATGCTTTGTGACCGGCAAGCTTCCAGTAGCTATTCCAATCAAGTTTTCCTGAATTGTTGGACTCGGATCCAAAATTTCACCACTTTTTATGATTTTTGGATTTTGGTGATTTTCCCTAGTGGTACCCCTAGGGAAATCCGTAAAAATTCTTCGGATTCCGACGAAGCCAATTCTCGATGCGTTGTGACCGGCAAGCTTCCAGTAGCTATTCCAATCGAGTTTTCCTGAAGTATTGGACTCGGATCCAAAATTTCACCACTTTTTTCGATTTTAGTGATTTTCCCTAGTGGTACCCCTAGTGAAATCCGTATAAATTCGTCGGATTCCGACGAAACCAATTCTCGATGCGTTTTGACCGGCAAGCTTCCAGTAGCTATTCCAATCGAGTTTTCCTGAATTGTTGGACTCGGATCAAAAATTTCACCACTTTTAACAATTTTTCGATTTTGGTGATTTTCGCTAGTGGTACCCCTAGGGAAATCCGTAAAAATTCGTCGGATTTCGCCGAAGCCAATTCTCGATACGTTGTGACCGGCAAGCTTCCAGTAGCTATTCCAATCGATTTTTCCTTAATTATTGGACTCGGATCAAAAATTTCACCACTTTTTACGATTTTGGTGATTTCATTAGTGGTACCCCTAGGGAAATACGTAAAAATTCGTCGGATTCCGACGAAGTGAATTCTCGATACGTTGTGGCCAGCAAGCTTCCTGTAGCTATTCCAATCGAGTTTTCTTGAATTATTGGACTCGGATCCAAAATTTCACCACTTTTTACGATTTTTGGATGTTGGTGATTTTCCCTAGTGGTACCCCTAGGGAAATCCGTAAAAATTCGTCGGATTCCGACGAAGCCAATTCTCGATGCGTTGTGACCGGCAAGCTTCCAGTAGCTATTCCAATCGAGTTTTCCCGAATTGTTGGACTCGGATCCAAAATTTCACCACTTTTTACAATTTTTGGATGTTTGTGATTTTCCCTAGTGGTACCCCTAGGGAAATCCGTAAAAATTCGTCGGATTCCGACGAAGCCAATTCTCGATACGTTGTGACCGGCAAGCTTCCAGTATCTATTCCAATCGAGTTTTCCTGAATTGTTGGACTCGGATCAAAAATTTCACCACTTTTTACGATTTTTGGTTTTGGTGATTTCCCTAGTGGTACCCCTAGGGAAATCCGTAAAAATTCGTCGGATTTCGACGAAGTCAATTCTCGATGCGTTGTGACCGGTAAGCTTCCAGTAGCTATTCCAATCGAGTTTTCCTAAATTGTTGGACTCGGATCCAAAATTTTACCACTTTTTACGATTTTTGGTTTTGGTTATTTTCCCTAGTGGTACTCCTAGGGAAATCCGTAAAAATTCGTCGGATTTCGACGAAGTCAATTCTCTATGCATTGTGACCGGCAAGCTTCCAGTAGCTATTCCAATCGAGTTTTCCTGAATTGTTGGACTCGGATCAAAAATTTCACCACTTTTTACGATTTTTCGATTTTGGTGATTTTCCCTAGTGGTACCCCTAGGAAAATCCGTAAAAACTCGACGGATTCCGACGAAATCGATTCTCGATGCGTTGTGACCTGCAAGCTTCCAGTAGCTATTCCAATCGAGTTTTCCTGAATTATTGGACTCGGATCAAAAATTTCACAACTTTTTACGATTTTGGTGATTTTCCTAGTGGTACCCCTAGGGAAATCCGTAAAAATTCGTCGGATTTCGATGAAGTCAATTCTCGATACGTTGTTACCAGCAAGCTTCCAGTAGCTATTCCAATCGAGTTTTCCTGAATTGTTGGACTCGGATCCAAAATTTTACCACTTTTTAAGATTTTTTGATTTTGGTGATTTTCCCTAGTGGTACAACTAGGAAAATCCGTAAAAATTCGTCGAATTCCGACGAAGTCAATTCTTGATGCGTTGTGACCGGCAAGCTTCCAGTAGCTATTCCAATCGAGTTTTCCACCCCTAGGGAAATCCGTAAAAATTTCTCGGATTCCGACGAAGCCAATTCTCGATACGTTGTGACCGGCAAGCTTCCAGTAGCTATTCCAATCGAGTTTTCCTGAATTGTTGGACTTGGATCCAAAATTTCACCACTTTTTACGATTTTTGGATTTTGGTGATTTTCCCTAGTGGTACCCCTAGGGAAATCCGTAAAAATTCGTCGGATTCCGACGAAGCCAATTCTCGATGTGTTGTGACCGGCAAGCTCCCAGTAGCTATTCCAATCGAGTTTTCCTGAATTATTGGACTCGGATCAAAAATTTCACCACTTTTTACGATTTTGGTGATTTCCCTAGTGGTACCCCTAGGGAAATCCGTAAAAATTCGTCGGATTTCGACGAAGTCAATTCTCGATACGTTATTACTGGCAAGCTTCCAGTAGCTATTCAAATCGAGTTTTCCTGAATTGTTGGACTCGGATCCAAAATTTCACCACTTTTTACGATTTTTCGATTTTGGTTATTTTCCCTAGTGGTACCCCTAGGGAAATCCGTAAAAATTCGTCGGATTTCGACGAAGTCAATTCTCGATGCGTTGTGACCGGCAAACTTCCAGTAGCTATTCCAATCGATTTTTCCTAAATTGTTCGACTCGGATCCAAAATTTCACCACTTTTTACGATTTTTCGATTTTGGTGATTTTCCCTAGTGGTACCCCTAGGGAAATCCGTAAAAACTCGACGGATTCCGACGAAGCCAATTCTCGATGCGTTGTGACCTGCAAGCTTCCAGTATCTATTCCAATTGAGTTTTCCTAAATTATTGGACTCGGATCAAAAATTTCACCACTTTTACGATTTTGGTGATTTCCCTAGTGGTACCCCTAGGAAAATCCGTAAAAGTTCGTCGGATTCCGACGAAGTCAATTCTTGATACGTTATGACCGGCAAGATTTTAGTAGCTATTCCAATCGAGTTTTCCTGAATTATTGGACTCGGATCCAAAATTTTGCCACTTTTTACGATTTTTCGATTTTGGTGATTTTTCCTAGTGGTACCCCAAGGGAAATCCGTAAAAATTCGTCGGATTTCGACGAAGTCAATTCTCGATGCGTTGTGACCGGAAAGCTTCCAGTAGCTATTCCAATCGAGTTTTCCTGAATTGTTGGACTCGGATCCAAAATTTCACCACTTTTTACGATTTTTCGATTTTGGTTATTTTCCCTAGTGGTACCCCTAGGGAAATCCGTAAAAATTCGTCGGATTCCGACGAAGTCAATTCTCGATGCGTTGTGACCGGAAAGCTTCCAGTAGCTATTCCAATCGAGTTTTCCTGAATTGTTGGACTCGGATCCAAAATTTCACCACTTTTTACGATTTTTCGATTTTGGTTATTTTCCCTAGTGGTACCCCTAGGGAAATCCGTAAAAATTCGTCGGATTCCGACGACGTCAATTCTCGATGCATTGTGACCGGCAAGCTTCCAGTAGCTATTCCAGTCGAGTTTTCCTGAATTGTTGCACTCGGATCCAAAATTTCACCACTTTTTACGATTTTTCGATTTTGGTGATTTTCCCTAATGGTACCCCTAGGGAAATCCGTAAAAACTCGACGGATTTCGATGAAGCCAATTCTCGATGCGTTGTGACCGGCAAGCTTCCAGTAGCTATTCCAATCGAGTTTTCCTGAATTGTTGGACTTGGATCCAAAATTTCACCACTTTTTACGATTTTTGGATTTTGGTTATTTTCCCTAGTGGTACCCCTAGGGAAATCCGTAAAAATTCGTCGGATTCCGACGAAGTCAATTCTCGATGCGTTGTGACCGGCAAGCTTCCAGTAGCTATTCCAATCGATTTTTCCTAAATTGTTGGACTCGGATCCAAAATTTCACCACTTTTTACGATTTTTCGATTTTGGTGATTTTCCCTAGTGGTACCCCTAGGGAAATCCGTAAAAATTCGACGGATTCCGACGAAGCCAATTCTCGATGCGTTGTGACCTGCAAGCTTCCAGTATCTATTCCAATTGAGTTTTCCTAAATTATTGGACTCGGATAAAAAATTTCACCACTTTTACGATTTTGGTGATTTCCCTAGTGGTACCCCTAGGAAAATCCGTAAAAATTCGTCGGATTCCGACGAAGTCAATTCTTGATACGTTGTGACCGGCAAGATTTTAGTAGCTATTCCAATCGAGTTTTCCTGAATTATTGGACTCGGATCCAAAATTTTGCCACTTTTTACGATTTTTCGATTTTGGTGATTTTTCCTAGTGGT
Source organism: Excoecaria cochinchinensis (assembly GCA_947683425.1). Lineage (NCBI taxonomy): Eukaryota > Viridiplantae > Streptophyta > Magnoliopsida > Malpighiales > Euphorbiaceae > Excoecaria > Excoecaria cochinchinensis. The sequence goes on from CANTUQ010000064.1 coordinate 6,635,818, forward strand.
ACCCCAAGGGAAATCCGTAAAAATTCGTCGGATTCCGACGAAGTCAATTCTCGATGCGTTGTGACCGGAAAGCTTCCAGTAGCTATTCCAATCGAGTTTTCCTGAATTGTTGGACTCGGATCCAAAATTTCACCACTTTTTACGATTTTTCGATTTTGGTTATTTTCCCTAGTGGTACCCCTAGGGAAATCCGTAAAAATTCGTCGGATTCCGACGAAGTCAATTCTCGATGCGTTGTGACCGGAAAGCTTCCAGTAGCTATTCCAATCGAGTTTTCCTGAATTGTTGGACTCAGATCCAAAATTTCACCACTTTTTACGATTTTTCGATTTTGGTTATTTTCCCTAGTGGTACCCCTAGGGAAATCCGTAAAAATTCGTCGGATTCCGACGAAGTCAATTCTCGATGCATTGTGACCGGCAAGCTTCCAGTAGCTATTCCAGTCGAGTTTTCCTGAATTGTTGCACTCGGATCCAAAATTTCACCACTTTTTACGATTTTTCGATTTTGGTGATTTTCCCTAATGGTACCCCTAGGGAAATCCGTAAAAACTCGACAGATTTCGATGAAGCCAATTCTCGATGCGTTGTGACCGGCAAGCTTCCAGTAGCTATTCCAATCGAGTTTTCCTGAATTATTGGACTCGAATAAAAAATTTCACCACTTTTTACGATTTTCGTGATTTTCCCTAGTGGTACCCCTAGGGAAATCCGTAAAAATTCGTCGGATTCCGACGAAGTTAATTATCGATGCGTTGTGACCGGCAAGCTTCCAGTAGCTATTCCAATCGAGTTTTCCTTAATTATTGGACTCGGATCTAAAATTTCACCACTTTTTACGATTTTTCGATTTTGGTGATTTTCCCTAGTTGCCCTAGGGAAATCCGTATAAATTCGTCGGATTCAGACGAAGCCAATTCTCGATGCGTTGTGACCGGTAAGCTTCCAGAAGCTATTCCAATCGAGTTTTCCTTAATTATTGGACTCGGATCCAAAATTTCACCACTTTTTACGATTTTGGTGATTTTCCCTAGTGGTACCCCTAGGGAAATATGTAAAACTTCGTCGGATTCCGACGAAGACAATTCTCGATGCGTTGTGACCGGCAAGCTTCCAGTAGCTATTCCAATCGAGTTTTCCTGAATTATTGGACTCGGATCAAAAATTTCACCACTTTTTACGATTTTTCGATTTTGGTGATTTTCCCTAGTGGTACCCCTAGGGAAATCCGTAAAAATTCGTCGGATTCCGACGAAACCAATTCTCGATACATTGTGATCGGAAAGCTTCCAGTAGCTATTCCAATCGAGTTTTCCTGAATTATTGGACTCGGATCAAAAATTTCACCACTTTTTACGATTTTGGTGATTTTCCCTAGTGGTACCCCTAGGAAAATCCGTAAAAATAAGTCGGATTCCGACGAAGCCAATTCTCGATGCGTTGTGACCGGCAAGCTTCCAGTAGCTATTCCAATCGAGTTTTCCTGAATTATTGGACTCGGATCCAAAATTTTACCACTTTTTACGATTTTTCGATTTTGGTGATTTTTCCTAGTGGTACCCCTAGAGAAATCCGTAAAAATTCGTCGGATTCCGACGAAACCAATTCTCGATGCGTTGTGACCGGTAAGCTTCCAGAAGCTATTCCAATCGAGTTTTCCTTAATTATTGGACTCGGATCCAAAATTTCACCACTTTTTACGATTTTGGTGATTTTCCCTAGTGGTACCCCTAGGGAAATATGTAAAACTTCGTCGGATTCCGACGAAGACAATTCTCGATGCGTTGTGACCGGCAAGCTTCCAGTAGCTATTCCAATCGAGTTTTCCTGAATTATTGGACTCGGATCAAAAATTTCACCACTTTTTACGATTTTGGTGATTTTCCCTAGTGGTACCCCTAGGGAAATCCGTAAAAATAAGTCGGATTCCGACGAAGCCAATTCTCGATGCGTTGTGACCGGCAAGCTTCCAGTAGCTATTCCAATCGAGTTTTCCTGAATTATTGGACTCGGATCCAAAATTTTACCACTTTTTACGATTTTTCGATTTTGGTGATTTTTCCTAGTGGTACCCCTAGAGAAATCCGTAAAAATTCGTCGGATTCCGACGAAACCAATTCTCGATATAATGTGACCGGCAAGCTTCCAGTAGCTATTCCAATAGAGTTTTCCTGAATTATTGGACTCGAATAAAAAATTTCACCACTTTTTACGATTTTCGTGATTTTCTCTAGTGGTACCCCTAGGGAAATCCGTAAAAATTCGTCGGATTCCGACGAAGTTAATTCTCGATGCGTTGTGACCGTCAAGCTTCCAGTAGCTATTTCAATCGAGTTTTCCTTAATTATTGGACTCGGATCCAAAATTTTACCACTTTTTACGATTTTGGTAATTTTCCCTAGTGGTACCCCTAGGGAAATATGTAAAACTTCGTCGGATTCCGACGAAGACAATTCTCGATGCGTTGTGACCGGCAAGCTTCCAGTAGCTATTCCAATCGAGTTTTCCTTAATTATTGGACTCGGATCAAAAATTTCACCACTTTTTACGATTTTTCGATTTTGGTGATTTTCCCTAGTGGTACCCCTAGGGAAATCCGTAAAAATTCGTCGGATTCCGACGAAACCAATTCTCGATGCAATGTGACCGGCAAGCTTCCAGTAGCTATTCCAATAGAGTTTTCCTTAATTATTGGACTCGGATCAAAAATTTCACCACTTTTTACGATTTTGGTGATTTTCCCTAGTGGTACCCCTAGGGAAATCCGTAAAAATTCGTCGGATTCCGACGAAATCAATTCTCGATGCGTTGTGACTAGCAAGCTTCCAGTAGCTATTCCAATCGAGTTTTCCTGAATTATTGCACTCGGATCAAAAATTTCACCATTTTTTACGATTTTTCGATTTTTGTGATTTTCCCTAGTGGTACCCCTAGGGAAATTCGTAAAAATTCGTCGGATTCCGACGAACCAATTTTTGATGCGTTGTGACCGGTAAGCTTGCAGTAGCTATTCCAATCGAGTTTTCCTGAATTATTGGACTCGGATCAAAAATTTCACCACTTTTTACGATTTTGGTGATTTTCCCTAGTGGTACCCCTAGGGAAATCCGTAAAAATTCGTCGGATTCTGACGAAACTAATTCTCGATGCGTTTTGACCGGCAAGCTTCCAGTAGCTATTCCAATCGAGTTTTCCTGAATTATTGTACTCGGATCAAAAATTTCACCACTTTTTACGATTTTTCGATTTTGGTGATTTTCCCTAGTGGTACCACTAGGGAAATCCGTAAAAATTCGTCGTATTCCGCCGAAGCCAATTCTCGATGCGTTGTGACCGGCAAGCTTCCAGTAGCTATTCCAATCGAGTTTTCCTTAATTATTGGACTCGGATCAAAAATTTCACCACTTTTTACGATTTTTCGATTTTGGTGATTTTCCCCAGTGGCCCTAGGAAAATCCGTAAAAATTCGTCGGATTCAGTCGAAGCCAATTCTCGATGCATTGTGACCGGCAAGCTTCCAATAGCTATTCCAATCGAGTTTTCCTGAATTATTGGACTCGGATCAAAAATATCACCACTTTTTACGATTTTGGTGATTTTCCCTAGTGGTACCCCTAGGGAAATCCGTAAAAATTCGTCGAATTCCGACGAAGTCAATTCTCGATGCGTTGTGACCGGCAAGTTTCCAGTAGCTATTCCAATCAAGTTTTCCTGAATTATTGGACTCGGATCAAAAATTTCACCACTTTTTACGATTTTTCGATTTTGGTGATTTTCCCTAGTGGTACCCCTAGGAAAATCCGTAAAAATTCGTCGGATTCCGACGAAACCAATTCTCGATACGTTGTGACCGGCAAGTTTCCAGTAGCTATTCCAATCGAGTTTTCCTGAATTATTGGACTCGGATCAAAAAAGTTCACCACTTTTTACGATTTTTCGATTTTAGTGATTTTCCCCAGTGGTACCACTATGGAAATCCGAAAAAATTCGTCGGATTCCGCCGAAGCCAATTCTCGATGCGTTGTGACCGGAAAGCTTCCAGTAGCTATTCCAATCAAGTTTTCTTGAATTGTTGGACTCGGATCCAAAATTTCACCACTTTTTACGATTTTTCGATTTTGGTGATTTTCCCTAGTGGTACCCCTAGGGAAATCCGTAAAAATTCATCGGATTCCGACGAAGCCAATTCTCGATGCGTTGTGACCGGCAAGCTTCCAGTAGCTATTCCAATCGAGTTTTCCTTAATTATTGGACTCGGATCAAAAATTTCACCACTTTTTACGATTTTTCGATTTTGGTGATTTTTCCTAGTGGTACCCCTAGGGAAATCCGTAAAAATTCGTCGGATTCCGACGAAATCAATTCTCGATGCGTTGTGACCAGCAAGCTTCTAGTAGCTATTCCAATCGAGTTTTCCTCAATTATTGCACTCGGATAAAAAATTTCACCACTTTTTACGATTTTTCGATTTTTGTGATTTTCCCTAGTAGTACCCCAAGGGAAATTCTTAAAAATTCGTCGAATTCCGACGAACCAATTTTCGATGCGTTGTGACCGGTAAGCATGCAGTAGCTATTCCAATCGAGTTTTCCTGAATTATTGCACTCGGATCAAAAATTTCACCACTTTTTACGATTTTTCGATTTTTGTGATTTTTCCTAGTGGTACCCCTAGGGAAATTCGTAAAAATTCGTCGAATTCCGACGAACCAATTTTCGATGCGTTGTGACCGGTAAGCTTCCAGTAGCTATTCCAATTGATTTTTCCTAAATTGTTGGACTCGGATCCAAAATTTCACCACTTTTTACGATTTTTCGATTTTGGTGATTTTCCCTAGTGGTACCCCTAGGAAAATCCGTAAAAACTCGACGGATTCCGACGAAGCCAATTCTCGATGCGTTGTGACCTGCAAGCTTCCAGTATCTATTCCAATTGCGTTTTCCGAAATTATTGGACTCGGATCAAAAATTTCACCACTTTTACGATTTTGATGATTTCCCTAGTGGTACCCCTAGGAAAATCCGTAAAAATTCGTCGGATTTCGACGAAGTCAATTCTTGATACGTTGTGACCGGCAAGATTTTAGTAGCTATTCCAATCGAGTTTTCCTGAATTATTGGACTCGGATCCAAAATTTTGCCACTTTTTACGATTTTTCGATTTTGGTGATTTTTCCTAGTGGTACCCCAAGGGAAATCCGTAAAAATTCGTCGGATTTCGACGAAGCCAATTCTCGATGCGTTGTGACCGGCAAGCTTCCAGTAGCTATTCCAATCGAGTTTTCCTGAATTGTTGGACTCGGATCCAAAATTTCACCACTTTTTACGATTTTTGGATTTTGGTGATTTTCCCTAGTGGTACCCCTAGGGAAATCCGTAAAAATTCGTCGGATTCCGACGAAGCCAATTCTCGATGTGTTGTGACCGGCAAGCTTCCAGTAGCTATTCCAATCGAGTTTTCCTGAATTATTGGACTCGGATCAAAAATTTCACCACTTTTTACGATTTTGGTGATTTCCCTAGTGGTAACCCTAGGGAAATCCGTAAAAATTCGTCGGATTTTGACGAAGTCAATTCTCGATACGTTATTACTGGTAAGCTTCCAGTAGCTATTCCAATCGAGTTTTCCTGAATTGTTGGACTCGGATCCAAAATTTCACCACTTTTTACGATTTTTCGATTTTGGTTATTTTCCCTAGTGGTACCCCTAGGGAAATCCGTAAAAATTCGTCGAATTTCGACGAAGTCAATTCTCGATGCGTTGTGACCGGCAAGCTTCCAGTAGCTATTCCAATCGATTTTTCCTAAATTGTTGGACTCAGATCCAAAATTTCACCACTTTTTACGATTTTTCGATTTTGGTGATTTTCCCTAGTGGTACCCATAGGGAAATCCGTAAAAACTCGACGGATTCCGACGAAGCCAATTCTCGATGCTTTGTGACCTGCAAGCTTCCAGTATCTATTCCAATTGAGTTTTCCTAAATTATTGGACTCGGATCAAAAATTTCACCACTTTTACGATTTTGGTGATTTCCCTAGTGGTACCCCTAGGAAAATCCGTAAAAATTCGTCGGATTCCGACGAAGTCAATTCTTGATACGTTGTGACCGGCAAGATTTTAGTAGCTATTCCAATCGAGTTTTCCTGAATTATTGGACTCGGATCCAAAATTTTGCCACTTTTTACGATTTTTCGATTTTGGTGATTTTTCCTAGTGGTACCCCAAGGGAAATCCGTAAAAATTCGTCGGATTCCGACGAAGTCAATTCTCGATGCGTTGTGACCGGAAAGCTTCCAGTAGCTATTCCAATCGAGTTTTCCTGAATTGTTGGACTCAGATCCAAAATTTCACCACTTTTTACGATTTTTCGATTTTGGTTATTTTCCCTAGTGGTACCCCTAGGGAAATCCGAAAAAATTCGACGGATTCCGACGAAGTCAATTCTCGATGCGTTGTGACCGGAAAGCTTCCAGTAGCTATTCCAATAGAGTTTTCCTAAATTGTTGGACTCGGATCCAAAATATCATCACTTTTTACGATTTTTCGATTTTGGTTATTTTCCCTAGTGGTACCCCTAGGGAAATCCGAAAAAATTCGTCGGATTCCGACGAAGTTAATTCTCGATGCGTTGTGACCGGCAAGCTTCTAGTAGCTATTCCAATCGAGTTTTCCTTAATTATTGGACTCGGATCTAAAATTTCACCACTTTTTACGATTTTTCGATTTTGGTGATTTTCCCTAGTGGCCCTAGAGAAATCCGTAAAAATTCGTCGGATTCAGACGAAGCCAATTCTCGATGCGTTGTGACCGGTAAGCTTCCAGAAGTTATTCCAATCGAGTTTTCCTTAATTATTGGACTCGGATCAAAAATTTCACCACTTTTTACGATTTTGGTGATTTTCCCTAGTGGTACCCCTAGGGAAATATGTAAAACTTCGTCGGATTCCGACGAAGACAATTCTCGATGCGTTGTGACCGGCAAGCTTCCAGTAGCTATTCCAATCGAGTTTTCCTGAATTATTGGACTCGGATCAAAAATTTCACCACTTTTTACGATTTTTCGATTTTGGTGATTTTCCCTAGTGGTACCCCTAGGGAAATCCGTAAAAATTCGTCGGATTCCGACGAAACCAATTCTCGATACAATGTGACCGGCAAGCTTCCAGTAGCGATTCCAATAGAGTTTTCCTTAATTATTGGACTCGGATCAAAAATTTCACCACTTTTTACGATTTTGGTGATTTTCCCTAGTGGTACCCCTAGGGAAATTCGTAAAAATTCGTCGGATTCCGACGAAATCAATTCTCGATGCGTTGTAACCAGCAAGCTTCCAGTAGCTATTCCAATCGAGTTTTCCTGAATTATTGCACTCGGATCAAAAATTTCACCACTTTTTACGATTTTTCGATTTTGGTGATTTTCCCTAGTGGTACCCCTAGGGAAATTCGTAAAAATTCGTCGGATTCCGACGAACCAATTTTCGATGCGTTGTGGCCGGCAAGCTTGCAGTAGCTATTCCAATCGAGTTTTCCTGAATTATTGGACTCGGATCAAAAATTTCACCACTTTTTACGATTTTGGTGATTTTCCCTAGTGGTACCCCTAGGGAAATCCGTAAAAATGCGTCGGATTCCGACGAAATCAATTCTCGATGCGTTGTGATCGGCAAGCTTCCAGTAGCTATTCCAATCGAGTTTTCCTGAATTATTGTACTCGGATCAAAAATTTCACCACTTTTTACGATTTTTCGATTTTTGTGATTTTCCCTAGTGGTACCCCTAGGGAAATTCGTAAAAATTCGTCGAATTCCGACGAACCAATTTTCGATGCGTTGTGACCGGTAAGCTTGCAGTAGCTATTCCAATCGAGTTTTCCTGAATTATTGCACTCGGATCAAAAATTTCACCACTTTTTACGATTTTTCGATTTTTGTGATTTTCCCTAGTGGTACCCCTAGGGAAATTCGTAAAAATTCGTCGAATTCCGACGAACCAATTTTCGATGCGTTGTGACCGGTAAGCTTCCAGTAGCTATTCCAATCGATTTTTCCTAAATTGTTGGACTCGGATCCAAAATTTCACCACTTTTTACGATTTTTCGATTTTGGTGATTTTCCCCAGTGGCCCTAGGGAAATCCGTAAAAATTCGTCGGATTCAGTCGAAGCCAATTCTCGATGCATTGTGACCGGCAAGCTTCCAATAGCTATTCAAATCGAGTTTTCCTGAATTATTGGACTCGGATCAAAAATATCACCACTTTTTACGATTTTGGTGATTTTCCCTAGTGGTACCCCTAGGGAAATCCGTAAAAATTCGTCGAATTCCGACGAAGTCAATTCTCGATGCGTTGTGACCGGCAAGTTTCCAGTAGCTATTCCAATCAAGTTTTCCTAAATTATTGGACTCGGATCAGAAATTTCACCACTTTTTACGATTTTTCGATTTTGGTGATTTTCCCTAGTGGTACCCCTAGGAAAATCCGTAAAAATTCGTCGGATTCCGACGAAACCAATTCTCGATACGTTGTGACCGGCAAGTTTCCAGTAGCTATTCCAATCGAGTTTTCCTGAATTACTGGACTCGGATCAAAAAAGTTCACCACTTTTTACGATTTTTCGATTTTAGTGATTTTCCCTAGTGGTACCACTATGGAAATCCGTAAAAATTCGTCGGATTCCGCCGAAGCCAATTCTCGATGCGTTGTGACCGGAAAGCTTCCAGTAGATATTCCAATCAAGTTTTCTTGAATTGTTGGACTCGGATCCAAAATTTCACCACTTTTTACGATTTGTCAATTTTGGTGATTTTCCCTACGTTGGTACCCCTAGGGAAATCCGTACAAATTCGTCGGATTCCGATGAAGCCAATACTCGATGCGTTGTGACCGGCAAGCCTTCAGTAGCTATTTCAATCGAGTTTTCCTTAATTATTGGACTCGGATCAAAAATTTCACAACTTTTTACGATTTTTCGATTTTGGTGATTTTCCCTAGTGGTACCCCTAGGGAAATCCGTAACAAATTCGTCGGATTCCGACCGAAACCAATTCTCGATACAATGTGACCGGCAAGCTTCCAGTAGCTATTCCATAGAGTTTTCCTTAATTATTGGACTCGGATCAAAAATTTCACCACTTTTTTACGATTTTGGTGATTTTCCCTAGTGGTACCCCTAGGGAAATCCGTAAAAATTCGTCGGATTCCGACGAAATCAATTCTCGATGCGTTGTGACCCAGGCAAGCTTCTAGTAGCTATTCCAATCGAGTTTTCCTGAATTATTGCACTCGGATCAAAAATTTCACCACTTTTTACGATTTTTTGATTTTTGTGATTTTCCCCTAGTGGTACCCCTAGGGAAATTCGTAAAAATTCGTCGAATTCCGACGAAACCAATTTTCGATGCGTTTGTGACCGGTAAGCTTGCAGTAGCTATTCCCAATCGAGTTTTCCTGAATTATTGCACTCGGATCAAAAATTTCACCACTTTTTACGATTTTTTCGATTTTTGTGATTTTCCCTAGTGGTACCCCTAGGGAAATTCGTAAAATTCGCTCGAATTCCGACGAACCAATTTTCGATGCGTTGTGACCGGTAAGCTTCCAGTAGCTATTCCAATCGATTTTTCCTAAATTGTTGGACTCGGATCCAAAATTTCACCACTTTTTACGATTTTTTCGATTTTGGTGATTTTCCCACAGTGGCCCTAGGGGAAATCCGTAAAAATTCGTCGGATTCAGTCGAAGCCAATTCTCGATGCATTGTGACCGGCAAGCTTCCAATAGCTATTCCAATCGAGTTTTCCTGAATTATTGGACTCGGATCCAAAAATATCACCACTTTTTACGATTTTGGTGATTTTCCCTAGTGGTACCCCTAGGGAAATCCGTAAAAATTCGTCGAATTCCGACGAAGTCAATTCTCGATGCGTTGTGACCGGCAAGTTTCCAGTAGCTATTTCCAATCAAGTTTTCCTGAATTCATCGGACTCGGATCAGAAACTTTCACCACTTTTTACGATTTTTTCGATTTTGGTGATTTTCCCTAGTGGTACCCCTAGGAAAATCCGTAAAAATTCGTCGGATTCCGACGAAACCAATTCTCGATACGTTGTGACCGGCAAGTTTCCAGTAGCTATTCCAATCGAGTTTTTCCTGAATTATTGGACTCGGATCAAAAAAGTTCACCACTTTTTACGATTTTTCGATTTTAGTGATTTTCCCTAGTGGTACCACTATGGAAATCCGTAAAAATTCGTCGGATTCCGCCGAAGCCAATTCTCGATGCGTTGTGACCGGAAAGCTTCCAGTAGCTATTCCAATCAAGTTTTCTTGAATTGTTCGACTCGGATCCAAAATTTCACCACTTTTTTACGATTTTTTCAATTTTGGTGATTTTTCCTAGTCGTACCCCTAGGGAAATCCGTAAAAATTCGTCGGATTCCGACGAAGCCATTCTCGATGCGTTGTGACCGGCACAGCTTCCAGTAGCTATTCCAATCGAGTTTTCCTTAATTATTGGACTCGGATCAAAAATTTCACAACTTTTTACGATTTTTTCGATTTTGGTGATTTTTCCTAGTGGTACCCCTAGGGAAATCCGTAAAATTCGTCGGATTCCGACGAAACCAATTCTCGATACAATGTGACCGGCAAGCTTCCAGTAGCTATTCCAATAGAGTTTTCCTTAATTATTGGACTCGGATCAAAAATTTCACCACTTTTTACGATTTTGGTGATTTTCCCTAGTGGTACCCCTAGGGAAATCCGTAAAAATTTTTCGGATTCCGACGAAATCAATTCTCGATGCGTTGTGACCAGCAAGCAATCTAGTAGCTATTCCAATCGAGTTTTCCTGAATTATTGCACTCGGATCAAAAATTTCACCACTTTTTACGATTTTTCGATTTTTGTGATTTTCCCTAGTGGTACCACTAGGGAAATTCGTAAAAATTCGTCGAATTTCGACGAACCTATTTTCGATGCGTTGTGATCGGTAAGCTTGCAGTAGCTATTCCAATCGAGTTTTCCTGAATTATTGCACTCGGATCAAAAATTTCACCACTTTTTACTTTTTTTTCGATTTTTTGTGATTTTTCCTAGTGGTACCCCTAGGGAAATTCGTAAAAATTCGTCGAATTCCGAGAACCAATTTTCGATGCGTTGTGACGGTAAGCTTCCAGTAGCTATTCCAATCGATTTTTCCTAAATTGTAGGACTCGGATCCAAAATTTCACATTTTTACGATTTTTCGATTTTGTGATTTTCCCTAGTGGTACCCCTAGGGAAATTCGTAAAAATTCGTCGAATTCCGACGAACCAATTTTCGATTCGTTGTGACCGGTAAGCTTCCAGTAGCTATTCCATCGATTTTTCCTAAATTGTTGGACTCGGATCCAAAATTTCCACCACTTTTTACGATTTTTTCGATTTTTGGTGATTTTTCCCCAGTGGCCCTAGGAAAATCCGTAAAAATTCGTCGGATTCAGTCGAAGCCAATTCTCGATGCATTGTGACCGGCCAGCTTCCAATAGCTATTCCAATCGAGTTTTCCTGAATTATTGGACTCGGATCAAAAATATCACCACTTTTTACGATTTTGGTGATTTTCCCTAGTGGTACCCCTAGGGAAATCCGTAAAAAATTCGTCGAATTCCGACGAAGTCACTTCTCGATGCGTTGTGACCGGCAAGTTTCCAGTAGCTATTCCAATCAAGTTTTCCTGAATTATTGGACTCGGATCAGAAATTTCACCACTTTTTACGATTTTTCGATTTTTGGTGATTTTCCTAGTGGTACCCTAGGAAAATCCGTAAAAATTCGTCGGATTCCGACGAAACCCAATTCTCGATACGTTGTGACCGGCAAGTTTCCAGTAGCTATTCCAATCGAGTTTTCCTGAATTATTGGACTCGGATCAAAAAAGTTCACCACTTTTTACGATTTTTCGATTTTAGTGATTTTCCCTAGTGGTACCACTATGGAAATCCGTTAAAAATTCGTCGGATTCCGCCGAAGCCCAATTCTCGATGCGTTGTGACCGGAAAGCTTCCAGTAGCTAGTTCCAATCAAGTTTTCTTGAACTTGTACGACTCGGATCCAAAATTTCACCACTTTTTACGATTTTTCAATTTTGGTGATTTTTCCTAGTCGTACCCCTTGGGAAATCCGTAAAAATTCGTCGGATTCCGACGAAGCCAATTCTCGATGCGTTGTGACCGGCAAGCTTCCAGTAGCTATTCCAATCGAGTTTTCCTTAATTATTGGACTCGGATCAAAAATTTCAAAACTTTTTACGATTTTTTCGATTTTGGTGATTTTTCCTAGTGGTACCCCCTAGGGAAATCCGTAAAAATTCGTCGGATTCCGACGAAACCAATTCTCGATACCAATGTGACCGCACGGCTTCCAGTAGCTATTCCAATAGAGTTTTCCTTAATTATTGGACTCGGATCAAAAATTTCACCACTTTTTACGATTTTGGTGATTTTCCCTAGTGGTACCCCTAGGGAAATCCGTAAAAATTCTTCGGATTCGACGAAATCAATTCTCGATGCGTTTGTGACCAGCAAGCTTCTAGTAGCTATTCCAATCGAGTTTTCCTGAATTATTGCACTCGGATCAAAAATTTCACTCACTTTTTACGATTTTTCGATTTTTGTGATTTTCCCTAGTGGTACCACTAGGGAAATTCGTAAAAATTCGTCGAATTTCGACGAACCAATTTTCAATGCGTTGTGACTCGGTAAGCTTGCAGTAGCTATTCCAATCGAGTTTTCCTGAATTATTGCACTCGGATCAAAAATTTCACCACTTTTTACTTTTTTTCGATTTTTGTGATTTTTCCTAGTGGTACCCTAGGGAAATTCGTAAAAATTCGTCGAATTCCGACGAACCAATTTTCGATGCGTTGTGACCGGTAAGCTTCCAGTAGCTATTCCAATCGATTTTTCCTAAATTGTTGGACTCGGATCCAAAATTTCACCACTTTTTACGATTTTTCGTTTTTGGTGATTTTCCCTAGTGGTACCCCCTAGGGAAATCCGTAAAAACTCGACGGATTCTGACGAAGCCAATTCTCGATGCGTTGTGACCTGCAAGCTTCCAGTATCTATTCCACTTGAGTTTTCCGAAAATTATTGGACTCGGATCAAAATTTCACCACTTTTACGATTTTGATGATTTCCCTAGTGGTTACCCCTAGGAAAATCCGTAAAAATTCGTCGGATTCCGACGAAACCAATTCTCGATGCGTTGTGACCTGCAAGCTTCCAAGTACCTATTCCAATTGAGTTTTTCGAAATTATTGGACTCGGATCAAAAATTTCACCACTTTTTCGATTTTGGTGATTTTCCCTAGTGGTACCCCTAGGGAAATCCGTAAAAAATTCGTTGGATTCCGACCCGAAGCCAATTCCTCGATGCGTTGTGACCGGCAAGCTTCCAGTGGCTATTCCAATCAATATTTCCTTAATTATTGGACTCGGACTCAAAAATTTCACCACTTTTTACGATTTTTCGATTTTGGTGATTTTCCCTAGTGGTACCCCTAGGGAAATCCGTAAAAATTCGTCGGATTTCGACGAAACTCAATTCTCGATACAATGTGACGGCAAGCTTCCAGTAGCTATTCCAATAGAGTTTTCCTTAATTATTGGACTCGGATAAAAAATTTCACCACTTTTTACGATTTTGGTGATTTTCCCTAGTGGTACCCCTAGGGAAAATCCGTTAAAAATTCGTCGGATTCCGACGAAATCAATTCTCGATGCGTTGTGACCAGCAAGCTTCTAGTAGCTATTCCACATCGAGTTTTCCTGAATTATTGCACTCGGACTTAAAAAATTTCACCACTTTATACGATTTTTCGATTTTTGTGATTTTCCCTAGTGGTACCCCTAGGGAAATTCGTAAAAATTCGTCGAATTCCGACGAACCAATTTTCGATGCGTTGTGACCCGGTAAGCTTGCAGTAGCTATTCCAATCGAGTTTTCTGAATTATTGCACTCGGATCAAAAATTTCACCACTTTTTACGATTTTTTCGATTTTTGTGATTTTCCCTAGTGGTACCCCTAGGGAAATTCGTAAAAATTCGTCGAATTCCGACGAACCAATTTTCGATGCGTTGTGACCGGTAAGCTTCCAGTAGATATTCCAATCGAGTTTTCCTAAATTGTTGGACTCGGCATCCAAAATTTTGCCACTTTTTACGATTTTTCTATTTTGGTGATTTTGCCTAGTGGTACCCCTAGGGAAATCCGTAAAAAACTCGACGGATTCCGACGAAGCCAATTCTCGATGCGTTGTGACCTGCAAGCTTCCAGTATCTATTCCAATTGAGTTTTCCTAAATTATTGGACTCGGATCAAAAATTTCACCACTCTTACGATTTTGGTGATTTCCCTAGTGGTACCCCTAGGAAAATCCGTATAAAATTCGTCGGATTCCGACGAAGTCAATTCTTGATACGTTGTGACCGGCAAGATTTTAGTAGCTATTCCCATCGAGTTTTCCTGAATTATTGGACTCGGATCCAAAATTTTGCCACTTTTTACGATTTTTCGATTTTGGTGATTTTTCCTAGTGGTACCCCAAGGGAAATCCGTTAAAAATTCGTCGGATTTTCGACGAAGCCAATTCTCGATGCGTTGTGACCGGCAAGCTTCCAGTAGCTATTCCAAACGAGTTTTCCTGAATTGTTGGACTCGGATCCAAAATTTCACCACTTTTTATGATTTTTCGATTTTGGTTATTTTCCCCTAGTGGTACCCCTAGGGAAATCCGTAAAAATTCGTCGGATTCCGACGAAGTCAATTCTCGATGCGTTGTGACCGGAAAGCTTCCAGTAGCTATTCCAATCGAGTTTTCCTGAATTGTTGGACTCGGATCAAAATTTCACCTCTTTTACGATTTTTCGATTTTGGTTATTTTGCCCTAGTGGTACCCCTAGGGAAATCCGTAAAATTCGTCGGATTCCGACGAAGTCAATTCTCGATGCATTGTGACCGGCAAGCTTCCAGTAGCTATTCAGTCCGAGTTTTCCTGAATTGTTGCACTCGGATCCAAAATTTCACCACTTTTTACGATTTTTCGATTTTGGTGATTTTCCCCTAATGGTACCCCTAGGGAAATCCGTAAAAACTCGACGGATTTCGATGAAGCCAATTCTCGATGCGTTGTGACCGGCAAGCTTCCAGTAGCTATTCCAATCGAGTTTTCCTGAATTATTGGACTCGAATAAAAAATTTCACCACTTTTTACGATTTTCGTGATTTTTCCTAGTGGTACCCCTAGGGAAATCCGTTAAAAATTCGTCGGATTCCGACGAAATTAATTCTCAATGCGTTGTGACCGGCAAGCTTCAGTAGCTATTCCAATCGAGTTTTCCTTAATTATTGGACTCGGATCTAAAATTTCACCACTTTTTACGATTTTTCGATTTTGGTGATTTTCCCTATTGGCCCCTAGGGAAATCCGTAAAAATTCGTCGGATTCAGACGAAGCCAATTCTCGATGCGTTGTGACCGGTAAGCTTCCAGAAGCTATTCCAATCGAGTTTTCCTTAATTATTCGACTCGGATCCAAAATTTCACCACTTTTTACGATTTTGGTGATTTTCCTAGTGGTACCCCTAGGGAAATATGTAAAACTTCGTCGGATTCCGACGAAGACAATTCTCGATGCGTTGTGACCGGCAAGCTTCCAGTAGCTATTCCAATCGAGTTTTCCTGAATTATTGGACTCGGATCAAAAATTTCACCACTTTTTACGATTTTTCGATTTTGGTGATTTTCCCTAGTGGTACCCTAGGGCAATCCGTAAATATTCGTCGGATTCGACGAACACCCAATTCTCGATACATTGTGACCGGAAAGCTTCCCAGTAGCTATTCCAATCGAGTTTTCCTGAATTATTGGACTCGGATCAAAATTTCACCACTTTTTACGATTTTGGTGATTTTCCTAGTGGTTACCCCTAGGGAAATCCGTAACAAATAAGTCGGATTCCGAAGAAGCCAATTCTCGATGCCGTTGTGACCGGCAGCTTCCAGTAGCTATTCCAATCGAGTTTCTCTGAATTATTGGACTCGGATCCAAAATTTCACCACTTTTTACGATTTTTCGATTTTGGTGATTTTCCCTAGTGGTACCACTAGGGAAATCCGTAAAAATTCGTCGGATTCCGACGAAACCAATTCTCGATACAATGTGACCGACAAGCTTCCAGTAGCTATTCCAATAGAGTTTTCCTGAATTATTGGACTAGAATAAAAAATTTCACCCACTTTTTACGATTTTCGTGATTTTCCCTAGTGGATACCCCTAGGGAAATCCGTAAAAATTCGTCGGATTCCGACGAAGTTAATTCTCGATGCGTTGTGACCGGCAAGCTTCCAGTAGCTATTCCAATCGAGTTTTCCTTAATTATTGGACTCGGATCTAAAATTTCACCACTTTTTACGATTTTTCGATTTTGGTGATTTTCCCTAGTGGCCCTAGGGAAATCCGTAAAAATTCGTCGGATTCAGACGAAGCCAATTCTCGATGCGTTGTGACCGGTAAGCTTCCAGAAGCTATTCCAATCGAGTTTTCCTTAATTATTGGACTCGGATCCAGAATTTCACCACTTTTTTACGATTTTGGTGATTTTCCCTAGTGGTACCCCTAGGGAAATATGTAAAACTTCGTCGGATTCCGACGAAGACAATTCTCGATGCGTTGTGACCGGCAAGCTTCCAGTAGCTATTCCAATCGGGTTTTCCTGAATTATTGGACTCGGACTCAAAAATTTCACCACTTTTTACGATTTTTCGATTTTGGTGATTTTTCCTAGTGGTACACCTAGGGAAATCCGTAAAAATTCGTCGGATTCCGACAAAACCAATTCTCGATACAATGTGACCGGCAAGCTTCCAGTAGCTATTCCAATAGAGTTTTCCTTAATTATTGGATTCGGATCAAAAATTTCACCACTTTTTACGATTTTGGTGATTTTCCCTAGTGGTACCCCTAGGGAAATCCGTAAAAAATCGTCGGATTCAGACGAAGCCAATTCTCGATGCGTTGTGACCGGCAAGCTTCCAGTAGCTATTCCAATCGAGTTTTCCTTAATTATTGGACTCGGATCCAAAATATCATCACTTTTTACGATTTTGGTGATTTTCCCTAGTGGTACCCCCAGGGAAATATGTAAAACTTCGTCGGATTTCGACGAAAACAATTCTCGATGCGTTGTGACCGGCAAGCTTCCAGTAGCTAGTCCAATCGAGTTTTCCTGAATTATTGGACTCGGATCAAAAATTTCACCACTTTTTATGATTTTTCGATTTTGGTGATTTTTCCTAGTGGTACCCCAAGGAAAATCAGTAAAAATTCGTCGGATTCCGACGAAACCGATTCTCGATACGTTGTGACCGGCAAGCTTTCAGTAGCTATTCCAATCGAGTTTTCATGAATTATTGGACTCGGATCAAATATTTCACCACTTTTTTACGATTTTGGTGATTTTCCCTAGTGGTACCCCTAGGGAAATCCGTAAAAATTCGTCGAATTCCGATGAAGTCAATTCTCGATGCGTTGTGACCGGCAAGTTTCCAGTAGCTATTCCAATCGAGTTTTCCTGAATTATTAGACTCGGATCAAAAATTTCACCACTTTTTATGATTTTTCGATTTTGGTGATTTTCCCCTAGTGGTACCACTAGGGAAATCCGTAAAAATTCGTCGTATTCCGCCGAAGCCAATTCTCGATGCGTTGTGACCGGCAAGCTTCCAGTAGCTATTCCAATCGAGTTTTCCTGAATTGTTGGACTCGGATCCAAATTTCACACTTTTTACGATTTTTTCGATTTTGGTGATTTTTCCTAGTGGTACCCCTAGGGAAATCCGTAAAAATTTGTCGGATTCCGACGAAGCCAATTCTCGATGCGTTGTGACCGGCAAGCTTCCAGTAGCTATTCCAATCGAGTTTTCCTTAATTATTGGACTCGGATCAAAAATTTCACCACTTTTTACGATTTTTCGATTTTGGTGATTTTCCCTAGTGGCCCTAGGGAAATCCGTAAAAATACGTCGGATTCAGACGAAGCCAATTCTCGATGCGTTGTGACCGGCAAGCTTCCAATAGCTATTCAAATCGAGTTTTCCCTTAATTATTGGACTCGGATCAAAATATCACCACTTTTTACGATTTTGGTGATTTTCCCTAGTGGTATCCCTATGGAAATATGTAAAACTTCGTCGGATTCCGACGAAGACAATTCTCGATGCGTTTGTGACCGGCAAGCTTCCAGTAGCTATTCCAATCGAGTTTTTCTGAATTATTGGACTCGGATAAAAAATTTCACAACTTTTTACGATTTTTCGATTTTGGTGATTTTCCCTAGTGGGTACCCCTAGGGAAATCCGTAAAAATTCGTCGGATTCCGACGAAATAATTCTCGATGCGTTGTGACTGGCAAGCTTCCAGTAGCTATTCCAATCGAGTTTTCCTGAATTATTGGACTCGGATCAAAAATTCGTCGGATTCCGACGAAATAAATTCTCGATGCGTTTATGACCGGCAAGCTTTCCAGTAGCTATTCCAATTGAGTTTTCCTTAAATATTGGACTCGGATCAAAAATTTCACCACTTTTTACGATTTTTCGATTTTTGTGATTTTCCCTAGTGGCCCTAGGGAAATCCGTAAAAATTCGTCGGATTCAGACGAAGCCAATTCAAGATGCATTGTGACCGGCAAGCTTCCAGTAGCTATTCCAATCGAGTTTTCCTTAATTATTGGACTCGGATCCAAAATATCACCACTTTTTACGATTTTGGTGATTTTTCTCTAGTGGTACCCCTAGGGAAATCCGTAAAAATTTCGTCGGATTCCGACGAAGCCAATTCTCGATGCGTTATGACCGGCAAGCTTCCAGTAGCTATTCCAATCGAGTGTTTCCTTAAATATTGGACTCGGATCAAAAATTTCACCACTTTTTATGATTTTTCGATTTTGGTGATTTCTCCTAGTGGTGCCACTAGGGAAATCCGTAAAAATTCGTCGGATTCCGACGAAGCCCAATTCTCGATACGTTGTGACCGGCAAGCTTCCAGTAGCTATTCAATCGAGTTTTCCTTAAATATTGGACTCGGATCAAAAATTTCATCACTTTTTATGATTTTTCGATTTTGGTGATTTTCCCTAGTGGTACCACTAGGGAAATCCGTAAAAATTCGTCGGATTCCGACGAAGCCAATTCTCGATACGTTGTGACCGGCAAGCTTCCAGTAGCTATTCACATCGAGTTTTCCTGAATTATTGGACTCGATTAAAAATTTCACCACTTTTTACGATTTTTTCGATTTTGGTGATTTTCCCCTAGTGGTACCCCTAGGAAAATCCGTACAAATTAGTCGTATTCCGACGAAATTAATTCTCGATGCGTTGTTAACCGGCAAGCTTCCAGTAGCTATTCCGATCGAGTTTTCCTGAATTATGATGGACTCGATCAAAAATTTCACCACTTTTTACGATTTTTTCGATTTTGGTGATTTTTCCCTAGTGGTACCCCTAGGGAAATCCGTAAAAATTCGTCGGATTCCGCCGAAGCTAATTCTCGATGCGTTGTGACCGGCAAGCTTCCAGTAGCTATTCCAATCGAGTTTTCCTGAATTATGGACTCGGATCAAAAATTTCACCACTTTTTACGATTTTGGTAATTTTCCCTAATGGTACCCCTAGGGAAATCCGTAAAAATTCCGTCGGATGCCGACGAAGTCAATTCTCGATGCATTGTGACCAGCAAGCTTCCATTAGCTATTCCAATCGAGTTTCCTGAATTATTGGACTCGGATCAAAAATTTCACCACTTTTTACGATTTTTCGATTTTGGTGATTTTCCCTAGTGATACCCTAGGGAAATCCGTAAAAATTCGTCGGATTCCGACGAAGCCAATGTCGATGCGTTGTGACCGGCAAGCTTTCAGTAGCTATTCCAATCGAGTTTTCCCTTAATTATTGGACTCGGATCCAAAATTTCACCACTTTTTACGATTTTGGTGATTTTCCCCTAGTGGTACCCCTAGTGAAATGCGTAAAAATTCGTCGCGATTCCGACGAAGGCAATTCTCGATGCGTTGTGACCGGCAAGCTTCCAGTAGCTATTCCAATCGAGTTTTCCTTAATTATTGGACTAGGATCAAAAAATTTCACCACTTTTTACGATATTTCGATTTTGGTGATTTTCCCTAGTGGTACCCCTAGGG